>JAJHSJ010000001.1:50721838-51360688 GCA_021015155.1 Magnolia officinalis
GTGTTAAACTGTGTCAGAACCATCTTAGGAAACATTTGAAGTTTTTAATAATGGAAGAAACCTCATGCATACTTTTCACCAAGTAAACCCACAAAAATCTCAAGTAACCAACAACTCTAAATGAAATATTTATAACAAAAAAATGTGGCAACTAGGGCAGATCTCTACAAATCAAAATGAATCAATTCAAAAGTAGTTTATTTTTATGATTATCAAGAGAAAATGAGGTTTTGCAATGTTTTTAAATTGACAAACTTCACATTGGAAATTAAGATCCTTTGCAATTTTATTTGAAAATAATAAATTAATAGACTTTGAGAACAAATGACTCAAGCATGTGCGATGTGTTCTAGACCCACGACAAAAGCAGATCTCTTCGGAATAGTACAGATCTCCCATTGGTCAAGATATTCCTTCCTTTCATAAGGCAACACCATAAAGCACGGCAAACTCAACATGGATCTCCACTACACCACCCTTCCGAAATGTAACCCGAGACCATCCCAATCTCAAATAACACCCATTTGGAGAAAGGGCTTTTTTCGTTTTTAACAATTGCCCTCCAAATTCTCGATGCGACGACTCCTTAGTGAACACCCCTACCCTCCCCGCTTGATGACCTGTTTCTGTAGACTCTCTTCATCATTAGCATATCACCAAAGCCACTTGCATAGCAGAGTGCAATTCATGATTTCAATCTTATTAATACCCAAGGCCTTTGAATATGGTCTCAGTGGGCGTATCGGCTAGGCCCAAAAATGATACAATACAAGACTGATGGACCTGTTCGAAAGAAGAAGAAAAAAATAGCACAAAAAATCTTGAAAATTAGGAAAAATGTCAAACATCAGAATCCATCACTTCTTTGTGTTTTTAACATTAAACGTGTTTCAGACCATTCATCGATAAGAATACTATCTGTCCACTTAACCTGCTGAAAGTCCACCAAATAGGTGCTGATTGAACATAATTCAAGCATGATTTGGTGCATTAAGGTCCATTACATTACGAATACAACAAAAAGGTCACAACTCACTGGCGACTCAGTTGAAATGTTGATCAAGATAATAAGCAACTTCAATAATTCATTACCAAATACAAACCTAGGGGCCAATATGGATAAAATAAGTACCGTTCACCATGATGATGAATATAGCATGCCAGAAGGGTGGTATTGTTTTTGGTGGAAGCATGACCAGGGGGTATAAAAGATCATCATTTCTGTACCACCAGTAAACTCCAATCACATGAAGCATGAAAACTACTGCAATGCCAAGCAGAACAGAAATTTTTCTCTCACCCTGCAGAGACCAAGAATGAATTATTATGTTAAGAAACGAGAGAAGAATGACAGTTGTCCCACCCCCAGATTGATGCTTGGAGATTTTACCAAGAAAAGCATTAGGAATAACCTTCAAAAACCAATAACAGAAAACATATATAATAAAACATGCATTAAGCATCTAATAAAAACACTAAAATGATGGTCCTCAAATCGCCAAATGCTGAGATCAACATACATGCCTTGAAGTTTTTAGGAGAAAATTAGAAAAGGCTGCTCGTTCAAATTGTGAAGGAAAAACTGCTACAAACTGACAAGAAGATGCCCAGCATATCAAATCAAGAAATGTTTGTATGGCTAAAAAGTCGATAGCAACAGAAGAAAACTTTGGTTGATGATTGCCTACACTTGGTCACAATAAGAAATGACATAGAATAGATTGCAGTTTTGGCTATCTAAGTGTGAACCAAGTAGTAATAATAGTTATGATTCCATGAATATGTAAAGGGGAAAAAATCGTCACAATAAGAAATTACACAGGATAGACTGCAGTTTTAGCCATCTATGGGTGAACCACAAAGTACTATAGTTACAATTCCGTGAATGTGTAAAGGAAAAAAAAAATGAAGTCAGTTCCCTACTGAAAATCATAGGGGCCCACTAAAACTGCAGAAACGAATGCATAGTGCTTCAAACAACAGCATAGGCCTCCCTATTCATCAAATCTCCATTCCACTCCTTATCAAAAATACCATGATGTAATCCAGATGGTGCAACTTGCAAACCTCAAGCTCAAAGTTTGAATCGTTTGTGCTGCCTGCTGGGACCCGAGAAAACCCCGCAATTCCAACGAGACATTGTAGGAGAATCAGCAGGAATATCATCAAAATGCTATTTTTCAAGTCACTCTAGTTCCATCCCATCTAGATGAACAAAAACCACAGATCTTGTACTTAACCTCGTTTTTGACACTCGGGGCATTTTCATCATTTCTAAAAATTCTAAAGCTTGGGGTTTTAATCCAATCATTGTTCACCAATTAGGTTTTCTGTTTTAAAGCAATGTTGATTTTAGTGATAGTATAGGCCCTGTAGTATTTAATCCAACCATTGCTTTCCCTTGTTTTTTTTTTTTTTTTTTTTTTTAAAAAAAAAAAAAAATGATAAAGTGGGTTTGTTTTAAGAGTCTTTTAAATGTTGAGAATGAGATAATTAGATGGAGGGTGATTATTGCAGATAAACCTTAGAAAAATATACTAGGGTTTGCTTTGTTCTTCACTGTGTGCATATAGACACACACTCACATAAAAGGATTTTCTTAGAAGGAATGAAGGGGATTTTTTTCCATTTCAAAAAGATTCTAAGAAATAGGGCCTTAGAGAGAATGAAAGAGTCTCTTCTTTGTTCACATACCAAGGAAACAGCCTTAGAAATGATTGGTAAAACAGAATTTCTGAAGCCAAGCCCAAATTGTTGGGACAAGGCTATATGAGCCTATAGATGATGATTGGGCGATTTTCTTCACTTGGGAAGTGATTCTCAGGAACATTGAGAATGATGCGCATTCCAATGAGTGTGATGCTAACCAAATCAGAAGATATGGCACATTTATAGAAGGATCTTAATCTGCAATTTTAGTCATCCTTGGAATTGTTTAATTAATGTTATGAGCATGCGATTGTGATCATGGACTGATCGTGACCATCCAAAGGCTTGCCGGCATCAACTCACGCATGTCCTATCTTTAACTGCTCCCAAGTAGTTGGCACATAAAATTCCAATGAACTTTTCATTTTGCTTGAAACTCATAAGGACCCACTTGGACAAACTTCCTCAAAAGCAGGTTTTTGGAAAGGGGGGGATTTCAAGCATGGTGTGTAGTAACAACCGTTATAGGGTTGTAAAGGGCATTACGTAAAGGTAACAGTGGCAACCGTTACGTGTTATGAGTTCGTAACAGCCGTGACGGCTGTTATGGAAAAAATGACCTGTAACAGCCCGTTATGCCCCCTAAAGGCTGTAACCATTATAGAGCCAATACAGGTTTTTCAGGGTTTTTTTTATAATAAAGAAGAAGACTGTTACAACCTGCATCGTAAAGGTAACCGTGGTGGCCATTACGGCCACCGTTACCATTACTGAGTACCTTGATTTCAAGCCTGCATTTTCGGAGGATTAGGAAAAAACCTAACCAATTTGTTTTTGTTGATTAGCACCTTTTTTTCGAGGGAAACATGAGATAGAGGTTTGCAAAGTGCAGCCATACATACAACTGTTGAAGTGATAAATTCCCTTGATATACATTGATACACCACACTCTGACAACTTAAGCTTTTGGAGTAAATGGTTGTTTGACATGGTATCAGAGCGGAAGGTCCTATGTTCGAATCTCAAGAGTAGCAAATATGCCTTGCTAATATATTATTTTCCCACGGGGGGATCAGGAAAAAATCAGGTCCGGCCCAGGGACCGGGAAATCAAGCCCGGTCTATTTATGGTGTGAGTGTCCCTCCACCCTTCTCAGTATGTTCTTGTGCGGAGTTCCCACCCCACACATGCGGGGGGGTGTTGAAGTGATAAAATCCCTTGATATACATTGATACACCACACTCTGACAGCTTAAGCTTTTGGAGTAAATGGTTGTTTGACAACAACAATGATTGATGTTTTGACGCTTTGGATCAAAACAGCTTAAAAGCCCCTTCTAAGGGTGCATCCAAATAGGGTTTAAATGGATCCACAAAAGAGTCATTTCAAGGTGAATGGTGTTCCCAGATTCCAAAAACAAAAAGCATCTTTAATAAGATGTTACAAATCCTCTAATGCGATAAGAAACAAAAGCCGAGCAAACCAAACAATTCAAATTTGGATCCAGGCTACGGGAGCTGGAATACTAAAGTCATCTCAATACAACACTTTCGGTCGAAAGTGGTCTTTAAGGTCAAACCGATCTTCTCCATTGCAATTGTGGGAAAATTTGGTATTGAAGATTGTATCCGCTTCTGGGAGACTCATGATTGTCATCAACCTATGAAATATATTATTAGATATTGTTTGATGGTAATCAAACTATGTAATAGTCTATTCCATAGCGGTGGGAGTTTTGTGCTCACTGTCAGTCCCAAGCCAAATAAGGGAGGGTTGAGTCAAGTCAGCAACCGACATCAAACTTTTACCGTAACTTTCATCATGAATATGGACAATATGATGATGATGCTTTCTGAGAGGACCGTGGTGCAGCAACACACACCTCTACCAAAACTACCCACCTTTGTGTCAAGTTGCTTATGAAAAAGTTGCGATTTCAAGATTGCAATTTGTTAGGTGAAGATGTTAGTTGCAACCCAGCATTTAGTAGAGCCTTAAATGTTGTTGAAGTCAATAAATTCCTTACTCTCGTGGATCGGCTGAAGCATCGTAAACAAAATCAAAGGGGGAAATGGTGGAGTCAATAGAAATGGCAAATTCACAGTCAAATCCTCTCATTGTTTCTTGGATGGAGTACCAAATCAGCCTCATACATCTCCAGTGGCAAAACATTTGGAAGTCTCTGGTCCCCTTTTGTTGGTCAGTGGGGACTTGGGACAAACAAGAATCTCACCATTAACCATTTCAAGAACAAGAATATGGTTATCACTAATGGATGCTATTTATGGTCCCTACTAAGTAGAGAATTTATTCCTTCACTATGTATTCTTGATGACCATGTAGCAAATTCTTTTTCACCTCTTCAATGTTATATGTATGAGATAGATCCAAGACTTCTTCATGGCTTGGCAAGGAATCCAGTTCAAGACAAAGGAAATCCCTTTGGTAGGGAGCAATCCCAACAACCATTTGCTCGATTTGGAAAGTGCGCACCTTTAGATCATTTTAAAATTCTTCTTGAATCAAAAGAGGTTGTCTTTGAGGCAGGGGGGAATTTGTATAGCGGATCAGAGTTTCATTTAGTAGGCTTGGGGTCTCTTTGTTTTAGATGATTCATCATCTTTGCATATCGTAATCTTTTATATGCTTTCTTAGATTATTTATAAAAAAAAAATTATTACCTCTCAACCAAAAAAAAAAAAAAAACGCTCTTATTCATACAAACCAAAAAAAAAAAAAACATATATAGTGACATGCATTTTTTCTTGTTGAACCCATAACAAAATAAAGATACTAATAGAGCAACATGAGTGTAGATGAGCACATTCGGTACATATCAAAGAAAAGAGTTACATATTTCATGACAGTAAGATAAACAACAGCACCTTTAGGGCCGTCTGTTTTCGTAGAACATCATTTGACTTGAACATCACCGCAGAAATCCAAATTGTGACAAAGAAACCTGTGAGTCCTTGCAGAAAGGCGACATGTCACAATTTGCAAGAAACAGTATTGGGATGAAAAGAAAAAAAAGCACATGCAAAACTGAGGCTTCAACCATTTGACTTCAACCAAAATAAATTGTACTTTCAGTAATCATTAATGATGGTGCAATGTATATTACTAAAGCTTTCATTAAAGTTTGACATGTACAGATAGTTTGTTTTCCATTCTCATGAAAGTATTCCAGTTTAACCCAAAAAAAAAAAAAAAAAAAGCAATGGGAGCAAAACTAATACTACAGGAACACAAGACAATTGAACTGAAATTTGCAAGATCGAATACCTTGCAAATGCTGACGAATGAATACGACTAACAGAAGCAATGAAAATGGCAGAATCTGCTCAATCCACCTCGCAACCTGCTGAATATCATATCTCTGATACGAAGAATCCCTATTATTAGTGCTACCTCCGGCGGCATTCCCGGCCTCTCCATCCAAACCCCCACTTGGTGAACTAGCAGACGTGATCGGCGATGATGATGATGGACCCCTCTCTCCACTCCCACCATCTTCCTCATGATCTGCCCCTACCACCGCCCCATTAATCTGTTCCACAGGAACGCCATTCTGACCAGAATCCACATCCCTCGCCGGACCCACTGGCACGCCTGGATGAACATTCTCGTGATCTCCAGAACCAATTATCCTTATTGAGACCTCGCCAGCAGCAGAATCATCCAACCGATTCAGCCCATCAATCAGCCCCTCATTTTCCTGGTGACTCGACCGGGCTCGGAGAATACCCGAATACTCCAACAGCGCCGATAATGGTGCCTGGATAAAACTCGATGCCGAAAACTGCATTCCGTATCTTCTCGAACCGCTACTGCCTGAGGAACTCCTGTATGAGTCAGAATTCCCGCCGGATGTTTCCATTTCTCCAGAACGCTGGTCCTAGTCCCAACTCTTTCCTTACAGATGAAAATCCTGAGAGAAATATGAACAGAAATAGATGGAACGGCATCCAGTAGCGACAGAAAGAAACCGAAGAAATAATTCTTGCGTTACTGCAACTCCCTAACGCTAATCTTGATCTTTTTCCATCGAATATAGAGAGATTCACGGATTTCCCGTAGAAATCAGAGAGAAGCAAAATTCGAGAGCAGAGATTCTTCCGGAAGGGATTTCGACGGCAAAAAAAAAAGGAGATTGAAGAGATAATTCACAGATAAGGAGGATCAAGAGAGAAAAGCTACCTACCTCCGGAGCTTCTTCAACGATCGGCGAACGGTGAGCAGAGAATCTATTCACAGAAGCCCTAACCCTAATCACGATAGAGAGAGAATCTGGGGATTTTGTCTTTGGGGGTTTTGACGTCAGTTGAATGGCATTTCGAAATGAGAAGAAGATGCGAGGGGAATTTATAGGATGGGAGAGAAGGGGTTCGATAGCTTTTTTTTTTTTGTTCTTTTTTTCTTTTTTCCCCTATATCCCCCTTTCCGTCTTCGAAATAGACAAAAGGAGGATTATCTGAAACGAGACCCGCGCCTTCTTCGGTATCCGCTGGTTTTCATTTTGAGAATGACTTCGTACTCTGGCGGATTGTGGTGATGATACGCAGCACTTGGAAATTACGAACGAGGTTTCATAAGCCAAAAATACTGCTTGTGACGTTATTGGGGAAGTGGATTGCGTCTTACTCTAATAACCAATAATCAGTAGATATAGGAGCTCATGTGGAGTCATATATTTATTTATCCATACCATCCATCCATTTTCTCGTATGAGCTCATAAATGAATAGATTTAATGCAGTGTGCATTTAATTCAACCCAAACTCATTATTTGGTGTGGTTCACTGGAGCATTGGATCTTCTTTATTTTTGGTTCATATTTTAAAATAATTAGAGAAAATTTTCAGAGGCCTTGGATAAACAGATACATCATTGTGGGCACCAGAGGGGTTTTTATTGTCCAGGCCACAATGTGCTTCCCATTATTAGACCATCAGATTGGAAGACATTTATTGGACAGTTAACAATGAAAAATATTCAATTTCCCTGTTTTAAGAAACAAGTGTTCATGAATACGAGGTCAAAATTGTTCAAACAATCGTACAGCTAATGCTTTCTGCAATATAAATCTGAACTAAAATATGCCATATGACAATTTATTAGTGCCTGCGAGTAAGGGCATACGCAGCCCGGTGTATCTTTTATGCTTCAGAAGGCCACTCAGTGGGTCATCCTTGCCTTTCCGTTTACGGCCCACAGATAGACGATGAGAAAGAGACATGAAACAATGGTTCACATTCAACTGAAAAAAAGATCCGAGAGAGTATTTTGGATATGGCCCATCCACAGTGGGAAGAACCAGAAAAATTATGTGGGTTTTCGAGTCATGGCCCACCTGGGGTTTGCTGGAATACACCTGGAATTGCTGTAATAAGACTCTTCGGGACTCTGGCTATTGGATTTCGGATTTTTCCAAGATCCAAACTACTTATTCACGAGGTTCCACTTGGACGTGGGATTTCTGGAGAAAATTCTTGGATTGAAGGTTCATTTTCAAAGCAAAAGTGCCAAAACGTCCATTGTTGGAATAATCCAACTGACGAATTCTGTTTTGTTTATTTTCCACCGTACCAAGTTAGCATAATCTTATTAACCGCTTGGATGATGACTCAGAATCAAAGGCTCAAGTGCCACATATCGTATTATAATACATCTCGATGTACTGGAGCAAACCTGCGGCGGATATCGTAGGTTCCTTTTCCTCCTTCGGTTTCCACGGCCACTCTGTCCTTCTCATGTTCTCGCTATCCTGGCACATGGACATGGGAGAGGGATGTGGCTTAGGTGGATCACCGTATCTACCGAGGTGGGTAGATCCCTGACTGTGGGGCCCACCTTGATGTATGTGCATTACATCCACGTCGTTCATTCGTTTTGAAAGAATAATTTAGGGCTCAATCCAATAAATTAAACAGTTCCAAATCTCATGTAGATGATACCACAGGAACGATGGGGTCACCATATATTTATTTTCCATCTAACCTGTTGATAAGGTCAGAAAGACCTTTTTGAAGAGACCACACAAATATCAACTTGATCCAAAACTTTTGTGGTCCACAGGTAGCTTTTAATAGGCATTCAGCATTATTTACTTTGGTGTGTCTACTTGAGATTTTTATCTATTTCATTTTTCAGACCATATCCTAAAATGATATGAAAAAACAGATAGCATGCGTGGATGTAACGAAAATACGTCAATGTGGGACCACAGTTGGTGATATACTCACTGTTGGGGATAAAAGCCGCATTCAGAAGGATCGGACTTATATCTCGGTTATCCGAGGCATACACTGGATCCGAGGTAATGGTCACAAATTGAGGAGCTGAATCAAATTGAGCCGGCACGGAACGACGAATGGATTATTCGGATGTGTGTCATGTAAGGTTCAGTAATTTCGCCCATAAATCCGAGCCATCTAAATTGAGTCGGCTTCGGCTGGCCGAGTTATCCCCGGTTTCGGTCGGGCCAAGTTAGTTTCGGCCGGGTCAGATGAAGGAAAGATAATTCGATATCTTTCCGAATATTTTGTAGAAGGATCTCCGATTCCCAAGATCCCGGGATTGGATAGAGACCAAAAATGAAATAAATCAAATCTCCGAGATATCGGGAGGAGAATCCCAGCACAATAGGATCCTCCCAAACTTATAAATAAAGGGCCTCCATCCCAGTGAAAGGTACGGAACATCACCATCCCTAACACGCCATCTCTATACATCACTGAACTGACTTAGGCATCGGAGGTCCCCTGACTAGAGCCAAGGTCCTTGGCTATTTTCTTTCTTACGTGCAGGGAACAGAGATCAAAGGAGGGCGTGCCGAAATTTACATCAACAGTTTGGCGCCGTCTGTGGGAATTCGTCTGAAAAGCCATCCCCCTATATTCCAATTATAATGGTGATGACGAGAAGAACAATTCAGGAAGATGAAGTAAATGAAGTGGCAGTTACAGGGTCGGCGGCCCACCCGCCACCTCAGGCTGCTCAAAATCCGCCTAATAATCGCCACCGAGCGACGGCCGCAGCAAATAATAATCAGCGGGCTCGGAGCGATGGGCGGTTGGACCGGGAAGTTCAGGAAATCCGGTCTGATATGAACGTAATGAAAAAAATGCTCGAGCGGCTATACCAACAACAAGTGCAGCAGCCCCTCCAAGGGGAAACAGCGCGTGCCCCAGCACCGGCAGGTGATGCGGTTGATCCCCAACCTTCGCGCAACGATCGCTCCATCAACCTAGCCAACCTCAATTGGTCTCCGAGCCCCATCCGGCTCAGTCGGCCAATGCCGTTTTACCTCCCACAGATCTTCGCCACGAAATAGATCGAAGGAGGCGTAGTCGGCCCCCGCCGAGGAACGGCCGAAAGCGGTGAACCGTGGAAGGCCGACATCCAAGACCTTAAAAGGGAGGTGCGGGAAGAAATGAAAAAAGAAATGGCAGATATGAGAAGCGGCCGACACACATATCAGCCAAGATCCGAGGTAAAATCGTCGCCCTTTGTGGACGAGATAATGCAGGCTCGGCTGCCTGAAAGGTTCCGATTGCCTCAAATCGCACCTTTTACAGGTAAAACCGATCCGGCCGAACATATCGAATGTTTTAAAACATACATGGAGTTGCACGATGCCTCGGATAAGGTGATGTGTCGGGCCTTTTCTATTACGTTAACAGACGTAGCAAGGCTTTGGTTCAGACAGCTAAAGCCGAAATCCATTAGTTCGTTCGCCGAGCTCAGCGATGCCTTCCTCACCAACTTCATCGGTGGGAAAAGGAAATTAAAGCCCCTGTATATCTAAACAACATAGTCCAAAAACAGGGAGAGCTACTGAAAGATTACATCAAGCGCTTCAACTTTGAATCTCTTCAGGTTCGAAAGCATTCAGAAGAAACAGCGCTTAATGCACTCATGCAAGGAGTAAAAGACAAACCGTTCTTGGCGTCTTTGGATAAAAATCCACCCGATACTCTGGCGGAGTTTATGGCGCGATCCGATAAATATGCGAACGCCGAAGAGACGCGGATGATGCGAGAAACAAAATCTCTGGTCAGAGACTCGGTCAAAAAAGGACCAGACTCAACCGGAGGGAAGAAGCGTAAAGACGAGCAAACTCGCGACGAGCAAAGATCAAGCAAACGACCAGATCGACGATTTTCCGTCTACACCCCCCTGAACAAGACTCAGGAGCAGGTGCTGATGGAGATTAAAGGCGAAAGCTTTGTCAACTGGCCCAATAAGCTCAGAAGCAACCCTAATCGCCGAAGCAAGGACAAGTATTGCCATTATCATCGCGATCACGGGCATAATACGAGTGACTGTTATCATTTGAAAGAAGAGATCGAACGGCTCATAAAAGAAGGTCGACTCAAGGATCATGTGGTTAAAGCCGTGGCAAGCAAGGAATGTCCGATTGAAAATCAACCTACGGAAGAAATTCGAACGATCATCGGTGGCCCACGCGGCGGAGGCGATTCAAACAACGCTCGAAAAATCACTCTAGGAATCTCAGTCGGCCCGAATCCGAGCTTATGATCATCGCTCGGCCAACAAAGGAACCGAAAAGAGAAAAATACTGCGTGTCGTTCACAGAGGAAGACGCCCGAGGGATTCATCATCCTCATGACGACGCGCTAGTAATCACCCTGACCATCGCCAATCGGAAAGTGTTTCGGATACTCGTTGACACGGGATCATCTGCAGATGTATTATTCGCTTCAGCTTTCGACAAAATGGGCGTCGGACGATCAGCATTACGTCCGGTACGTACCCCGCTGATCGGATTCTCTAGAGGGCAAGTACTGCCCGAGGGGATCATTCCCTTGCCCCTCACAGCTGGAACTTCTCCGCATCAAATGACGATAATGGCTGAATTCCTGATCGTCGACCAGCCGTCAGTTTATAACGCAATAATCGGCCGACCATCTCTGAGTCTCCTCCAAGCCGTGGTATCCACATACCATCTCTCAATGAAATTTCCGACCGAATCTGGAGTAGGGGTTGTCAAAGGGGATCAGCAAGACGCAAGGCGGTGCTATATGACAGCCGTAAAAAAACCGACCGATAAAATAACCGCCGAGATAGCAACAATTGAATCATTGGATCCCCGAGGCGAGACGCATGAAAGAGGC
Organism: Magnolia officinalis; assembly: GCA_021015155.1. Classification (NCBI taxonomy): domain Eukaryota; kingdom Viridiplantae; phylum Streptophyta; class Magnoliopsida; order Magnoliales; family Magnoliaceae; genus Magnolia; species Magnolia officinalis. Next base: position 50,733,627 of record JAJHSJ010000001.1, read on the forward strand.
CGGCCAGTCGAGGATCTTATTTTGGTTCCCTTAGTGGAAGCAGAGGAATCCAGAACGGTAAAAATCAGCTCGTCTCTACAGTCTCCTTCAAAAGAAAAGTTGGTCGCCCTGCTCCGTCGATATGCTGATGTTTTTGCTTGGAGCCATTCAGATATGCCTGGGATCGATCCGTCTATGATCACACATCGGCTCAACATCGATCCGACCTATCGACCAATCCGACAAAAGCGACGTCCGCTCGGCCCTGAGCGTTACGCTATCATCGAAGAAGAAGTCAGCAAGCTTTTCCAAGCAAATTTCATAGAAGAAATATACTATCCAGACTGGGTCGCAAATGTCGTACTGGTGAAGAAACCCAACGGGAAGTGGCGCGTCTGTATTGATTATACCGACTTGAACAAAGCCTGCCCGAAGGACAGTTTTCCTCTTCCAAGAATAGATCAGTTAGTGGATAGTACAGCAGGGCATGAACTTCTTAGCTTTATGGATGCATATTCAGGGTATAATCAAATTGTAATGCATCAATCAGATAAATCGAAAACGACCTTTGTCACTGACAAAGGCCTTTATTGTTACCGAGTGATGCCGTTTGGTTTGAAAAATGCAGGCGCGACTTATCAAAGATTAGTCAATAAAATCTTTTCTCGGCTCATAGGTCGAACTATGGAGGTATACATTGACGATATGCTCGTCAAAAGTATACATGCGACAGATCATATAGCTGATTTGGAAGAAATGTTTCTCGTATTACGCAAATATCGGATGAAGCTAAATCCGAATAAATGCGCATTCGGAGTAAGTTCTGGGAAGTTCCTCGGATTTCTGGTGAGTCAGCGAGGAATAGAAGCAAATCCAGAAAAAATAAAGGCTCTGCTTGACATGGAATCCCCGAAAACAATCAAGGATATTCAAAGGCTGACCGGACGACTGGCGGCGCTCAACCGTTTCATATCCCGTGCCACGGATAAGTGTCTTCCTTTTTTTCAACAGTTAAAAGGACAACAGGTCCTAGATTGGACGGAAGAATGTGAGGCGGCCTTCCAGCGGCTAAAATCGCATCTCGGGTCACCACCTATCCTATCAAAGCCCGAATCGGGAGAGCCTCTATTACTGTATTTGGCGGTCTCCGCGGCAGCTGTTAGTTCGGCCCTGATACGAGAGTCCGAAGGAAAACAATTGCCGGTCTACTACGTCAGCAAAGCGCTATTGCCAGCCGAGACAAGATATCCACACTTGGAAAAGGTTGCGTTAGCTCTGATAATTTCTTCGCGTCGACTCAGGCCATATTTCCAAGCTCACACTATCATAGTCATGACCGACTATCCGCTGCGTCAGATCTTACAGAGGCCTGAAGTTTCCGGCCGACTCACGAAGTGGGCAATCGAACTAAGTGAATTTGATGTTCATTACAAGCCTAAAGCTGCAATCAAAGGACAAGCGGTGGCTGATTTCATCGTCGAGGCAACACCACCGATAGAATCTCCGGATGCTGACACAACCGCGAACGGCGATGAGTCAACACCTGATATATCCCCTATCCCCTGGAAGCTGTATGTCGACGGCTCTTCCAACTCAAAGGCAAGCGGGGCCGGAGTAGTACTGGAGACCCCGGATCATACATATATGCAATATGCCTTACGACTTGGATTTCAAGCTTCAAACAATACAGCCGAGTATGAAGCACTCTTACTCGGTCTCCGATTAGCAGCCAGCATGGGAGTTACACACCTGAATGTTTTCAGCGATTCTCAATTAGTCGTCAACCAAGTCACCAGTGTGTATCAAACACGGAAAGAGCAGCTAAAAGCCTACATGGAAAAGGTAAAAGAAATGATCCGCGAGTTTCAGTTTTGTAAGGTCATTCGGATCCCTCGAACCGAGAACAGCAAAGCCGACTTATTAGCAAAGCTTGCTTCTGCTAATGAAGATGACATACCCAGATCTGTCCCTATCGAATACGTCGCAAGACCGAGTATTAATGAACCACTTCGTTCGGCCGTCCACGCAATTGACTCGGACATGGAACCTACCTGGCTCGATCCAATCATTCAATATCTCGACAAGGGCAAGCTACCCGAAGATCGTGTCGAGGCCCGACGAATGAAAATTCGAGCCTCCCGATACACCATGCTCAACGGCACCCTATATAAGAAAGGTTATTACGCTCCGCTGCTTCGATGCTTAAACCCCAGTGAAGCCGATTATGTGTTACGCGAAATTCATGAAGGGATCTGCGGAAATCATTCTGGAGGAAGATCACTCGCCCACAAGGTCTTACGACAGGGGTATTACTGGCCGACTATCCAACAAGACGCCCGCAGACTCGCTCAAAGGTGCGACAAATGTCAGAGGTTTGCGACTATCCCTAGACAAGCTCCCGAGATGTTGACTCCTATGACGGGTCCCTGGCCTTTCGCACAATGGGGGATCGACATCGTCGGTCCACTCCCCCTTGGAAAAGGTCAGACCAAGTTCGCTGTGATAGCTGTCGACTATTTTACAAAGTGGGCCGAGGCTGCGCCGTTAGCTAAAATAACCGAGCAACAGATAACCGATTTTGTGTGGAAAAACATTATCTGCCGGTTCGGAGTACCTCGTACAATCGTCACTGACAACGGAAAGCAGTTTGACAGTAGAAGCTTCCGCGAGATTTGTGATAACCTCGGAATTAGAAACGTGTATTCCTCGCCTTATCATCCTCAGACGAACGGACAAGTTGAAGCGGTCAACAAAATTATCAAACAACATCTCCGAACCAAGCTTGATCGCGCCAAAGGGGCGTGGGCCGAGGAACTACCGAAAATCCTATGGGCGTATCGAACTACAGCTCGGACCGCCACAGGCGAAACCCCGTTTTCCCTTGCCTACGGTTCGGAAGCCGTTACCCCCGTAGAGATTGGGTTACCCTCGGCTCGAGTCAGTTCATTCAATGCGGAGGATAATGAGGAGCTGTTGGCATTCGGACTAGATCTTCTGGACGAGCAAAGAGAAGTGGCACGAATACGTACAGCGGCTCGGCAACAACAGGTGATTCGGTTCTACAATGCCCGGGTTAAGGTCAGACGGTTTCGAGCGGGAGATATGGTTCTCCGGAAAATATTTCCCAATACGAAGGAGCCTGGCTCAGGCACATTGGGACCCAACTGGGAAGGACCATATATCATCTCAAGCACCATCCGACCAGGGACATGCCGATTGGAAGATCTACATGGACGACTGTTGCCTCATCCTTGGAACGCAGAGCATCTCAAGATTTATTATCCTTAGCTCGGTATCTGCAGTCCGATATTTAACACTCTAGAAATAAAAAAAATTTTAGCTGAGCTGCGTGAATAAAACTAAGTATATTTTCTTTTCTTTTTTTTTATCTGTTGAAGTGTTTACATCAAAATTGCTCTTCATGTATAGATGCTAAAAAAAAAAAAAAAGATAAACTGAAGTCTGGATTAATGTCCCTCGGCGGGAGTAACTTCCGGAACAATCCCAGCGATATCGGTCTCGTTCCCGACGATCGGATCTGCGGCAGCGTTAACAGGACTATCGTCAGGATTCTCGGAACCCGAGGCTCCTTCTCCTTCAAGTCCAGAGAGATCGAGGTCGGGGAACGCCTTCTTCACATCGTCGAGGCATTCCAAATATCCGCTTTGAAATAAGCGATCTCTTTCGTCCTCGAATTCCTTCGACTCGAGAAAACCCTGGACCGCCTGATCCCTGGCCTTCTCAGCTTCCCGGGCCTCTTCCTGGGCTTGTTGGATCAGCTTTGACGCTTCGAGTCTGGCTCGAGCCAGACTGTCCTCGCAAGAAGCATGAACTTCGAAGATTCGCTTATTTTCGGCCGATATCCGAGCGACTTCGGCCTGCGAATCCTCGAGAGCTCTCCTGGCAAACACGGCGTCGGCCTCGGCGTTCTCAGTAGCTCTCCTAGCGGAAGCAGTTTCCGCCTTGGCATCTTCAGCTGCCTTCCGAGCAAGGGCTGCCTCGCCAGTTAAAACACCGACTCGGATTTCGGCGGCTTCGCGGCGACCTTCAGCTTCGGCCAAAAGAGTCTGCAGTTTATGAACTGAGGCCAATTCTTTACAGGCTTTGACCAGACAGGGCGCCAGTTCAAATAGCACCTTCGCCGCATGACCAACAGTCTGAGTCATGGGAGCGTTGTAAAGGCTGGCGAAATCTTTTTCACCCCCGTGAGCCAAAGCCCAGGGAACCATTCCCGCCACAACCGCCTGAAAAGCAGATGGTTCCTGTTGTACTGCCTCTCTGCGGGAGGATTCAGTCCTTGCTTCCTCCCTCTGCCTCGGTATTTCCATGGCAGCGGGTCCTGATTCGGAAGTAGTTTGAGGGGCGACCACGACCTCTTCCCTCACTTCTGGCCTTTCATCAGGATCAGGAATTACGACGACAGTGGGAGGGGAGGAACTTGCTGGCTCCTTCTTTTTTGGCGCCGTCTCTTTCTCCTTCGGCAAAACTTTAAATTTCTTTGTCGGTCTTGGTTCCGACAGAAGAATTGAACGCGGAGCTTTCTTCTTCGAAACCGCTTTAGGAAGAGGGCGAGCTCCCGTCATGACAGATGAAACCGGCTCGGGAACAGTTTTTTGATAGGGTCGGGCTTCAGGCAAGTCTACAAAAAAAAAGATAAAGTGGATCAGATAAAATCCAAAATAGGTTTGAAGTTACTTCCTAAATTACCTGTGACAGCCGAATCTAAACCTGCGAGTGAAGGCGTTTCGGCTGCAAGAGCACCTTCCAGGATCGATCTGCTGCGTTCAGTGCTCTCAAATCTTTGATCCGAGCCAAAGCGTTGGATCCCAGTCTTTCCCTCGTCTTTGGAATTTCTGTTTAGCCAAAAAAAAAAACAAAAAAAAAAAGAAAAAAAAAGGGTCAGAATCCGTACATAAAGGACGGAAAGAAAGGTAAACAACCGAGTCACCTGCTTTATGGAATGACCGAGGCACACGGGCCTCGGAAAGTTCAGAATCGGCCGATTCCCAGCGACCACTGGCCCAGAACCAACGCTCTCTCCAGTGTTTATTGGAGGTGGGAGGGTCGGTTATTAAGAAACCACCCTTGCCTCGCCAAGCAGCAAACACGTAGAAGCCGGGATAGTTCGGGTTAACGCGTACTTGATATAAGTGTAGAAACTCGTCAACTGTCAACGGTGGTTGCTCTAACTCGGCCCACAATACCGCACATCCGAACAAATTCCTCCACCCATTCGGAACTACTTGCCCTGGCGCAATCCAATACGAGATAAAACACCTCGGACTATGGGTTGAAGGGGCAAGCGTAGGCCGCATTGCATCGCGACTTGGAATATTGCTACTGCCCCAGGAGGTGGAGAGTCCGGCAAGGCGTTCGGACGAGGAAGGTGAATAATAACTGAATCAGGAATGTGATACCCGGTTCAGATTCTATCCAAATCAGCCTCAGTCAGGACCGAGGGAACCGGACCACATGGGTCGTCCTCTGACTCATCTTCTTCAGCCTCGGCGGAAACTGATCTATCGATGGGAGCCGACCTATCAAGGGAAATCGTCCTAGAGGTTTCTTCGGCAAGCAACCTTTCTCCTTCTTCCTCTTCTCCTTCGTCCTCTAGATCTAGGGGAAGGTTGGGCCTCCCTGGCCGAGTTTTAAGGGATCCTCTCCCATCGGAAGGGTTCGCCGGAGCGGAGCATTCTGCCGGAGTTCCGACGCTCCTCTCAGAAATGAAAGCAGCGTTCGCATCTACCGCGATTTCCGCTAGAAGAGAAGGCGATTCCGTAACGTTCCAAAAACGTTGCGCTTCGCCTTCATCTCCTGATGTCCCTTCCCGAGGGCTGTAAGTACCTTCCGCTGCCATTTAAGATAATGAAAAAGGATGGGGAAAACTCACCGGCGAAAGGGAAGAAGACGGATACCGATAAGCTAAGATGCTTGCGAGGGGAAGGAAAGACCAGTTGGAAGAAGAACGGATTGCAGAGAAGGCGGGAAAATGGGTTGAGCAGTAAAAATATGAATCGTGGGCCCTTTCCTCCTTTTTATAAACATAGCCACCTGGCGCGGGCAGTTAATGCGAAGATGATCCGATGCACGCTTCGATCCCCTCATTTGACACGTGGAAAGTACCTGCTGACGACGTTAGTACTTGAGCTACGTGTCCAACGCTCATAGGTGGAAAAGGCGATTCGACGGCTTCGACGGCTGTCATCATACGTGACCTCGGATATTGAACCGTCTCACGTCAGAAATCGCATTAAATGTTCCATTATTACCTCGGATTAGACGGCGAATCGACTCAAACCCAAACCTTACTACTCCGTAGCGCCATGAACGACATACGGAGTAAGGGGGCTTACTGTTGGGGATAAAAGCCGCATTCAGAAGGATCAGACTTATATCTCGGTTATCCGAGGAGGCATACAGTGAGATAGGTCCGAGGTAATGGTCACAAATTGAGGAGCTGAATCAAATTGAGCCGGCACGGAACGACGAATGGATTATTCGGATGTGTGTCATGTAAGGTTCAGTAATTTCGCCCATAAATCCGAGCCATCTAAATTGAGTCGGCTTCGGCGGCCGAGTTATCCCCGTTTCGGTCGGGCCAAGTTAGTTTCGGCCGGGTCAGATGAAGGAAAGATAATTCGATATCTTTCCGAATATTTTGTAGAAGGATCTCCGATTCCCAAGATCCCGGGATTGGATAGAGACCAAAAATGAAATAAATCAAATCTCCGAGATATCGGGAGGAGAATCCCAGCACAATAGGATCCTCCCAAACTTATAAATAAAGGGCCTCCATCCCAGTGAAAGGTACGGAACATCACCATCCCTAACACGCCATCTCCATACATCACTGAGACTGACTTAGGCATCGGAGGTCCCCCTGGCTAGAGCCAAGGTCCTTGGCTATTTTCTTTCTTACGTGCAGGGAACAGAGATCAAAGGAGGGCGTGCCGAAATTTACATCAACACTCACCTCGGTGGATACGAAGATCCACCGAAGCTGCGCCCCCGGGAGAGTGGAGAAATGCGATTATATGCTAAAAGCAATTCGCTTGAGAAGAGACAGAAGAGATGAATCCCGTCATGTTTTCTTTTATTGCTTGGTAGAGTTGTCACAGATCGGGACCATCTACAAGGTGGGCCATGTTGTTCAGGAATCCAAACTAGTTAATTTAAGGTGAAGCTCATATGTACGTTTAATCCTCTCTCTCTCTGCTCGTCCATTTTCATGATACTAGTGAGCCAATCAGATGGGTCGATTGTTATGTATCGTTTACTTATCACGGTCGGCTCTGCTTCATGATGGAACAGGATCTCATACACGTGTTCCACATTTGCACGTGTCCTGCAATTCCCTATCTCCCGTGGATCGTCAGAGCATTTATTAAAATGCTGGGACGATTAGCGCAAGGCGACTTTGAAAATTATAATAGACGGCCGAAGGTCTGCAGCTCTAAGCTCCGTGGGGCCCACTGTGATGTATATGTTATATCCACTCCGTTAACTTGTTTCGCCAATCATTATATGTTATTGTTGCAAAAATGAGGAACATTTAGAAGTCAATTAGACCACACCACAAGAAACACTGGAAAATTAACACCTACCATTAAAACTTTTCAGAGGCCAGATAAGTTCCGGATCAAGATGATATTTGTATTTTCTCTTCATCCAGGATCGAATCACCTCTTATGAATGAGATAGATGGAAAATAAACATCACGGTGGGCCTAGAAATATTTCAACGGTGAGCATGGTTTTCTCATTATTTCCCGTGTGTTCATCTGAGATTTGGATATGAGGCACATACATCACGGTAGGAATATTCCACGAGGGACGCCGATTGCGTACTGAGTAAACTCTGTGGGTCCACTATGATTTACATATATTATCTACTCCTTTCATCCATTTTAAAAGATAATTTGAGCACTCTATCCCAAAAACGAAGTATACCCGAGTCTCAAGTGTACCTCACAAGGGGAAACAGTGTGAATTAAAATTCTACCGTTGAAAATTTCTTAGGGGCCACAAAAGTTTTGGATCAATCTGTTATTTATGTTTTCCCTTTATCCATGTCTGTGTGATCTTATGAACAGGTTGGATGACAAGTAAACATCACTGTGGGCCCTACAAAGATTTCAACAGTGGAAGTCATTATTCCCCCTGTTTCCTATGGTGCGGCACACTTGAGCTTTGTACATTCTTCAATTTTCGGCTCAACCACTAAAATGAGCTGGAAAAACGGATGGACGGCGTGGATAACCCACACACATCGACGGTATGCCCAACTGAGTTTACTCAGTACGATAAAAGCGTACTGAGTAACTCAGTACGCAATCCGATTTCATCCACGAGCAGGGCGCTGCGGGCAATCGGCGTTAAAATCGGAGGAAATCGTGGACGTGGCGGCAAGATCCAAGCCAGTGAAAATGGATACCCTTGTCACCAAAAAGCTCTTTAGAGCCACCTTAATTTGTGTGAGATCCGCTCCGTCCATCATTGGGGCCACCTCAAGTTAGGACGCGAACTCCAAAGTAAGGCCGATCCAAAACTAAAAGTGGGCCACACGGAGAAAAGTGCGGATGGAGATGCCTGCCATTGAAGCTTTCTTGTCGCCAGTCACGTTTTGGATTGGGCTGATATTTTGTTTTTCCCATCTTACCGGTGGGACTCACCCTACGAACGGTTGGAATGTAATATAAACATCACGGTGGGCCCTGACACCCACCATTCATCGTTGTGTGGCGCACTTGATCGGCCTGAATTTTTTTGGTTCACGTAGCCGAACGATAAATAGAGTAGACATGATGCACCCATGCATGATGGGCAATGGAGATTTTTGTTGCACGGACAATCTGCGACCAATGAAAATGCCTTGTCTAAAAAAAGGCTGGTCCACTCATGAGATGGACCATGCGTGTCTAAGTAAAACCTCTGGTTTCAAGAGAGTGGGATAAGGGTTGATGATGTGGCCAGTACCAACCATGTACAGTGGAAGTGGATTGCCTGGTGACTCGAGGTGGCGTGATTTAATGATGCCATATGCTACTTATAAAAAGATGGCCCCACACAGAGTATGCTAGAAAAATCGTCCACGGCGGGACTCTGTCTAATAGTTGCATGTGGCTAAATCAAATCCCCATAAGCGTGTCATGATGGATTCTGCCAGGAATTGCCTTGACATTGTGGTTGAAAGTCGATGCATCTGTGGATGAGAGCCGGTGGGTGGACCCAGATTGGGTACTACCAACATTAGGACCTAGCTATAGTAGGACAGTTCTGACAGGGGCTCTATGTGGCTCACTGCAATGCATTTGTTTTATCCACTCCATTCATCTATTTTAACTTATCAGTCTACGGCATGAACTCAAAACAGAGGCAAATCAAAGGCTCAAGTGGACCACACCATGGGAAGCAATGGGGATTGAATGCTACCATTGAAAACTTCTTAGGGGAATAAAGTTTTGGATCAAGCTAATATTTATGTTTTCCATTCATCCAGGTCCATGTGACCTTATAAACAGGTTGGATGATAAATAAACATCTCAATGGACCCCAAGAAAGTTTCGATGGTGGGTGTCATTGTCACCACTGCTTGCTTCATCCGGTGAAGTCCACTTGAGCCTTCAATCTGCATACCTTTTGGGCTCGTGTGCTAAAATATAAATGAAAATAGATGGATTGTGTGCATAAAATACATACATCATGGTGGGCTCCATAGAGTCCCTATCAAGACCATCCATCTTTAACTAGGTCCTGGTGGGGGTAGTACCCATCCCGGATCTTATATATATATTTGGCATATGATGTACGATAGGTATTAATTGAATTACTTCAAAACTTGCTAACAGTGGACCCAAAATTGGGTACTTCCTCTGCCTGTCTCTAACTAGGAGTGGATAGGGGCTCTTAGGGCCTACCATGATATATGGGTTTTATTCATACCGTCCATTGTTGAGACTCAAATATTGTATATTTAACTCTTCAATTACATTAGTTTTCTTGACATTTAAGTATTAATTCGATTTAATTATATATGTTTTCGTCATGCGAGGTGATTCAGAAGCATATGATGAATATGTACTTAAAATGATGGATTTAAAGCTCAAAAGAAGATAATGAAGAATTAGATCTATGAATGTCATGATTGAAGAATTCAAACTCCAAGATACGAGGAAACCAAGCAAGGAATGAATAAAATTGAGGGGTCAAAACGTAAAAAATTGGAAGTGCAAAAATCGACTATTTGATGATATCGATGACACCTTCAATGTCATCGAAGTAAGTGTCGATGCCATCGAAGCCACCTGTAATCTCATCGCAAAAATCATGAAAATACAATTTTATTGCTGGACAAATTCAAGTATTTTTTTATTCCATCGAAAGCATGTTCAATGCCATCGAAGCAAAGTTCAATCCCATCAAAGGAAGTTGATGACATCGAAAAAATATGTAAAATTGAAAGTTCGTTGCTGGACAATTTCTTGATTTTATTCGGACTCTTCAATAGAAGATCAATGTCATCGAATGTGCCATCGAAGATGAAATAACTGTATAAAATCAAGTCAGTTTTGAAGTCGGTGCGAATGAAGGCTATATCAAGGGATGTTTTAGGATTTTCTAAACATGAATTAGGGTAGAAGGAGTGGAGCAAGGAGTTGTAGAGCTTCAATGAGTCCTCCATCCTCTTCAATCCTTTAGTTCTAGTTAGTTTTTATGTTTTTTTGTTTCAGTTTTAGTTCAATCATGTCTACGGTTGGCTAATCTTTTAGTTAAAGTCAAGAGGTGAAGCTTGTAGTTCTTCTTAATTTTTAATTTTTATTTTTACTTTATTTAAGTTATTAAGTTTTCATGTTGAACAATTAATTGATATTTAGTTTGAATGAATAAGTATTTCTAGTTTATTTTGATCCACTTTCAACTCTAAGACACATTGGATGCTTAGGAAGAATTGAATATGTTCTTACATGTTCTGCAATAGTTTGGTCTGTATAATCCATTGATCTATCATTAACTCCGGGCATGATAACTGCTTTAAATTTCATGCAATCAATACATTGATGCTTTACGAGGGAACCAATTCAATGAAAGTTCAATATGTTTTGAAGTATATGAATGATGATTTAACTGCTCTATCATCCGACCGGATAGGATGAGACTTCAATTCCAGTTGTGTGATCTAATTAAATCAAGTAAATTAAGTGGAACCTTGGCACTTTAGTATTTTATCTCTGATAGTTTTTTTCCTCAATTATTCTTTAAATCAAATTTTAGTAGTTAGTTTAAATTCTAATTCTAATTTTAACGTATTTCAAAAATCGTACAATAGCAAGTCCCTGTGGGTACGACCTCGGTCTCACCGAGTTATTATTACATCTCAGCCTTGCACTTTAGGTTGTCATAGCATCCATCCATTTTACCATATCCTTTTATTGTGTATGTCAAAAAATGAAGTATTTCCAAGGCTCAAGTGAATTACACAGAGGGAACTAAACACCTATTGTTAAGTACTTTTTCGAGGCTATAGAAGTTTTGGATCAAGTTGATATTTGTGATTTCCCTTTATCCAGGTCTATATGAGCTTATGAACATTTTAGATGGCAATTAAACATCATGGTGGGCCCTAAGAAGGTTTCAACAATGGTTATCATTATCACCATTGCTTCCTCTGGTGTGGTCCACTTAAGCCTTGGAATTGCCTCATTTTTTATTGTGTGCCATAAAATGACATGGAAAAATGGATGGACGGTGTGGATAAAGTGTATTCATCAAGGTGGCCCCTTAGGGCATGTTTGGTCGAACCAATTCCATGGCATTAGGTGGGATGGAATGGATTTTAAGGTAATGATGGTGGTGTCAGTGTTTGTCCCTTGATCCCATGGGTTTGGGATAGCCCATGGGATATACAGCAGCTTGTTTGGACCGTCCCAAATGGATGGGTTTGCATCTACACTGCTTCTTGTGGTGTGCCCCACTCACTGTTTTATATTTGCCTTAAAATAGATTTATGGCTAAATGTATGTCGGTGAAAATGATGGACGGAGTGGATATCTCATTGATATCTTGGTGGGCCCCACATAGAGGTGAAAAATCACATCCTGGGATTGGCAGAATTCATGTTAGCTAAAGGGCAGTGTTTACGAGGCGAGGTACATCCCGCCATCCCAAACGGGGGATGGGATGAGATGGCGCAGGATAACCCTCCTGATCCCAGGATAGCCCACATCCAGCGCCCGGCCAAACACGCCCTTAGAGCCCATGTCCATTCCTAGCTAGGGATGGATGAGGGTGATATCGAATCCATGTCGGCTAATTACCCTCGTTTGTGTGAAATTGATGGCCTTCTTTGTGGTATATGGTGTCAACGAGGCGTGATTTTCTGTAGCTATGGGCCCATTCATTGGGTGGGTCCATTGTTGTCATGTGCGATCGCATATGTGCATATGCAATCGCATATGCGCATATCCATATGCAGTTCGCATATGCGATCATGGCATATGCGATTTGGCACATATGCGATCGCATATATTGCATATGCGAAAATATGCGATGTATGCGATCACATACAGCATATGCGATCGCATATTGGCCATGGCACATTGAATTTATTTTATTTTATTTTTTTTGCAAAAAATTACATTTTATCTATAAAAAGGCTTCCAAATCTCCTCCATTTGCAATATTCTCACCCTAAAACTCTCTTACTCTATTTTTCTCTTACATTTCTTAATTACAAGTGGTCTTAATCCCCCTTTCTTTTGTATTTCCTACTTCCAAGTGATCTTAATCTCTCTCTCTCTCTCTCTCTCTTACATTCCCTCTCTTTTGGAAGTTGGAAGATCAAGATTCAAGCACTTTTAAGTTTCAAGGAAGAAAGCTTGTTGATTTTCTACCATAATAAATAAATAGCTTGTTGATTTTGTTGTTACTTCTTGTCAACTATATTGTTAAATGTGGATGACTTGATGTTTAATTGATTTTATCTCTTTCAAATGTATTTTAAATATGTAAAATTAGTTATCTATTAACTTAGAAAAGTTCTCCTCAGTTTCTTATATTTTTTTTTTACAATTTTTTGAATTTTTCCCTAATACATATATATATTTTTGAATTTTTCAAAAAAAAATATGCAATCGCATATGCGATTGTGCGATCGCATATGCGCATAGGCATATGCGATTTGACAACATTGGGTGGGTCTAACCATAACCACGCATGTATGGAGAAATGACAGTTAGAGAAAATATGCCACTGGTCCACACTTAATATATACGATTGGCCCATGTAATGTTGGGATTTTATCTCAATTGAGATTGGTTAAATAATATAATAAAAATGTTAGTCATCGCATTTGCATTGAATTTCATTTTTCCTTCAAAACAAATTGTAAAAGTGAACTTTTTAAAAATCTTTAGTCTTACACTACTTAGAGAGAAAAGGCTAGAATGATTTATAAGCTTTGAGTTTTCTTGTATTTTTATTTAATGTTTGTAGGAAGAAGTGAGTTAGCTTGTGTGTTTTAGTGTGAAAACACTGGAACACATGCATGTGCTCTTGCGTTGGCACTGGCGCGCGTGCGGCGTAGACAATAAGGTTAATGAGATCTAATGGAACAGTGAGGTTGTAGAGGCGCTAGTGACAAACTTTGCATTTCACATGTGCGCATCATGTCATGAGTGGCTGATCGAACCCATAGGTTGACAAACTTAAGTGCAGGGTTGCGATGCATTAATAACTTAGTAAGACTGAGGTTGAATCCTTAGGGAATGGGGAACACAATATAGAACTAATATAAAGGTAATGGGTGTCTGGGTTTTTAATCCAGTAAAGTGAAAAGAGTTTTAAAGCAAATAAATAAAATACTAAGGACCCAAGAATCTAGTTATAGTAATTATAATATCTCATTTATTGATTTAATATATAACTTTGCATTTCACATGTGCGCATCATGTCATGAGTGGCTGATTGAACCCATAGGTTGACAAACTTAAGTGCAGGGTTGCGATGCAGTAATAACTCAGTAAGACCACACCTAGATCCATAGCTCAACTGGCAGACTGAGTGGAGATACGTCGTTTCAACACTTGAGGTCTTGGTATCGATCCCTAGTGGGGGTGGCTAACAGTGGAGTGTGTGTACTGACATGGGTGTGCACTAACAAGCTAACCCAAAAAAAAAAAAAAAAAACTTAGTAAGACCGAGGTCAAATCCTTAGGGAATGGGGAACACAATATAGAACTAATACAAAGATAATGGGTGTCTGGGTTTTTAATCCAGTAAAGTGAAAAGAGTTTTAAAGCAAATAAATAAAATACTAAGGACCCAAGAATCTAGTTATAGCAATCATAATATCTCATTTATTGATTTAATAGATAACTTAATTGGAATTTAAGTCCTATCATATCAGATCATTAACACCAATAAGATATGATTTCAATTGAAAAATTCTCTCATGAAGCACTCGGATCTCAATTATCTAGGAAAGAATCTTTAGGTGATAATAGAACAATCAATTATACATATTGAATCATTCTCTAATTTAGGCCAAACAATTATTAAATCAAAACATTCATTGTACCTGTAGTGCACAACAAATTTAGAAATAAACAACGCAAAGACTTTAAAGTTAAATCAAATCAATTTCAATTTACTATCATCATTCAAACCATTGTTATTGAATTAAATAAACTAAATATTGTATTTGAACTATAATCTCCTTCCCTTAGCCTTAGCTAAGAGATTAGCCTAATGTGGCTAACATCTTAGAAAGAAAAAAAAAAAAAAAAACTAAGTGTTCAGCTGAATTATCTCTGAAAATAACTTATTCTTACTGGATTGTTTTATGGACATTTGATCGGACTAAACCAATCTCATGTGGGACTGAATAGTTTATTATTTTTGTTAATGTGCTGTGTAATTTTTAGATTTTTTCTCTTTCCTCTATACTTGGTTTTCTTAGATCTTTGTCATGTAAATTCTTCCATAATGTCATTCAAATGTCCAATTCTTATCATGTTTAACTTTATCTCTTTTTTAGCATAAATCCTCATTTTAAGCACGTACTCATCTTTAGGTCTAAAATCATCTCGCATGTACAAAACATATATAATTATATCAAATTAGTACTTAAATGCAAGAAAAACTAATGTAACTAAGAAGATAAATATACAATATTTAAGCATTATCATACCCTACAACCAACATTTTGTTAGTCCCGAGCAAAACATGCGAAGAATATTTCAAAACCAATTGAATAAATTCCTATAAACTCAAGAAATTCTAAAAACAATCCAAATTATAAAAATCTAAATTAATTAATGGAGAGCACAACTTTTACCTAAACTCTAGCACTCGGCAAATATCCTAAACAAGTTATAAGTATTAATCTTATAATTAGAAAAAAAAAAAAATCTAAACATTGAGTTCTATGAGTGTATAATGAAATCTAAATTGAACACAGTGAAAGGTTCAGCTCTCTACTTTCATGGTAACAGGGATAATATAAAAGAGTATTCACGATAACCAAAGCCTAAACTAAAACTTGCCTTACAGTTCAAAACTCTGTTCTTCTAGCTTTTGATTTTTCCATTAACGACTTTCACACTATTTTCAATTTTTTTTACAACAGTCTTTTCACGGAACTTCTATAGGTAGCCATTTTCGATGACAAATATTTTTTTAGTTGGTATTACTTTTTTTTTTTTCATTGAACGTGATGGACAAATTCTCCATGTTTGGTTCCTATCATTCTCAATAATCATCAAGTTAAAAATTCAGTATTTAACTTTGACTTTAATATGTAAGCTAGATGTGACATGTGAATTCATGACTTAATCAATGTTTAAAACTTCACATCAAATATTAAAAAGTTCGAAATCTATTAAATAACTAAAATTAGACTTAAAAAATCCTCAACATTAATATTTTATTATTATAATCTATGGATTAATTTTAAAATCACTTAAATTCACATAAAATTTTCAAAAATTTGAAGAGTTTTTAGCTAAAAAATTCAAAAATTCAGCATAAATGAAGAATTTTCTAATGAAAATCTACCCCCAATCTAAATTCTACATTGTCCTCAATGTATAAAATATATGCAATAAGAGTAACATGAGAACAACAAAAATAAAGAGTGGATGAAAAGTACATGAAAAGCAATAGACAGATAAGCCAGTGTGAACTTCCTATTAATTGGTGTTTCAGCAACTAAACTAAACTAATAAATCAAACTAATATTGGGAAAGTAATTAAAACTCATAAATCTAAGAAAGCAATTGGAAAAAAACACTCATTCTTGATAAATGATTTCCTCTTTGGCTTGTATCTCAATAAATTCATCAGCGAACTTCTCAACGAGATAATTCGGATGCCCATTTTGCAGTAGGTTTGGATATCCTGGAGCATTAATGCCCAGAGAAATTTATAGCCATTAGTATAAAATCTTCTTTTATTGCCCTGAGTATCTAGATTTTATAGAATTTATCTGTGGCAGAAAAAATTTCCGTGTTAGTACACCACCGTGAATTAGATAATAAAATTAGTTGAAATTCAGAAAAACTCTCTTTAGGCAATGTAGTTTGTATAAATTTCAAAGTTTCAGTCCTTGATTCAAATTCCTATTCCTCTACCTCTAGTGGTAAACATTTAGGATCAGTGGAAAGGAACTCTTCAACATAGAATTTTCTCCTGTCATTATCAAGTATTGAGGTATTGTCTTGCAAGACATTCACTATTATTTAACCACGTTATAATCTGAATCCTCAAAGTGTGCCAAGCAAACTTCTAGAGAGTCGAAACATTCAGTGAAATGGGACCCATTCTCTATAATGGGATCAAACATGTCATGTTGATGGATTGTATCAATATCACCATGTTTAAAAAAATTCTGTCTCTTTATTATTAACTGGAACATTAATTGAGATCAACCCTTGGGGAAACTGAACCATATGCTCTTGAGCATACTACGAATCCTCATCATTCTCAAATTTAGTATGCTCAACAAGTGAGTTGAGATCACTCTAATCGCATTGTATTTCTGGATTAGGCTGAGGCTGGGCTAGACATATCACTTTCTCATCAATGAGGAGTGACTGAATTCTTTGAATGGAGGATGCAAGCATGCCTAATGATGTTATGATGTCTTGGAATATTTGCATGATGTTTTGGTTGACTTTCTCTTGAGCATTTATGAACCTCTGAACCGGATCCTCCTGGGTCTCCTTCGGTGGGATCTCATAAGTAGGGGGCTCAAGGGGATAGTCATTAGAATTCATAATTGGTTCACCTCTTTAATTTATGCTCTGATGGTTCTACAAATCAAGATCATATTCGTCATATGTGGGTGTACTCGATGGTTGATAAGCGTAATCACTCATATAATAATCACGCATTGTCTTCTTAACTGGTGTTTCCTAACATTATAGTCTAGTTGGTTTTCGATCGTAGTTCCAACTAATTTATGAGACACAAGGTGTTTCCTAACATAATAATCTGTTAACCATTTAATTAAATATTCCGTCCCTTAAAAGTTGATTATAGTATTTTGTGTCCACTCCAGCATGAACATGATAAAATCCTAATTCTGAACCTAAACCTAAAAAACTTTTTTTAAAAAATCATACAAAAAATAAAATTCTATAGAAATATGGAAAATAAGTAAAGGGAGTGAGGAAGGATGTTACCAGAAAATAGGAACTAGACTAAAGATCCTACAAATAAAAATAAACAAATGATCTTAGTAGTGTTAGGAGATCTAAAAAAATTACAAACCTTAAAAAAATTCTGAAATTAGAAAACTTAAAAACCCCAGGTTAGAAAAATTTAGAAAAATAGAAAAATCTAACCTAAAACTGAAATCAAACTAGAAAATCTAAACCTAATTGTGTTTGCTCCACTCCCCAACAACGATGCCAAAAACTTAATCAAACTAAATGGTTAACAACCTCAAGTGCAAGGCTGTGATGTAGTAATATCTCAGTGAGACCGAGGTTGAATCCTTAGGGAATGAGGAATACAACCTATAACTAATCTAAAGGTAATGGGTGTCTGGGTTTCTAATCCAGCGAAGTTAAAAAGGGTTTTAAAACAAATAAATAAAATGCTAAGGATCCATGAATTTATTTCAAATAATCACAATATCTCATTTATTGATTCAATAAATAACTCAATTGGAATCGAAGTCCTATCTTATTCAATCGTAAGATAATTCTATTAAACCAATCATTAACACTAATAAGATATGATTTTAATTGAACGATTCTTTCATGAAGTACTCAGATCTCAATCGCGAGGAATCAAAAGCGTCTAAAGTACCTTTAGGTGACAATAAATCAATCAATTATACAAATTAATACCTTTTCTAATTCAGGCTAAACAATTGTTAAATCAAAGAATTCATTGTACCCGTAGTGTACAACAAATTCAGAAATAAATAACTCAAATACGTTAAAGTAAAATCCAAATCAATTTCAATTTATTATAATAATTCAAACCATTATTATCGAATCAAATAAACTAAATTACATTAAACTACAATCTTCATCCCTTAGCCTTAGCTAAGAAATTAGCCTAACATGGCTAACATCTTAAAAAGAAAAAAAGAAAAAAAGAAAAAAAAAAACTAAAATAACAAACTAGATTTAAGGGATCAAAGAAGAAGGACGGCCTCGTGGAAGCTTTGCCACCCTTAAGTCTTTCTCCTAAGTCCTAATTTGTACTTATGAAAGCTTAAAATATCCCTTCAATATAGGAAAAATTCAAACCAACTTGAAACAGACTTCAAATTTACACACTTTTGTTACACTTTGATCACACCGTTGGTAGCCTTCAGTCGCATCGTTGGTAGGCTTCGATCTCACCGAACATCACTTCGGTCGCACCAAATGGGTTTCTCAGTTGCAACCGAATTTCTTTAATTTTCTTTTGAAGTCTGTCTCCCTTAGGTCACACCGAACTCTACTTCAATGGGATCAAACATGGCTTCAGTCGTACCTAATGTCGAGTTGATTTATCTCTTAAAATTACTTCTTCTTGTTAGACTGTTCTGTGCACATTCAGTCAGACCGAACTAACCTCAAGTGAGACCAGACAATCTGTTATTTCTGTTAATGCACTATGTAATTTTTTAGTATTTTCTCTTTCATTTGTACTTGGTTTTCTTAAGTCTTTGTCATGTAAATTCTTTAATAATGTCCTTTAAATTTTCAATTCTTCATCATCTTTAACTTTATCTATTTTTGAGCTTTAAATACTCCTTTTAAGCATGTATTCATCTTTAGGTCCAAAATTACCTCGTATGTAGAAAACATATATAATTATATCAAATTAATGCTTAAATGTAAGGAAAGATAATGTAATTGAGAGAATAAATATGCAATGTTTAGGAATTATCAGTGGCGCTCTCACGCAACCTATCGGCCACTGAGGAAATCAACCAACAAAAAAAGTTGTTGCACCGATTAACAGATAGAAATTTGCTATTGTAAAGTTTGGTAAATAGCATATAACCATTGTGAAGTCTAGCCGACAAAAATGGTTGGTTCTTCCAATTAATCAGTTGGTCGGTTGATTTGAGTTAAGTCGTGTCTCTTCATTGGAAATAAATAAATATGATCGTTTTAAACAGTTACAGAAATAACTATTCAGAAACGTCTCTTTGCAAATACACATAACTTTTCATTCTCTATAAAAACTCAATGAAATTAAAGGATTAAAAACCATCATATCTTACATAGCATTTTTCATATATTGAAATCCTCCGTTTAGATATTCCATCATTTTCTCTTTACAAACACTCGAATGGTTATCTGTTCACAAAACGCAGCATACCAGAATTAGAAGATTGTGTATCAGATTTTCTATTGTGGTTTCTTTATGATTGTTTTAGTCGGAACCATCAAGGCTTGTCATATTCTAGAAGTGGTTCGTTAGTAATCCGACAGTGATCTCATACCGACGAGAATGGGCAAATAATGCTTTAAGGAAAGTGTATCTAATATGTGCTTCGAGCCTAGTTTAAAGTTTGTTATTATTATTAATTTTTGTTTCATTTTCGTTTCCATCATCTTTCCCAACAATCTTAAAGCGTTATTTATGGAAATTGAAACCAATATTTAATGAAATAGGATCTGGTCAAATTAGACTGGTTCGATAACAATAATTTCACCCGGCAAGATAAACTTAATTTCTTATTAACAATGCTAAATATTTTCTGTGTTGGACCCAAACCTATCTATAATTCTTCAATTAACTGATCAAGATATACAAGAGAGAATTTTCAAAATAAAGAAAAGAAAGGAGTGTGAATTGATACGTCATGGACACATTCTCAGCGCTCTCTCCGACCATCTATACAATTTGCATACGGACACATCTTCGGCTAAAGACATTTAGAACACCCTCAAAATGAAATGCAATGTTGAAGAAAAAGGCACCAACAAATTCTTTTATTTCCTGGTGTTTCAATTTTTTTATGATAGATATCAAGCCTCTCATATCGTAAGTGCATGAATTACAAGTGATGATTAATATGATTAAGGCTTTAAAGATTGACAAGTCCGAGTCTTTCCATGTTGGTGCTATTGTGATTGAGTTACCTCCAACATAGAAAGATTATAGAAAGAAGATATTGAATAAGTCTAAAGACTTCTCATTATAACAAATTCAAAAACATCTTCGAATTGAAGAAGGGTCACATTTATGAGATAAGAAAGATGACATTGCTTCCAATAGTGTATCAAAGATTAATGCAATTAAAAGACCATTTCAAAATAAGAGTAATCCAAATAGGAACAATTCTTTAAAACTTAATAAGAATTAAGAGAAGTTTAAGAAGTCTCAAAATAAAAATGAAAAGCCCAAGGTTCCATGCTACATATGTGGCAAGAATGGGCATTTTTCTCATGTTTATAGGTTTTATAAGAAATCTGAAAAAGAGGTGAGTGCAGTATATAAGGACATTATTGTCACGGTAACTGAAGTCAATAATATAGTTTAAAGATAGATACCCGATTAGTGGTATGACACTACAGCCATAGTTAATGTCTACCACGACACGTTGAACTTCAAAACATATAAAGATGTCACTCACGACATTGATGTTTAAATGGAAAATGAAGGTTGATCAAAAGTAGTCGGCAAAGGAACCATATAAATTTTCTTTACTTCTAAAAGAAAAGATTACATTGACCAATGTATTACATATCCCAAATATGAGAAGAAACTTAGTTTCTTAAGATTTTTTGGCTAAACCTGGTATCCTTCGGCAAATTAATTTTGTCAAAAAATGAAAACTTTTTTTGAAAATAAATACTCTTGTAATGAAATAGTCAAATTATCTATTAATGAAAGTAATTCTTCTTCTATTTATGTAATTAAGTCTGTTTGTTTTTTTTTTTTTTTTAATAATTTAAAAGCATGGTAGATTAACACATGTTAGTTATAGTATCTTTAAACTAATGATAAATAATGATTTAGTTACATGTAATGCAAATAAGAATGATAAATGTGAAGCATAAGATCCAAAATGACCAAAAAGTTGTTTCCAAGTGTTGATAGATGCTTTTAAATTTTAGACCTACTACACATCGATATATGTGAATTAAACGACAATCTTAATGGAGGAGAAAAATATATTTTATTACTTTTATAAATTATTTTTCTAGATTTGTATATGTATTTTCAAGATCTAAAGATGAGGCCTTTTATGCTTTTAAATTCTATAAAGCTGAAGTAGAAAATCAATTAGATAAGAATATCAAAGTTTTTCACAGTGATAGAGGAGAAGAATACTTCTTTAATGAATTTTCTAAGTTTTGTAAAGAACATGACATAGTGCATCAATGCAAACACGCGCACACACCACAACAAAATAGTGTGGCCGAAATAAAAAACTACACCTTAATATAAATGATAAATGACATGCTTTTACATGCGAAAATGCCTTTTAGTTTATGGGGAGAAGCATTATTAGCAGCTTGCTATGTCTTAAATAGGATCCCTTTTAAGAAAACTAAGATTTCTCCATAGGAGTTATGGAAAGGTAGAAAACTAAATATAGGATATCTCAAAGTGTGGGGTATCTAGCATTTTGTAGAACTCTCGATCCTAAAAGAACCAAACTAGGTCTTAAAGCCATTAAATGTGCATTTGTAGGTTATGTATAAAAATAAAGCATATAAACTCTTAGATTTAAAGTCTAATGTGATAATAGAGTCTAAAGATGTAGAGTTCTTTGAGAACTCATAGTCAGTGGAGCCTAAGGATAAAAAATTATTGATCCCCATAGTGAACCTTATAAAAGGTATAAGACTAAAAAAAGAAGAATTTGAATTCGGACTAATGGATTCTCAATGCATCTCCTTGCACCTTGTTGAATGTGATAGAAAAAAGGTTATAAGGAATGTTCCTTTAATGCTCAACATCGAGGATGATCCTAAGATTTATAATCTCCTCATAAGAAGGCCATGGATGCATCAATATGGCATTATACCATCTACTTTACATCAGTGCTTCAAGTATTGTAGGAACTGAATTCAGTATAAAGTGATGGCCGACATGAAACCGTATACGAAAGCAGAATTTTTTTTCGCAGACGCAAGTTATTATGACAAATTTGTGACGTAAAACAAAAGAGGAAATAAAGAAAACATGACAATAGTAAATAGTCAAGCACCGACAATAGAAGATAAAGTTACAAGAATAAAATTATCCTAGAAAGCCGACAAGAAAAAGAAGTTTTATTTCGTGTTGAAACACTTAAGACAGCCTGGAAAGCCTCTTCTAACATTATTGTCACTGGAACAATTAGAGACTCTGTAGTCAAACTATACAGTACCGATATCGCATGCTAAGAGAAATAAGCCATTTTCGATCATGCCAAAACGATTTTGCATCAAATCCAGCTCAATGAGTCCTGAACCAATTGAATTCTATGCCCCTCTAGAGAGAAGAATAAAAGAGAAAACTGATAGCAAGATGAATCGTGACAGGTTGACATCAACAGATCTAAAAAGATATAGTGCCATCAGCAGGAAAATTATGCAAAATACGAGTTTCAATTGTGAAGAACCAACCAAACTGAACAACGATAGAGGTATATAAATCCCAATCGGTGTAAATGTGAGGAAACAAGAGAAATTTCGTGTACTGGGAGTGTCGTCTTCTCATGCATAAGTAAACATGATTGTGACCGATCCAACAGCTAGCCGAATAACGAATCCTGAAATAATCAAACATCCAGAAATAACTTTAAAATTGATAGAGGATAGGGGGCAACCAACGGTCAATACTTTGTGAGAAATAAATCTGGAAACAGAATAAGAACCACGACACACATTCGTAAATGCCAGTCTGTCTAAACAGGAAGCTGATCAATATACAAAATTGTTGAAAAAAAATAAGGATATGTTTGCTTGGACATATGCAGAGATGTCAGGCTTAAAACCATCAGTAGCGATGCATCGATTGAATATCTCCAGAGATAAGAAACTGATCAAACAAACAAAAAGACGATTACATCCAAATCTAGTACCTTTGATAGAAGAAGAGGTAAACAAGCTGATCAAAGTTAGTTTCATAAGAGAAGTCAAATATCCTAAATGGATATCCAACATTGTCTCGATGAAAAAGAAATGCGGATAAATCTGAGTATGTGTTAACTTAAGAGATTTGAATGAGGCATGTCCGAAAGATGATTTTCTCTTGCCTATAATAGAACCATTAATAGACAACACGACGAAATATGTTATCATGTCTTTCACAGATGGATACATCGTATACAATAAAATACGAATGACATCCAAAGATGAAAAAGCGATGTCATTCAGAACTTCTCTCGGGATATATTGTTATAAGGTCATGCCTTTTAGCCTCAAGAACGCTGGTGCTACATGTCAGAGGGAAATGCAGAACATATTTCAGGACATGATGCACAAACACATAGAGTGCTATGTCGATGATTTGGTGGTCAGGTTAGGTTACCATGAAGAACATCGTGAAAATTTATCTTCAGTTTTTCGTTGGCTCAGGAAGAAACAATTGAAAATGAATCCGGCAAAATGTGCCTTAGGCTTATCATCAGGAAAATTTCTCAGCTTTGTCATCAGGTATAGAGGAATCAAAATCGATCCAGGAAAAATTAGGGCTATTCAAGAAATGCCACCACTAAAGATGTTGAAAGAACTAAAAAGTTTACAAGAAAAATTAGCATATATTCGACGCTTTATCTTCAATTTGGCAAGAAGGTGTCAGTTGTTCGCTCATCTGATGAAGAAAGGAATAGAATTCATATGGGATCAGGCATGTCAGAATGCATTTGACTCTATTAAAGAGTCACTGAAACAATCTCCAGTATTGGCGGCTCCTGTTAAAGGTAAACCTTTGATTGTATACATCTCCGCCGCATAATATTTATCAATCCTCAAGGCGATTTGTTGTCGTATTCCTTCATGTTAGGTACTACATGTACCAACAATGAGGCCGAATACAATGCCCTCATCATAAGAATGGATATAGCACAAGAAATGAAGATAAAAACCTTGCAGATATTCAGGGATTCCAAATTGGTGATAAATCAGTTAACAACAGGGTTCGAAATAAGAAAGCAAGAACTGTTACCATATTGCCGACGAGAATAACAGTTGCTAGAATGGTTTTATAACGTTTAAATCAAGCATATACCGCGATGTGAAAATGTAAAGGTAGATGCTTTAACTAGCTTAGCTACAGCTTTATCCTGCCTCGACCGGAGTCCTCTCCAAGTAACAATAGAAGAGTGGAGATTTTTACCGTCGCCAAAGCTCTTTGATGAGAATATTAAAGCATTTCCAGTATCGTGTTTAAAGATTACCGTAGATGATTGGCGTCAACCATTTATCGATTATCTCAAATACAACATCCTTCCAGAAGATCTGTCGCAAAGATTACAAATCAAGTAAAGGTCGAAAGATTTGTTACATGCAATGAAGAATTATACATGAGATCTTATAATGAGATGCTATTATGATGCTTGGATATAGAGGAAGCAAACCACATATTACAAGAAGTCCATTCGGACAAATGCGGAGCTCATCAAGCCGGTTAAAATTTATTTCATTGAGTACATTAAATGGGATACTATTGGCCTTCAATGTTCAAAGATGCGATAACTTATGCAAAGCGGTGCCATGAATGCCAAGTGCATGGAGATGTCATACATATCTCTCCTGAAGATCTACATCAGTCAGTAGCTTCCTGACCCTTCACAGCCTGGGGATTGGATGTCATTGGCCCTATTAATCCTCCTTTATCCAAAGGATGATAATATATTCTGGCGGCTACAGATTATTTTCCCAAATGGACTGAAGCAATTGCGCCACGCAATGTCAAAGAGAAAGATGTCGTGAATTTTATTCACCATGCAATAATATATCATCATGAGATTCCAAAGAAGATCATTACTGATAATGACACTCCTTTAAAAAATAGGAGCATGGAGAAATTATGCGAAAAGTTTGGCATTCAACATTCCTTCTCGATACTTTATTATCCTCCAGCCAACGGATTGGTAGAAGCCTTCAATAAGACAATATTCAAGATATTGAAGAAGACTGTCACAAGAAACAAACGTGACTGGGATGAAAAATTACAAGAAGCTTTATGGGCCTACCAATGACTCACCGCACTGCGACTAAAGCTACACCGTATTCGTTGGTCTACGGTGTTAAAACTGTCATCCCTATCAAAACGCAAGTCGCGTCACTCAGGGTAGCGGTACATGAATCAATCACAGATGATGAAAATGCCAAGATAAGGCTAACGGAGCTGGATATGCTTGATGAAAATCTTCTAGTGGCCCAACATCGATTAGAACTATATCAGGCATGAATATCCACCGCCTTCGATAAGAAAGTCAAGCATCGCTCTTTTAAGAAAGACGATATGATATTAATGTTGAAAAGACCCATTGTGGTCATTCACAAAACAAGGGGGCAAATTCGACCATAAATGGAACGGTTCATATGTAATAACTGAAGTATACTTGAATGGAGCCTATCGAGTCGTAGATCAGAATGGACATGGTATCGAACTACCCGTCAATGTTCGCTTCATTTAGAAGTATCATTCTTAAAGATCGAGGAAGTTTTGATTGTGAAGATTATAAAAAAAAATCTGTCCTAATTAAAAGGGGGCAAGACATACAAAATGATGAAAAAGCCTCAACAAGCGGCTAAAAGCCATGTACTCTTCTCCATATATGAATGAAAGGACAAATTCACAAGCATATGATCATTCTTTGAAGAAAAAGCTCCCTGGATCAACAAAATATTATTGATTATTATCGCAAAATCGATATTATCACCAAGATGATAACATTACTCCAGTTACAAATACTATCAAATATTATCATCATTTATCATTTATGGCAGCGGAGAGCGCTCATGAGGCCAACCATGCATAAGCCCTACATTATCAACGATGACGATTTATCATTTACGGTAGCGGAGAGCGCTCATAAGGCCAACCACGTGCCAGCCATATATTATCAGCAATGATGATTCATCATACGGGCAACAGTGAAAAGCTAGTGGCCCTAAAAAGCCCATGAAGGCAATCACATGCTTAGACCCATGCAGGCAGTGGAGAGCGCCCATGAGACTAACCATGCGTGAGACCAATGTCATCTATTTAGCTTCTGACAGCGCCATGAGGGAAGGTGAGAGAAAATGTCCTCTTATAAATGGGTTAGACCTTACAGACGAAGAAAAAGTGGACTGCAGTGTGCACTCTTTGGTTTGTCTATAGATAGGCCAGCCATGCATAAGACCCACTATATTCTCGGCTTGATTTCAGTAGAAACTCATGAGGAAGGGTCAATCTCTAAATAAACTGCCCCCTCATCGATGGACTGGCGACATTGGATTTGGTACCCAAACTGGTAGCCTTGTGCGCCCCGTGAACTCTAGAGAGTTACTGCGGCCAACCCTGTGCATAAAACCTACCTAGTTCACTGCCCTGGTAGCTTCACTGGGCCCCTCTGATGGATGGCGGTTTGTGAATTCCTAGCTGTAGTGGTTTAACGAACTCACAAGAGTTACAGAAACCATTTGCGTAAGACCCTCGGCTCCAACTACTTAAGAGCCTAAAAAACTGTGATTTCTCTTACTACTCAAGAGCTTAAACTGTGTGTGACACCTTTAAAGTTAACTAAACTACAAATTAGTTCCACCCATCAAGATGAATACCACATAGGTGACACTAATAGTATGATGTGTTGTTGCCTCATTATACCGCGAATTGCATATCTTATCAAAGGATGAGATTATAAGTCTGGAACTGATGAATCAAAATCTAACACAAGTATGTACTTGTTCATTTCATAATATTCTTGAAACATGTTTATTATATTATGATTATAATTTAGAGAACACTTTGAGAAGAAACATTGAAATTTCATTTATATCAAATCAAAATACATTATCAAAATAGAAAATTATTACAAATCCTTTGAAACGCCCAAAGCTGCCACATATCTTTGCAAATCTTGCTTTAACTAAACTTGAGCAGCAACAGTCGTCAGTTCAGCTTCAGGAATAATCTTGGCTTGATCAGGTGCATCGGCTAACTCTCTCTCAAAAAATGCAACAGTCTCTTCATTCGTGGCTGTCTTAGATTTTTCAAGCTTAATGATACGAACATTAACTTCCATGTCCGCTTTAACCTTACTCACGTTCAAGTCTTCTTTTTGTTCTCGAACTTCAAGCTGGACAATCTGCTCCTTCAAAAAGGCTATTTGATCTTTTCATAATCTTCCTGTTCTGATCAGAAGCCTTCAGCAGTTCTTGAAGGGATTTATATTCATCATTATAACCTGAAATGACAACTACGGCCGAGAAACCTTCTCCTTGAGCAACGCCAATTCTTTGTGACACTCTAAAATCTTTGGAGCAATGACTATTACATGCTGACTCCAGATTATTCAGTGAAACATAAAATGAGTTAAAGAGTTGTGCAGAGGAAGAATATTTATGTGCGATACACGCTACATGGTCAAGAATGGCCAATGCATTGTTCAAATAGGGCCACTGTTTAGGATCCTTGAACATGCATACAACGGTAGAGATATCATTCTCAAAGAGTACGAGCATGATAGGAAGCATTTTATCTAAAGAGAGTTTATTTGATATTGTGGCTGCTGAATTAGAGCTTGCCGAGCCGCTAGAAGAATGATTAACTGCAGCTAAAAGATAAATAGAATGACATAGCAATAATAACATTTAAAGAATGAAGACGAATGAGAAGAAACTTGAGAAGAAAATATATACCATCACTTGGGCAGGTTGTGAAATAATTGGCGATGTAGAAGCCCCTATTTCCAAAGATTCAAGAATATCTGCAACAGTAGTCACAATATTAAAAGACAACTCCCTAGCCTCGGTACTCGAATCCAGAGTCGTCGGCGTTGCCGCGTTAATGGGATTGGAATGGAATTCGAGATTGCGAGCAACTGGTTGAAGGGCGGCAGGGCGTGCAATTGTCATCCTCTCAACATGAACCTGTTCAACAACGACTCTATTTTCTTCAGTAGCCAATGGAATGTCTAAAGTATCTTGGTTCACCTCTATGCTTCGAGGAGAAACCAGTGCTTCCGTCGTCATCCGCACTTCTGGTACAAAAATTCTAGCCTCTCTCGATGATGAAACCTCTGCGATACTAAGAAGGGTCGTAGGATCTCGTTTAAACGTATCAGTGACTGCTGCAGGCGAAGGAGAATATAGAGCATCATAAGATACAAAAATATTCACACCCGAAGAATAACTGAGATCCCGTAGTCAAGTTGTTCTTCTTCAATAGGAGTGCTCACTCGAACAATTGGTGAAGAGGCACCTTGAATCTCTTATTGAATTTCCATAACTAGAACATCTCCAATTTCTCCTTCTTCACTAATGTCCACCTCTTCATCTTCCTCCTGATTATCGTCTTTCAACATGTCACCTTCATCAGTCAAACTTTCACTAGAGGATGTCTCGCTAGGTTCAGTTTCTTCAGAATAACTAGATGAGCTCTCCTCGGAAACTATTTGCTTACCCTTGGATGAAAGATCTACCTCGACAGGAGAGCATTGGACATCTCTAAGGGGAGGATAAGCGCTTTGCTAGACCTGTACTTGAGGTGAAACAGATCTTGTTTGAGAATGGGTTGTCGGAGAAGAATGAATCGGTCCAGTTGTAAGAGATGTCGTAGCTATAGCTTAGTCCCTTACCCCTCGAGTAGGAGTATATAAAGTGGTGGTTGGAATTTCAGGATGATTCGGAGAAGCAGTTGCGGCAGACTATCTGTCCATTGTCTTACAAGGTCCAAAAGAAGATCCACAAGCAATCCACCCTTCAAAATTATTAGCTGGCTTTATCTACCAAATGGGTTCCTCCAAACAAATCTTCAGACAAACCTGACCCGAAGCAACATCATGGTCTCTTTCGACAAGACAAAATAACTGATGCCTTGCTCTAGCTTGCAATTTCATAACTTGGGAGGAGGTATCCAAACAAACTGATCCACTAGGTAGAAGTTGCGCACAAGATAAAATTGGTGTGTCCACCACCGCTTCCAAACATAAGAAGCTTAAACTTGATGGTTATAGCCTGGGAGAATGAAGTGGGAACCGAAATTCCTGGCCAACAGCTGCTTCCATATCAGAGCCCAATTATAAGGGCCGACTCCATAGCTCCTCATTATTCTAGTGACGACCTCTCCGTCTTGCGGTATAGTTTGATCATAACCGAACTGTCGTGTAAACCTACTTGGGTAGTAAGGTTCACGCCAGAATTCCCTGCATTCTCTCAAGGGGAGACTACTCAATCTGATGCAGATAAAAAATGTTCTTTCGATCGCTCCAAGTCATTGTTATCTATCGCGTCTTTATCTTCGGCTTGATGAGACAATGGAAATTGGAAGAAATTGATAGAATTTGTGCTCTCAATATTGTCAACCACCCAATCATATGTCTTCTTTATCATTTTGCGCTGCTAATAATGACATAAAGGAGGACGTTCTGGGTTGATGTTAGCTTTCTCAGGATTGGCGTATGTCCATGGAAAGTTTACACCCAACCATCTGGAGAAGTAATGTCAGGGTGCATATGTAGATGAAGCTCCTATAAATTGACTTGAGCAATGTGTCGCAATATCCCCGAATGCTCTGTAAAGAGAGCAGAGAACGAGAGGAGCCAATGAATATATCTTGCCTTTGACCATCGCTCCAATAGCTACAAACAAAGTTGGTTGGATAGCATCCACCCATTTAAAGCTCGGTAGTACCACCAGGCTGAGCCGATAAGCAAGGAAGGCAGTTAATTCGACATTGGAGCTATAGTTCGTTGGGCTCCTTATTTTATGTATGAGGTTCTCAAAGTCTTAAGAATGGTTGCCCGAGAAACTGTGAAAAGAGCGAAGATGTCAGAAAAATATAAAATGCAAAAGATGTATATATAAATAAAAAAGAAGTCAGAGAATATACCGTAAGTCTCTTGTGAAATGCGCGAGCCATTGAAAAGGTGATATATTTCGGATGTCAAGGAATTTAGACATTCCCGAAAGAGTTCTATAGTTGTTGCGGAAATTGAATGCGTCCTTTCAGGATCAAAATAAGCAAACTCTTCATTGGTGGGGACAAATTCATTGAAGAAATGTCCTGTGACGGGAAGTCCTGCCATGCGATGAAGATCCCACAGGGTTATGCTTACTTCCCCTATCGGCAGATGGAAAGAATTAGTTGTTGTAGACCAATACTTCAAGAAGCACTTATACACCATAGTATCTTTACAAAAATAATCTGAGGTAGCTTCAATACCACTACACAAGTTGATATTAGCCAGAACTTGCGTGTATCTCTTCAGAATGGCTCTTGACCATGCTTTACAGTAGAAGAGATGGGAAAGGAAGCCGCACATTCGGAATTCATCGTTCCCCCATAGAGAATCTGTATTACAAAAGCGATATTGAATGGTCTCGAAGTAGTGAGTGGGGTAGAGAGTATGAGGGTTATAACCTGGAATCAAGAATCAAATGCAGGAAATTTAGCCCGTCTTTTGTTACAACCCTCTTTCCAAGAGAAAGACTTCCAAAATCTTCGGCTCCGTAATAACCCAGTTAGTGGTATAATGTTGAGGGTCAAATATTGCATATCAGACCCCATCTATTACCTGGATTTACGAGCACAATATTGTTTAACGCCCGGTTTTAATTGTGTTTTGTTGCAGGATTCAATCAGGAGCGTTGACTGAAAACTGATAGTAAAAACATGGAATTAACGCTCTGATGATGCCAAGGCATTGGACGGACTCCAGGGGACCAAGATCGACGGATTTACATGGTCAGAGATCCGAGAAAATCGAGAAACTGAAGCTCAAGTGGTCCAAAATTGGTCCAGAATGCAAGATCATAGGGTTTCAACCATCCGTTCGGCTCGAAACTTCATACATGGCCAAGGGACCACAAATTAACCGCACACATCAAATTTCATCAGTTGGATCCCTGTGGAAGTCGCCCAATGAACAGATCAGCCCATTAATCTGCAATTTAGGACCCACCTGATATCTGGAACTACCTGAACTTTGGTCTCGACGGCTTAAATAGTATGAGAGAAGGAATGGACGGAGCAGATCTCACATGAGCATCACAGTGGACTCCGCACATGAGATGCGTGTACACCATGTACACGCACGCTGGACGTGCACCGGACCCGGAACCCAGCCTCTCCCTCTCAAATACGTAAACTGGCCAGCGGACGGACGTCCATTGGTCGGTTTTGGCTTGTGGGCCCCACCCATTATGCGTCTTGAAAATTAGAACCGTCCATTACTCTCCAAGGGGTGGCATGACCCTCGCCTAGGTGGCAGGAATTCAGGAGACAGTGAAGATCTCAATCCAGCCGTCCAAATGGAAGATGGACGGTGGACTGAAACGACTTGTGGGCCACAGAGAAATCTAACTAGATTTGCCTTTCCCGGACGATTTTTCATGCTGAACAGAATGGACGAAGTAGATTTTTCACCTGGC
The DNA here is from genome assembly GCA_021015155.1 of Magnolia officinalis. Lineage (NCBI taxonomy): Eukaryota > Viridiplantae > Streptophyta > Magnoliopsida > Magnoliales > Magnoliaceae > Magnolia > Magnolia officinalis. Next base: position 50,765,638 of record JAJHSJ010000001.1, read on the forward strand.
TTCGATAAGGGGGCCAACGCGCATCACAGCGTCACCACGTAGAGGCTGTTTCGCACAGAGGCTGCGGGTGATCATTGTGGGCCCCACTCGTTGCTTGTAGCGCCAATCTGAGACATCCATTCGAACCGGTCAGGTGTTTTAACTAAGGTGTAGGTGACCTTTTGCTGGGACGCGCCTGACAGCGACCGCGAACTCTCAGATTTTCCACACATCACCGAACGATCAATCAAGGTGGGCTGCATCAGCAGACGATCAAAACTAACCATCTCTGGTCTAAATTTCGAGGATAACAAGATGAACGGGGTGGATTTCTCATAAGATTTCAACAATGGGATCCACCATCAATTCAGCGCAAAAACGACTTGCGTAAGAAGTTTTCGCAGTGTAAGGGTAGTTTCTAAACGGGACACAGCCGCAGTCTCCACACGACCGGCTCTCCTTGCGAAAATTCCGGCTCATCCACCATCTTAGGGCCTATAATAGGGAGAGAGAACGTGAGAGAAGGGGGCATCTTCGACTGGACGTGGAGCACGAGAGGATCACTCAGCTGGAGGGCTGGAGGCAGTGGCTGGACGTGGGGGCAGCAGCTTGGTTTTGATGGAGCACCAGGGAGAGAGAGATTAAAAAGAAGAAAAAGGTTTTCTTTTCCTTTATTTTTTTATTTATTTTTCTGATTATGGAGAGATCAAGCCCATTCATGTCTGGCTAATCCCCTTAGCTAGGGCTAAGGGGTGAAGCTTGTAGTGGGATGGGAGTAATTTTTATGCTTTTAAGTTGATTTTAATTTATGAATTGGATTTGATATTTATTTTATTAAGGAATATTTTTAGTCTTTAATGGTCTGTTGTGACTGAAATTACAATGGGTCTGCAATGGCTTTGAGTATTTCCTTTTCCTTTTAATGTTTATGACGTCAGGAAGCCCTGTTGTTTACCATCGTCTCCTGGGCATGGTTGGATGTCGGTTCCCTTCCTAACCTTTATAAACATGTTGACTGGTTGGTAATTAGTTTAATTCTGTTGTTTGCTTTGTCTCCTGGGCATGGTTTGGTGATGGAATCCATTCTAATTCATATACCTCTCATCTCTTGAAAACTATATCAACATCAATTCATTCATGCATAAGATCTCCCTGATCTCTACAAGTGGATCCTCTGAATCCCTAGTTCCCTTCCTCTGAATTTCTTAAAGTTTTAGATTAATTATTTCACAATTATTTCTCAATTGTTATTTGATTTAGAATTCATCTTAGTCTAGTTCTAGTTCTAGTTAGTTTCAGATTACGTACAGGTTTCAGTCCCTGTGGATTCGACCTCGGTCTTACCGAGATTATTACTACATCACAACCCTATACTTGGGGAGTGAACAAGTTTTTGGCGCCGTTGCCGGGGACTGACGGCTACGTAATTTGAAATTAATTGGTCTTAGAATTAAGGGTAAGATTAGGATTTTTCTAACTTTCTATTTTCTTAGGTGTTGTTCTCTTTTTAGAAACTAACCTAAGTGTCTTGTTTTGTAGGTTTTCTAACTCAGTAAGCTCTTTCTGACTTCTACTTTCTATCTCTTTTATTATTCACTTACTTTCTAGTTTAGAATTTTCCTAAATTATTTAGAGATTCCTACTTTCCTTTTTAGGATTTGTCTTTTGCTATTCTTCTTCTTAAGAATTTTCTACTCTTAGGCCTATCATCTTTAGAAACTAACTTGTTTCGTTTTATTTTACAGGTTTTAACTTAGGGACTTCAATTTGGTAATCTCCTTCCAACTCTCTCTTTCTTTCTAGATTTTCATTTTCTTTCTTAGAATTAGGTTTAGAATTTGATTGAGGGCTGCGAGTGTTTCATGCCCAAGTGGGCCCGTGACAACACTCGACGTCTCTTGACCGAAGGAGGATTAGTTGAGGGGTTAACTGTCCATCGCAGGACTAGACACCGCTCGAATTTCCCTGAGTTAATTGAGGTTATGGCTGCAAATCAACCTCAAGCACTACCTCACCACAGGGATGAGGAAACACATGATGAGAATGAGGTGCATCAAGCACCCCCGCCTCGTACTTTACGAGATTATCTACAACCGGCGGGGGTGAGTACGCCCTCATATATGATTTTTCCTGAAAACACAGGACAGATGGACATCAAGCCAGGAGTTATCCAACTCCTTCCTAAATTCCATGGGCTTGAATCTGAAAGCCCATACTTACATTTGAAAGAGTTCGATGAGATTATAGCCACCTTATACTTTCCCAATGTATCTGAGGATACAATCAGGCTGAAACTCTTTCCTTTTTCCTTGAAAGAGAAGGCTAAAACGTGGTTACATTCACTGCGTCCTAGATCCATTGGCACATGGAATGATTTGCAGAGGGAATTCATAAAGAAATTTTTCCCACACCATAAAACAATTACCCTCAGAAAGGCAATCATGAACTTCGCCCAAAAGGAAGATGAAACATTCTACCAATGTTGGGAAAGGTTCAAGGATCTTGTCAGTTCATGCCCACAACACGGTTTTGAAATGTGGCGCATTACAAATTTTTTCTATGATGGACTGACATCTTCCATGCGCCAACTAGTCGAGACAATGTGTAATGGAGAATTCATGAATAAAGAGGTCGATGAGGTATGGGATTATCTCGATAGACTTGCCGAAAATGCACAATCTTGGGACCATTACCCAAAATCAAATACCACGTCTAGGCCAACTCAATCTAAGGGAAAGGTGGAGTATATCTCCTGAAAGAAGAGGATGATGTAAATTCTAAAGTGACTAATCTCATACGAAGAGTCGAGGCCATGGAAGGAAAGAAGGATAAGGTCAATGAAATTGTTTGCGGCATCTGTGATTGCAACATTCACACAACTGAAAACTGTCCTACAATATCTGCCTTTCGAGGAGTGTTGAATGAACAAGCCAATGACGTAAACAACTATCAAAGACCTTTTACTGGACCTAACTCCAACACGTACAATCCTGGTTGGAAAACTCATCCAAACTTTAGTTGGAGAAATGGGCAAACGGCTACCCCCCAAGGTTTTCTCAATCAAAATCCAAATCAAGGGAAACCTCAAGAAGAACCGGTTCAAAATTCCATACAAGAGCTGGCTCAGGCGATGCGAGGACTTACAGATTTTATGCAAAAGATAGATTCTCGTATGACGGTTATAGAAAAGGGGATGCTTCCTGCACAACCGCTCCCCAATCCTAAACCGCAGTACGAGATAAATGATCCCAGCTCCTCAAATCAAATGGGGCACGCTAAATCCATCACCACTCTTAGGAGTGGGAAGATCATTGATAAAACCCTTCCGGTTAGGCCTGAAAAGCCTCAAGAACCAGAAGAGGACAATAAAGATGGATCTAGCGATACCCCACAAAAATTAGAACCGGAACTTCTAGAGAAGCCAGTTGCTCCGTTCCCCCAACGGTTGGTTGCACCAAAACGTCTTTCTAACTCTCAGGATATTCTGGAGGTGTTGAAACAAGTGAAAGTCAACATTCCTCTGCTTGATGTCGTAAAACAAACTCCTTCATATGCAAAATTTCTGAAAGACCTATGTACGACCAAAAGACGGCAGAGTATTCAAAAGAAGATTTTCTTAACTGAGAAAGTGAGTGCCATCCTGAAGCAAGACGTGCCACAAAAATTCAAGGATCCCGGTAGCCCAACCATATCATGTGTAATCGGGAACCATCGAATTGATCACGCACTTCTTGACTTAGGAGCGAGCGTCAATCTGATTCCCTACTCGGTATACAAACAGTTAGGTTTGGGTGAGTTGAACCCCCTTAACCACACTACAACTTGCCGATCGCTCTGTTCGTGTACCAAGAGGGATTATTGAGGATGTGTTGGTCCAAGTCGATAGATTTTACTACCCTGTAGATTTTATCATCCTGGACACCGAACCCATCAATACATGAGCACTCAGATTCCCGTCATTCTTGGTCGCCCATTCCTTGCTACGTCAAATGCAATTATCAATTGCAGGAATGGTGTCATGACTATGTCTTTTGGAAATTTGACATTGGAGTCAACATCTTTTTCAATAACGGCAACAACTCAGAGGATGATGACGATATCCACGACATTAACATGATTGACTCTTTCGTGGAAGATACGACACCTCTGACCTTATCCTCCGACCCTCTCGAGACGTGCCTGGCCCACTCCCATGAGTTTGATGATGATATGATTAGGGAGACGTGTGCCTTGTTGGATACTGCACCGGTACTTGAAGTTAACCGGTGGAGGCCACAATTTGAAGAATTACCACAAACTGATGTAGTGCCTCTACCGTCTAACCTCAAGGCACCGAAGCTTGACCTAAAACCTTTGCCCTCTGATTTGAAATATGCTTATTTAGGTCAAGATGAGACATACCCGGTGGTGATCTCTGCCCACCTGGAGAAAGAACAGGAGAGTATGCTCATAGCTACTCTCATTCAGCATAAGGGAGCCCTTGGATGGACGATCGCGGACCTCAAGGGAATCGACCCCTCGATTTGTACTCACCGCATATATCTTGAGGATAATGCGAAGACCGCTCGGCAACCACAGCGTAGACTAAATCCAAACATGAAGGAAGTGGTTAAGGCCGAGGTTCTCAAACTATTGGATGTGGGTATCATATACCCTATATCTGATAGTCAGTGGGTGAGTCCAACTCAGGTGGTTCCTAAGAAGTCCGGGATCACCATCGTAGCCAATGCTAATAATGAACTCGTGCCGACTAGAGTCACTACTGGTTGGAGAATGTGCATTGACTACAGGAATTAAATACCGTCACGAGGAAAGACCACTTTCCTTTACCATTCATTGATCAGATCCTGGAAAGGTTAGCCGGTCATTCCTATTACAGTTTTCTTGACGGGTATTCGGGCTATAACCAAATTGAAATCGCCCCTGAAGACCAGGAAAAGACCACATTTACTTGCCCCTATGGCACCTTTGCTTACAGAAGGATGCCATTCGGGTTATGTAATGCCCCTGCCACCTTTCAGCGATGTATGCTGAGTATCTTTTCTGACATGGTGGGGAAATATCTAGAGGTCTTTATGGACGATTTCTCGGTTTTCGGTTCATCTTTCAGCGAGTGCTTAGAGAATCTTAAATGTGTGCTGAAAAGATGTGAAGAAAAGAATCTGGTACTTAATTGGGAGAAGTGCCATTTCATGGTTCATAAGGGGATTGTCCTTGGACATATCATCTCGTCCAAGGGAATTGAGGTAGATAAGGCAAAAATCGATCTTATCTCTAACCTACCTCCACCCAAGAACATCAGGGACGTGCGATCCTTCTTAGGACACGCAGGATTTTACAGGAGATTCATAAAGGACTTTAGTCTTCTCTCTCGTCCTTTATGTAATCTTCTTCAAAAGGATGCTCCATACGAGTGGACTGAGCAGTGCCAGGAAGCTTTCACTAAGCTTAAGGGCACGTTAACCACTGCACCCATCATGCAGCCACCCGACTGGAGCCTTCCTTTTGAGCTTATGTGCGACGCTTCTGATTATGCTCTTGGAGCGGTTCTAGGCCAGAGAAAAGATAAGAGGCCATACGTCATACATTACGCAAGTAGGACCTTAAATCCTGCCCAAGTGAACTACTCGACTACGGAAAAAGAACTCTTAGCCGTAGTGTTCGCTTTGGACAAATTTAGGTCCTATTTGATTGGATCCAAGATCATTATCTATACAGATCATGCGGCACTTAAATATCTTCTTTCTAAGAATGATTCTAAGCCCCGCCTGATACGATGGATCCTTCTACTCCAAGAATTTGATTTGGAAATTAAAGATAAAAAAGGAGTAGAGAACGTAGTGGCCGATCACCTTTCTCGCCTTAATACCTCTGATTCCCTTGAGGCGACCCATATCAACGACATGTTCCCTGATGAACAACTGTTCAGAGTCTCCCACTCACCTTGGTTCGCTGATATTGCTAATTATCTTGCTACAGGTTCCATACCGACACAGTGGACTGCGCAAGATAAGAAGAAATTCTTCACCGAGGTGCGCAACTTTTTCTGGGATGATCCATATCTGTTTAAATATTGCCCAGACCAGATCTTAAGGAGATGTGTGCCAGATGATGAGCATCAGAGTGTCATCTCCTTCTGTCACTCACAGGCCTGTGGTGGTCACTTTCTCTGCAAAAAAGACCACGGCCAAGATACTGCAGTGTGGCTTCTATTGGCCCACTATGTTCAGGGACACTCATGAGTTTTGCAAAGCTTGTGAGCGTTGTCAGAAATTGGGAGCATTGTCCCGTCGAAATATGATGCCCTTGAATCCCATTCTTATCATAGAGGCATTTGATTGCTGGGGCATCGATTTCATGGGACCATTCCCCCAATCTTTCGGAATTTATATATTTTGCTTGCCGTAGACTATGTCACTAAATGGGTCGAAGCGATTCCGTGTCGAACTAATGACCATCGCACGGTCATTAAATTCTTAAAAGAAAACATCCTGTCCCGATTTGGAACGCCTCGAGCCATCATTAGTGATGGGGGCTCACACTTTTGTAATAGGCCATTCGAGAGTTTAATGAAGAAATACGGTATCTCTCATAAGGTGAGCACCCCATACCACCCACAGACAAGTGGGCAAGCTGAGATTTCCAATAGGGAGATCAAACACATTTTGGAGAAAACGGTTAACCCTGACCGTAAGGATTGGTCAATCCGATTGACCGATGCCTTGTGGGCTTACCGTACTGCTTTTAAAACCCCTATTGGAATGTCTCCCTTTAGACTCGTCTATGGGAAGGCTTGCCACTTGCCTGTGGAGTTGGAACATAGAGCCTACTGGGCAATTAAAAATCTGAATTTCAATCTGAACAACGCTGGCTCGCTACGCAAACTTCAATTAAATGAACTTGAAGAAATCCGGAACGACGCGTACGAGAACTCAAGAATTTACAAGGACAGGATGAAGGCGTTTCATGACCAACATATTCTACGGAAATCATTCACGCCAGGTCAGAAAGTCCTTTTGTATAATTCTCGATTACATCTCTTTCCGGGTAAGCTTCGATCTCGTTGGACCGGCCCTTACATTGTTGTCACTGCATACCCTCATGGGGCCGTCGAGATAAGAGATCCCGACAATGGCAAGGAATTTAAAGTAAATGGACATCGCGTAAAGCCATTTGTCGAGAAATTTGATTCAGAAGACATGTCCATGCCTCTGACTGATCCTGTTACCAGGAATGATCTCCTAGTCTGATGGAGGTATAGGTAGGTTTATCGCTTTCATAGGACTAGGGTAGTTGCTTTATTTGTCTGGCTGAAGACGGTAAACTTAGCGCTCCTGGGAGGCAGCCCAGCTTTTCATTCCATTTTCCTAGTCTAATGTTTGTGGGTAACATTACTGCAAACCCTCACGAGACTACAACTCGTCCACTAGGGGCAACCTAGGGGTTTAAAGGCTTGTTGCATACGCTAAATGCAATCGAGAGCACCTGCGAAAGTGGTATAGGTAGGATTTTATTTTTGTTATTTTTTGTTGTTATCTCTCGTGCTAGCCGACTTCCATGCTATGATCTCTTGGAAAGTCTCTCTCAATCATCATTTAGGTACTATCTTTCTATAACTTCACATTACTTTCGTTGTCCCATGTGCATTGCATGCCCATATCTTTTACATTGAGGACAATGTAGATTTTAGGTTGGGGGTGGGAGATTAAGTTACCTAATCAGTGTTCTCTTGGTCTTGAGCAAGAATTGTGAAAATTTTTAAAATTTTTTCTGGACTTTCTAGCGAATTCGAAGTGATTTTGACGGATATCCTGGATGTAGAATTTCAAGATACGTGACGTTGGTGATTTATGACTCTTGGATTCAGTGTCTGTTAGATTCCACAGTTAAGTTTGAATTGTTAATCCATGATTAGAAGTTTTAAAACATTGATTGAGTCATGATTTCACATGTCACATCTCGCTTACACATTGAGGTTTCAGTTTGATATCGAAGGGTTAACTTGGTAATCACTAAGCATGGAAGGACCCAGCATGAAAAATTGCCTGTCATGATCAATTGAAGAAAAAGAAAATACAATTGCCTTTGGAAAGGGGTGGGCGAATAATCTTCACCATAGGTTTGCTCCCTATAGGTGAGGATTGGACTCCCCCTTCTTGCGTTACCTTTATTTAAAAAAAAAAAATAATAAAAATAAAAATAAATAAAAATAAAAATAAAAAATAATAATAATAATAATAATAATAAATAAATAAATCAAAGGCTGAAAGAAAGAAGAAAGAATGATCTATGAGGGACCTTTTAGTTTAGATTTTGGTTGTCCTGAATGCTCTTGTGGTTACCAACGTTATTATGAAATAGAGAATTGAATATTAATGTTGAAAGTCGGGAGTACACTCTACACCCATGGAACTCAATGTTTATTATTCTAGTTTATGGATTAATATGTGAACTTGATTATGAAATTCACCGTGCATGAGAGGCCAGGAGAAATTGATAATCAACATTCATGAATCTTAAGATTTCTCATATCTGGATTGTTTTTCAAAATATCACTCGGCTTCACAAGAATTATCTCGTAATTCTCAACTTAATTTTCGCATACTTTGCTCGGGACTAGCAAAATGCTGGTTGGGGGTTGTGTTGAGGGTCAAATATTGCATATCAGACCCCATCTATTACCTGGATTTACGAGCACAATATTGTTTAACGCCCGGTTTTAATTGTGTTTTGTTGCAGGATTCAATCAGGAGCGTTGACTGAAAACTGATAGTAAAAACATGGATTAACGCTCTGATGATGCCAAGGCATTGGACGGACTCCAGGGGACCAAGATCGACGGATTTACATGGTCAGAGATCCGAGAAAATCGAGAAACTGAAGCTCAAGTGGTCCAAAATTGGTCCAGAATGCAAGATCATAGGGTTTCAACCATCCGTTCGGCTCGAAACTTCATACATGGCCAAGGGACCAAAATTAACCGCACACATCAAATTTCATCATTGGATCCCTGTGGAAGTCCCTGATGAAGTCGCCCATGAACAGATCAGCCCATTAATCTGCAATTTAGGACCCACCTGATATCTGAACTACCTGAACTTTGGTCTCGACGGCTTAAATAGTATGAGAGAAGGAATGGACGGAGCAGATCTCACATGAGCATCACAGTGGACTCCGCACATGAGATGCGTGTACACCATGTACACGCACGCACGGACGTGCACCGGACCCGAACCCAGCCTCTCCCTCTCAAATACGTAAACTGGCCAGCGGACGGACGTCCATTGGTCGGTTTTGGCTTGTGGGCCCCACCCATTATGCGTCTTGAAAATCAGAACCGTCCATTACTCTCCAAGGGGTGGCATGACCCTCGCCTAGGTGGCAGGAATTCAGGAGACAGTGAAGATCTCAATCCAGCCGTCCAAATGGAAGATGGACGGTGGACTGAAACGACTTGTGGGCCACAGAGAAATCTAACTAGATTTGCCTTTCCCGGACGATTTTTCATGCTGAACAGAATGGACGAAGTAGATTTTTCACCTGGCTTCGATAAGGGGGCCAACGCGCATCACAGCGTCACCACGTAGCCTCTGTTTCGCAACAGAGGCTGCGGGTGATCATTGTGGGCCCCACTCGTTGCTTGTAGCGCCAATCTGAGACATCCATTCGAACCGGTCAGGTGTTTTAACTAAGGTGTAGGTGACCTTTTGCTGGGACGCGCCTGACAGCGACCGCGAACTCTCAGATTTTCCACACATCACCGAACGATCAATCAAGGTGGGCTGCATCAGCAGACGATCAAAACTAACCATCTCTGGTCTAAATTTCGAGGATAACAAGATGAACGGGGTGGATTTCTCATAAGATTTCAACAATGGGATCCACCATCAATTCAGCGCAAAAACGACTTGCGTAAGAAGTTTTCGCAGTGTAAGGGTAGTTTCTAAACGGGACACAGCCGCAGTCTCCACACGACCGGCTCTCCTTGCGAAAATTCCGGCTCATCCACCATCTTAGGGCCTATAATAGGGAGAGAGAACGTGAGAGAAGGGGGCATCTTCGACTGGACGTGGAGCACGAGAGGATCACTCAGCTGGGGGCTGGAGGCAGTGGCTGGACGTGGGGGCAGCAGCTTGGTTTTGATGGAGCACCAGGGAGAGAGAGATTAAAAAGAAGAAAAAGGTTTTCTTTTCCTTTATTTTTTTTTATTTATTTTTCTGATTATGGAGAGATCAAGCCCATTCATGTCTGGCTAATCCCCTTAGCTAGGGCTAAGGGGTGAAGCTTGTAGTGGGATGGGAGTAATTTTTATGCTTTTAAGTTGATTTTAATTTATGAATTGGATTTGATATTTATTTTATTAAAGGAATATTTTTAGTCTTTAATGGTCTGTTGTGACTGAAATTACAATGGGTCTGCAATGGCTTTGAGTATTTCCTTTTCCTTTTAATGTTTATGACGTCAGGAAGCCCTGTTGTTTACCATCGTCTCCTGGGCATGGTTGGATGTCGGTTCCCTTCCTAACCTTTATAAACATGTTGACTGGTTGGTAATTAGTTTAATTCTGTTGTTTGCTTTGTCTCCTGGGCATGGTTTGGTGATGGAATCCATTCTAATTCATATACCTCTCATCTCTTGAAAACTATATCAACATCAATTCATTCATGCATAAGATCTCCCTGATCTCTACAAGTGGATCCTCTGAATCCCTAGTTTCCCTTCCTCTGAATTTCTTAAAGTTTTAGATTAATTATTTCACAATTATTTCTCAATTGTTATTTGATTTAGAATTCATCTTAGTCTAGTTCTAGTTCTAGTTAGTTTCAGATTACGTACAGGTTTCAGTCCCTGTGGATTCGACCTCGGTCTTACCGAGATTATTACTACATCACAACCCTATACTTGGGGAGTGAACATATAAAGGAGTCTGTTCTGTGCCATTTGATTAGATGGCTCACTCTGAAGCATGGAGACATGGCGATGAAGACTCATCGGGATAATGATTGTCTCATCCCTATAAGGATTTCTAAACTTGATCACCTCTTGTTGAATCTTGATGCTATAACATACGTTCTGATAATGTTTCTTACTATGTTCTTTAATTTTCTCTCGTAGAATCTCCCATTTCCTCTTTGACTTCCTTTCTTCGAGAATGTAGGAGGAGGCGAGGATTCTACAACAGAAGGGCGAGAGGTATCGGTGTGAAAGTTTGTTGTGGATTTCAACCAAGTCTCCCAGTCAGACTCACAACCTTCTCTCGGCGGCTTCTAAACATCTCCCATTATTATGGCATTCCGAATGGGGCTTTTTAGAAGAAGTATACAATCAAAGAAATTGATGATAGAGAGAGCTGGTTCTTTGAAAAGGGAAGAACATTCGTTGTTCGTCCGAGTTCTCTTTCGGGAATGACCTTCAATGGGATCAGAGTGAAGATCGGAGGGCTCGAAGTGTCGGGAAGAAGTGGCTTGCTCTTAAGGAGGAGTACATTGCCTTTTAGTACGAGCCATTTTAAAAGACAAGGTTTCAGCAAGGTTCAGTTACTTGAAGAAATTCTATAAAAAGCAGAGGCTGTTGAGCACATGGACTGTTGCACGCAGGTCTCATTACATGGAAGGTTCGTTGCGGGTAGAAAGTCATTGCGTTCAGAAGACTGTTACATGTAGAGGTTCGTTGCATGGAAGACTGGTTGTGCCTAAAGGGTTTTGATTCTGAAAAGGAACGTGATTGACATTACGTTGAATTGCTGCTTATATAACTAGGAATTGGTCCATTGCGCGGACCCGATAGCCCAACGGGTATGAGTTGCACGCAAAGCCTTATAGGAAATGGATTTTGGAACACGGATTGATCCTCCATTTAACCCAAAAGAGAAGATCAAATGAAGAATCAATTGGGTATTTATTGTGTCACGCCCCAAACTCAGAAACCGGGCTCACAAAATTTTTGATCGCTGAATCTGGCACTGACATCCTCCGTAGTACCCCATTCTTGGCTCCCGGCACCCATATGCCAGATTTTGATCCTGAGATCCTACAAGGAAGATTTTTAGTATAATTTTTTTTTGTAAAGGAGTATAACCACAAGCGTAGCCAAGTCACAAATAACACCACCACATATCCACTAAAAACATTTGAGTACAACGCAGAAAGGGAAATATAAGTATATTAAAACTCCAAAATGATCACCACACGCTCCTGCCTCAACATAGCTATGTCCTCGCGTCACCTGCACTCAACGGTCGTGCATAAGCTTACTACAAAGCTTAGAGGGTGGTGTATGTGTGTGCAATGTATGTGCAATGCATACGATATCATAGTAAGCAAAAATGCTGGAAAGTCCATTAATGCTATCAACCATACCAAGGCTATGCGATGTAAGGCCTACATAGCCAACTATCATATGCAAGATGCAACACAAGCAAGCCAGTCCTCATCGAGTCCACATGTCAATACAGTTCATCTCTGGAACATCACCGGGGTCTAGTACACTGCACACTGGCTGCCGCCTCCCTAGCCGTACAACTAGCGAGTAGAAAAGACCTCACTACCAGCCTGGCCAGTAGTCTGCCAATACCTACCCTGCTCATCGATAGTGAACCCATTTATGAGCTAGTCAGACTCAGCCTAGCTTATAGCTCCCTCACTCGGGTGGATAAGGCCACACCCCCTTCACAACTAACCACGACACATGGGAGACGCGGCCTACTAATATTCGGCACTCGTGTGCTCATGTATCCACTCGGTCTAGACGTTAGAGCATCTCCTAGTATCAAAAGGGTTCTGGGACTTTCACCCAAGGACATCCTAAGCGCCCACAGTGCTAGAACCAAATATTTTCGGTGTCCAATCTAACCATCCACGATATGCCTGTGGAGGCTATAGCCCTGATATCGCTAAGGCGCCAAGTGATCATGTCACACAAAATGCGAGATGCATGAGTCATACCATCCAATCTTGCATCAAACCTGCGCGATCATGTGGGGCAACTTTGTCTCACAAAGAGTCCCCTAAATAACTCAGCCCAACGACGAATGCTATGATTCATCATTCCTTACAATAGGCATACAAATGATGCATATGGGCATGTATCATAATGTAATACTAAGCATGTTCTCAGTGTGTCTTACTAAACTAAGAACACCAGCATGATTATCAAATATAAATAATAATTGGCCTAAGTACATGGTGGGGTCCACAGAGGGACGACGAATCTAGCCCAAACATCTAGATAGGCTTAAACAGTGGTTTACTTGACTAGAGGTAGTATGCAAGGTACGCTGCCCAGTAGGTAATGGGCTTGCCCAATGGGCTCAAGGAAGGTTACCATTGTGGGTTTCTCACTCCCCAACGATTTCTCTTTGTGTTGGGCCCGCTTGGGCCTTAGGGTTGCATCATTTAGATGGGCCCAAGGTCATCTATATCTTAAGAGAACATTTGGACAGCAAGATCTGTCTACTAAATATTTTACAAGTTATACAACACCCATTTACAAAACACGCTAGGTGGTCCTCATTACATGAAAGGTAAGGCCCATACAAGATAGCCCATACTAGATAGCCCACTTAAGGTTTTGATTCCAACAACACTTGAGAGTTATTTTTCAGAGTTTAGACGTTGCATTCAATACTTTAGGAAGGTGGCGGACCCCACTGACGTGGCCCCACATAAATTCTATGTCAAACAGACTTTTGGTGCAGGGTTGGTTCTGGGCCATTTTTGTAAGTGCTATTGTTTATAGCCCTTTTTGTTGTCAAATTTATAGTGCCAAAGACATTGTTAGGAAGCTTGCATATGTGAAGATCAAAGCTCTACTCAAGATCAACTTTGATGGACAAGCACTGCTCATAAGTCAAGACTCGAGGAAGTGAGTTTGTTCGACTTAATTCAAAGACAAGGATAATGGAAGAAGCTTTCAAGTTCAATTTTAAGATCTCAAGAAGTTTTCAAGTTTGAACTACATCAAGACTTCAAACTTCACTACTTTCAAGGTCACGTGCCTTTAAGTTTCAATGTCCTTACTTCACTATTGACGTATGACTGACCGTAGGTTGACCTTTAGAGTAGGCCATTTTGGATACATAATTCATATATTTTATATAAGAGAGTTTGGCCCGTTCTAAGACTAGTCCTGGGCTTTGTTCGACTAGTCCTAGCACTGCTTCGACCTGTCTAAAGATTTCTTGGATCAGTCGTAAGTTTGTTGCAAAATTTGAAATTTTTTTGTTAGGCTTTGACTAGTCCTGGGGACTGTTTGACTAGTCGTATTAACAGTTTCGACTGGTTCTTCGATCAGTCGTAGACCTTTGACTCAAACTACAGCGATGATTTTCCCTTAGCTTCGACTAGTCGTGTGTGACCTTCGACCAATCAAAGGTGCCTTACGACCAGTCGAAGGTGCCCTACGACCAGTCTTAAAACCGTCTTATCTTATCGCGCCCAAATTTTCAAACTTCTGTTGGACCTACGACCAGTCGTAGAGGTCTTTAGACCAGTCGAAGACGTGATTTATTCACCTATAAATAGAGCACGAATCTCAGAAAAAAATAGATCATTCAAGCAATTAAAATCCTGCCTTCTGAGAGATAAATCTGTGCTCTGTTTAAGCTAAGTGTGCATATTTAAGATCTTATTTCTTTAGCTTTCTTAATTGATTTTGTTTCTTGTATTCCAATTAGATTTGAAAAGAGGAAGTGCTGTCTTTCCTTTTTCTGGAATCAAAATCAATTAAAGCTAGCCCATTTGTTTTAATTTAAAATCTATTAAAAATTAGAACCATTATATAGTGAGTATTGGACATTGAACTTTGACATTCAAATCTCTACTCTGACTTGGTTCTTTTGGGCTGCTACAACAAAGAAGAAAAATAGGTATTTTACAATTTATGTAATTTACTTTAATTGGTTTTATTTGAGGTTAAGCCAGAAAAATCTCATTGTATTGGTTATCTGAGGAGAGCTAGGAAAACTCAGAAAAGAGGGTTTTTGAATTGTGTAAGCCCTTTGAAAAAGACACAATTGTGAAGGTTTTTGGTAAACCTGTGAAAACTTATTTGATAGTAAATGCTAATATCCCCTGTGTGAGGATATTAGGAGTGGAGTAGTATTCTGTGTGGCTGTTGTTGAATAGTTGGTGTACACACAGGCAAACCACTATAACTCTTTGTGTTGTGTGGATGTGTGCTTTATTTTCATATCATTAATTATTCAGTTGGGGAATGTATATGTGGTTGTGAATATTGTAATCATTTTATTTCAAGCTCAGTGGGAATGTTGTAATAGTTTAGATTTAAATTTCAGCAATTTATTTCTAGTTATTTCTTTATTAAGTTTGAGCTTCAGTTTCTTTAATTATTCTTGTAAGATTGCCCTGCCATTTTTATGGTGCATGGTTGTCCTGAGAACAATAAATATTTGAAATTGCTTTCTATTCTTCCGTACAGTTTGAATTTATTTATTTCTCTACGGTTTGAGTTCTTGATACAAAGACTTTTCTAGAAATCAGGTTGTCCTACCATAAGCTTTGGTTTTTGGTGTAAGGTTGTCCTTAGAACAACTTTTGTATCAATCTCTCAATACTTATTTATTGAGGTTGCTATTCATTTCAGTATTGTGAATTGATTTACTTTATTTGTGTATCTTGTTATTTAAATTCCACTATAATTATCTTAAATTTGGCATAGTCCTATTCACCCCCCTCTAGAACATATAGCTTGGCCATTTCAATTTTCAATTCAGATTTATGATCATATGGGACCCACATCTGGTGAAAGGAAGGATCCATCTGGTAGATCTATGTGTGGGCTTTAAAAGGTATAAGGCAAGCCTCATTGGTTGGGTTTATACAATTTACGGTGATGTCCCAAACATGGGTACTTGGAGGAAAAGTGCAGGAAACACGGTGCAGAATTAGTTTTAGCCCGATTTTGAGTATGTCCCAAGATCACAAGGGATCACCTTTCAGTATGCCGTTACGTGACCTTCGTAGTACTATACATGTAATTTAAAAATTATAATCTGGGACCAACTAGTTGTGCACACATAATATTTCGTATAGGGACAAACATAGGTATTTTAATTTTCTGCACAACTGTGCCTTGCCCCATTTTGGGATCCACTCCCTGATCATGTGGGGTCTGATTTAGCCCGATTATAATATTATTTATCTATTCATTGGTGTAAGTTAAATGTTCCAAGTGGTGGTCTACTCATATCTCCAGCGTGTGGTCCACTACAGAGGCCCAAAGTTGGTACAAAACACAAATAATCAGACAGTGTTCAACAATGGGGTTTATCACAACTTAGGGCCCAATTTCCAAACACTTGGGGATCATTCCTGATACAAAGGTGGGACATCCTAGCTCACTTATATAAGGATTTAACATTCTCCAAAGTGGTACCCTTAACTACAAAGTGTGAGGCCCACCACAAGGTGTGAAAGATGTTTACATGCAATGCATTTCCGTACTTAGAAATATTTCAGCAAACAGAAAGTGTAAAGATATTTCAACATACACATCTAGTAGCACATGAAATATATTGATCAAATCTCTATAATCAGATTCTCTGTTGGGAAATTTGAGCCAATAGATGGTTTTGGAATATATCATTTAGGCTATATATTGGTTTCCAACCATACAGAGCCTTAGATCCACTGGACCACATATAACAATTTAAGGTTTATCCTTACGAAAGTATCCATCGGTCCAGAGTTTTCTAAATTCTATCATGAAAGATTATGACCATAGGGACCATACATATGATCAATAAGTATCTTAAGTAAGTTAAGAACAAATATCAAATATATCTGACTGTTGGAATCACAGATATGGCCCACACAAGAATAGTCATAACAAGCTCCCTAATAGATCTTTCGTGTAAGGCCAAGATCTTAACCGTCCGAACTCCATTGAGGCTTATTATATACCGTTGGAAATATAGTTTGATTTTCTACAAATCGAATGGAACGTATATTTTTAATACATTCATTAAAGAAATTAAAAATGGGTCCGTTTTAGGCAAATTGGAATCCTGCATGTGCTGCTAGACAGTAGCCAAGTAAACTTGATGCTTCGGATGATTGGATCGTTGGATGGCTACGAAATTTGGTCTAGAGTTAGCTCATATTGTGGTTCAGATTATTCCCAAGTTTTAACTCCGATCTTTGCATGATTGATTTTATACGATTTTTAGAAGTTGCTGTCCAGGTACAAAAATAAGATTACTTGTGAAGGGTGTGGGTATAATGTTCATCAGGGTGGGGTCCCAAAATAGGTGGGCCCTAAATCAAAATCTAGGGTGGAAATTCCATTTCCACCACCAAGATCAAGGTCTAGATGACCTTCTTGTAATAAGATATCAAAATAAACATCATAGTGGGGTCCATGGAGAATGGCCCCATCATGGAATACATGTGCATATCATGGTGGGCCATTGGCCACACCTTGGGTCCAAAATGGGATCTCTACCATTAACCGGTAGACCCCACTTGTCCCGTGAATAAAATGAAGATCTAACCCTATAAACAGACACCTCTTGATCCCCTTCTTGGTTCCTTGGAATCCTTGGCTCTTAAGCTTCCTCTTTAATGGTGAAAAATGGGATTTAGATGGTTGAGATGATGAGATTGGGGTAGGAAATGGGTTGAGCTTGGGGTTCTCCTTCTCCCCTAGGATTTTCTCTACAATGGTTGCTAGAGAATGGGTAGAGAAATGAGGGAGAAGAGTAGAGTAAGAAGGCATGAGATGAGAGCTATGATGGGTTGTGTAAGAGATGTAAGAGGAGTGATGGTGGTGAGTAATGATGGTGGTGTAAGAAGCATGCATGGAGATTTGACTTTGGATGAGAGAGGGAAGCATGGTTGCTAGCAATGATGGGGGATAGGCATGGGTGGCTAGGCTATGATGACCCATAGACTAGGCATAGGCTAGGTAGTGTAGAGATTCTCTCCCAACTAGAATCTTTTGGATCCGCAACGCGTGGTGTTTCCTCGAAATACACGCGGGCCCACAACTCCTAGCATAAGCGTCGCATTAGTGCACAAGACGGTGTGGTCGCAATGGTACAAGTTTCGAGTCGAGTCCACTCAAATCTACGGGATGCGATTTAGGGTTGTGCGCAAATACTATTTACAGGTCGCAGGTCGCCGGAATACTGACGAGGAGGATCCCGGGAGTTGGACGGAGGTATAGTACTAGGATATGGGTCTTACATATTGGAGCATAAATTTAATGATTGAATTGAAGATTGAAGATCGATATGTTTTGGTTGCATGGCGCGTAACAGAATGAAGGTATAAGTCCATTGCATGGCGGGTAATGGAAGTATGTTACTCATGCAATGGGACCCACCCCCCGCGCAAAAAGGAAGTATTCCGTGAAAAGAGGTGTTTACACGTGTGGTTGCCGATAAATACCCCTCATCTCTCTTCATTTGACACACACGAAGACTTTAGGAGCCAGCAAAAGACTTGAAAGTTCTCCAGAATTTGCAAGGTACTAGAGGATGCCTGTTGCGTGGTGTGCAACAGGGTGGCCGCGCAATGGAGTACCTGAAGTTCGTTGCGTTGCACGCAACAGGCCTGTTGCGCAATGACCATTTACCCTCAACACGTTGCATCTTCGTGGTTCTTTTAAGATTGATATGAAAGGAGAAGATCCTTTGAAGGATCTAAAAGATTCACAAGGATATATCATTTTCGCATAATGACTTCTATATTTAGAAGACTATATCACGAATCGAAATTGTGCCGAAATCAATATTCGAACAAGATTTGACTATTGTGTTTCATAATTGTTTGCCTTATTTTAGAATCAAGGGAAACATGAGGATGTAAATGAATTTCAGAATCAATAAAATATTTTGTGATGTACGTCCTCTAATTCTTTCTTTGTTATTATTGAATAAGATCTCCCCTAAATAAAATACCTTCATTTCTTGTCGAAACAAAATGGTGACTCTACTGGGGAACTTTTATTCAATACTAACTTAAAAATTATTTAGAGGACTTCTATCACTGTTTGGTGTCGTACAGACACCAAAATGGTGACTCTCAACTGGAACATCCTCCCCTTCATCTCCAAAATTGAGCACAAATTTATTCAAATCCCTATTATTAATATATTAGTCTTTCGCAAGGAACTACGGTTTTATTCGATTGCAATGGTCACTTCTCTCAGCAAAATAGTTTTTTACTTCACATCGATCGGATTTGTCACTGAGTATGCTCATGATAAATCTCTGAATTAAAAGAATCGATCAGTTCTAGCTGCGAACAATGTACTATGAGCAATGACAGGGGTGATTTCTGTATCACCAGTGACCCAAGACATTGACGGAGAATGGACCGTGGTGTCTCCAAAGAAATCAAAGACCTAATCTCGTGCAGTCGTCAACCCAGCTTCGTTACAAATAATTAAGGGACAAATTACGCGTAATGCTGTGTAGCATAACCCCGCCCTCACTTAATCTCCATTATATCTAGGAAGATCTTTCGATTCCTTTACTTCGCAAAACTTTCCAACCATCCATTTTGCGTAAGCTATCGCATCTTTGAACATTGAAGGCCAATGGTATCCCATTCGATGTACATGATGAAATAAATTTCGACCGGCTTGATGAGCTCCGCATTCGCCTGAATGGGCTTCTTATAATATGCGGCTTGCTTCCTCTGTATCCAAGCATTGTAATAGCATCTCATTATAAGATCTCATATATAATACTTTATTCTATATGATGAATCTTTTCGACCTTTGCTTGACTTGTAATCTTTGGGATGACTCTTCTGGAAGGATGTTGTATTTGATATAATCGACAAATGGCTGACGCCAATCATCTATGGTAGTCTTTAAACACGATACCAGAAATGCTTCCATATTCTCGTCAAGGAGCTTCGGCGACGACAAAAATCTCCGCTCTTCGGTTGTTACTTGGAGAGGACTTCGGTCGGGGCAGGATAAAGCTGCAGCTAAGCTAGCTAAAGCATCTACCTTAGCATTTTCGCATTGTAGTATATGCTTGATTTCAACGTTTTAAAACCATTCTAGCAATTGTTGTTCTCGCCGACAATATGGTAATAGTTCTTTCTTTCTTATTTCGAACTATGTTGTTAACTAATTTTTTACCAGTTTAGAGTCTCCGAATATCTACAATGATTTTATCTTCATTTCTTGCGCTATCTTCATTCCTATGATGAGGGCATTGTATTCGGCCTCATTGTTGGTACATGCAGTACCTAACATGAAGGAATATGGCAACAAATTGCCTTGAGGACTAATAAATATTATTTCAGGATCTGTCTCTCGGCTAGCCACTGGATTGGTCATGATCGTGTTTACCTGTGCATGAGAAGACGATGCTCCCAGTCCACAAAATTTCTCTTGTTTCCTCACATTTACACCAATTGGGATCTGTATACCTTTGCTGCTATTCAACCTGGTTGGTTCCTCGCAATCGAAGCCCATATTCTACATAATTTTCTTGCTGATTGGACTGTCTCTCTTTAGATCTTCTGATGTCAACCTGTCACGATTCACTTTTCCATTAGTCTTCTCTTTTATTCCTCTCTCTGGAGGGGCATAGAATTCGATTGGTTCAAGATTCTTTGAGCTGGACTTGACACAAAACCATTTTGGCATGACCGAAAATGGCTTATTTCTTTCGACATGCGGTATCAACATTGTATAATTTGATTACAGAATCTCTAATTGTTCTGGCTACAGTAATGCTAGAGGGGGCTGCCCGGCTGTCTCGCTTAAACCCAGCCGAAAGAAGGCCTGAGTTGGCTGGACTCACCAGCAATGAAGAAAAGGAAGAAAGATAGGGAAGTGAAGAGAGGAAGCAGGTGAGAGGGGGTACACGTCGTGATGCACCGAACTCACTGTTGAGTCGGTGAGTCATCGAATCGCTGCCAATAAGGTGAACTGAACTCACTGAGTCAGTTTGTCTTGCAGGGATGGTTCATAACCAGCTATTGCTGAACATCTCAGGAAAAAGATGGAAGAAAGTAGGAATGAGGAAGGAAATATAGAAGGAAGAAGGAGAAAATGCAAGAGAGAACAGAAGGACCGATCATCAACTCGGCCAGTCCTCCTAAATTAACCCATTAAGCGAATCTAGACCGAGTCCAGCTGAAATGGAGCATAGTTTATGTTCTCGTCAGCAAAGCTGCTTCATCAAGCTATGTGGAACTAAGATTTAAAGTTAAAGCGAGCCGAGTTAAGGTATTTCTTGGTAAACTCACTGAGTTACTAAGTTTTATTGGTTAGCTTCTGATTATTTCGTCATTTAGGCTAGTTTGTCCATACGACGCAACAATTATTCAGGAGTTCAAAGCTTTTGTCAGATTGTGCCAATTAGGTACAAAATCGAAGCCGAGTTGCATTACGAGTCAAGCAAGTCATGGTTAAAAGCTTGTGCCTAGGGCACTCAATTGTATTCTAGTAACTCTAAAAGAAAATCCACATCCTAAGGTGAGGCTCACCTTTCAAACTTTTCTACATCTTGATAGTTAGCTTAGTTCGTTTATTTCATCAATTGCCTAATATAATACTCAGTGAAAATGATGATAAATGTTAGTTTCTATTTGAGTGATTCTTCATAATGATTGATCGTTGGATCTACATTCAAATATGAACATGTGATGAATCTCAAATATCCCACTTTATATGTGTAAATGCTATTGATATTGTGCGTGGCTTGTTTCACCACTTGCGGTTACTTGATGATGTTTTTAGAAGTCCTTGAACTAGTGGACATTCTATCTAATAGATTAAATGAAATTTCTTTATTGTGGACTTACCACCTTGTGGATCATTTGTGCCTATGTGGCTTTTGGGGACAATCCCTTTCTATCGCATCCTTGAATGGACTATTTGCCTTACGTGGTTTTGATTGACCATCTGCCTTTTTACGGCTTTGATGAGTTATTTTCAAATAACCTACGATGGTAGGTTCCACTTGTTGAACTATGATTGGCCATTAGTTGATGAGGTTACCCTTAAACATCCTATTTGTTAGAGTCTCATGAGCCGGGGATGGTGGTATGAGACAATATTCCCGAGCTGTCGGCTTATGCTGGGTGACGATCCCCCCATAGTGACCTTTGAGCTTCCTTAAAATGGTTGTTTGAAATTAGAATAATAATGGTTGGGCTAATCATGCATTTTCATGGCATAGGGACTTTACCGGGTCGTCGATGTAAGACACGGGGATTTCTTGGATAACTATGGGCCGTACCATAGAGTATTTTACTGGGTAATCCTAAGTTTTTATTGCATGCATTCGAATCGCTATGGGTTGTCCTTGTTGCATGGACTTTTTCGGGTGCCTAGTCCTTCTTAGGGTGTACTTTTGAGTACTTTTTTGAGAGACTAGTTCACCTTGGGTTTCCTCGTTGCATGGTCTTTTCTGGGTGACTAGTTCTCCTTAGGGCGTACCTTTGAGTACTTTTCCGCGTGGTTAGCTCTCCTTAGTCTACCTTTTGATAGTTGGATGTGCATCCTAAGGTCAGTGAGCGTGTGCATGCATCTATGCATTTAAACAAGAATATCTTGGTGGAATTTATTTAATATATGTGTATCTGATGAACTTTGTCTTATTATTATGATAATCATTGTGAATATTCATTATAGACTGTTCCTGATAAATATTCTTAATTATCTTGATGATATGATAAATCTTGGGGGTTATACCTCACTGTGATAGCCAGTGACGCCATCAAACCATAATCAATGTGCAGGAGATACAGAGGATGCGTATGCTGGTGTTCATGTCGAATAGGAGGAGTTAGATGATCGTGCGATTCTCTATTCCTGATTTCATTTCTATTTAATTTGTACTATTATGTATTGTAAAAACTTAAGACATTGATTTATATAAGTTTTTAGGTAGCCACTCGAATATTTGGTTATGTATATTTAGACTCCCTCTTATACCTGGTTTGTTTCTATTCCGCTAAATTGCTCACTTTGATAGAGAAAAAAAATGTATGGGAAATCTGGGCTATCTTTAGAGGTTAACACTCGGGTTTTTGGAAAATGAGTAGTGTACTCGGTGTCGGGAACTGGGGTGTTACAGTGCACAACAAGCCTGTTGCGCACGACGCAACGAACTTTGGGTACTTCATTGCACTGTCACCTTGTTATGGGTCGCGCAACAGGTATCCTCCAATACCTTACGAATTTGGGAGAACTTTCAAGTCTTCTCCTGGCTCCCGGAGTCTTCGTGTGTGTCAAATGAAGAGAGATGAGGGGTATTTATAGCCAACCACATGTGTAAACACCTCTTTTCGCGCAACAGTTTCTTGTCGCTCGGGGGTGGGTCCCATTGCGCGGGTAACATACTTCAATTGCATGGTGTGCATTAGACTTTTACCTTTATTCTGTTGGACACCGTGCAACAAAACATATCGACCTTCAATATTCAATTCTCTCCTTAAATTTCTGCTCCAATACCTACCCCTGGTTACTGTATGAGTGGCGTGACCATCTGGGCGGCTAGGTATGCTCCAGAGGATCAGATCGTCGATCTGATCAACACTCATTCGGAGATTCTCCTGAATGACGTAGCGACGTTCTACTATAAGGTATATTCTTTCCTCATTGTTGTGCTTGTTCATTTACATCTGATTTCTAACATGCTTTCTTTGTTTCAACTCGTCCTCGCTCTTCTATCTTCTCACCAAAAAATTGAAGCAAGTTGCGGATGAGTGTGAACAGGAAGAGGCGATGCTTCAGGGCAAGACTGTTGAGGTCGAGGCCCTTCGATGGGCTCTGGAGCTAACTTGGGAGGAGTGAGCCGCTTTGAAGATCCAACTAAGCGAAGCCCAATAGAAGGAGAGTTTGGTGTTGGCCGAGCTAGAAGAGGTGAGGTCACACCTTTATTCAATCGAGAAGGAACGATTTAAAGTAGCAGTTGAGGCTGCCAAGTTGAAGGCTAAATTGGTGAGAGAGAGAGAGAGAGAGAGAGAGAGAGAGAGAGAGAGAGAGAGAGAGAGAGAGAGAGAGAGAGAGAGAGAGGAGAGAGAGAGAGAGAGAGAGAGAGAGAGAGAGAGAGAGAGATAGAGAGAGAGAGAGAGAGAGCTCGGCAACCAAGTTGGCTGAAGTCGAGGTTACTTTGGTTGCTTAGTTGTTTGAGGCTATGATGGCTATCCCAGTGTTGAGTGTGAAATATTGCATATTTTCTCCTATTTATACCTTGGTTTTATAAACATGATAGCGCTTAATCGATTTAATTATGCATGTTTTCATGTGCGAGGTGATTTCGAGAGCTTAAGGTGAAATTGATGCCAAATGGAAGATTTATTGTAACGTCTCGGAAAAATCCGTACAAAGACTCGAGTACCACCTCAGGCAGAAATCCCTAAGGACTGAATTCTGTAGAAATTAGACGAAAATTAATTAAGTACTAAACTAAATTAATTAGTGTATTAGCTTGAACCACTATCTATACAAACTGCAAGACCCAAAACCATCAAGATCACTAACTCAACCTTACTTAACAACCTCGGAGAAATCCCAAAACCCAGTTGCTCCCAGGAGCACATTGAAACTTCGTATCGGACCTGGACTGCACATCGAAAGTCGGATGACCACGAAACTATAGGGTTACATCCGTCTTGTTGGGCTTGACAACCATCGCGGGAATCGAGCCAAACAGTATCCAGAAATGCACAACTTGAGCCCTGAGTGAAGTGTGTGAGAAACACGAATATCTTTTGAAAATGCACTGAAACTTAAGTGAATTGGTCCGTTCGCGTGCGTGCGAAATTGAAGGTTCCAGACCGTCAGTTTCTGACTAAACTATACCCATGGATCAAGGAAATTTCCTTGCACATATCGGTACACTTATGACCCTGATCGAGTGATGATGACCGTTGAACTGACACGGGTCCTCCATAGTCGATCCACTAATCCGATCGGACCAAAATCGTAACCTGTCTTAGATCTATCGTCAAGGAACTTGCTCCAGGCCGTATGTGAGCAATGAACCTCCAAATGGGCCCCATTCATCAGAAACAGGCACCCTTTGGCTATAACCCAAGTATACAATGGCCCTGGGGCCATTTATACCACTTTTGAGCCTATATATGGCCCTTAAATCACCCCACTTCTATCCCATACGAATTTTCTCTAACCCTAGGAGAGAGAAGAGAGAAAGGAAGAGAAAAGAGTAGGGAGTGAAGGGAGATCTTTGGAGTTTGCTGCAATACTTCTTTCCTGCTACTCCACTTGTTGAATCGCCTTTACATCTAGCTACACGAACCATTTCAACGACGATTTGGGTAAGGAATCCTAACCCTAATCTCGATTTCAGAATCCAAATAGAGGAATCTACGAAATAGCTAACCTATTTCATTGCTTAGGTGTCCAACGTTCGGTTTACGGGAATATAGTGTTCGAACCGAGTTCGAAACAAGCATACCGACGAAAGGTGCGGACTATAAACATTTAGGTTATGGTTTTCAAGGCTTCCAATGTCAGCAATGATTTTTGCCTGACTTGATTGCTACCATATGATGTTAGTTACGATATATTCGATAAATTATACATGTGTGTGAACTATGTAAATATATGATGCATTCCATGTATTTGTTGAAATGTTTGAATGAGATTGCAATTATGATTTATGCTTGCCATGACTATTAATTTAGAATAAATGTTTGTTGTATGTGTGACAACTTCTTTATGAAAGGATTTGCCATAATATATGCCATAACTAATTTAGTTCATGTACGTAGTAATATGTAGTCTAAGTGTTTGATAAAATGTCTGAATGAGAAATTGTTTGATGAATTGCTTTTAATAAGGGTGTAGAGATAGGATTCTCAACTACCTTATCCATATTTATATTTTCCTTCATGTAATCTAAATTGCTATTTCGTGATTTATGAATGAAATGCATATGTATAACAATATGTTTAATGTGTTTAATAAAATGCTCATATGGGATTTATATTTAAATTAGTTGTTAAATGCTATTATGAATATCACATGTGACTACTTATTGCATTTGAGTAAGATTGGGACTACTATGTAGTCCAGGCAATCGGTAATGGTTCCCCATTGAGTGACCGAACTAGTCTCGCGACATTGGATACATTCGATGAATCCGAGTCGTACGGTGATTGTCTACAGTGGTTAGGCCATGTGAAGTGCTTACGTGCTTCATGTCAGTTAATTCAGCGAGCGCTCGTACCAATCGAACTTGTCAAATAACCCAATTGGCCTATTGTGTGTTTACCATATATGTGCGCTATTGCTTGAATCTAAGGTACCGCTTACCAATGTAACAGCCCGTTTCAACCATGGTATCAAGATCCGCTAAGACTCATGAGCCAGGCATGGTGGTGTATGGGACACCGTGGTCAAGCAGTCGGCCTACGCTGGGGTGACGAGCCTCCCCGTAGTGACCAGTGAGCAACCCAATCTCGTGAGCTGAATATGGTGGTGTATGAGACACTGTATTTGAACAGTCGGCCTACGTTCAGGTGACTAGTGTCACACCCCAAATCCAGAAATTGAATTCACTGGAATCTCGATCGCCGAATCTGGTGCTGACAGCTTCCGTAGTACCCCATTCTTGGCTCCTGGCATCCATACGCCAGATTTCGATCCTGGGATCCTACAAGGAGGATTTTCCAATATACATTTAACTCATAATAAGCATAACCACAAGTATACCCAAATCATAAAGGCAACATTATCATTACATATCCACTAATTTATTCATTTGAGTACAATGTGAAAGGAAATACATAAATTAAAAATCAAGCTCCAGAAAACCTCCTCACGCTCCAAGCTCAACATTGTTGCAACCTAACATTACCTACACGCATCTATCGTGCATAAGCTTATAGAAAGCTTAGAGGGTGGTATAAGTGTGTGCACAAGGTAGGTGCCAAGTATTCAATGCAATGTTATAATCATACAATGTCGAAATAGGCGCAAGGTCATGAATCATACGTTATCAGAGTAAGCGAAAATACTGACAAGTCCATGAGTCAAGCAATATTAAAATACGCAATACAGATCAACTATACAAATGAGGAGTCATAAAGAGTCAAATATCAGATTCTGTATCTAGACCATATAAATGCAGAAACACAGGTAACCCAAAATGTCATATGTCGCGAATGTAATGTAATATGTGATGCGAATGGAATGACCATGCTGGAGTGTGAAGTCGGGATGATAGTACGTAGTATCACAGGCTATGGGGTCCATCACAAAGGACTTCTATCTAAACCAGTCCCATACCTAAATTTAGATAGTCAGACTTAATGTCGTAAACTCCTGATCTTAGGTTAATTGCGCGCCCCAACCGAAATCCTGGCCATTGCGAAAGTTCACATAACAAATAGTTGAGTACCATCAACCCGAGTGGATAGTGAATGAATGAGTATGCAAATCCTGCTCAATAAGTTCACATATCAGTACGGTTCATTTCTGGGATTATCACCGGGGTTTAGTACACTCCAAATGACATTGCTGCTCTCCCAGCCTCACAGTCCAAGTCAGCGTAAGAAACCTCACTATCCGCCTGACCAATAGTTTGCCAATACATATTCGGCACGTCGATAGCGGACCCATTCCTCGAGCTGGTCAGACTCAGCCTAACAATGCCCCTTACGCTCGGGCGGGTAAGGCCACACCCCCTCCCAACCGACCACGACACAGTGGGAGACGCGACCTCCTGGTATTCGACACTCGGGCGCTCATGTATCCACTTGGTCTCGACGTTGGGGCGTCCTCTGGTACCAAGAGGGTTTTAGGGATTTTCACCTAGGGCCATCTATGGCAGCCCGATGCTAGAACAAATTTCTGGTGCCCCATCTGGCCATCCACGATATGCCTATGGAGGTTACGGCACTGATGTCACTAAGGCGTACAGTAATCATAATGCAAGATGCATGAGTCATACTATCTAGTCATGCATCAATTTTGCGCATACCGTGCGCTCATGTGAGATAACCTTCGCCTATTAGGGAGTCTCATAACAACATGCTCAATGACATATGAAATGATCAACCACATCTCATAACAAACATGTAGATGATGCGTATGGGCATGTATCATGATGTTATGCTGTCACATACTCATAATCGGTATCCATAACTGACATCGACAATCGACCTCGACAATGTGGATATTTAACCAACATTGCTCCCGAGGAATGACCCTCATAAATCCTAACATATAGTAGCCCCATGACCTCACACAAGGGCCAAATATACAACACAATGGGCCTCAACTACGAGTCGCATATACACCATATAGGTCTCGACAATTGAAATCGGCCTCGATACTTGGCTTTGACAATCGGAGTTGGCCTCGACACTTGGCCTCGACAATCGGAATTGATCGATAATTGGAATCGACAAATCGGTCATGTCAATTGGAGTCGGCAATCGGTCACGTCGATTGAAATCGATCGATAATCAGAATCGGCAAATCGGTCACAACAATCGGGATAGATCGATAATCAAAATCGGTAAATCGGTCACATCAATCGAAATCGGCAATCGGTCATGACAATCGGAATCGATCGATAATCAAAATCGGCAAATCGGTCATGTCAATCGAAGTTAATCGATAATTAGAATTAGCAAATTGGTCACGTCAATCAAAATCGGTCAAAAATCAGAATTGGCAATTCGGTCATGTCAATCAGAGGCGATCGATAATCAGAATCGGCAAATTGGTCACGTCAATCAGAGTCGATCGATAATCAGAATCGGTAAATCGGTGATGTCAGTCGGAGTCAATCAATATCAGAATCGACAAATCGGTCACGTCAATCGGAATGGGCGAAAAATCAGAATCGGTAAATCGGTCACGTCAGTCGGAATCGGCAATCGGTCGTGACAATCAGAATCGATCGATAATCAGAATCGGTAAATCGGTCATGTTAATCGGAATCGGCAATCGGTCACAACAATCGGAATCGATTGATAATCAGAATCAATAATCGGCCTTACCAAAGGCTTAAGGGAAGGTCACATGAGGACTTTCCACCCTCATTGGCCATCAATGTGGTCATTTAACCAACATTACTTCCGAGGAATGGCCCTCATAAATCCTAACATATAGTGGACCCATGACCTCACACAAGGGCCAAATATACAACACCATGGGCCTCACTCAAGAGCTTAATACACATCACGATGGGGCTAGCCCATAGGCCACGAATACATCACAATGGGCCTTGCCCAAGGGCCTTAAATATGTCTCAATGGGCCTCATATACATCAAGTGGGCTATATAATGTTGCCGCTCCAATGGGCCAACATGCATCAAATGGGCCACATCATATGAGCCGCACCAATGGGCCCATGTACATCAAGTGGGTTGTATCAACGGGCCGCACTAATAGGCCTCATTACATGGACAGCTCGGATCAAACACGTACATCACATGGGGGCCACATGAATGGACGGTGTGAATATACAACATATATATTGCGGTGGGTCTCACTATGATGTGGGTGAGAGCATGGATTACACCTAAAATCATTTCAATAGTTGTAGATGTAACATGTGTATCACTATACACTATCATTCAATTGGGCACATGTCCCCTTAATGATGATCAACACTGTCCAAACATCATTTAGGTAAATTAGCATCATCCAAACATTTCTATGTAAATCAACCCCGTCCAACCACTGGACAACACCGCCCAAACAATCTGGGCAGTGTGGAAGAACACATGCCAAATAGTGGGGTCCACTATCCTGATCATACGGACGAAGTAGGATATACATCATGGTCAGACCCTCATCCTGTTGACGTCCTTACAATGGACGGTTGGATACAAATATAAATCAAGGTGGGTCCCACTGTCAAATGGACGATGTGGAAGCAATATATACACATCAAGGTGGGTTCCACATGCGTGGCCCACCAGAGAACGGATCTGCCTTGCTTTAGACGGTGGTGTACTCCACCAGATATTTGAATCTGACTCATTCCCTGACCCATGGCTAGGGAGTTGGGATGGACGGTGTGGATCAAACCCACACAACACGTGGGGTCCATGTAGATGGACGGTGTGGATTAGACCCACATAACTTACTGACGTCAATACCACATCTTCCTAGCTATGGAACGTACACCAGTTAATCCCCTACTTACATAGGTGGGTCCCACGTAGGGCCCACCATAACATATTATATATATATATATATCACATGTATCATATATATTATATATATTTGATATATATATATATATATATTATTTTATTTTATTTTATTTTAACCAAAAGAGGCTAGCACGTCCAGGGAGTGCAGATGGTGATACATACATCACGGTGGGTCCCACACATATGGCCCACCAGATATTGAATAAGCTGATGTTTGTGTTATGCCAATGTCCAGCAGCGCCTGCTGCTGGATGATGTACATACAACACATATATGGTGGGGTCCACGTGGACGACCTGGGATGTAAAGCCCTGTCAAGGAGGGTGGGTCCCACGTTCCACGTGTTATAACATCACGGATTTTTGCCAACCTGGAATTAGACATCCTTAGGCAATGGGTCGATCCTAACACCTTATTAACTTGTCAGAACTGAATCCCACAGTCTAAAATCGCTCCTTAACCCATTTCCTTCACAAATCCTACCCTTCACCACCTTGTTCTTAAATTTTCTAAGTACTTTCACCCTAGACAATATCTTAAACTAGCTAAGTATTATAACTTGCATCACTTTATATACAAACTACAAAGGCCCAGGTACCACCTCAGACAGAAATTACTCAGGACTAAATCCTTTAGAAATTAGGCGAGAATTAGCTAGTGTTAAATTAGAATGCCTGTGAAATTAGCACCAATCACTTTAAATACGATCTGTAAGACCCAAAACTTGTAGAATCATTGACGCTAGGTTACCCTAAAATCTAGGATCAATCTCATTACTCGGTTGCTCTCGGGAGCATCTCGAAACTCCGTATCAGATCTGGACCGCACGTCGGAAGTCCGATTAACACGAAGTTAAGGAATTAGGACGGCCTTGCTGGGCTTGACAACCATCTCGGAAATCAAATCCAGATACTGTCCCAGCGCTATTCGCTTGAGCTCGGAGTGAAGAGTGTGAGAAATATGAAATTAATTCAAAATAAAATATCTCAAATAGTAATCTGGCACCTCTCGCTTATGGATTAGTTTTAAGCAACCAGACCGTCAGAATCAGACCAAATTACACCCTCGGATCAGGAGAAATTTCATACACATATCCATGTACTCGGAATCTCCGATCGAGATCCGCTGACCGTTGAACTGATACTGGTCCGCCATTTGTGATCTGGAATCCCGACCAAAACGAAAACTTAACTAAATATAGATCCGGTGTCGGTGAGCTTAAGTCCGACCTTTGGCTCAAGGAGGCCCGCCAGAAGTCCTCCGTTGAGCTGGAAAAGTGCCGCTTTGGTTATAACCTAAGTATACCTTGACCACAAGTTTGTTTTAGAGAGTTTTTAGGCTATATAAGGACCTTAAAACCCTCTCTCTCACAACCATATGAATTTGAGAGAAACCCTAGAGAGAGAAGAGAGAAAAGAGAGAGAAAGAGTGAGAGAAGTGGGAGAATCTCCCAACTACTATTCCCTGCTACTACACAAGCAGCACCACCCCATTCTCATCACTTTCCCGGCGATTCCGACTTCGTTTCTAGGTAAGAAACCCTAACCCTAATCTGTTTTGGGGTTGTATAGGTTGTAGGTTATGAAATAGCTAACCTATTTCGATCTATAGGTGGCCAAACTGCCGTATACAGAAGCTTAGCAATTCTATCGACTCCGTTATGATTCTACGACAAAAGGTGCGGACTTTAGGTGTATAGGTTATGGTTTTCAATGCTTTCAATGTCAGATAATGATAGATTCATGATCTGCATGCAATTGCACATGTACAAAGTGCTGTCTGTTTTCCGTTTCGATTAAAGATGGAGAATATGGAATTTTACATAATCTAGGTATTTGTAGAAAGTACCGTATACGTATAAATTTTGGAAATGCGTTTGCAATGATTATTTGCTGTATGAATATATTATATATGGATAAAATACTTGTTTGGCGAAAGGGCTCGCCCTAATACATGTTTTGCTAATATACACTATGTATGTTGAAATAGTGTATTCTAAGTGTTTGTGAAAATGACTGAATGAGTATAGAATTCTCATTCGTACTCGCCATGACTAATTGTCATGGATATATGATTGTTGTATTGGCGATACCCCCTTTGACGAAAGGATTTGCCCTGAATCACGCCACGACCACTATACGCTATATATGTTGAAATGTGTAGCCCAAGTGTTTTTGAAAATGTTCAAATGAATATGGAACTTGGATTCCTGCTTGCCATGACTATCCATCGTGGGTGTACGCGTGTTATGATTGGGGCAACTCCCTAATGAAAGGATTTGGCCTAATGCCTATGTGATCAACATATGTCATGTATGTTGATGTATGTATTTTAAAGTGTTTGTTAAAATGTCTGAATGAGTAGTAGTTAGTAAATTGTAATGTTTAAGGGTGTTGAGATATGATTCTCAACTTCTTTAACTATGTGTATGGTTTCCTTGGATAGCTGTGTGATTAGGAATTTAATATGTACAAACTCGTGCTTGTGTTGTGCTTCATAACATGCTCAAATGATTGTATGATTTTATCTATGTGATGCATATGTTTAAATTCATGTTTACGTTGTATGATCCGTCATGGGTGATGGGGGAGTGGAGCAACGAGTGCATGCAACAGCCCTGACAGCCCTAAACGGATAATATCAGTCTTTGGTTGGATGATTTGAGTTTTGATCCATTACTACTTTAAATATCTGAAATTGAATATGATTGGGGCTATTGTATAGTCCAGGCAGTCGGTAACGGGATCGAATTCGTTGCTGAGTTTCATTTACCACGTGAGATGTGTTCGACGAACCCGAGTCGTACCTCGGTTGGCGATAGTGGTTGGCCACATGAAGTGCTTATGCGCTTTATAAGGTTCAACTTGTTTTGTGCTCGAGCTAGCCAAGCTCGTTAAGCAACCTGATCTGTCTTATGTATGTTCACCATGATTGGAAGCTACTGCTTGAACCTAAGGTACCAAACTTACCAGTGAAATCCCCTCTAACCATGGTACCTCGATCCGCTAAGACTCATGAGCCGGGCATGGTGGTATGGGACACCGTGGTCGAGCTATCGGCCTACGCTGGGGCCATGTGCCTCCCCGTAGTGACCAGTGAGCAACCAGACTCGTGATCCAATTATGGTGGTATGGGACACTATATTCGTGCTATCGGCCTACATTGATAAGGTGATGGGGGAGCGGTGTAACCTTTATGCGTAACAGCCCTAACAGCCCTTGGTAGTGACCTCGAGCATACTCTGAATTTGCGGTGAGGTGACGAGTGTTGCCGTAGTGTATAGAGTATGAACTAGGCCTATATCTGTATAGTGATGAACCATTAAAAAGGTGATGGGGGAGTGGTGTAACCTTTGTGCGTAACAGCCCTGACAGCCTTTGCAGCGACCTAGAAACACACCATCGTATGAGATTAACTAGGATTGACGACCCTAGAATGGATCATGTTTGGGAATAATACAAAGGAGGTACCTTAGTTTCCTAATACTGCTGTTTGAAATGGACTAATAATTACTCGGTAATCATGCTCATCATCGCACTGCATGTGCCTGGTAGATGTGGAGCACTGAGGGATGAACGCATTCGCGAACGTAAGATGGTATCGCATGAGGGTGGTTTGGCAAGGGCATTCATCATGTCATTTTATACTTGCATTTAATAAGAGTAGTTAGGATTGTTTGATTGTACTGCTTTATCATTACTGCTTGACTGAATTGATAACATGTTAACCTATGCTTTATTGTTCCACTGAGTTAGTTACTCACTCCCATGTTACGCGACGGTGTTCCGAACACCCACCAGACTTTGTCTGATTGCAGATGGCGACGCTACTCCTAAGGCGGAGCTAGACCTTTATGTCAACAATGATGCTTGTTCGTATTTGCTGTGTTGATGGCTTCGTGCGAGCCGTGTCTTGATCGACGGGATTACAGGGATGTTGACTAGATGACACTACACATTTGGTATAAATTGAATTGTACTTGTAATTCATTACCCTGGTAACCTTATCACACTTAGGAGACTTGCCATAGTTTGTTTTTATATTTTATATATCTATCACAGTCTTCCGCTCGCAATTTAACTCTCTGGAGTATGATATGCTGTTTTGGCTTAATCTCACTCATGTTCAATGCTCTAATACAGACAACATTCAATCATCATTTAGTTTGTTGTATAAGTGATGCGTTAGAACTCGGGAGTTGAGTTTATGTTCGACCCCCGATTTTCAGGGTGTTACACGTGTGGAGGAACCAAACACATCACGGCAGGTTCCCCTCAGATGAACGGTTGGGATCTAACACATCCCTCATGATTCGGCCCACCATGCCAAACAAATGGACGGTAGGGATATAACACAGGCATCATGGTGGGGCCATACGTGGCACTGCCCATTGTGGAGGGGCCCACCAGCACGTCCAGACCATTGGATGGTCTGGATGGACGGACAGACACATACATCCTGGAGCCCACGGTCCGTTAACGCTGTACACAGTAGCTGGATGGCTGGTGTACACCATCCCGTC
Organism: Magnolia officinalis; assembly: GCA_021015155.1. NCBI lineage: Eukaryota > Viridiplantae > Streptophyta > Magnoliopsida > Magnoliales > Magnoliaceae > Magnolia > Magnolia officinalis. The sequence continues at coordinate 50,800,277 of JAJHSJ010000001.1, forward strand.
CACGTTCAAGTAGGTGGGTCTCACGTGGGGTCCACCATAACGTTAATTTCCCATCCAAACGGTTGATAAGGTCACAAAGACCAGAATAAAGGGAAAAAACAAATTTCACGATGATCCAAAACTTCTGTGACCTCAAATAAGGTCTCAATTGTAGATGTTCAATCCCTTTGCTTCCTGTGACGTGGGCCACCTGAGTGTTGTATACAGTTGATCTTTGGAGGGGGGCCCACTGCCCTAAAGGGGCCACCAATGCACGGTGTTGATGTCAAGCACATATCATGGTGGGGCCCACGGTTGGGACCCCTATTCCCTGCCTCATTCACGTCCACGACAGCAGAGGGCGCTGCTGCGCCGTCCTCTGGATAGTAGCAGCAGCGTCTGCTGCTATATATATGTTTTTGTTTTTATTTTTTTTTAAAAAAAATGTTTTCCCACGGTTTTTCCGTGGTAGGGCCCGCATCAGGTGGATTTGCTCCATCCATTGGATTCTACGTCTCATGATGGACCAAACAAGCCCAATATATAAAGTATTTTGGTGTATAAAAACATCAGAGTGGGCCCTAACAGATTCTGACGGTAAGGATCACTGTTTTCTTTAATACGGCCCACCTGATATTCGGATTAGCTTCATTTTTCAGCTCAACGCCTAAAATGAGCTGGGGAACGGGATAGACGGCGTGGATTGGATTGATATATTAAGGTGGGGCCTGCATGAGCAGTCCACCCAAAGTTTTTTTTTTAAAAAATCAAACTGACATTTTTTTTTGTTTTCTTGTCAGTACACAGCACCGTCGGTTCACACTTCGCTTTATAACCATGTCCAGCGTCCCTGGACACCAGACGGTTTGCATAGGTGGGCCCCACCTACTAGATGGCTTGAATAAAATGTAGGCTTTATAGTGGGGTCCGTCTGGGTGGACCACACGGTCATATCATCACAAGAAAACAAAAGAGAGAGGGAGAGAGAGAAAGAAGCACCCATCTTTGATCTTCTCAGACTCTTCCTTCAACCGTTGCGATTTAGAGCTCCAAGGGGTGGATTTTAATGGTTGAGATGGACTTTGGATAGTGGGGATGGGAGATAGGAAGTGGGCCATACTAGCTTCTCCCCCATGGAAGCCATGAACATGGGTTGCTCTCATGGAGCTTGGGAGAAAATGAGAGAGAGAGATGATGGGAGAGGAGTGATGGGGTGTGTAAGAGATGGGATGGAAAGGTTGACTTTGGGGATGGTGTAGTGTATTTGGGGGATGGGATAGGGTACTTGACTTGATGGGTGTACTTTGACAAGTGAAGTGATTGATGTGATGGATTCTCTACGGATTTGTAACACACGACGTTTTCCTCGAATTGAACGTGGGCCCACATCTCCTGGCCCGGGTATCGCCTCGGCGCGCGAGACGCGACATCGGAATCGGGGCAACAGCACGGTCGCTAGGGTACAAGTCTTCGGTTGAGTCGACTTGGGTTGATGGTGCGTGACTCAGGGTCGCGCGCAAATACCAGTTAAGGGTCGAAGGTTGCCGGAATTCGACCGGGAAGACTGCGGAAGTCTACGAAACGGTACGGTCTAGGATATGGGTCTTACAACGAGCCTCCCGTAGTGACCACGAGTATAATCAATTGAACTTGCCTATCCACTGCTTTTATTAGGGGTGATGCCCTACAACTTGCCTATCATATGAGATTAACTAGGACTGACGACCCTAGATGGATCCCCGTTTGGGTTAATGATATATAGGGAGGTACCTTAGCTTCCCGAATCTACTGTATGAATAAGCCTAATTAATTAGTTGGCTAACACGACCATGCATCGCATTACATATGCTTTAGCGAGGAAGCACACGTTTAGGGAGTTTTTCATGCGCAATCGTTTGATGAAGTTACTGAGGGAGTACAGGCGAGGGCATGCATCATTACTGCATATCATTCCTGCATTAACAAGAGTAATTAGGAAGTGATTGCAGTATTGCTTTATCATTACTGCTTGATCGAATTGATAACATGTTAACCTTTGCCTTATAGTACCATTGAGTTGATCACTCACTCCCACCCTGGGACGGTGTTTTAAAACACCAACCAGACCCTGTTTTAGTTGCAGATGACGATGTGACTTACGTGACAGAGCCAGATTTCTTAGACGAGGAGGAGTTCTCCTACATGCAGCTCTCAGGCGGGTCTATGTAGACCTAGAGCTGCGTCGCCGGGATTACAGGGTTATAGATTAGTTGGATATTTATACTTCGACATTTTGTAAATTTTGGAACCATACATGTATATATTCAGCCTGGTAACATACTCATACTCTGGGGATTGAGAAACACTTATATACTTTATATACCTATCTCAGTCTTCCGCTTGCTTAATTTAATTATCTCTGGAGTATGATATGTTGAATTAGTATAATCCCGCTCATGTTTAATGCACTAATATGGATAACATTTAAACATCATTATCTATGTTGCATAAGTGATGCGTTGGATCTCGAGAGTTGAGCTTTGCTCGACCCTCGAAATCCGGGGCGTTACATTTATGCTCGAAAGATTATTAAATGAAGATTTGGAGATTTGGAAGTTATTAATGAAGAATTCACATGCCAAAGATCCAAGAAAACCAAGTGAGGAATAAAGTGAATCAAATATTTGAAGTGAAGAAAATTAATCCTGAAATTGTCTTGAAAACAAACATATTCTTGAAATTGTCCTCAAAAAGCATATTTTGAAACTTCGAGTATATTTTGGGAAACTATGTAGAGTGGTTAAATTTGAGGCGGTTTAAATTCCAAACTTATTTTGGAAAACTGCGCAGGGTGCATAAATTTTATGCGGTTTCTAGAATTTTCCAACTCAGTGCGAAAGTTGGAGTTCCACAACTATAAATAGGACTCCCTAGGATGCTCCAAAGCATCTTCTAGGGTTTAGAAAGGTCTCAAGGAGCATACACAAGGGTGGAGCAGCCGACAAAGAGTTTTTCTTCTTCCCTAGTTTATTTTTCATGCTTTGTTTAAGAGATTTAGTTTCAATTATGTCTATGGTTGACTAAACCTCTTAGCTAGGGCTAAGAGGTGAAGCTTGTAGCGTGTTTGGATGTTTATTTTGCTTTGATTTTTGTTCTTATTGAACTTCATTGATTTCTAGTTTGATATTAAAGGAATATTTTCACTTTCTATGATTTATTGTGACTCAAATTATAATAGATGATGTGATAGCTTTGGATATCTTCTTTTTCGGTTTTGAGATAGTGAGATTGGTAAATCCCGTTGTTCACCATCGTCTCCTAGGCCAGATAGGGTGATGGAATCCCTTCCAATCATCACAATTCTCTTTCATTGAGAATTAGGTCAATGAAAAATTTAGATTTGATTTAATTGTTTTATCTTCCAATTGGATAGGATAGGACTCCAATTCCAATTGTGTTCCTTGAATAAAGTAGGGTAACATTTTGATAGCTACAAGTGGATCCTTGGCACCCTAGTTCCCACCTTTAAATTCATAAGTTTTAATCAACATTATTCACTATTACTCTTAATTATTCAGATTTCAATTTAGATCTTTTTCTAGTTCTAGTTCTAGTTATTTTTAGAATATGTACAAGTTTAGTCCCTGTGGATTCGACATCGGTCTACCGAGTAATTAATTCATCGTGACCCTACACTTGGGGTTGTGAACAAGTTTTTGGCGCTGTTGCCGTGGACTACGACTGCATTTTTATGAGATTAATTAGTTTTGGAATTACGTTAAGATTAGGGTTTATTTTTTCTACTTTGTTTTTAAGTTAGGATTTTCTATTTTTAACTAACATTGTTTTCTGTTTTGTAGGATCCTAACATATCAATTCTTATTCGGTAATTTTGTTCCAACCCTCTCTCTTATCTTTTCTAGATCTCTTATTTGTTTTAATTTTTCTAGTTTTCTTTTTAGGTATAGTTGTTTAGTTACTTGAAGGCTATGAGTGTTTCTTGCCCAAGTGGGTTCATGACAACACTCGACGTCTCTTAAGTGAAGGAGGATTAGTCGAAGGGTTGCCTATCCATCATCGGATTAGACATCACTTGAGACCCTTTGAGCCAGTAGAAGTGATGGCTGCAAATCAACCTCAACCACCTATTGAGGAAGTTTAATATGAAAACAAGGTGCATAATGCACCCCCGCCTCGTACTCTATGAGATTATTTACAACTAGTAGGGGTGAGCACACCTTCTTGAATGATATTTCCATTGAATGCAGGAACTGTGGATATTAAACTAGGGGTAATTCAGCTCCTCCTTAAGTGTAAGCCTCGTATCCTAGACCGTACCATTCCGTAGGCTTTTGTGGTCTTCCTGGTCGAATTCTAACAACCTTCGACCTTTGTCCGACGTTTGCGCACGATCTTAAGTCGAGTTCTGCACACCCGAGTTGACTCAACCCAAGACTTATACCCTAGCGACCGTGTCATCGCCGTGGTTCCGATGCCGCGTCTCGCGCGCCGATGCGATACCCTGGCCAGGAGATTTGGGCCCACGTTCGGTTTGAGAAAAATGCCGCATGTTGTAAAACCCAAGAGATTCTCTATAACATGTCACCTCAATCCATCAATCAATCCCATCAAGGGTCAAGTACATGTCAAGTACACATCACCCCACGCCCATCCCCAAGCAACCCCATAAGTCAAAATGTTATTACACACCCCATACCCTTCTTACATAAATTACCCTAAAAGTCAAAAAGTTCTTACGCCCATCACTCACCACATCCATCACTCCATCACCCATCTCTCTCTTTACAACCTCTCTCTCTCTCTCTCTCATTTCTCAAACTCACCTTTCCCAAGCAAGAAAAATCACACGTCTAAGGCTCTCCCAAACCTCCATGACAGAGTTTTGTATGTGGTCCGCTTCCTACCCTCCCATCTCCCATCTCAACCATCAAAACTCCATCATCTTCCATTGGAATCGAAGCTAAGGAGCAAAGGAAGCCAAGGGAGCTAGAAGAAGTGGTTGGTGGGTGATCATGGACCCACATCCTTGTTTTTTTGTGATTTAAGGGTCCACTTGTTGTAGGACCCACTTGATGTATGTATTGTTCAAGGGAGGGCCCAATAGTGGTAGGGTCCCTCCACTACACATTCCTTTCTCCCTTTCTCTCTCTTCCGATGATCAATGGCCCACCTATGATGTGTGTATTTTATTCATGCCATCTACCGGTGGTCCCCATCCATGTGGGACACACCATGATGTTTGTATATCATACCAACCATCCATCTAGGACGTGGCCCGCCCCACACGTGTGGGTGGGGCCCTCCTTGATGTATTAGCCCACCCTGATCCATAGCTCAAGAGGTAGACTGGGTGATAGATGCCTCGTTTCAATGCTGAGGTCTTGGCCGTCAGGCCCAGACCTATAGCTCCCGTGGTAGGCTGAGTGAAAGATACCTCCTTTCAACGTTGAGGTCTTGGCATGGATTCCCTGTTGGGAGTGGCTAACGGTGAAGTGTAACTGACAGTGTAGCGTGGGCCAGCGGTGGAGGTCCGTGGGACCCACCCATGCCATCCACTCTATTAGGTGGGCCACACGATGCTGCGTGTGTAGTCTCCACCGTCCCTGGACGGTGGGACCCACCCCATGTGTGGGGCCCTCCTTGATGCATGAGACTGTCCAGGCCGTCTAAGGGCCTGGACGTCAGCATATATACATATATATATATTTTATATGTTATATATATATATATATATATTATATATATATATATTATATATATATATATATATATATAATATATATATATATATATATATAAGGTGGTGGGCCCTATGTGGGACCCACCCATGTGTGATGTATGCATGTCCAGGCCATCCAGGGCCTGGACGTGGTTGGCGTATTATATATAATACAATATATTATATTATATTATAATATAATATACTTCTCACAGCTTGAATGTTGTGGTGGGCCCTACGTGGAACCCACCTCTCTCTTTTAATGCAGAAAAGCTACATGTACAACAGCTGACATTCTTTTATGTAGTAAATTATATATTTTATATTGCATAAGGGTAGGCCCTACGTGGGACCCACCTCTGCCTCTTTAAGGTAGCACAGCTGGTCTCTCTCTCTCTCTCTCTCTCTCTCTCTCTCTCTCCCTCTCTTAACTCCAACCAGTCCTACAGGCCCCACATGATGTACGTGTCTTATCTACACCATCCACGGTTTGGATGGTGGGGCCCACCATGATGTATGTGTTGCATCCATACCGTCTAATCAATTATGAGATCATTTTATGGCATGGGAAAATGAGTAAATTAGTTTTAAAGTTCAAGTGGACCCCACCATTTAAATAGTGGACTGTAGCATCCACCGTTCGAACTTCTAAGGGCCATGGTAGTTCCCAATTAAGCTGATAGTGTTTTCATTTCATCTATCTCTATGATAACTTATGAATAGGTCGGATATCAAAATACATAAGGGGTGGGCCCAATTTGATATACATTTGGCCCATTGGTGCGGCCCAATTGACTCGGCCCATTCGATTCGGCCCAATTGATTTGACCCATTTTATCGGCCCATTTGATTCGGCCCATTTGAATCGACCCATTTGAATTGGCCCATTCGAATCGGCCCATTCAATCGGCTCGGTGCAATGTATGTGAGACCCATGGGCGAGGCCCAATGTGATGTACGTGTGGTCGTTACATTGTGTATGAATTCTTTATGTAGGCGACTCCTTGGAAGCAATGTTGGTTAGATGTCCACATTGATGGGCAATGATGGTTAGATGCCCTCATTGTGACCTTCCCTTAAGCCAGGTTAGGCCTATTCTATGCGTGGGTTAACCCAAATAAGTGGGCCCCATTCGCCGTGTGTGATTGATCGATTCCGATTCTCGATATGGATCATCGATTCCGATTATGAGTATATAACAACATAGCATCATGATGCATGTCCATCCGCATCATCTGCATGCTTGTGATGAGATGAGTGATTGATCATAGCACATGCCATTGGGCAGATTGTTATGGACTCCATGGTAAGGGAAGTTGCCTGCACGAGCACGTAGTACGCACATCTTTGATGTATGACTGGATTGCGTGATTCATGCTTCTTGCATTGTATGATATGGTTACTGTACGCCATAGTGACATCAGGGCCGTAGCCTCTACAGGAGTATCGTGGTTGGCAGGATTGGATACTGAAAATCTTGTTCTACATGGGGTGCTATAGATATCCCTAGGTGAAAGTTCCTAAACCCTTATGGTACCAGGAGGTTGCTTTAATGTCTAGACCGAGTGGGTGCATGAGCGCCGAGTGCCGATTACTAGAAAGCTGCACTTTCCACTGTGTCGTGGTCGGTTGGAAGGGGGTGCAGCCTTACCCGCCAGAGAGGAGGGGGCAAAGCTAGACTGATTCTGACCAGCTTGAGGAAAGGGTCCGCTATCGACGAGCTAAGTCTGATATTAGCAGGTGGATAGTGTGGTCTTTTCCACTCACCTTGTTGCGCGCGATGGGGCGGCAATCTGGCTGAAGTGTACTAGACCCCGGTGATATTCCAGAGTTAAACTCTATTGATATATGGACTTAGATGAGGATTCGTATGCTTGAGTTGCATCTCGCATCGCATGGCTTTGGTACGGCCGACATCATTCATGCCTTGCAACGCATAGCCTTGGTACAGATAATGGTATTCATGGATTCATCTGCATGTTCCACATTACTCTGATACTGTATAATTATATTACTACCTTGTGCACACACTTTCACAACCTTCTAAGCTTTCCATAAGCTTATGCATGACCGTTGTGTGCAGGTGATGTTGGACCGCAGCAGCGCTGAGGTAGGAGCGCATTGCCGATCATCTTGGAGCTTTTTGTCCATTATCATTGTATTTCCCTTTATGCTTATGTACTTATAACGTTTTTGATCATAGTAGAAATGTGATGGAGTTTTTGGTTGTTGTTTGTGGGTTATGCCTTTAGTTATGCTTATTACTAATCAAACTGATGTTGAAAATCCTCCTCGTAGCATCCCAGGATCGGAACCTAGAGAATGGGCACTGGGAGCCGAGAATGGGGTACTACGAAGGCTGTCGTCGCAGGATTCGGTGATCGAAAATTTTGTGAGCCCGGTTTTCGTGTTTGGGGCGTGACATTAAGTTTCATGGAATAGAATATGAAAGTCCATACTTGCATATGAAAGAGTTTGATGAAATAATATCTAAATCACATTTCCCAAACGTGTCCGAGGACACAATTAGGCTGAAATTGTTTCCTTTCTCTTTGAAAGAAAAGGCAAAGTAGTGGTTACATTTCTTGAGACCGAGGTCCATTGGCACATGGGCTGAGATGACAAGGGAGTTCCTTAAAAAATTCTTCCCCTATCATAAAACAAATACCTTAAGGAAAGCAATCATGAATTTTGCGCAAAAAGAGGATGAGACTTTCTTCCAATGTTGGGAACGATTTAAGGATCTCATAAATTCACGTTGACAACATGGCTACAAAACATGGCGTATAACAAGCTTTTTCGATGAGGATTGCCTCACCCATGTGCCAATTTGTGGAGATGATGTGTGTAACACCCTAAAAATCGGGGGTCAAGTAGTAACTCAACTCCCGAGTTCCAAAACACCACTTATGCAACATATATGCTTATGATTGAATGTTGTCCGTGTTAGTGCGTTAATCATGAGTGAGATTATACCAAAACAGTAATTCATACTCCAGATCAATTAATATAACACAAGCGGAAGACTAAAAGATGTATATATAGACGTGTATAAGCCAAAAGTTCACGATCGGTCTCCAGAGTATGAATACATCACTGAGTCACCATATACATGTAATAGTTCAAAAATCAAAATGTCAAAAAATAGTTCAACTACAATGATAAGCCCTGTAGCCCCGTCGATCCGGACGGCCTAAGCGAAACCGTCGGAGAATTGCATATACAAGAATTCGACCTGATCGTCATAGTAATCAGGCTCCGCCTCCTGAGTCGCATCGTCATCTGCAACTAAGACAGGGTCTGGTGGGTGTTCAGAACACCGTCCCAGAACGTGGGAGTGAGTGATGAACTCAGTGGAAGCATAAAGCAAAGATTAACATGTTATCAATTCAGTTAAGCAGTAATGATAAAGCAGACATATCAGATATTCCTAGATACTCTTATTAATGCAAGGATGAAATGTATTTATGATGCATGCCCTCGCCTACACTCCCTCATACGACACCATCTTACAGTCACGACATGCTTTCTTCCCTCTGTGCTCTTCAACCCGGGGCACATGCAGTGTGATGTTATGAGCGTGATTACCGAGTTATTATTAGTTCATTTCATACAGCAGGATTGAGAATCTAAGGTACCCCCCTTATATCATTCTCAAATAAGGATCCATTCTAGGGTCATCAGTCCTAGTAAATCTCATACGATGTTGCAGTTTTAGGTCGGTGCAATGGGCTTGTCGCTTGATCAGTGTAGGCCTAGTTTATACTCTTGTTGCTATGGAAGGGTCGTCGCCTCCACGTAGACTCAGAGTACGCTTGAGGTCACTACAAAGGGCTCGTCACCTGATTAGTGTAGGCTGACAGCTCGAATACAGTGTCCCATATCACCATATTCGACTCACTAGTCTGGGTTGCTCACTGGTTACTACGGGGAGGCTCATCGCCCCAGCGTAGGCCGACAGCTCGACCACGGTGTCCCATACCACCATGTCCGGCTCATGAGTCTTAGCGGATCGAGGTACCAAGGTTAAACGAGATTTCACTGGTGAGTTTGGTACCTTAGGTTCAGGCAGTGGCGTCCATACATGGTGAACATACATTGGGTCAATCGGGTTACTTGACGAGCTCGACTAGCCCGAGCGCACGACAAGTTGAATGACATGAAGTGCGTAAGCACTCCGCGTGGCCTAACCACTGTCGCCAACCGAAGTACGGTCCAGATTCGCTAAGCACGTCTCGTGTGGTGAAACAACCTCAACCACCTAATCAGGGTCGGTTACAGATTGCCTTGACTATATCGTAGTCCCAACCTCATTCCATTTCAACAGGTAATCATAGGAGATAGTCACAGCAGTAATGAACGAATAATTCTATTCTTTCAATCATATGAGCATGTTGTGAAGTGCAACACAAACATGATTTCACCCACATTCATTCCATAAATAAAACAGATATCATAATGTAAACATACATGGAGGAAATCATACACATAATTAAGGTAACCGAGAAACATATCTCAATCCTCATACAAGGTATTCCATAGTAATAACTAGCTTACTCAGACATTTCTACAATCACTTAGACTACACACATCTTCATACATATTGTATGTTGGTTACACATGTATTAGGCCAAATCCTTTTACTAGGGAGTTGCCCCGTATACCACACGCAAATACCCAAGGTGGATAATCTTGACATGCACGAATCCGGGTTCCATACTCATTTAATCATTTCCACAAACACGTGGGCTACACACTTTAACATATATAGCGTATACTGGTCGTGGCGTAATTTAGGGCAAGTCCTTTCACTAGAGAATTGTCACATACATAACAAGCATATAGTCACGACAAATAATCATGTTAGACACAAATCCAAATTTCATATGTATTCAAACATTTCAATATGTACATAGAATACACTATATTCAACATAGCTCATATATAATCGTAAACCGAAACAATGACACATTTTGCATGTGAAATAACACCCATGTCAAGAATAAATCATTAATCGACATTGAAAGCCTTGAAAACCATAACATATACGTCTATAGTCCGCACCTTACGCCGTAGAAGCGTAACGAATTCGATAGAGACTCTAAGTCTTCGTCAACGATGACAACCTATAGCACGAGTTCAGTCAGCTATTTCGCTATTAGCGACAATTGAAACCCTAGAACAGATTAGGATTAGGTTTTCTTACCTAAGAATGAAGTTAAAATCACCGGAATAGCGATTTGGTAGTGTTGGATAGGCACGTAGAATAGCGGAATAGAATTCCAGGAATAAACTCCTAGTCGCTCACTCACCATCTCTCTCTTTCCTTCTCTTTCTTCTTTCTTCTCCCTCTAGGTTTTCTCAAATTCGTATGGGATGAGAGAGAGGGGTTTTAAGGTCCTTATATAGGCCCAGAACTAACGAAAATAGCCCTAGGGCCTTGGTATACTTAGGTTATGTCCAAAGAGCGTCTGTTTCTGCTCAACGGAGCACTTCCGGAGCCCCCCTTGAGCCTAAGGTCGGACTTAAGCTCCCTTATGTTGGATCTATGTCAAGCTAAGTTTTCGGTCTGATCGGGTTTATAGATTGCCTGTGGCGGACCAGTTTCAATTCAACGGTCCATGATCACCGATCAGGGCCACAAGTACACTGACCTGCGTATGAAATTTTCCCTGATCCGAGGGTGTATTTGGGTCAGATTCTGACGGTTTGAATCCTTATATCTGGCCTGCAAGCGATACGACTCATATTACTTAAATTCGGATTTCATTTCTTAATATATTTACGTTTCTCACACACTTCGTTCTGGGCTCAAGTTGTCTGTTTCTGGATACTATCTGGATTTGATTTCCGAGATGGTTGTCAAGCCCAGCAAGGCGGTCCTAAGCGCTTGGTCTCGTGGTCATCGGACTTTCGACGTGCGGTCCAAATCCGATACGGAGTTTCAATGTGCTCCCAAGAGCAACCGAGAATAGAGTTTGATCCTAGATTTTAGGGTAACCTAACGTCAATGATTCTACAAGTTTTGGGTCTTGCAGATTGTATTTAAAGTGATTAGTGCTGATTTCGCATGTAATCTAGTTTAACACTAGTTAATCCTTGTCTAATTCCTAAAGGATTTGATCCTGAGTGATTTCTGCTTGAGGTGGTACTCGGGTCTTTGTACGGATTTTTTCGAGACGTTACAATGTGTAATAAGGAATTCATGAATAAGGAAGCTGATGATGCGTGGGATTATTTTGATAAACTTGCTGAGCGCAATATTGGCATACCTCCTCAAAAACCACCACTTCTAAGCCTATTCAATTAAAAGAAAGGGGAGGAATTTATGCTTTAAAAGAGGAAGATGATATATATGCAAGAATGGCCATACTCACAAGAAAAGTTGAGGCCATGAAACTTAAGAAGGTAGAACCCGACAAGGCTGCGAAAGTTGTTTGTGGTATTTGTGCTTACAACATACATATAATTAAGAGTTGCCTAATAATTTCTGCTTTTCAAGAGATATTGAATGAGCAATCAAATCCCGTAAACAACTACCAAAGACCTTTCAATGGACCCACCTCAAATACATTTAACTCAAGTTGGAGAAACCATCCAAATTTTAGTTGGAGGAATGGACAAACTGTTACTCCTCAAGGATGAAATAGCGGTGAAGACCGCTTGAGTAGAAGTTGGAATATGTCAATATATCCTAGAGGGGGGTGAATATAACTTTTTAAAGATTTATGAGTTATTTAAAAATCCTATCACTCTAATCTTATCATGTATGCAATTTTCAGGATTACTCAAATGTAACTCTACTGGCTTCAAGCCAAGTAGAGGATCCAATCACAAACTAATCAAGATATAGCAATATGCAACTTAGTCTATGTTGGATGTGACTGTGTGTGTGAGATGTGATCAGATATATGAATATGAATGCATTGACATGAATCACGTATAGAGAAAAGCAATCACAAACACAGTCATTTTATAGTGGTTCGACGATAAGTCTACTCCACTCCCGGCTGCCGCACTCAATCCTTGAGCGTACCGAATTTCACTAAGGAGGTTTCCCAGGGTTCACCTCTAACCTAAGGTTTTAAATCAGGTTCACCTTCAACCTTTACATGGAGGTTTCTACTCGGTTTACCTCTAACCCTGGAGTTTTACTGGTTCACTCCTAACCAGATGTTTATGCTCTCTATAGAGCAAGGGTCCACACAACGCACCCGGGAGTTTTACTGGTTCACTCCTAACCAAATATTTATGCTCTCCACAGAGCAAGGGTCCACACAACGCACCCACCACGTACACTCCTGCTGGAGGCATCCTACGAGGGCTTCAAAGGGCGAGAACCACTTAAGACCCAATCCTAGAAAGGAATGATCGCAAGTGTCCTCTTGGACTCTAGATACTTACAGATAAGTTGATGAGTCCAGTTAAGCACAACGCCGAAGATCTTCTCCTCCTTGTTGACGAAGAGTCTTCTGCTTCCTTGATCCGCAACACAAAAGATATACCAAGACTAGGCTTAGGGTTGGGTCAAGGTTAAGATGGAATCCTACTCTCTAAAGGTTTTTCTATAAGGAAGGTAGAGTGGTTCCAATCTTATGTATTCAAGGCATCCCAGCTTAATGATTTGCCATTCAGGTAGTAGCTGGAGGATCCTTGAATGCGGAAGTTCATTCCCCAATCCACTCTATTGTATGTCAATGGTGAGAGTGGATTGGAGGATGAACTCCCTCGAGAGAAAGGGCTTTGGATATAAGATATAAGTTGAAACACACAAAAGCTCTCTCTTTTCTCTTACAACAACAAAAGACAAGTCCTCTATATATAGGCAAAAAGCTTCAACGGATATAAAACGGTCACATTTATGACAGAGTTCAATATCATCGAGTAGGTTCGATATCATCGAGCGTATACTCTCGATAGCATCGATGGTCTGCTTGATGACTCGGACTCGATGTCATACGCTTTTGAAACTTCTTGCTAATAGGTTGATGAATCAAGACCATGGTCGATGTCATCGGATTTTGAACTCCGATTCTATCGATGACAGGATCGATCTATCGACATTTGAAAAATGAGAGAGACTTGACTTTGAAATATTTCAGGATTTTAAGATTGATCGGGGAACCATCGAGATCATCGGAATTTGAATGTCGATGATATCGAGATCAGAGTCGAGGCATCGATAATTTCAGCGGATTTTTCTTTAAACTGCTGGACAGATTGTAACCTTGATCGATGCAATCGACCTAGTGTCGATATCATCAATATTTGAATATCGATTCTATCGAAGGGCCCCAATCATAGTTAAGAACAACCTGAAATATCTGCTGTAAGATTTGCGCGCCCACGATCGATATCATCGATGGAATTCCGATGTTATCGATATTTGAATTCAGATCATATCGGAAGAGCATCGATGCTATCCAAGGATTTTGATATTTTCTTTAAAAAATAGGGGTGCCGGAAAACTTACTGTTGATCTTATCGAGCCACTCCCGATGGACTCGAGATTTAAATATCGATGATATCGATAGGTGTATCGATACATCGATAATTCGTCCAGATATGATGTGAAGTTGCTGGACATATTTAGTGCTTTTATCGATGATATCGATAGGTGTATCGATACATCGATAAATCTGTCCAGATGAATATTTAGTTGCTGGACAATTTGGTCCTCATATCGATAATATCGTTAAGGTATCGAGGACATCGACAGATCAGGTCAATCATATCGAGGGTGTTTCAATCAGATCGACAAGGTGAGAAAAACATAGAGATTTTTCTATTTTGAAAAAGTTTTCTCACTTAAAAAACCCTAAGATGTCTATTTTGTTTTAAGGGTTTTAATCACCTGGTGTTTTGGGACATGGGATGTGAGGCTATGATTTACCTATTGCGAGCTTTCACACATCCGGTTGAGGCAGACGCTTGAAATAATCTTCCTATCGAGTTCTGTAGCCAGTTTGACTCACCACACATGTAACTTGACAAATAAAGGCACTAGCAGGTGCACTTTCAATCTCCTCCTTTCTCAATTATGTGACAAAATCCCCAAAACACCCTAGAATACTTCTAGATAAACACACCCTAAATTGTGTGTAAATGTTGTTACACAATTTTATAATTTCTCTACCCCATGTACACAACCAGTAGTATCTGCTCCCCCTTACTTCAAAAACTCCCCCTTTCTTGGTGCAGCTGCTCCCCCTAACACCTGCAACACCATTAGATATACAATTTTCCGCTGGGGGTGTTTTGAATTGTTCTCCCGCTTTTTGTCAGTCATTGGCAAAGGTATAACAAGTGATATTGACTGAAGAGTGAATTGCATTGGAGAACTAAGCAGATAGAGATGTATAAAGATGAAATCATTTCAATACATGCATCATTTTCAGAAGGTATGAATGCAAATAAAATAAGCAATAAGGTCATATGCATTGCATATCATAAACTTTGATAAACCAGGGGGAGGTTTAAGATAACAAAAATATGGCATTAAAGATATGAATCATACACAGCCATATTCAAAATGAAGCTAACGTGTCCAATTGTCCAAAATCAACTGCCCAAGCTTGGCAACAAAATTCACAGTTATCCAAAAAAAAAAAATAGTGAATTAGAACTTCCATAATCAGATTTTACCGCCTCCGAGACTCACTATGTGTGAGTAAGTCAACAACTTGCTGATTTGTTTGTTGGAGAGAATTGACTTTTTCTTCAATCACGGTGAGACGTCTCTCACAATTGTGAAGTCGCTCCTCCATGCTCGCCATACCGTTCAGTAGGTGACGTTCAAGATGATGAGTTTGGCAGTTTGTGATCGACTCCGGACTCAGCAATGGCGTTCGGTTGGATCCCCATGGATATGACGGAGGAGCATATGGTGCAGCCGATTGCAGGGGAGCTCTATTCTCAAGAAGAACTGAAGGAAGACAGAACTGTTGTGCCAACTGAGCCGAATCACTGTCAAACCACTTCTCTGGATAGACTCTATCAGATGAGGCAGAAATACCAACATGATGAGCTAATTTACAAATGAGTAAAGGAAAAGCTAGTGTATCCTGATGATTTCCTTGAATGACCCAAATTAGCTGTTTAAGAAGAAGTGTTGGAAGGCACACCTGAACTTCCTGATATATATCATACAGTACATTTAACACAAAGGGAGACAGATGATTACCATTTACATCACAACGATAGACATTGGACCCAAAAATGTCATGAAGGATTTTAAAGGTGGGTTCAAGATGATTAATATGAAGGGAATTATCATCGTTCCGAGAAATAGTAATTCCTTGACATAGTGCACGAGTTATCTCGCCCAACACACCAAGACCATTTAGATTCTGACTGGTAACAGGAATGCGAGTGACTTGGAGGTCTAAAAGGTGACTCAAGGTGATGGGAGTGATGTGCTTGGAGTAATGCAGTAGTTCTACTTGAACACAGGGTGGATCATCACAAATAACATGACTTTTACTGAGGAAGTCATGGATCACTCCAATTTGATAAGTACCTCTAAGATTCAGAATATTTTGCCATCCTATTACTTCTAGAAGCAGGTCTACACCAAAAGACTCGATGGCGCTGTTGAGAACCAGACGTTCAACAACAGTGTCTGGATGTCTCACTGATAAAGTGAGTTGATGCATACTGGGTTGTTTTGCTTTCCCTCTTGAAGACTAAGAAAGGGACTTACCTTTCCCTTTGTTCATGATGTTTCAGTGTAAAAGGCGAGTAAAGGTAAGGGAGGTCAACCAAGAGAATAGAAAGTACCCGACTGAGGGTGAGATTAGACTCTGGAGTGGAAGGGATGGAAGGATAACACCCGTTTCTTTGGACACTTCTGGGACCTGTTGATGATTTTCTGACCGAGGATTCGAGTAGAGAGCAAAACAGAAAAATTTCCAGAGAAATAAAATTCTTTCACTAGATCGCCTTTTATCGGCCAGGAGTCTTCGATTTTATCAAACTTATTTTCGATTATATCGATGATCCACATTCGAAGTTATCGGCAATTGCTTCGATAATAGTCCCGATCTGTGACTTTCCACATTCTGAAGAGACATCGATGATATCGACCCATGATCGATTAATCGAAAATGGCAGATCGATAAGAATGAAGAGGAATATTTTTCTTTTTCTACCCTTCAAGTAGTATATCAATAGCATTCTCAGCAAAATTATGTACAATTACTGTACATCAAAAATTATAAACATTCGCATGTTTATTTACAAAAGATTGAGGTGAGAAACCTCAGATATATCATTTTACGCTCAACAAAATTGCATCATTTCAGTAAATATCCAGATCTAGATGCCTGATTTGGACTTATTTTTCTCTGCTCAGTATTTCTAGGCATCAGTCCTTTCTATGCCTCTGATGATGTAGCAGTGGTTGTTTGTGCGATGACCCTTAATTACTGATTTTTCTGATTGATCTAGGATATCGCATTCTTCTTTGTTGAATTTGACCATATGCTCATTATCACAGATTTGAGAGATGCTTAATAGATTATGTGCTAGTCCTTTTATGCGAAAAGCATTCTCATTTTTGAGCAAATCAATTCCTCTTATTATTCCTTGTCCAATTACATTGGCAGTGGCTCTATCTCCATAGGTGACTATCCCTCTTACCATTTGACCTCATTGCCTAGTAGATGATCTGAATGTGTAACAAGGCAATTTGTCTTTTCCTTAATCACCCACTTTGTGACAGGAGTTTTACTTGTGGTAGATTTGTTCAACTTATTCGATTTGTCCATGTGACTTAATGACTCTTTCATCCTGTCAACTAGCTCGAGTGGTGATGATTTCATATTTCTTTTGTTTGGCTCATAAACTGACTCACCATTTTTGTGATGAGCTGGGATAGGTCTGATGTTACTACTAGAGGCAACAGATTTTCCAGAAGGTTGTGCATCATATTTAGATTTTGTTCTAGCCTTTCCATAATCTATTCCCTTTTTGTCCTCCCCACATTTTCCCATGCCTAACAGTTTTTCAAATTTCTCACCACTTTGGGAAAATTTGCAGTTTAGCTTAGCCGTTTTTCTGGATTCCTCTAATTCAGCTTGAAGTGTATGATTTTCATTTTGAAGAATCATGTTTTTCTCATTTAATGTTTTAATTTGTTTAGTTAATCTTTCAGATTCAGATTTAAGAGAAATGTTGATTCTTTCAAGTTTATCATTGTTTGAATGATATTGCTGCAAATCATTAATCAGATGAGTATTGATATCTAATGTTTTATCTAGATCTAGTTGCAGCAATTCCTTTTTGTTCTCAATTATTCCAAGTCTTTTGACAATATTGACGCTATGAATGTAAAGTTGATTGTAAGTATCTTGTAATTCATCTTGTTTTCTTTCTTCCTCTTCTTTAATTTCCTCATTGTCGGATGAAGATGATTTCATGGTTAGCTGTTCTTTCTCGTTCTCTGATTTGGTGGGAGTGCTTGAAACCGTGGAGACCATAAGTATTTTCAATGATTTCTGATCTCCATTGCATTCTGAGTCATCGGATTCTGAATTTGACTCCTCAGTATCTTCCCACGTGGAGGCCATAGCCTTGCCCTTGGTTTTTCTGTTTGGGCATTCGGTAGATAGGTGTCCATACTCCCGACAGGCATAGCATTGTGGTTCTTTGGTTCTTCTACCAAATTTGCCTATAGGAAGTTTGTTGTTTACCTTTCTCTCTTTAGAGGGATGGCCGCGATTCTTCTGAAAGAATCTCCTGAATTTTTGTGCCAGCAAGGCCACTTCCTCATCATCATCCTCTCTTCCACTTTCACTGTCCTCATGAGTTGTTTTCTTTGAAGTTTTTAGGACAGTGTTTTTTGATTTTTGGGATTGAGTGAAGTGTAGTTCAAAAGTTTGTAGGGAACCTACTAGTTCTTCTACTTTCATCTTGTCTATGTTCCTACACTCCTCAATTGTTGTAACCTTGGGATTAAACCATTCCGGTAGGGATCTTAGAATTTTCCGAAAAATTTTCGGTACCAGAATTTTTCGACAAATTTTCGGTACTCCTTATGTTTTGGTAACCTTGATAAATTCTACTATCCAGTAGATTTTATTGTCCTGGATACTCAACCCATCATAGATGTGAACACTCAAATTCCCATCATTCTTGGTCGCCCATTGTAACACCACGGTTCCTGAAACCCGAGTACACTACTCGTTTTCCAAAACCCGAGTGTTAACCTTTAAAGGTGGCTCAAATTTCACGTACATTTTTTTGTTATGTATCAGAGTTACCAATCTAGTGGAATAGAAATAAATCAAGTATAAGAGAGAGTCTAAATATACATAACCAAATATTTGAGTGGTTGCCCGAAAACTTATACAAATCAATGTCTTAAGTTTTTAAGAAATGTGACAGTACAAAATAAATACAAATGAAATCAAGAATAGAGAGTCACAAAATTATATGGCTCCTCCTATTTCACGTGAACACCAGCATGCACGTCATCTTATCTCCTGCTCTCTGAATACCGTTTAATAGGGTCAATGGCTATCCCAGTGAGGTATAACCCCCAAGATTTATCGTATCATCAAGATAAGTAAGCATAGTTATCAGAAATAGTCTATAATGAATATTTCACAATGATTATCATATTAATAAGACGAAGTTCATCAGATACGCATACATTGAATAAATTCCATAAAAATATTACTTGTTTAAATGCGTGAATGCATGCACATGCTCACAGACCTGGGGATGCACATTCGGCTAGAGAAAAGGTCGCCCAAGGGGAACTACCCACCTGGAAAAGTATTCAAAGGTACGCCTTAAGGAGAACTAGCCACCTGGAAAAGTCCATACAATGAGGACACCTAAGGTGAACTAGTCTCCCAAAAAAGTATTCAAAGGTATGCCCTAAGGAGGACTAGGCACTTGGAAAAGTTCATGCAACAAGAACACCCAAGGTGAGTTAGTCTCCCGGAAAAGTACTTAGAGGTACGCCCTAAGGAGGACTAGGCACTCGGAAAAGTCCATATGCCATGAAAATGCATGATTAGCCCAACCATTATTATTCAAATTTCAAACAACCATTTTAAGGAAGCTCAAAGGTCACTATGGGGGCTCGTCACTTAGCATAGGCCGACAGCTCGGGCATAGTGTCCCATACCCCCATCCCCGGCTCATGAGTCTCTAACAAATAAGATGTTTAAAGGTAACCTCTTCAACTAGTGGCCAATTATAGTTCTACAAGTGGAACTTACCATCGCAAGGTTATATAAAAAAAATAATCATTCAAAGCCATATAAGATAATTATTCCATAAAAGCTGCAAGGGCCAAATGTTCCAATCAATGATGCGACAAGAAGGGATTATTCCCCAAAAGCCATATAAGCCCAAATGATCTATAAGATGGTAAGTCTCCAACAAACATTCCATTTAATCTGTTAGGCAAAGTGGCCACTAGTTTTAGGACCTCCAAGCATTCCATCAAGTAATCATAAATGACAAGTTAAATTATGCATAATATCGATAACACATGCATATCTAAGGTGTTCATTTAAAACCAGAATAGAGGTATTTAATTTCATCACATGTCTAAATATTTGAATTTAAATCCAATCCATCAATCATCTATAAATAACCAAAATCAATAAGAGCAATTCACCATATTAAGCAATCAATAAGATAAATGAACAAAGATGAATAAAAAAACCTAATTATCAAGATGTAGAAAAGCTTGAAGGGTGATTTTCACCTTTCAAGAGTTGGTTCGTCTCCCGATGATGCTAGAGTTAATTGTACACACCCTAAGATCAAAATCTAAGAAAATTAGAATATTTTGAGGGGTTAGATTTCAAAGTTATTAAACTTACACGGTTAGGATCAAGGCTTAGGCTTTAGATTATGCAAGTTTAGGGTTTCATCATGTAAATTAAATTCAAGCTTAGGTTTTGGAATTCGAATCCTAATTTTTGTACAATGAATAAAATAATATTCATATTAAAAGTATTGACTAATAATATTAATATTAATAATTCACGAGTTGATATTAATATACCGACAATACCTAATATTATTATAACATAACTAACGGTTTCATAAATGATACAAGTAATATAAAATTAACAATAATAATAGAATAAGTACCAACAATAGTCTAGTAAGAACTAACGCTAATAATTATATTAATAATGATAATGATAACTCATAATGAAAATAATAATGATAATACTATTATTTTAAAAGTATTATTATACTAATACTTCAATAATAACAATAATATAATAATTATTAATAACATACTACTAACAGAAATAATAGAAGAAATTTGAGATTCGACTCACCTACTTGTGAAACTTGACCCATGCTTGGGCCAAATCATTCTTGACACAATGGGTTGACTCACTGAGTTAACTCAGCTTGACTCTCTCTCTCTCTCTCTATCTCTCTCTCTCTCTCTCTCTCTCTCTCTCTCTTCGTCTACTTGTTTGGGCAGTCAGGAAAATGGGCCAAACGACCCAGACTCGCCCTGAACTTGGACAACGCAACCCGATTACGCCTTAACTTGACTCGATCGAGGCTGTGACCCGCCAGTATACTCGACATCAACAATCTTCTCTCTCCTTTCTCTCTGATTTTCTTCTTCTTCGTTTCATTTTCTTCTGCTTCTTTGTCAATCCCATGTCCAGCGGGGTGGCCGGATTGGACCAGCCATACCTGACCCAACTCTGCTAGATTCGACTCAGACTCGGTGGGTCGAGTCCATTTGTCTCGACAAGGCAATAGAGGGATAACAGTCTCTCTCTCTCTCTGCTTCTTCTTCGTCCTTCTACTTCCTTTGTTTCTTCTCATTTCCTTCTTTCTCACCTCTTCAGTTGAATGGGAGTTGATCCGGGCTCACCCGAACATACAACGACTTAACCCAGCTCGACTCAGACTTGACCCGACCCGGACCATGACTCAGAGAGCCAGTTTTAGCAGACTGATGTGGTGCGGCAACGAGACCTGGCCTAGCCTTCACCTATTCTCTCTCTTTTCTTGCTTTCTACTTTCTTTCTGCAGCTAATGTCCAGCAGGACTCAACAGAACTCACCCTGTCTCACACAGACTCGGACGAGTGGACTCAGCGTGGTGCGACTCCAGAAACAATGTTCTTTCTCATCACTTTATGCCTTCCTATTTTTGAAAAGGGTTGCCCTAAATGGGCGACCTTTTATAAGTTTTATTAATCTATTATAGACGGTTCGAATCGTAACTAATCAAAGGATTAGTTACGATCTTTAGTTATTTAATATATGATGTTTTATAATGATAAAATTTAATCCTGATTGTATGGTTGTGATCGGACGGTAGGGATGGACTTTTGGGACTCTGGGCCACATGATGAATGTCTTAGATCTGTGAATGGGACCCACTAGAGTGTGATGGGTTTTTCAGATAAACGGTGAAGATGGCTCTGTTGTTAATGGCGGATACCCTACGGATGGTTGATCTAATGATCAACAATGTTTGGATGGTTCAGATGAGTCATAAGGACCTTGTGGGACCCATCATTTGGGCAAGGATGGACGACATCTCACTGGGTTCTGAGATTTTTGAGTTGCGGTGGCGGCTCTCTTGTTGTAAAGGAAGCCCTAAAGTCAAGGTAAAATGGAGGGCTGGGATCTATTTACGTGTGTGGGTAGGATTCAAGGATGAGGAGGCACGTACGATGCCAGCTAACGTAGAAAACGGTTTCTGTTTTCAGAAATGAGCCGTGCACATAACTCAGATTGCGCTGATCTCATGCGCAGAAGGGTGTATAATGATGGGTGTGAAAAGCTGGGTTTTGGTCAGACTTCCCGTTCGGACCAGATGGACGGTTTGGATCGTTGTGATGGTCAATGATGGTGGGCCACAACGGCTGCACACGGACGTTGACTGTAAACCGCAGTTGGGTGGGAATGACGAAAGAAAGAGAGAGAATCTCTCTTTTTTAGGAA
Organism: Magnolia officinalis; assembly: GCA_021015155.1. Lineage (NCBI taxonomy): Eukaryota > Viridiplantae > Streptophyta > Magnoliopsida > Magnoliales > Magnoliaceae > Magnolia > Magnolia officinalis. The sequence goes on from JAJHSJ010000001.1 coordinate 50,822,927, forward strand.
AACGTGGGTTAGACCCGGTTTGAACGTGAAGTGGGTTCGGTGCACTGCGGGTGCACCATCCATGGTGCACACACAACACTTGTACGGGGCCCACAAGTATGTTTTGGGAAATCTACTCCTTCCAACGAGCTCTAGGTCCATGATATGACGATCCGACCAAATATGACGAAAATCAGAAACTCAGGTGGTCAATATCAATGGGATTGTGTGTCTTAATGACAATATCCGACGATCATTGGAGATTTGATGGTCAGATCTTTTCCTAATCTATTCATTAGTGATTCTTAGGATTTCTAAAATTACGGTGAAGATCGCTTTACTTGAAGTAGGAATAGGCAAATGTGTCCTAGAGGGGGGTGAATAGGACTTTTTAATAATTTTATGTCAATTTAAAACCCTATCACACTAATCCTAACAACAAGCATATATTAGGATTACTCAAAAGTAACTCTACTAGCTTCCAAGCCCGGTAGAGGATCTAATCACAAACTATTTAAGAGATGAATAATTTACAGACTAGTTTATGATGGATATGACTGTGTGTGTGTGAGGTGTGATCTCAGATAATCAGATATGAAAATATAGAATGAAATCACACAAACAAATGAATAGCAATCTCAAACACAGTCATTTTTATAGTGGTTCGACTACTTGTCTACTCCACTCCCAATAACCACACTTAACCCTTGAGTGTACCAGATTTCATTAAGGAGGTTTCACAGCAGTTTACCTCAAACCTAAGGTTTTAAATTAGGTTCACCTTCAACCTTTACAACTTACACCTAGGCTAACTGTTTATGCTCCCTGAACAAGGGTCAACACATAACACCCGATTTTAGGCATACTGGCCAAGGATCCACATAAGGAACCTAACTGTTTATGCTCTCCACAGAGCAAGGGTCAACACAACGCACCCACCACATACACTCCCGCCGAAGGCCTCCTACGAGGGCTTGCAAGGGTGAGAAACACCTTAGACCCAATCCTAAAAAGGAATGATCATAAGTGTCCTCTGGACTCTAATAACTTACAAATAAGTGGATGAGTCCCATTCAGCACGTTGTAGAAGATCTCCTCCTTTATTGATGAAGAGTCTTCTGCTTCCTTGATCCACAACTCAGAAGATGTACCAATACACGGCGACGGGTTGGGTCAAGGATAAGACGGAATCCTACTCTATAAAATGTTTTCCTATAAGGAAGATAGAGTGATTTCGATTATGCATTCAAGGCATTCCAACTTAATGATTTGTCATTAAGGTAGTAGCTAGAGGATCCTTGAATGCGAAAGTTCATTCCCCAATCCACTCTATAGAATATCAATGATGAGAGTGGATTGGAGGATGAACTTCCCTGAGAGAAAGGGCTTTGGGTATATGATCTAAGGTAAAACACTCAAAAACACTCTCTTCTTTCTTTACCAACAACAATAGATAAGTCCTCTTTAAATAGGCAAAGGGTTCCAATGGATATAAAACGGTCACATTTATGACAGAGTTCGATATCATCGAGCGGGTTCGATATCATCAAGCGTATACTCTTGATAGCATCGAAGGTCCGCTCGATGACACAAACTCAAATGTCATATTCTTTTAAAACCTTTTGCGAGATGATCGATGGAATCAAAACAGGTGTCGATGTCATCGGATTTCGAACTCTGATAATATCGATACTAGATTTGATTCATCAACATTTGAAAATGAGAGAGACTTGTATTGAAATATTTCAGGTTTACAAGAATGATCGAGGGACGTTCGAGATCATCAGAATTTGAATGTCGGTGATATCGATACCTGTGTTGATGCATCAATAAATCCAATGGATTTCTCATTAAGCTTGCTGGACAATTTATGTCATTGTTCGATGTAACGTCTCGGAAAAATCCGTACAAAGACCCGAATACCAACTCAGGCAGAAATCACTCAGGACCAAATCCTTTAAAAATTAGGCGAAATTAACTAAATGCTAAACTAGAGTAGCTGTGAAATTAGCTTGAATACTTTAAATACGAACTACAAGACCCAAAACTTGCAGAATCATTAACGCTACATTACCCTGAAACCTAGGACCAATCTTTAAACCCAGTTGCTCTCGGTAACACCTTGAAACTTCGTATTGGACGTGGACCCCACATCGAAAGTCCGATTACCATGAAACTATATGCTTATGACCACTTTACTGGGCTTGACAACCATATTGAGAATCAAATCCAGATAGTATCCAGAGGCGCACAACTTGAGCCCAGAGCGAAGTTTGTGAGAAACGCGAATACCTTTAGAAATTGAACTCAGATTTAAGTGATTTAGGCCGTTCACTTGCGGGCCAAATCTAAGCTTTCAGACCATATGAATCTGACCCAATTACACCTTCGGATCAGGGGAAATTTTCAACACATGTTAGTGTACTTGTGGCCCTGATCGAACACCGGTGACTGTTGAACTGAAACTGGTCCTCCGCGGTCGATCTGTAAATCCAAGCAGACTGAAACCTTAACTCGACCTAGATCCAATGTTAGGGAGCTTAAGTCCGACCGCACGTAGAAAAGGGGCCACCAGAAGTGCTCTATTGGACTAAAACAGCCACCTCTTGGCTATAACCCAATATGCTTTGGCTTTGGGGACATTTCTATCTGTTCCGGGCCTATATAAGGGCCTTAAACCCTCTCTTTCTCATTCCATACGAATTTGCAACCCTAAGAGAGAGAAAGAGGAGAAAAGAGAAGAAGAAAGTGAGGAGAAATGAGAGAGAGTGAGTGATAGTCACAGGGATTCATTCCTGCCATTCCACGTGCTTTACCACCATTCCTGTATCGCTATACAGGCATTTTTGTTTCGTTCTTAGGTAAGAAAACCTAAACCTAATCTATTTTAGGGTTTCAAGTAGTGTAAGTTATGAAATAGCTAACCTATTTCATGCTATAGGTGGCCGTCGTGCCGTAGACGAAGACTTAACATATAAACTGAGTTCGATACTTGTTTATCAGTGAAAGGTGAGGACTATAAATGTTTAGGTAATGTTTTCAAGGCTTTCAATGTCAGTAATGATTTATGACTGGCTTGATTGCTATCACATGTGCTTAGATACGAGGGTTTTCGTGTATTATATACGTATATAAACTATGTTGATTTATAATGCATTCCATGTGTTTGTTGAAATGTGTGAATGAGTATGGAATTGTGATTTATGCTTGCCATGTTTATTGACTGAGAATTCATGATTGTTGTACGTATGGTGAACCCTTGTAAAGGGATTTGCTATAATACCTGTTATAACTACCTTACTATGTGTATATGATATGTGTAGCTTAAGTGTTTGATGAAATGCCTGAATGTGAAAATGCTTGTTTAAATGCATGTAAGGAGGGTGTTGAGATAGGATTCTCAATTCCCTTAACTATGGCTACAATTTCCTTTATGTAACCGATCCTATTACTATGTGATTTATGGATGAAATGCCTATGTGTGGTAGCATAGGTGTTATGTGATTGTAGAAATGCTCAAATAAGATTATGTTTAGATTTGGTTGTCACATGCTGTCTTGGCTATTGCATGCTAATGCTATTTAATTACAATGTGTTTGAGACTATGGTATAGTCCAGGCAATCGGTAACAGGTCCTGATTTGGTGGCTGAGGTGGTTTCGTCACACAAGATGTGTTCGATGAATCCGAGTTGTACTTTGGTTGTCGACAGTGGTTAGGCCATACGGAGTGCTTACGCACTTCATGTCGATCTACTCGATGTGCTCTCATACCAGTCGAGCTCGTCAAGTAACCCAATTAACCAAATGTATGTTCACCATGTATGAACGCTACTGGTATACGGTGGTATGAGACACTGTATTCGAGTTGTCGGCCTATGACTAGGTGACGAGCTATTCGTAGTGACCTCGAGCATACTCTGAGACTGTGCTGAGGTAACAAGCCTTTCCATAGCAATTAGAGTATAAGCTAGGCCTGCATTGAGGTGACGAGCCCTTTGTAGCGACCTAGAACTGCAACATCGTATGAGACTAGCTAGGACTGACGACCCTAAAATGGATCATTGTTTGGGAAATGATATAAGGGAGGTACCTTAGCTTCCCAATCTTGCTGTATGAAAAGGTCTAATAAGAACTCGGTAATCATGCTCATGCACCGCATTGCATGTGCCTTTGGCGTTGGTGTTGGGCACAAAGGAAGGGGTACATGCCGCGACCATAAGAGGAAGATCGCAGAGGGCGTGCAGACGAGGGCATGCATCATTAATACATATCATGTTTCCATTAACCAGAATACTTAGGGATGTTTGATTGTATTTCTTTGTCATTACTGCTTGATTGAATTGATAACATGTTAACCTTTGCTTTATAGATCTACTGAGTTGATCACTCACTCCCACCTTCTGGGACGGTGTTTTAAACACCAACCAGACTCTATCTTAGATGTAAATTTTGGCACGACGTATGAAGCCGAGCTAGACTTCTACGACGATAAGAAGGAGTTCTCATACATGCAGTTATCAGGCGGGTTTATGTAGACCGCTCTGATCGACGGGTTTATATGGATATATGATTAGTTGGACATTCACATTTTGTCATTTTGTATTTTTTTGAAGCAGATATGTATTTATTCAGCTCAGTAATGCCATCATACTCGGGAGGTTGGGAAACACATCTATATACTTTATATATCTATCACAGTCTTCCGCTTGGAAAATTTAACTGTCTCTGGAGTATGATATGCTGTTTGGTATAATCTCGCTCATGTTTAAGGCACTAATACAGACAACATTTAATCATAATTATCTATGTTGCATAAGTGATGTGCTGGGACTCGGGAGTTGGGCTCCTGCTCGACCCCCGAATTTCAGGGCGTTACATTCGATGTCATCGAAACCGTACCGATATCATCGATATTTGAATATCGATTCTATCGAGTGACCCTCGATCATAGATAAACTATCTTAAAATATTTTGCTGGAAAACTTCATGCCCATGACTGATATCATCGAGAGCCTTCCGATATCATCGAGATTTGAATTTCGATGGTATCGAGGAGGCTTCGATATCATATTGGACTGCGCAAGATAAGAAGAAATTCTTCACCGAGGAACGCAAGTTCTTTTGGGATGATCCTTATTTGTTTAAATATTGCCCAGACCAAAGTCTAAGGAGATGTGTGTCAAACAACGAACATCGAATTCTCATATCCTTTTGTCACTCTCAGGCCTGTGGTGGTCACTTTTTTACTAAAAAGACTATGACCAAAATTCTATAGTGTGGCTTTTACTGGCCCACTATGTTCAAAGATACTCATGAGTTTTGCAAAACTTCTGTGCGTTGTCAGAAATTGGTAGGATTATCCCATAAAAATATGATGCCGCTAAACTCAATTCTTATTATTGAAGCATTCGATTGCTAGGGCATTGATTTCATAGAGCCATTCCCCCAATCCTTTGGAAATATTTACATTTTATTGGCAGTAGACTATGTCACTAAGTGGGTCGAAGCGATCCCGTGTCGCAATAATGATCACAAAATGGTGATTAGATTCTTAAAAGAAAACATCCTTTCTTGGTTCGGAACACCTCGGGCCATCATTAGTGATGGAGGTTCACACTTTTATAACAGGCCATTTAAGAACTTAATGAAGAAATATGGCATCTCTCATAAGGTGAGCACTCCATATCACCCGCAGACAAGTAGGCAAGTTGAGATTTTCAATAGGAAAATTAAGCAAATTTTGAAAAAAACGGTTAACCCTGACCATAAGGATTGGTCAATCCATTTGACCGATGCTTTATGGGCTTACCGTACAACTTTTAAGACCCCCATCGGAATGTCTCCCTTTAGACTTGTCTATGGGAAAGCTTGCCACTTGCCTGTAGAGTTGGAACATAGAGCCTACCGGGTTATCAAAAATCTAAAATTTAACTTGGATAACACTGGATCGCTGCGTAAACTTCCACTGAATGAACTCAAAAAAATTCAAAACAATGCATACGAGAACTCGAGAATTTACAAGGACAGGATGAAGGTGTTTCATGATCGGAACATCCTTTGGAAATCATTCACATCTGGCTAAAAAGTCCTTCTATACAATTCTCGGTTATATTTTTTTTTTTGGAAAAACTTCGATATTGTTGGATCGGCCCTTTCATTGTTATTATTGTTTATCCTCATGGGGCCGTCTAGATAAAGAATCCAGTGAATGACAATGCTTTCAAAGTAAATGGACATCGTCTCAAGCCATTTATTGAGAAGTTTGATTCAGAGGACATGTCCATGCCTCTTACTGATCCTGTGTACCAGGATTGACCTCCTAGTCTGATGGAGGTGTAGTTAGGTTTATTGCTTTCATAGGATTTAGGATTAGGATAGTTTGATTTCAGTTTGTTTAGTCTTTGTGCTAAACCATTTATATGTTAAGAACTTTTGAAAAGCTTCAATTCTCCTTCTTCGTAGGGGTGCACGTGGGTCGGTTCGGTCCGGTTCTAGGGTGAAACTGGAACCAAACTGTTCCTAACGGTTCTATTATTTTCGGAATCGGAACCAGACCGTTAGTACCTTAGAACCGAACCGGAACCGGACTGTGAAAAATGGTTCGGTTCTGGATTGGTTCCATGGTTCTGGGCTTTTCGCTCTCTTCCATCAGATGAACTATATTGTTTAGATCTTATTGCCTAAAATCAAGCCATTTCAATGCTCAGGCGGGCCACAGTTACAAAGCAAATGGATGGCTATGAAAATTGGTTATAACCATCTATTTTGCTTTGCACATAGTGGCCCACCTAGGGAGTGAAGCAGACTGATTATCTCATCAGTTTGCCCCGTATGAGGGAAAGCTCGGATCTCAAACATATGGACTTAATGTAAGGAATATGCAGGGTAAGACATGCAGTGATCGGGATCGTTGATTTGGTGGCCTGCAGTGTGGATCGGCTATTTCACAAAGGCAGTAATTATTGGACAACTCTGATCGTCTAGTTGTAGTGAGTTTCCAACTGTTCCATGTAGACCACCGTTCTAAGAGTTCTATTTGTAGGTCGATTATCGGATGGCTAAAACCATCCAATCCCCTTGATTTTGGGGAAACGGACTATCCACATGATGGCCCACCAGAATAACAGTTCCGATCTACACCGGGAGGGTAGTGCATAGAATATCTATACAACACTCGCTGCTTATAAGCATTCCTCAGCCTCACAACAACAACAACAACAACAACAAAAATTACAAGGAAAACAATAACAACAACAACACCAACAACAACAGTAACAACAATGGAAACGGGGAACAAAATCAGCCGTTCTATGATGCTATCTGTATGAGTAGTATAAGGGTGTTGAGCAGAGATGAGCATGTTAATGGGTTATAATAGGAACGTACCATTTCTTCGCCCTTGAAAGTGCCTGCACATTGAGAGAGGGCAGGGTAAGGGGCGGCACTGCAATCGGTGAGAGAGAGGGCAGGGACGAGAGAGTTTTCTTTTTGGTTTTAAACTCATATTCAGATCAACAGTTCGGATCCACGGTTCGGATCAATGGTCCGGTTCAGTTTTACAAGGCCCTAAACCGGAACCGATTCGTACCAACAGTTCTTAAAAATTTGGAACTGGAATCGGAACCAGTGCTGTCTAGAACCAGACCAAACCGGACCGATCCAACGATTCCGGTCCAGTTCCACGGTTCTACTGGTTCGACGTGCACCCCTACTTCTTCAGGTATTATTTTCCCATCACTTCTCATTTCTTTGCATTGTCTCATGTGCATTGCATGCTCATATCTTTTATATTGAGGACAATGTAGGTTTTAGGTTGGGGGGTGTGGATTAGGTAAACTAATCAGTGTTTTCTTAGTTTTGAGCAAAAATTGTGAAAAAATTTCAAAATTTCAAGTTAAAAACATGTTTGGGAAATGATAATTTGTGGAATTAAGAATGCTTTGAGTATGATAATAAGATGGAGATTGAGCTTTGAATTGTTGGAGTTTGATTAACCGAGTATACTATTGTCTAAATTCTTGCATTTAATTGATTAAGAGGAAGTTTGAATATAATGTTAATCTAAGTCACAAGCCACATTTAAATTTCTTTCTATGAATTGTACTAGAATTTCTCATTGTTAGTATGTGTATGATTGATAGATATTGAGAATTAAGTCTTGAGAATTTTATCCACCTTAAAAAGATGAAAAGAACTAGTTAAAAAATAGAGAGATCGACAAAAAAGTCATGTCTAATGAAAAGACTGGAAATGAACGAAAAGTCTAAAAAGAATGAATAAATAAAAGGTACCATCAATATAAAATAAAAAAACTGGAAAAAGAAGGAAAATATGATAAGTTCAGAATTAATACTTGATTATTCAATAAACCTTGAGGTGATGAGCATGACTAACATTAAGAAACAATAGTCTGTTATGGAAAGTAAATAGAATTCACTAAGCATAATGGAAAATTTTGATATATGAACTAATGCTCTTAAATGATTGATAAAGACTGAAAAAGGTCATGTATGGTGAAAATACTGAAAAAGATTGAAAAAGAATGAAAAATCTGAAAAGATAAAAAGATGAAAAAACTGAATGAATACAAATGACCATCGATATAAAATAAAAAGCTGAAAAAATAAGGAAAATGAGATAAGTTCAGAATCAGTACTTGAGTTTTCAACCAATCTTGAAGTGATGAGCATGATTAACATTATGAAATGATAGTATTTTTATGGGAAGTAAGTTGATTTACACTGAGCACATTGGAAAACTTGGTATTTGAACTTATGCTCTGAGTTAAATGATAAAGAACCTACTTGAAAAGGTCGAGCTAAGAGTCCTAGGGGGGGGGGGGGGATGCTAAATTAAAAAAATTAAACACGAAATAAGAAAGAAATAAATAAAGATAGCACTTATCAATTCAAATAGCAGAAATGAATAGTAACCTCAAATGTACAAGTATTAAGAGGTTGATACAGATGTTGTTTTAAGGACAACCTTACACTAAAAACCAATGGCTTATGTTAGGACAACTTGATTTCTAGAACGGTATGTGTATCAAAATCTCAAACAAATATAGTGGAATAAAGAATAAAATAGAAATAAATTTCTACTTCTATTACAAGATTCACCACATGTGCAGAAAGTAAATTACAATAATTTACCACAAATGGTGAAAATAAATTACAATCATTCACACACTTAAGCACATTCAACCATCCACCACAACTCCAGCAATTATAGTAGTTTGCTTGTGTGTACACCAACTGTTAGAAAAATAGCCACACAACTACTCCACTCCCAATATCTTCACCCTCGGGATATTGGCTTTCACTATGAAATAGGTTTTCCAAGGTTCACCCAAAACCTTTACAATTGTGTTTTCAAAAAGTTCTACCACAATTAAAAATCCCACTCACTGAGATTTTCTGGCAATCTCAGTCAAAACAAAAAATGAAAGATTTTCTGGCAATCTTACAAACCAAATACAGAAAATTGAAATGTACCTATTTGAGGATTCGTCTTTTGATGAAGCTCGGTAGAACCAATTCGATGTAGATGTTCAATGTACAAACTCACATATGAAAGGGTTCTTAGATCTAAATGATTTTTAGATTAAATTGACCTGGGCTAGCTTGATTTGATTTTGATCTCAAAAAGGGTAAAATCAATATTCCCCTTTTAAAAGAAATAGAATTGAATAGAGATCACAAAATCAAATACAAAAAGCTATTAAAAGGATCTTAAATACTAACTAATTAGCTTCTCAAATGTGGGGACAAGTTCTCTCAGAGTTGTGACATGAATATCTTGGAATGGAATGAAAAACTCTGAAAATCGTCCTCAATTTATAGGCAAAAATACTGTTCAATTGACTGGCCCAGTGGTTGGTTCGACTGATCGAAGGACCAACAATATTTCAAAAATTCTGGCATGATAAGATAAGATCACTACTCGACTGGTCGAGTGGGTTGCTCGATTGGTCGAGTGGCCTATGGTGAACCATCGACATTGGGGAGATGAACCAACAATCGATTATAGTGACTATTCTCTTGGATCCCCTGCCTTTAAAATTCAACCAGAAATGATCCAAGAGGATTTACTTCAGAGTTACACAGACTATCTTGCATGCGTTAGAAAAATATTAGAAGTGCTTGAATCGCGCCTCGATAAGATAAGAGGAGGCTAGGTTATCTCAGCCTCAACCCAATCTAGAAACACAATGCGAGGAAAGTGATCCTAACTCACTTGTGGAAGATACTGAAATTGATAATAAAGAGTTGGATTTTGTTAATGAGCATACGGTTCAATTTTCTGAAGAGGCGATCTCAATGACTGTCCAAAGGAATGATTAAGAGACATGGGTATCTTTCAAATATAATGATACTGACACACTTCACTCACATGACACACTTGGCTCCAATGAGGAGGAAGATGCTAGTTTATTCGAGCCTCAACCCAACCTAGAAACACAGTTTACCATCCCACTAGTAAACTGCACTGAATTAGAAGATGATGAGTATTGGGATGACAATCATGAATGTACAACCCAAACTCCCCTGTAATCGATCTCAAGTTTGGTTCAGGTCAATGATCAAGGGGTACAGGAAGTGGTCGGCTATAATGATCTACTCCACTCATCTGACATGTTTGATTAAAATGTAGAGGATGAGCCCCTTTCAACCGACCCTTCTAACTTTTGTGAGGCATGTTTAGATCACTCCCCTGATTTAAATTATAAGATGGTTAGGGAGATGGACGACTTGCTCAATAGGACTCTGGAATTTGAGGCCACCGAGTTGAGGCCACCATCTGAGCTGTCAATTTTTGACGATTCAATGCCTCTTCTGAGTAGTATCAATGAACAGAGTCTTCACATCAATGTTTCGCCTACTAACCCTCAATCTGTCTATGCAGGGCAAGGGCAAGAGAGCATACCTCCATCTACTTAAAAAAAATGATGGAATCCTTGGGCAGATCATCACAAACTTCAATATGGAGAAAGTGCCCCTCTCAACTGACTCTCTCAACTCTTGGAAGATTGATTGGTGCACTTTGCAGATTTAAACAATCCCATGATAAAATAAATATTGGATGCCTTGCAAGACAATACCTCGATAGTTGTCATTGACCAAGAGAACCCTTATTCTGAAGCTCCTCCTTCCCCAGATCCTAAATATTTATTATTAAAGGAGGAGGAGCTGAAAATTGAACCAAAGTCTGAAACTTTGTAATGTGTTGAGACTACATCACTTACTGAGAATTTTTCTGAATTTCATCTACTCGTAGTCTTTAATTCACCATGGTATACTAACATTGAAATCTTTTCTGTCACATGTGGATCGTATATACTTTGGACACCTAAGGAGATTAAAAGGAAACTTTATGCTGAGGTCTATAAATTTCTCTGGACATTCATGCTCCGGGATATCTAAGCCTATTACAAAAAGGGCTTTGGATGATCTTGTTGAGAAACCTACTGAGAAATTTATCAAGATACTGGCCAGAGGAAGAACCTAGATACATGACTGAGTAGATATCCCTTGCTTTCTTAGTTTAGGATTAGAATTTATTGCTTTCATATGATTAGGGTAGTTTGCTTTCGGTTTGTCTGGTCTTTGTGCTAACCCATCTTCACACTGAGATCCTTGGAATAACGTAGATTCTACTTCTTCAGGTACTACCTTTCCATCACTTCTCCTTGCTTTTCATTGTCTGATATGCATTACATGCTTATATCTTTTACATTGAGGACAATGTAGATTTTAAGTTGGGGGGTGTGGATTAGGTAAACTAATCGGTATTTTCTTAGTTTTGAGCAAATAACTATGGAAAATTTTCATTTTTTCAAGATAAAACCTATTTGGAAATTGATAATTGTGTACTTAAGAATGTTTTGAGTATAATAATAAGGTAGAGATTGAATTTTGAATTGTTGGAGTTTGATCAACTAAGTAGTTTATCACTTACAGTTCTTGCACTTAATTAATTAAGAAGAAGTTTGAATATCATGTGAATCTAAATCACAAGACACATTTAGTTTGCTTTCTGTGAATAGTATTAGAAATTTAGATCGTTAGTATGATAATCATTAAAAGATATTGAGAATCGAGTCTAGAGAATTTTATCAACCTTTAAAGATGAAAATGACCAGTTAAAAAACAGTGAGATCGACAAAAAGGTCATGTATGGTGAAAAGACCGAAAAAGCTTGAAAAAGAATGAAAAATCCGAAAAGAAAAAAAGATGAAAAAACTGAATGAATATAAATGACTGTCGATATAATGTCAAAAATTGAAAAAAGAAGAAAAGGGGATAAGTTCGGAATCGGTACTTGAGTTTTTAACCAATCTTGAAGTGATGAGCATGACTAACATTATGAAAAGATAGTATTTTTATGGGAAGTAAATTAATTTGCACTGAGCACATTGGAAAACTTGGTATCTAAACTTATGCTCTGAGTTAAATGATGAAGAACCTACTTGGTTGATTGCTTATGTGATTTGGCTCTAGGTTTTCAAAACCTCACTTTTCTCGCCTTCATTCTACTCATTCATACTTGATTGCATAAAAGATTGTTTTCGGAAATAGGTTTTGAACATTGAGGATTGAAGATTATTTCACACATATTTTGCTCGGGACTATCAAAATGCTGGTTGGGGAGTATGTTGAGTGTCAAATATTACATATCTTCCCCCATTTATATCTTGGTTTTATAAACATGATACTACTTAATGTTGTATTTTATGCATGTTTGTGTTGTAAGGTGAATTTAAGAGCTTGGATTGAAAAGAATGCTAAAAACATGGATTTAATACTCAAGAATCATCATGGTAAAGGATGGATCTTAGGAGACCAAGAATGGAGAAGTCTCATGCCAAAGATCTTAAGAAACCAAGTACAAAGGATGGAGAAAAGATTGGCAAAGGCACAAGTTAAACAACAAAAAAACAGGATAGTTCGGTACTACGTAAGCCAACTTCGGTACCACCAAAAGTGCACAAAACAGTCCAGCAAGAAAATAACTTAATTCGATACTACCTAAGCTTAATTCGGTACTATATACTGTAATTTTGGTGCTACCTATTGTCATTTTAGTGCTACCTACTGCCATTCGGTACTACTTACTGCCATTTCGGTGCTACCTAAGTACTTTGCACATACAATTTTAGATATGATTTCGGTGCTACCAAACTAACTTTGGTGTTACCGAAATCACGCAGAATTGTAACGCAGGGCCGACACGGATTGCGTAATTTGAAGCAGTTTGTAGAAATTTCAAGTTGGTGCATAAGAGGGGGATTCACAACATAAATAGGAGTCCTTAGGACGTTTCTAGATATCTTCTAGGGTTCAAGGAGTGGAGAAAAAGGGTGGAGCCGCCGTTCAAGAGCTTTCTTCTTCATTCTTTTGTTTGTTTTATGCTTTGTTTGAGAGACTTTAGTTCAATCATGTCTATGGTTAGCTAAACCTCTTATCTAGGGCTAAGAGGTGAAGCTTATAGTGTGATTGAGATGTTTACTTTGCTTTGATTCATGTTTATGTTCAAACTTCATTGAATTCTAGTTGATTTTAAGGAATATTTCCAGTTTTTAATGGTTTGTTGGGACTCAAATTACAATAGATCTGCAATAGCTTTGAATATCTTCTTTTCTATTTGAGATTGTGGATTTGGTAAATCCTGTTATTTGCCATCGTCCCATGGGCATGGTTGGGTGATGGAATCCCTTCCAAGTCACCACAATTCTCCTTCATTGAGGCTAGATCAATGAGAGGTTCAGAGATTTGATTGTCTTCTCTTCCAACTAGATAGGATAGGACTCTGATTCTAGTTGGATCTCTTGAATTAAGCAAGGTAGCATCTCAATTACTATAAGTGGATCCTTGGCACCCTAGTTCCCACTTTTAATTGATACTTTACTCGTTACTTAAAATTACTCATTTAAATTCAAATTTCTGCTTTAGTTCTTCATCTAGCTCTAGTTCTAGTTAAATTCAGAAGACATACAAGTTTAGTCCCTGTGGATTCGACCTTGGGCTTACCGAGATTATTACTACATCGCGACCCTACACTTACGGTTGTGAACAACTTCTTTAGATTGTACTCATTCATACTTGATTGCACAAAAGATTATTTTCTGAAAGTGATTTGAACATTGAAGATTGAAGATCACTTCACACATGTTTTGCTCGAGACTAGTAAAATGTTGGTTGGGGGGTGTGTTGAGTGTAAAATATTGCATATTTTCTGCTATTTACACCTTGGTTTTATAAACGTGATAGTGTTTAATCGATTAATTATGCATATTTTCATGTGCGAGGTGATTTCGAGAGCTTAAGGTGAAATTCATGCCAAAAGGAAGATTTATGCTCAAAAGATTACTAAATGAAGATTTGGAGATTTGGAAGTCATTAATGTAGAATTTATACGCTAAAGATCCAAGAAAACCAAGTGGGGAATGAAGAGAATCAAATATTTGAAGTGAAGAAAATGAATCCTGAAAACAAACATATTCTTGAAATTGTCCCGAAAAAGCATATTCTAAAACTCTGAGTATATTTTAGAAAACTGTGTAGAGTGCGTAAATTTGAGGCGTTTTAAACTCCGAACTTATTTTGGGAAACTGTACAAAATGCGTAAATTTGAGGTGGTTTCTAGATTTTTCCAACTCAGTATGAAAGTTGGAGTTCCACAACTATAAATAGGAGTACCTAGGATGCTCCAAAGTATCTTCTAGGGTTTGGAAAGGTCTCAAGGAGCATACACAAGGGTGGAGCAGCCGGCAAAGAGTTTTTCTTCTTCCCTAGTTTATTTTTCATGCTTTGTTTAAGAGATTTGGTTTCAATCATGTCCATGGTTGGCTAAACCTATTAGCTAGGGCTAAGAGGTGAAGCTTGTAGCGTGTTTGGATGTTTATTTTGCTTTGATTATTTGTAACGTCTCAAAAAATTCCGTACAAAAACCCGAGTACCACCTCAGGCAGAAATCACTCAGGATCAATCTTTTAGGAATTAGACAAAACTAACTAAGTGCTAAACTAGATTAGCTATGAAATCTGCTTGATCCACTTTATATACGATCTGCAAGACCCAAAACTTGTAGAATCATTGACGCTAGGTTACCCTAAAATCTAGGATCAATCTCATTACCCAGTTTATCTCAGGAGCACATTGAAACTCCGTATCGGAGCTGGACCGCACGTCGAAAGTCCGATGACCACGAGACTAAATGCTTAGGACCGCCTTGCTGGGCTTGACAACCATCTCGGAAATCAAATCCAGATAGTGTCCCGGGGCTATTCTCTTGAGCCTGGAGTGAAGAGTGTGAGAAAACGTGGTTTTCTTTAGAAATTAAATCTAATTTAAGTAATCTGAGACGTGTCGCTTGCAGGCCGAATATAAGAATTCAGATCGTCAGAATCTGACTCAAATACACCCTCAGATCAGGAGAAATTTCCCATACATGGCAGTGTACTTATAACCCTGATCGAGTCTCGGTGACCGTTGAACTGAAACTGGTCCACCACATGCGATCTGGAAATCCGATCGGACTGAAAACTTAACTCAACCTAAATCCATGGTCAGGGAACTTAAGTCCGACCTTTGGCTCAAGGGGGGGCTCCAGAAGTGCTCCGTTGAGCTGAAACAGACGTCCTTTGGCTATAACCTAAGTATACCTTGGCCCTAGGGCTATTTCCATCAGTTTTAGGCCTATATAAGGACCTTAAACCCTGTCCCATTCACTCCATACGAATTTGAGAAAACCTAGGAGAGAGAAGAGAGTAAAGAGAGGGAAAGTGTGGGAGAAGTGGGAGAAGATTCCTGGTACTCTATCCTACCATTCTGCGTGCTTAACCATCCCTATCTAACCGCTATTCCGACGATTCTGAATTCGTTCTTAGGTAAGAAAACCTAACCCTAATCTGTTCTAGGGTTTCAATTATTACAATTGGACTTAACTCATGCTATAGGTTGATGTACCATCGTTGACGAAGCCTTAGAGTTTCTAACGAATTCGTTAGGCTTCTACGGCGTAAGGTGCAGATTATAGACATATAGGTTATTGTTTTCAAAGCTTTCAATGCCGGATATTGATAGATTCATGATGTGGGTGTTATTTCACATGCAAATTGCGATGTTCGTTTTGCGATTCAGTTATATATCAAATTTGTGGAGTTTAGTGTATTCTGTGTCTGTGTAGAAAATACCGTATACGTGCGAAATATGAAAGTGTGTTTGCCATGATGAACTACTATGTGTATATTCTAGTTGTATGTGTAACAACTCCTCGGTGAAAGGATTCACCCTAATACTTGTTTTGGCCAACATACGTTATGTATGTTGATAAGCGTAGTCTAAGTGTTTGTGAAAATGCTTGTATGAGTAGGTACTTAGGAGATAGTGCTTTAGGTGGGTGTTGAGATAGGACTCTCAACTACCTTAGAGAAGGGTATGATTTCCTCCATGCAAGTTGTTTAGTTTAATCGCTTACTTATGAAATGTATGTGTTTGGATTTCCTGTCTACATTGTGTTTTATAATATGCTGTTAATATGTTTGAATTACTTGGTTAATTCTGCTCTGACTACTCCACATGCTTACTGGTTAAGGATTGAATGTGTTTGGGACTACAGTAAAGTCCAGGCAATCGGTAACAGGCTTTGAGTTCGTGGCTGAGATTCATTTGCCACGTAGGACGTGTTTGACGAACCCGGGTCGTGCGTTGGTCGTCGGCAGTGGTTAGGCCACACGAAGTTCTTACGCACTTCATGTTGATCGATACGATGTGTGCTCATATTAGTCAAGCTCACCAAGTAACCCGATTTTCCTATTGTATGTTCACCATGTATGGACACTATTGTTTGAACCTAAGGTACCGAACTCACCAGTAAAACCCCGTTTAACCATGGTTCCTCGATCCGCTAAGACTCATGAGCCGGACATGGTGGTATGGGACACCGTGGTCGAGCTGTCGGCCTACGTTGGGGCGATGAGCTTCCCCGTAGTGACCAGTGAGCATTCCAGACTCGTGAGCCGAATACGGTGGTATGGTACACTATATTCGAGCTGTCTGCCTACACTGATTTGGTGACGAGCCCTTTGTAGTGACCTCGAGCATACTCTGAACCTACGTAGAGGTGACGAGCATTTCCGTAGAAATTAGAGTATATACTAGGCCTGTACTGATTTGGCGACGAGCCCATTGCAGCGACCTAGAACCGTAATATCGTATGAGATTTACTAGGACTGACGACCCTAGAATGGATCCTTGTTTGGGAATGATATAAGGGAGGTACCTTAGTTTCCCAATCCTGCTGTATGAAATGGACTAATAAGAACTCGGTAATCACATTCATAATATCATACTGCATGTACCCCGGGTTGAAGAGCACAGAGAGAAGAAAGCATGCCGCGACCATAAGATGGTGTCACACGAGGGAGTGTAGGCGAGGACATGCATCATTGTTCATATCATTCTTGCATTAATAAGAGTATCTAGATTGTTTGATTGTACTGCTTTATCATTACTGTTTGACTGAATTGATAACTATTAACCTTTACTCTATGATTCCACTGAGTTGATCACTCACTCCCACGTTCTGGGACGGTGTTCTGAACACCCACCAGACTCTGTCTTAGATGCAGATGATGATGCGACTCAGGGGGCGGAGCCTGATTACTATGACGATCAGGACGAGTTCTCTTATATGCAGTTCTCTGGCTGCTTCGCTTAGGCCATCCGGATCGACGGGGCTATAGGGATTATCATCGTAGTTGTACCGTTGACATTTTGATTTTGAGACTATTACATGTATATGGTGACTCAGTGATGTATTCATACTCTGGAGATCGATTGTGATATTTTGACTTATATACGTTTATTTATGTTTTTCAATCTTTCACTTACGTTTTACAACTTGATTTGGAGTATGAATTACTATTTTGGTATAATCCCACTCATGATTAATGCACTAACACATACAACATTTAATCATACGCATATATGTTGCATAAGTGATGTTTTGGAACTCGGGAGTTGAGTTGCTACTCGACCCTCGATTTTCAGGGCGTTACATTATTGTTCTTATTGAACTTCATTGATTTCTAGTTTGATATTAAGGGAATATTTTCAGTTTTCTATGATTTATTGTGACTCAAATTACAATAGATGCTGTGATAACTTTGGATATCTTCTTTTCTTGTTTTGAGATAGTGAGATTGGTAAATCCTGTTGTTCACCATCATCTCCTGGGTATAGTAGGGTGATGGAATCCCTTCCAATCAGCACAATTATCTTCCATTGAGAATTAAGTTAATGAAAAGTTCAGATTTGATTTAATTGTTTTATCTTCCAATTGGATAGGATAGGACTCCAATTCCAATTGTGTTCCTTGAATCAAGTAAGGTAGCATCTTGATAGCTACAAGTGGATCCTTGACATCCTAGTTCCCACCTTTAAATTTATAAGTTTTAATTAACATTATTCACCATTATTCTCAATTATTCAGATTTCAATTTAGATCTTTTTCTAGTTGTAGTTTTAGTTATTTTCAGAAAACGTACAAGTTTAGTCCATGTGGATTCGACCTCGGTCTTACTGAGTTATTACTACATCGTGACCCTACACTTGGGGTTATGAACAAGTTTTTGGCGCCGTTGCCGGGGACTACAGCTGCATTTTTCTGAGATTAATTAGTTTTGGAATTAGGTTTTTCTGCTTTGTTTTTAAGTTAGGATTTTTTGTTTTTAACTAACGTTGTTTTCTGTTTTGTAGGATCCTAATATAGCTATTCTTATTTGGTAATTTTGTTCTAACCCTCTCTCGTACCTTTTCTAGATCTCTTATTTATTTTAGTTTTTCTAGTTTTCTTTTTAGGTTTAGTTATTTAGTTACTTGAAGGTTGCGAGTGTTTCATGCCCAAGCGTGTTCATGACAACACTCGACGTCTCTTAAGTGAATGAGGATTAGTCAAAGGGTTGCCTATCCATCATCGGATTTGACATCACGTGAGACCCTCTAGTCAGTAGAAGTGATGGCTGCAAATTAACCTTAACCACCTGTTGAGGAAGTTCAAGATGAAAACGAGGTGCATAATGCACCTCTGCCTCGTACTCTATGAGATTATTTACAACCGGCTGAGCAACCCCCCTCTCAAGTCGGCTGAGCTTTACCACCCCTCGTCATACTTGTATAATTTTTTACCTTTTGCTGTACTACCTCCTTTTATCAATAAAAAGATAATCTTTTACAGTAATTGATGTTGTGCATGGAATTTTTAAGTAGATTTAACAGGTTGGTTAGTTGCACGTTGGTTACAGTAGTAGGTTAATCGTATTAGTTGAGTAGTAGGAGTATTGGGGGTGAGCTCTTGAGCTCTTCCCTTCATTAAGGGAGTTTTTCTCTTGTAGAACATATAGATTAGCTGCAAGGACGTATTCATAAAGGGTCAAGCAGTTCAATTAAGAGGACTGTTTTCCCTTGCACTAAGGGAAATCCACGCAGTAGATCACGTAGTCCAAGTATCAAAAATAATTAATAGTCTGACCTCTTCTCTAAGGGTCGGATGATTAGTGAGAGGGCTGCTTTCTCCTACACTAAGGGAAATTCTTAGTAGGCCATATGGTCCGAACAGTTTAAATGATGAGGAGAATTTGAAATTTCTCGATCTTGGGGATTTTTATTGTAGATTTCGTACAATAGATAAACAAGCCGCTTCGACCCAATAGGTCGGTTGTTTTCGATTTGAGACCTAATTGGTCTTTACAGATAGTAGATCTTCAAATGGTCGGCATTCCATGGATGTGGTGGAGGTTGTCTCTCCATGTCTTCAAGTCGATAGGTCCCGGGTCGGTTCGTACCTATTATCTTATAAGCCCCTCCTAGTTTAGCCCCAAGGTCCTTGAATGGGCTCCTTGGTGTTTTGGAAGGTTCTGCGGAGGACCAGGTCTCCTACCCAAAACCTTCGTACCCTTATTCAGGAATTGTAGAATCGGGTGACCTGCTGCCACCGGGTCGCGACCTTCAGTTGCACTCATTCTCTCCCCTCTTCAAGCATATCAAGGCTCTAAGCCATCTGCTTGACATTCTCAGCTTCATCATA
The DNA here is from genome assembly GCA_021015155.1 of Magnolia officinalis. NCBI lineage: Eukaryota > Viridiplantae > Streptophyta > Magnoliopsida > Magnoliales > Magnoliaceae > Magnolia > Magnolia officinalis. The sequence goes on from JAJHSJ010000001.1 coordinate 50,842,995, forward strand.
GGACTGAACACGTGCCATAGGAAGCCCCATTTCGACTGGAATGAAGACCTTTATCCCGAAGGATAGAGAAAAGGGAGTTTCTCCTATGGACGTCCGAGCAGTAGTTCGATATGCCTAGAGTACATAAGGAAGCTCCTCGGCCCATGCTCATTTGGCCTTCTTGAGCCTGATTTTGAGGTGGTTTTTGATAGGTCAGAGTCGGGACATTTTGATCCCCATTTTATCGAAGGCGTCGGCAAAGAGAATGTCGACCAAGCTGCCAGTATCCACGAGGATGCGATATACTTTATGATTGGCTATGGTCATGACTATGACTAGAGCGTTATTATGAGGGTGGGAGATTTCACGGGCGTCTTCCTCAGCAAACGTCAATTCACAAGGGACCATTTTCTGCTCTTTTGGAGGTCTGTAGTAAGGTGGACTTGATGTTCCAAACTGCTGGCCTCGTTGTTGTTTCTATTGCCGGGCTGCTCGTTCCTCTGAATCGACTGTTCTTCGCTCCTACTGACATACTCCCGCAGGTGTCTGTTGTGGATGAGGGTTTCGATTTCTTCCTTAAGGTTGAAGCAATCACTGGTGGAATGGCTGTGGTCGTGGTGAAAATTGCAGTACTTTTATTTATCCTGCTTGTTGGCGTGAATCCTCATCCGGTTTAGCCATTTCAAGAGTCGTTTGTCCCGAACTTCCATGAGGACTTGCTCAGGCGTAGCATTGAGGAGAGTGAAAGAGCAGAATCTGCTCTCATGTTGTCTGATCGGATGTTGACCCCTGGTCGGATTGTCGTCCCTTCTACGCTTGTTACTGGGAGTTAATGCTTGTCCCTCCTTAGGCCGTTTTTCCCTAGTCAAGGCCCCTGCACTCCGTGTGGCTTTCTGTGAGCTGAAAACACTACCAAAAAAATGAGCAAAGGCTACGGACTATAGAGGTCTATGGCTACGGCTCTAATCCGTAGCTAAAACATAATGAATCTGTAGCTAAAACATACCTCCCCATCTGACCTTATTAGAGACGGACGATGCTCAAGGGGCTTCATGAGGCCCATTGCAATATATTTATTTATCTAATCGGTCCATCAATTTTAAAATATTATTCCAATGCATGAGCCCAATAATTAGAAAGATCAAAAGTCGAAGTGGACCACACCATGAGAAAGAATGAAAAAATAAATCTATTTCGTTAATATGTGGTGTGATCCACCTAAATGTTATATCTGACTCATTTTTTGGATAAACCCTAAAAATGAGCCGTTAAATTGAATGGACGAAGTGGATAATTAACATACACAATAGTGGGCCCCACAAGTCCTAAAATAAATGACCCCTAAAATTTCATCTGTCCATTCAATCCTGTGCACCTCTCCCGCCCACCCCATTCCAGAAAAGCAAAACTCTCTCTCCGTCTCTGTCGCCCGCCCACTACTCACCCTCCCAAATCTCTCTCTCTCTCTCTCTCTCTCTCTCTCTCTCTCTCTCTCTCTCTCTCTCTCTCTCGCACTCAGCCCTCTCTCGATCTCTCGCGCTCCCTCACCCTCTCTCTATCTCTTAGCCCCATTTCCCTCTATGTTTCCCAACCTCTCTGTCTCTCTCATTAGGGTTTTCAAAACCCCCTTTCGCTGCAAGAAGGAGAAGAAGAAGGAGAAGGAGAAGGAGAAGATAAACGGTTAGTCTCTCTCTCTCTCTCTCTCTCTCTCTCTCTCTCTCTGAGATGGATAAAAAATCCCAATGAATTTTTGATTGGTTGCAGCTGCCAATGGCCACTGATGATGTGGGTTACAGGACTCTATTTGATATGTTACAGAGGACATCGTGTTTGTGGCGTTTATTGCCACAAAAATGGCAAAAGAAATAATGTTGTGTAGCCCTGGGCCCCACATTTTTACTGGCCGTTGGATGCTGAAATGGATCAAAATATGGTTTCTTTTGATCAAAATATATTGCACAAGGACGATACTATATATCTGTTGTCTCTCGTTCTGAGTTAAATTTTCTGCTTTTCATCTTTCTTTCTATGGACATTGTATCGTCCTTGGGTACCATGTATTAGAGGATCTATCTGATACATTATAGAGGACAACTGCTCGGATACTGTGAGTCTTATGGGTTTTATGCAGCTCAGCCCAAACCGTTCAGTTTGTGGGTCCTGTGGATGGAGCATAACACTGAAATCAGATTGGTTGGACAGTCCAAATGCCCAGTTGATGTGCATTCATTTGTTGGGTTTGGACTATAGCCTATTATCTCATCTCGACTATTTATTCGATGATCACCAATCAGGCAGTTAGATCAAGGCACATGGGTCATCTACCCGATAGCGTTGTGCATGCATTTAGTTCATTGTATTCTGCCGATATATCAGGTCATTCCTCTATGGATAATGTTGGAACTCTTGTGGGAGTTTCCCTCTGGTGAGCTTGATTTTGGTGCTCTTGAGTGGAAACTCCTAGCAAATGTATAGTGTGTTAGGATGTACAGCAGGGTCTATTTCTGATATTTCTTTCTTTTCAATTTTAAAGAGTTGGGAATGCCCCTCCAGAGGAATTTGTGTTTTGATTGATGGAAGGACAATTTCTTTGTACTGTTTGTGGGACCTGTGATTGACAATCACGTTTACTTGGTGGCATAATGCCTTTCATAAACAGAGGGGTTTGGTGGACCACTCCACCTTTATCTTTTAAAAAAAAAAAATTTTGATCTGGCTTTCATTGAGTTAGTGTTTTTCTGTGAGGAATTGTGTAATGTGGCATTAGTGTTGTTGAAATAAATGAAATGGGCATGAGAAAGTTCACTTTCCAGCTGAAAATTACTAAGCCCATGAAGCTAAACGCTTTTTTTTGTTTTGTTTTTTGGTTTTGGTGTGTGCAGATAAGCTCTTTGTTGGTGCATCTGTTGGTTACTTCACATTCCTTCGACTGTAAGTCATATCTTATTTCTTGAATTGCATTTTGAATCTCCTATTAGGTTCGGTTTAGTATTAAATTCTCACTATTGGGTCATGTCAACTTCTAGATGTTTTTCTTCAACTTCGTCTCATGACATGACAAATTACTTCTTTTCTCAGGTTCTTCTTTCACCTCCCATTGTCGTCTATTCTCCAAGAGTTCTACCAGTGTATTGTTATGATGCTCATGCTGATTGTGCCAAAAATGTTAGGTGTGTCAAGATTGGCATTCTACATGTGATTGTGGATGCTTATCTATGAGGAATTTCAGGTTTAATTTGTAATAATTGTCTGTATTTTAGGCTAAGGCATATACATGTCAAGAGTCCTATTAATTTTGTTTAAAAATCTTAACCATTTTTTTTATAAGCTGGCTTATTGTCATTTGGTCATGTTTCTATTCTTAATAACTTCTCTAAACTCTGATCAGGTACATGAATCCTTGACTTCAGGTCCTTCTCATGCTATTGACATAACAAGGCAGGTACACATTTTCCTTGAAAGTATGATACATGAGCCTAGTTCATTTTTGTATGTTACAAGTGGCTGAACCATCTCTGTATGTTGCACATAATTTGTCATCCACTAGTTTCTGTAAATGAAAATAAGAGCATTGAACTTAATAGTATGGTCGTCATGCACATAGACAGAAAATGCTTGCAATGAATGTTTATGAATACTTGGTAATTAATTTTGGAGTCCTTGGTTAGGGTTTGGGCTGAAAGTACGAGTGCTGGAGCCGACGCTTTCGGAGTCTGAACTCATTCTTTTGAAAAATAGAAAAATGGGAATATTAGTAAATATGGATTTTCTTGTTAAGATTTCTTCTCTCCAGGTTGATGTAGTGAGAAACAAACTTGTTGTTATAGATTTCTTCTCTCCAGGTTGATGAAGAGATCCAATGCTGAGAAGTCTACAGCTAGGGAAGATGATGGAATTGAAAGGTTTGTTGAGTTAAATGATGATGCAGATTTCGGATCGAGGCAAAGCCCTTCTTCCTTTGTGAGTGAGATAGTAATTAGTTATTTATTTTCTTTCTTATTTTTGCATGATTTTCCTTTTCAACTGTTAGTCATAGAGTGACAGTACTTATTTCAATTTTCTTGGATGGATGATGAATGCATTTGCGAATGTAAATGAAAATAAAGAACTTAATATATATATATATATATATATATATATATGTTATCAATGGAGGATACCTTGAAATTCTTGTAGCTTATGGTATGGTGCCCCAGTATTGGTTGTATGCTACTAGTATGTAGTAGATAATACTAGGTTCAATAGTAGATAATACTAGAGAATACCTAAACCCGAAACCGAACCCGAAACCGAACCTATAACCTAAACCTAAAACCTAAATGTATTCTCAAATCCCTAAATTTAAACCTACACCTAATCCTAATCTCAACTCCCTAACCTAAACCTAAACCTAAACTTGAAAACCCAAACTTAAACCCAATCCCGAACTTGAACCCGATTTCTTAAACCTAAACCTTAACCTATAACCTATAACCTAAACCTAAACCTTAACCTAAACCTAAACCTATAACCTTAACCTATACCTAAACCTATAACCTTAACCAAAACCAAAACCTATAACCTAAACCTTAACCTATAACCTATAACCAAACCTTAACCAAAACCTATAACCAAAACCTATAACCTAAATCTATAACCTAAAACCAAAACCTAAAACCTAAATGTATTCTCAAATCCCTAAACTTAAACCTACACCTAATTCTAATCTCAACTCCCTAACCTAAACCTAAACCTAAACTTGAAAACTCAAACTTAAACCCAATCCCGAACCTGAACCCAATTTCCTAAACCTAAACCTTAACCTATTCTCAATTCCCAAAAGCTAAACCTATAACCTATAACCTAAACCTAAACCTAAACCTAACCTAAACCTATAACCTTAACCTAAACCTAAAACCTGAACCTAAACCTAAAACCTAAATGTATTCTCAAATCCTTAAACCTAAACCTACACCTAATTCTAATCTCAACTCCTTAACCTAAACCTAAACTTGAAAACCCAAACCTAAACCCGATCCCGAACCCGAACACGATTTCCCAAACCTAAACCTTAACCTATTCTCAATTCCCTAAAGCTATAACTTATAACCTATAACCTATAACCTAAACCTAAACCTATAACCTTAACCTAAACCTAAATGTATTCTCAATTCCCTAAACCTTAACCTACACCTAATCCTAATCTCAACTCCCTAACCTAAACCTAAACCTTGCATTGCTGGTCCCAAGCTCGGGTAAAGGAGGCGGGAGAAGGGCTTTAGAATGAGATCGTTAACTATGGAGGAGATCCTGAAAATGCAGTGAGTATCTTTGGTTTTATGGTTTTACTTATACATTCCTTTATTGATTACTCAAGCATGACGGTTATGCGCATTCTTTCAGGTGGATGTTGCATGTGGGAGGATTAGAGCTGCATATTTCAAATTCAAGCATCTGGTACGTCTCTTGTCAAGAATGCACATGATTGGAGTGGCCTGGCCATTTGGACACGCCGTATTTATGAACCGCTGCTCGAAATTGGTGGAGCAGACCCGGATGTGCGTCGGAGCTATCCGGAAGAGCGAGGGTCCCTGGAAGGTAGAAACCGCTGTTATGACCATGATGAAGCTGTCCATTTCCTATGGACGACATTGGAAGGGCCTGACCATTTGGACAGGCCATGTTTATATTTGTATTTGCAGGGACCACACCCTTAACCTAAACCCGAACCCATTCTCAAATCCAAAAACCTATAACCTAAACCTAAACCTTAACCTAAACTTGAAAACCCAAACTTAAACCTAAACTTGAAAACTCAACCTAATCTCAACTCCCTAACCAAAACCTAAACCTAAACTTGAAAACCCAAACTTAAACCCAATCCCGAACCTGAACCTGATTTCCTAAACCTAAACCATAACCCATTCTCAAATCCAGAAACCTATAACCTAAACCAAAACCAAAACCAAAACCTATAACCTAGACCAAAACCAAAACCAAAACCAAAACCTATAACCTAAACCCGAACTCATTCTCAAATCCCAAAAGCTAGAACCTAAACCAAAACCAAAACCAATAACCTAAACCCGAACCCATTCTCAAATCCCAAAACCTATAACCTAAACCTAAATCTATAACCTATAACCTAAACCAAAACCAAAACCTATAACCTAAACCCGAAACCATTCTCAAATCCCAAAACCTATAACCTAAACCTAAACCTATAATGTATAACCTATAACCTAAACCAAAACCTATAACCAAAACCAAAACCAAAACCTATAACCTAAACCCGAACTCATTCTCAAATCCCAAAACCTATAACCTAAACCTAAACCTTCCCATAAACCTATAACCTATAACCTAAATCAAAACCTATAACCAAAACAAAAACCAAAATCTATAACCTAAACCCGAACCCATTCTCAAATACCAAAACCTATAACCTAAACCTAAACCTTAACCTAAACCTATAACCTATAACCTAAACCAAAACCTATAACCTAAACCAAAACCAAAACCTATAACCTAAACCCGAACCCATTCTCAAATCCCAAAACCTATAACTTAAACCTAAACCTATAACCTATAACCTAAACCAAAACCTATAACCAAAACCAAAACCAAAACCTATAACCTAAACCCGAACCCATTCTCAAATCCCAAAACCTATAACCTAAACCTAAACCTATAACCTATAACCTAAACCAAAACCTATAACCAAAACCAAAACCAAAACCTATAACCTAAACCCGAACTCATTCTCAAATCCTAAAACCTATAACCTAAACCTAAACCTTACCATAAACCTATAACCTATAACCTAAATCAAAACCTATAACCTAAACCAAAACCAAAACCTATAACCTAAACCCGAACCCATTCTCAAATCCAAAAACCTATAACCTAAACCTATAACCTAAACCTATAACCTATAACCTAAACCAAAACCAAAACCTATAACCTAAACCCGAACCCATTCTCAAATCCAAAAACCTATAAATTAAACCTAAACCTTAACCTAAACCGTTAACCTATAACCTAAATCAAAACCTATAACCTAAACCAAAACCAAAACCTATAACCTAAACCCGAACCCATTATCAAATCCCAAAACCTAAACCTATAACCTAAACCCGAACCCATTCTCAAATCCCAAAACCCAAACCTAAACCTAAACCTAAACCTATAACCTAAACTCAAATCCCTAAACCTAAACCTAAACCTAATCCTATAACCTAAACTCAAATCCTTAAACCTTAACCTATAACCTAACCTTAACCTATACTTATAACCTAAAACTATTCTCAAATCCCAAAACCTATAACCTAAACCTAACCTTTCCCTAAACCTATAACCTAAACTCAATTCCCTAAACCTAAACCTAAACCTAACCTTTCCCTAAACCTATAACATAAACTCAATTCCTTAAAGCTAAATGTGAGACCCGACCCGAGTTCGCATGTGTACATGTTTGTGTGCGAGTATGCGTCTTATTCATCATGGTCTCGTGGTTCAACCGGTCAAATCCCGGTGACCCACGACCCTTAGATAGTATTTGCGGTCATCCTTGAGTTCGGTCATGTAGACCCGAATCGGATTGACGCGAGACCTATGCCATTGCGACCGCATTGTCGCCGCGGTTCCAACGCTACATCTCGCGTATAAATTCGATATGTAGATCAAAAGTTGTGTACATTTCATTATATGACCATTGATCATGTGACCCACTTAAGTGGAATACATGTGGACCACCATCACCCTTGGCACAAGTTCCAAGGTACACTACCCACACACTACACAATTGCATGAAACTAACACCACCAACCACAAACACCACCAAGAGGCCTAGTCTAACCTACAACTTTGTAAACTCCTCCCTATGGTAATGATGGATTCTCTTACAAACCCATCATGGTCTCTCTTTCTCTCTCTTTATTCTCTCCCTCCCTCTCATTTCCCTTCATTGTTAGAATTTTCAGTAACGTTCCTTCCATCTCCTTCTCTTCTCCAGCCTCTTCTCCCTCTAATCCCCCATCATCTAGCCCTTGGAACATGATCTCAACCATAGATCTGTAACCCTTGGAGCTTAAGGAGCTTGGAGATAGGAGAATCTTGAAGATTCAAGGTGGGTGATTCATGAGATTAGTCTCTTTCCTTTCCTCTTGCATGAACCTTTTTCATTTGATTGGGAGTGTGTAGGACCCACCAATCAATGGTGGAGGTCCTACATGACCCCATGAGTGTGGCTAACAACTCACTTTATGCATGCATGATTGGCTTGATGGGGCCATTCTCCATGGACCCCATCATGAGATTTTCCTTTGATTTATAGGTTTATGGGTCATCTAGACCCCTGATCCTTGGTGGAGATGGCATCTCCACCATTGGATTTTGATTAGAGGATGCATGCATGGGTAGATCTTGTAATCCCATCAATATAGTAAATTGTGTGGTTTGTGATGAATGGAAGGGCCTCAATGTGGTGGAGCCCCTTCCCTTGTGGCCGATTCTTACTATTCTTTTGTTGATCTATTATTCTCAGATGTGTGTGGCCCACCTTGTGGCCTGGAAGTATCCAGACCATCCAAAGAGAGTGGAAGCCCATGTCTGTCCACTCTATGAACATAGGTGCCCCATTTGCTCCTTTTTAGACACATATAAATTTTATGGTATGGATTAGGTCTGGATATTTGTGGGGCCCACTGATGTGGACCATAACTCAAATTCCATAGGGTGATTTCCTCTTATTTTGGTTCCTATGCTCATTTTATTACATGTGCATGTTGCTGCCCCGAAATTTTCTGGACAAATGTTTGTTGGACTTTGGGACTGATTGGGGGACCTTTTATACCCATCAAATATATTTTTCTGAAAGGTAGGAATCTCATCTTGATGCCCTCCAAATTTCAGCCCCATACGACCTTCATTAGGGTCCCAAAGGTGTGGTCTAAGTGAAGTGGACAGTCTGGATTTTCTACACTGTTTTATCAACATTCCACCCTGGACAGGTTGGAATTCCGAAATTTATTAAAATACTTTTGGATGTTTAAAAATTATAAAAATTTAAAGGGAGGTGTTCCACTCATGTTAGGACCCACCTACAAAATTTTGGGGCCAATGGACACCTGTACACACACTACACCAAAAACGTCATTTAGGAACGGTTTTAAACCGTTCCTAAATCCCTTAGGAACGGTTTAAAACCGTTCCTAAAAGAGGCGTCGCATATAATCTGGAACGGTTCACTACCGTATCAAGTATCGTTTCAAAATTTAAGAACAAACTCTTAGGAACGGTTTTATACCGTTCGTAAGGTTGCAAACGGTCAATTTCAAATTTTAGGAACAAAATTGTAGGAACGGTTTTAAACCGTTCTCAACGGTCAAATTTTATATCTCTTAGTCCGGTATTTTTCATTATTTCGAGTGGCCAATAAAAGTAGTACATTTGTTTTTATATTTAAAAACCAAAGAATATTATATACAATTAAAAATTAAATATTGAACAAATTGCTTACAACTTTATAATAAAAATTATATATATTTGCAACAATAAATTTACAATTGCATGAATACAATAAAAATAAATAAAAAATCTTCCATGATGTGCTCCAAGAAAACACATGGTCCTTTGTGGTTCCACCATGACTTGCAATGACACTCTGAAAGAGGAACTTGTCTTTGCATTGCATATCAGGTAGAGCTTTTTGGTCTTGCATTGTAACTATTAAAATCAAAACAAAGACGGTAAGCAATTTGATTAGCCAAAAAAAAAAATATAAAGATTCAAAAACTAAACACGCAAAAGAGTGACTATTCAACAACAAAAACTAGAGGATTACCTACAAAAACTAGAGGATTACCTATAATGTTGCATGTCATCCTAGGCAAAACAATGCCAGTGCGCAGTGTTTCTTTGGATTGGTTATTTTAACCTGAAAACAATAAGGCACAATAATAATAATAATAATAATAGCATGGCTCAGCCCATGATGGGTAATATCAGATCAAGAGGCGGGCCCACCAGTACCATTACAGGGTCAAACAAAAACAAGTCAAACCTTTCGATTAAAGCATAACATGATACCTCAAAAATAAAACATTCAGGAAATCAACTAGCATATAGATTTCTTCTTTTGTTCCAGCAAGAAAGCCCATTCAATACTTGAAATGTGAACTACTCATGCATGACCTGACTGTTATTGCATTGACCCTCTTCCATTACAGGAAAAGCAGTTGAAACACCAACAATATCTAGAAGTAAATTCCCAAGTCCCACATTGTAATCAGTCAAAAGACACTACGCTTACAAAATATGTGCAGGCCTGTCTCATACCAGTCTCCATCATCATCCTTCCATGCAGCCACCTGTAGGAACAAGATGAAAGGTAAAGTTTATTGCTTAGAGAATATCGTTCACATCATGCATCATCCAAGGATCATTATAGTAAGAACATTGTATGCGATGTTAGAAGAACAAAGAAAATCAAATTAACCAACAGGAGCATAAGTGTTGAAACTTTGGATTGTCCAGACTGTAGGAATCATATAAATGAATAAATAAGGTTCAAACTCATATGTACTGGACTCCCTATTCATCACAAAAAACAAAAAAAAAACTCCTGTATACTTAAAATTACAATTTGCTTTCATTTAGTAGAGCATGCATCTAGACTGTAAGACAGCTTTAGCTCATTATAATTGCCAAGAAAAATCATCACCAGAGGTTACAACAACTAAATAAACATGGTTCATGAAGGATACATCATATCTACATATTCCTAAAGTAGGATATGGTATTTGCCATAGACTATCATAACAAGCATCACCATGTTATTCCTTGGGGATATACAGCCAAGGTTCCCTGAAAGTACAAAAGAACGAAAAAAGGTATGTAAGCCATAAATTACATTTACATGAAAAACACCATCAAATAAAATACACGTGCTATTGGAAAATAAAATATAGTTGTGGAAAAAGATCACGTCTCACCAGCATGGAGTTCCTACAAAAGTATTTCTTGAATGTTGCATTTTAGTCATTTTGGAGTTCTATTGCAGAAAAGATAGGCAATATATAAGAAGAAAAAAAAAAGGAAAAAGAAAAACTCTTACCATGCATGTGCTCTTTTGCAAGGTCAAAAATCAAACTCTGCAAATTTTGACAGTAATGAGCCAATGTATAGTTGTAGTCAAATCTGTAAACCTGTATAATGTCCAATCTTAGGTTCTTATTCACATGAATACCTAAATTCATGATTATTATTATTTAAAAAAAAAAAACATTGGAATTCAGAAAATATTGATATTCCAACCCAATAATAGTGTTTTGACATCGGGCATTTTGGAAAATCAAGTTATACTACATCATAAGTAAATACTAATAGAAGACAAAACATGTACTTAGACACTAACAAAGAGAATGTATGCTGCTAACATAAAATAGTTGTGATTTGCAAGAAGAAGATTGAGGGCTTCAAAATACCTATTATCCATGCAACAAGCAACAAGAAATACACCATTTGAATCTTGGGATACGGAAGATATTCCATGGAAGAGCATTGGGCATACTAACAAGCACTTTTAACTGCAGTTAGAATTTTGTATAGTAGAGAGAATGCATTGATTTGGTATCTTGCTGACATGTACATGAAGCAGTCAGCTCACTTAAGTGGTCACATCCCAGATACACTCCAATTTAATAGTTAATGGAGCACATTGTTTATGTCAACATCATTGTTTTTAAGGGAAAAGAAGAAGACAGACAAATTAATGTTTAATGGTTGAATCAACATTTTCCCAATATTAGACAAAAAAACCAGCAGTCTAATCCAGCTAAAGCAATCTCAGAGATACTGAATCAATGAAAAAATACATCCAAACTCACTTGGCATGTAGATGTTTTTAGCATAACACACTTCCCCATCCTTTGTGAGTCAAAATCAACATTGCACCATCTTCCTCGGCTTCATCTTCTGGGTTCATTTACAAGATCAAAAAAAGTCAACGAATCACCATTAAAATGCTTGCTTTGATGACTATCTACGCAAAGCCTAAATTATAGCATACTTAGGCGCCTCTCTACATTAATGGTATGTGTATACAAATTAGGACAGTCCAAATTGTATGCCCCATTGTGGATGTCCAATCAAAACATACAGTCCAAAAAGGTGAATTGTCCAAAAAAGTGTTAGACTATTGTCCCTAATCGGTGAACTCAGTAAAGCAAGAATGCCATGCAACAAATGAGCCAATTCCAACTTCGCCTAAAGTCTTCAAGTCCACACATGCACTTGCAGGGAAAACAGTAGCAGCTAAATAGAAGGTTGGATAGGCAATGCATAGAAATAATGTTCTTATTAAAATAATAATAATAATAATAATAATAATTTGAATACCAAGTTCATTGTCATCCTAACTAATGACACAAAACTTCTTGACACAAGCTTGGATCAAACTCAAAACCTGATTCACTTTTCTTTCTTTTTTTTCCTTTTGACAAACTCCTGATTCAGTAAAATCACAACCGAATGTTAAAGACAACCAAAGATGCATCTTGTGAATTCATTACATGTAGATTTCAAATATTTAGGTGTGGCTCATGCATATCCAAGAGGACAGAATAGATAAATGCATATCTACAGGACACAGATGACATCAAACAAGAAATGCAAAGAAAAAAAAAAAAAAAAACACTCATGGCAGTAGATAAAGAACAGCATGCAATGGTCTGTCAGACTTATCATAGTAAGTGGTGCTTGGTCTAGAGTCACTGTCAATGTCCAAATTATGTGTATTAGTTAGATGCATTATGATCTAAAAATTATACTTATTTACTTATTCTTAGACCAAATAAGTTGCTTTTTGTACTTACAACAGTAGATAACTTATTTAAAAAAAAATTCGTTCATGATTAATTATAAGTAACTTTTTTACTTAAAATACATAATCAATTCAGTTAATTTTTTAAGCTTTTTTTTTTTTTTTTTTTTTATTTCACATGAGTTGCCGAAGACCAAAGGGATTGAAAAGATTCGGAACATGGTAGAGCCATCTCTCCATAAGACATGTGATAGGGTAATGCTATCTGGTCCACCCACATACTAGCACCAGGGCTACTGGCTTAAATAAAATCCATGTTCCGAGAAGAAGAAAATAGGGGGAGGGCTGGGAAAATGTTTTAGGACCTTCTCTTTGAAAGAACTTTCTTGGAAAATGTTTTCCACCAAAAAGATAACTCCCAATCAAGGGAAAATGTCATTTTCTTGGAAAGTATTTTCACAGCTCTGTAGGCCCATCAAAATTTATGTTGTTTCACCTATGCCAGTCTGTCCATTTTGCCAGCTCAATTTAGGGCGTGAGCCCAAAAGTATGATGGATTCAAAGCACAAGTAGGTGAGACCATAAGAAATAATGGGGATTGAACTCTTATCATTGAAAGTTTCTCAGGGCCTACATGAGTTTTAAATCAAACTGATATTTTCACATCATTCAGTCTATGTGAGCCCTAGAAAGGTTTTAGCACTGATGTCATTGTCCCCTCTGTTTTTTGTAGTGCAATCCACTTATTTTTTTTAGCTCATGCTCTAAAACAAGTTTAAAATAATTAGTGAAACAAGCCATGAGCATCCAATAAATTAACAAGGTGGTTGGATATAAGGTAGCCCATCTACACTGCATTTGTCAAATTGAAATATGGATATAAGATTCAAACAATACCTTTCGTAGAACAAAACCACATCATAAACAGAGTAAACTTCACATAAGGATGAATCAAAACATAAGAGAACACAGAGACTAGAAACTTTATCATGTTCATTAGCATGCATTATCACCCATCCATGACAATCCAAACCATCGATTCAACCGGACTTGCCGTAGAAATCCTATAAGCCAAAATCCAGGAGATACTTTGTATTCTCAATATTTCTACAAACATCCAAATGAAACATAACACAATTGAAACAAAAGAGAAATGGTAAAGATGATAGACCTATAAGTTGCTTCCATTGATGTTGCATTGTGAATGCTTGCATGATAGTCCTCCTGAACATTGACCTGAAAAGTATGTAGTATTAAAGTTCAAAGATCAAACTAAAAGAGAGAATCTCGGTACAAAAAATAAAATAAAACGTTCATTTCATGAGGAACTCCTGCAACAAAAATAAGAAGCATGAGAAAAAATTCAAGTAAATCCAGTAGATTTTCAGGTGAAAGAGGAAGATAGAAGCATAGCTATTCATAGTTTTACCTCATTTAACTTTCCCACACCAGACCAGGCTGATTTGCATAACCTTCGTCAGTAATTAACATGTAGAGTTCACCATTGAACTGCAAAACAGGGAAGGAAACAGTTTAATTTCCTGCAACATGATGCTAACTGTAAATGGGAACAGTAAAATTTTTGCAGTTGGTTTCTTAGAAGTGTCATATAGTATCTTTGATTCCTAAATGAATAGAAGAATCAATTGAAATAATATGGTAGGGCTATAAAGTGATTGTTATGGAAAACAACACAAAGTTCGCGTTCATTCAGACCTCCTTTTAGGCACGACAGGCTGAAAAAACAGGATCCTTGTAAAGTAACGCAGTTGTATTGGTCCATATGAGATTGGGCAATACATGAATGTTAAACTGGACTGGTGCAAAAACTTAATTGAAAATACATGGATTGGCCAATGCAATGATCCAGGAGCGCCTTTAGCGGCTTAGTTATGAACATTTTGGGCCAACACATAATCATACACAAATGATTGATAAAATCATGAGCAAATATTGAGAAAAATTGGCAATGAGCTTTCTAAAGGATACAAGAGTTGCAATTTCCTCATATTGATGATAACAGCTGCATTTCTTTGTAAGAAGTTGATGGTATGACACAAGAATCTGAGACGGTATAATGGTTGCCTACCATTTCAATTCCAAAGCTACAAGCTCTTCTCCTTCGGCAAGCTCACCTCCAATAAGTAAAGGCTGCCAATAGAGCAAAACAGATGTGATTTAAGCATCCATAAAAGAAAAAGGAAAAAAAAAAAAAAAAAAAATCTGTGGAAGTCTTTGATTTGCCTCATACAGCAGAGCTCACCCACCAGCAATCAAAACTACAGATGTCTTGTAGGTTTTCTTCCATATGGGTCCTGCTTTACCCATTAAATCAGATCACCACAAAATATTTTTTGTTAGTTTTTGCAGTATGATTCCCTACAACAGCCACAAGATAGTTGGAAGTCGCAGGTCAAAATAGTGGGCTCCCTCGTTGGAATTGTCAACTTTCAATGACCATCATTGCAAGCATGCAAATGGAAACAGAGCCTGGGACATTTTTTTACCATTCTACAACCAGGGCTCTACTTTTTTATATGTTTAGAAAATAGGATTTTATGTCAGAACAGTAGCTTTTAAGAAAGTTTCCTCTTCTATTAATTACCTTGCTGACATGAAAGCCATGCCTAGGAAGACAGCCTTGACAGCTTGTTTCTGCCCAGCATAATTAAATGTCAGGGGTAGCATTTCATGCAAGGCGAGAAAAGCCATTACTCCCCCAACTGCAGTGGAAAAACAAATGCATAAAATGCAAGTCAAAAACCTGTGTGCATGTATGTGTGTGTGTGTGTCACTTGATTTAGGCAATGAAGCAATCTGACATGGATAGTACGGAGAACCTGATCCAAGTAAACCCTCAAGAATTTCAGGGTATAGACTGCACGGGAACAGGTAAGCTGCATGAGACACAAAATTTAGGAATTCGGTGAGTCAAATCAGAACACAACTATGACAACTTGGATCAGCATGAAAGTGCTCCAGGTTCCTATATGACTCAGGTTGTTACAAGACTCGTTGGGTTTTCCCTAAACTTGCTAGAGTTTCGGACTCTGTGGACCTGGTGAGTTTTGTATTACTTCACGGAGTTTAATAAAGTGAAAAGGTTTGATAAAAAATGTAAAGGTTTTCCCATTTTTCAAGTTAGATCCATTTACAATCAGTAAGTTGTAGATCTCAACTAGCAGAATATCATGTAGCATAAAGAACAAACGTTAGAGTTGCATGCAAACTTTTACAAAATGTGCAGCCCATTGGCTCAAACTAAGAGCTGAGAAGAAAGGGAATGGTGGTCATCTTTGAAATTCAAGGGCATTGGTGTCTTATGGTACTCAAGAGCATAGGCAAAATCACAGAACTAAGGATATAATAGCAGTTGAGTATTGACCATCTACTAGACCAGAACAAAACTGTAGCAATTTAAGCTCTATGAAATCAGCCTAATTTTTCACCTTGAAGTTTGGTTAGCTGCAAAATCAAGGGTAATTGGATTGTTTGTGAAACTCAGGAATAACATGTTTTGGACCTTTTGTACAACCCAAACCAGGCTTTTAAAGGTAGAAATATTGCCAATGCAATGTATATCCAGATTGTTTGGATGAGAACAGAACCACAGTTTCACATGTAGAGAGGATTTATTCATTTCCAAGAAGAAATGAGTCAAAAATGATTTTATTCATGACCATGACAACTTACATCCCTACATTTCATACGCATACATACATATATAATAGGTAAGCTGCACTCAAATCATGAACTCATGCTGAAAGATTGAAGCCATAACAGCTCCCTTACATTTGCTTGGAAGGCTCTGATCCTTTGGATCTTCCAGCTGCAATTTGTAAATATAGAAGAAGAGGAAAAAATAAGAGCAAGCTTGTTTCAAGGTAGAATGAGATAATTTTTGCAAGTGACTGTACATATCAATCTTAGAAGAAACTCACAGTTTAATCGGCTTAGAACTTCTTTTCACCATAACATGACAAAACTTAGTATTCAAAAAAATAAGAAAAATGAAAAATCCAATCCCAACCACAACCACAACCACAATTATTAAATATACTAGACAAAATGGAACATCCGGAATAAACAAATGTCACACCGCCAAAGCTGCTAGATATTCAAAAAAACAATAGGATCTACAAAGGTACAACCAACCGAAACTTGTTGATGGATTGAATATGACCCTGGTAAAAGTATGAATACTCAACAACCTTACAAAATAAAGTTAAAGGGAAAAAATTAATCAACTTGTTGGCTGCATTCTTTTTAGATGCATAGCAATAGCATACGTTCAAAGTTTCTAGGAAACATATAAAAGCAAGCTAAAAACAAAGAAAATATAAGATGCATCCTTTGAAAGAAAGGTATTTGGCACACTTCAACAAATTAAATATGATATCAGGTCTGAGTAAAAATAAAACAACCAAATCAAGAATAAAGAATCTCAATTCCGGTGCACCTTTATTTCCTTATAGTCCAAGCCCTAAAATTCCTTCACGGATGCAACAGAAGTAAATATGAAGGATAGTACATTGACATCCATTAAAATCCAATAGCCTGCAATCTGTTATGCCAATAATCATAACATTCCTCCACTCTTCTACTCTAGGCAGCACATGTAACAAAGGGAAGCTCACATGTGACATGAATCTTTAAGTTGTTTGTATACTATTCTCAAAGCAAGAATATATATATATATATATATATATATATATATATATATATATATAATATATATATATATATATATATATATAACCATCCATGTTTTTAACCCTTCTATTCCAAATATATTTAAAAAGACCAAAATGTCCCTTGATCCTACTGGAGGTGATGCTTTAGGGATGCCAATTGCCTCACTGTCATTTCCACAAATACCGTCTATGTGCCCATTCCCATATATGTTGTAGTGTAAACTGCAATGGAAAAAAAAATTGAAAATATCAGTTTCTCAACAAAAATTCCATAAATTCCACATCATAAGGAAACTAAGTTGTGTTTAGCCAAAGAAAATTGATTTCCTAATGCATTCTACTGTTTTCTGATTCCACCTGTGCATATAGACATGTTTTATCTGTTCATTGTTTTGCACACTATAGCTCACCTGATGGATCAACTACTACACCTGACTGATTACTGAGCCACGCGTTGCCTATCTAGGCACATGTGACGGCATGTAAAGCGGTTGGATTGTGAAGGCTTGAGATATTCAAATCTCAATACATCCTTAAGCATTCAAAGAAAAGATAGTGCATGTTAAGAGAGGCCCATGTGGTTGCATGCTTAGATGATCATAACCATTGCTCTAGTGG
Source organism: Magnolia officinalis (assembly GCA_021015155.1). Classification (NCBI taxonomy): domain Eukaryota; kingdom Viridiplantae; phylum Streptophyta; class Magnoliopsida; order Magnoliales; family Magnoliaceae; genus Magnolia; species Magnolia officinalis. The sequence continues at coordinate 50,861,088 of JAJHSJ010000001.1, forward strand.
ACCCTTTCCCAGATAGAAAAGAGTCCGAAAATAGCACCGGCAAGCTCATTCTTGTTATTTGAATGGTGGCCCTCAAGCTGGAAGCCAAAATGGTCAAAAGTTCGCTATCAACAGGGAGCAATCAGACTGATGCCACTTGTCCAATCACACATATATTCATGTAGGCCAATTCATAGGTAGTTGAAGTAATGGGCTCAGACATCCTTGGTTGGGGCATTTTCACCAACAACTAACATGCATGATTTGCAGGAGATGGTATTGGCTAGAGCTAATCAAGATGAGGGAAAAAAAATGAAGAAAGAAAGAAAAACTCACCCACTTTTGTAGAGATGCTGAATTCGCCCTTCCATGCGTTTCTGTTGGTGGAAGAAACAAGCAACCAAATTCACAGGCCTTTGATAGCTCACTGTTTTATTTCGATTGAGGGTATATGTTGAATCTTATGCCAATCCTCTCTGCCATTTTCCTGCATTCTGGCGTTGAATTCATTTGGCATGAGCACCATCAGTCGGTAAGGTAGATCTCCAGTAATATCACTATCGCTGGCTCAGTGAAACCAAAAACCCCCAAATTTTCGAATCTCTATTGGATAATGGCAAGATTTTGCCGATTTTTTTTCAATTTTTTGATAAAATGGCGAAATTGTCAACATTTTCGGTGATTATCGGGGACAAAATCGAGTAGATATCCAACATAAATACTGGAAAATTCAAAAATAAAAAAATGAGAATACCTTTTTTCTTTCGGATATGTTTGAGAGAGTAAATTCGGCACCTTCCAAGGAGTTTCAGGAGATCCTCGATAGTTGGATTGTGGATCGACAGTTCCAGTCTTTAAAAGGTCTGAAATAAACCCACAAGTCTGATTATGGTAATGAATTTCAAGGATTTCAGCGATCTTTTCGGCATCTTGTTGAGATTCTCCAACAAAAATTCCTCTGATCCCTGAATGAATCGGCGTTGAAGATGCTTTTGAATGGTAGTTTTAGGGTTAAAAAAGAAAAGGGTTTCTGTTTCCTTTTGTTTACGGAGCGGGAGAGAGAGGGAGACAGAAGAGAGGGAGGGAATCGAGGGTGAGCGAGCAGGAGAAAGGGAGAGAGATCGAGAGTGACGGAGTAGGAGAGAGATCGAGAGGGAGGGTCGGGAGTGAGGGAGGGGTGGTGAGAAGGAGAGATATTAGGTTTTCGTTTGTTTTGAAATTAATGTTTAAAACTGTTTTAAATTTGAAACGCCATGAGCCGTACTAGAACAAAAAAACCCAGCCGTGCAATTTTGGTGTAGCTTGAGTACGGTTCATTACCGTTTCAAAATAAAACCGGCTTAGAGCCGTTTCTGAACCAAAATCCTAACCGTTCCAGTTTAAGGATTTTGGTGTAGTGACACCATGGTGGTGGCTGGACCGGCTCATTACAATATGGTGTCCAGATCAGTCCAATTTTCAGGACAGATTGATTTCTTTAAATAAATTAAAATATTTTTAGATGTCTAAAAATTCTAAATTTTTTTATAGTTGTGGTCCACTCCTGGTATGACCTACCTACCAAATTTTAAGGACAATGGACCCCTATACACACCGTGACGAGGGCCGGACTGGCCCACCACGTTGGGACATCCAGGTCTGTCTGATTTTTTGGACAGACTGCTTTGTTTAAATTAATTAAAATACTTAGGAATGTACAAAAATTATGAAATTTTGTGGGAGTGTGTACCACCTATGAAAGTATCACTCTATAAAATTTTAGCCCCAACTGACCCCATTTGGGTATCCAAAAGAATGGGCCAAGATGGTTGGACTGCTATATTTTTCTGTTGTGCAGTCCAGCAATATGCCTTGATAAAAACCATAATTCAAAAATGTTTCCTCTGATGATGGGCCACCTTTTTGGGTTTCACTTACTGTATTCATGATGAGGGACCTTGGCCCTCAATTTCCAGAGTTTTAGAGGCCCTAGACCCACTCTAATGGAGTGCCCAAATTTAGGACAACAACATGCAATATAGAAATTTCCTGTACACTATTGTCCCTTTTGTTATTTCAGAACTTTTGGGCCCCAGCCCATTGGGCTTTGTGTATGATTAGATGGGGACCCATCCTTGATGTTCTAGGGCCCATTGGGGCCATGATTATGGGGCCCACCATATTAAGGAAATTGGGCATTTATTGCTCCCTTATATTTTAGAATACTCTTGGGCCATTTTCTTTTACCATTCTATTGTGTTGGGCTAGTGGGCCAGGTTACACAAGTAGATGGGCCTTTGGTTACCCACCAAATCAACTTTATACTTGGGCTGGGTTGTAGGCCCAACCTTACTTGACTAAGAGCATGACATTTTCCTATGTGAGTTGAGTAATGTGCTGCCCATTAGGGCACCACAATATATGGGATTAATGGCCTTTATGTTGGGCCCTAACCCTTCCCCTATGGGCCCATAGTGGTATGTATGGGTTAGGCTATGTGTGTTTTCTTGGACCCATATTTCGGATAGGCCTTGGGTCGCCTTTCTGAAGCCCAGCATGAGTGTATGTGGTATGTTTATGGCTGCCCATTTCTTATTTCTAATGTTGTATGGGCCTTGGGCCTTGATCCGTGATCAATTAGAGATGGACTACCGCCTGGGGACCAATTGCGGTTGAATGTCCACATTGGTGGCCCTAAGGTAGGCCCATGGGCTTTTATGAGTGGTTAAAGGCCCACCATAGACCCTTACTAGGCCCGTCTCATATATTTAGGCCTATATTATTGTTCTTCTTAGTCTCGTGGACTACCCTAGGTAAATGGGCCCCCATTAGAGGTTGTATTCCTTATGAGGAAATTGGTTAAGTACCTAGACCTTTTATAGTTAGGTAGAGAGTTCATCTTCACCTCATTGGCATCCCTATTCATCTTCATGGCCCACTCCCATACGCATCATATGCATACTTGGTTGAGGTTTGATTGGCTATGGATGTGCCATTGTGTAGGATATGTTGGTATCACCTCGAGGGGTGGAGTTTTTCCCTCTGGAGCATGATGGATGCTTGAGATTAATGCATGAGTGATTGTGTGATTCATGCATCTGGCATTTGCATAGCATGTGGGTATCCGCCCTTGCTTCATCAGGGCCTTGCCTCCACAGGAATATTCGTGGATTGCCATATGTGTGGACACCGGAAATATTAGTTGAGCATACTGGGTGCATAGGATGCCCATGGGGTCATCATTCGGAGGCCGATGAGTCTTGGGAACGCAAGGCTGAAATTAAAGGGCGTTATCCCCTCTTGTTTGTTGATTGATATATGCAAATTGTATTACCTTCCCTTTTGATGATTGTTATATGATGATGGTGTTTGGTTTTCATTTTGTTCTGCATTGGTCAATTTCGGGGACGAAATTTCTTATTGGTGGGGAGGGTTGTGAGACCCGACCCGAGTTTGCATGTGTGCATATGTGTGTGTGAGTATGCATCTTATTCATCATGGTCTCTCGGTCTTACCGGTCGAATCTCGGTGACCCACGACCCTTAGATAGTGTTTGCGGTCATCCTTGAGTGCGGTCATGTAGACCCGACTGGGATTGACCCGAGACCTATGAAATCGAGACCGCATCGTCGCCGCAGTTCCAAAGCCGCATCTCGCGCATAAATCTGATATGTAGATCAAAAGTTGTGTACATTTCATTATATGATCATTGATCATGTGGCCCACTTAAGTGAAATGCATGTGGACCACCATTACCCTTGGCACAATTTCTAAGGTACACTACCCACACACTACACAATTGTATGGAACTAACACCACCAACCACAAACACCACCAAGAGGCCTAGTCTAACCTACAACTTTGTAAACTCCTCCCTATGGTGATGATGAATTCTCTTACAAACCCATCATGGTCTCTCTTTCTCTCTCTTTATTCTCTCCCTCCCTTTCATTTCCCTCAATTGCTAGAATTTTCAGCAACTTTCCTTCCATCTCCTTCTCTTCTCCAGCCCCTTCTCCCTCTATTCTCCCATCATCTAGCCCTTGGAACATGATCTCAACCATAGATCTATAACCCTTGGAGCTTAAGGAGCTTGGAGATAGGAGAATCTTGAAGATTCAAGGTGGGTGATTCATGAGATTATTCTCTTTGCTTTCCTCTTGCATGAACTTTTTTCATTTGATTGGGAGTGTCTAGGACCCACCAATCAATGGTGGAGGTCCTACATGACTCCATGAGTGTGGCTAATAATCCACTTTATGCATGCATGATTGCCATGATGGGGCCATTCTCCATGGACCCCATCGTGAGATTTTCCTTTGATTTATAGGTTTGTGGGTCATCTAGACCATTGATCCTTGGTGGAGATGGCATCTCCACCATTGGATTTTGATTAGAGGATGCATGCATGGGTAGATCTTGTAATCCCATCAATATAGTGATATGTGCGGTTTGTGATGAAGGGAAGGGCCTCAATGTGGCGGAGCCCCTTCCCTTATGGTCGATTCTTACTATTCTTTTGTTGATCTATTATTCTCAGATGTGTGTGGCCCACCTTGTGGCCTGGAAGTATCTAGACCATCCAAAGAGAGTGGAAGCCCATGTCTGTCCACTCTATGAATATAGGTGCCCCATTTACTCCTTTTTGGACACATGCAATGGATTTTATGGTATGGATTAGGTTTGGATATTTGTGGGGCCCACCACAACTCAAATTCCATAGGGTGATTTCCTCTTATTTTTGTTCCTATGCTCATTTTATTTCATGTGCATGTTGCTGCCCAGAAATTTTCTGGACAGATTTTTGTTGGACTTTGGGCTTGAATTTGGGACTGATTGGGGGACCTTTTTGTTGCGCAGCACGCCAACAACGCAGTGAGCCTAGATCCAATCTCAGGCCTCACCCACAAACGATAAACAAGAAGAAATATAAACTAGAAGTAGATCAAAGCAATCCAAAACAAACCATAAGACAAAATGTACGTGGAAAAACCCCAAACTAGGGTAAAAAACCATGGATGCAAACTTCCATTATGAAGAACAAAGATTACAAGGCAATATACTAACCTCTCCCTTGGAAGAACATAGAAAACCTTTTGCCCATACCTTAGAATTATTTTTTCAATATTCCAATACACCTAGAAAAGCCCTAGGAATACCTATATATAGTTTAGGCAACTTCCCTTCCGCACCCTTGCGAAAGGCGACATCAAAATCTGCAGTCCGCTTCATATTCGAAAACGAATCTGTGTAACCTACGACTAGTCGAAGGACCAGGATATGAAAAAATAGGACTCGCTGGACTTTGAGTCGAGCCAGTCCACGACCGGTCGAGCAGGCCCCTATGACCAGTCGAACAATTCCTACGACTAGTCGAAGGCGGCCCCAGATGTGGATCCATATCTCAACAATCTCCCACTTGGAGACACATCGCCATAAACCTTCATCTTCTTCATCCGGAGTGCACCACCTCCTAGTCTTCATGCCTGAAGATCAATCAAAGCTGAACAGAGCTTCAGCTTCTCCCGTGTGACCGCCTTGGTCAACATATCCGCAGGATTCTCACTTGTATGAATCTTCTCCAGAGCAATCAATCCATCTTCCAGCAACGAACGTATGAAGTGATATCTGATGGCAATATGCTTGGTCCTTGAATGAAAGACTGAATTCTTAGTCAAGTGTATTGTACTTTGACTGTCACTGTACAGCTTGCAATCTACTTGCTTCTTACCCAACTCTTCCATAAAACCTTGCATCCACACTATCTCTTTGCACGCTTCTGTAGCCGCAACATATTCTGCTTCTGTCGTACTGATAGATGCTATCTTCTGTAACTGAGAGACCCAACTGACTGCAGCACTACTCAAAGTAAAGACATAACCTGTAGTGCTTCTTCTGCTGTCGATATCTCCTGCCAAATTTGAATCCACGTAGCCTTGTAGCTTGATTTTCGATCCACGATAGAACAACCCTATACCCTTAGTACCTACCAAGTATCTAAGGATCCACTTCACAGCTTCCCAATGTTCCTTCCCTGGGTTGTTCATGAACCTGCTAACAACTTCCACTGCTTGACCAATGTCTGGTCTCGTGCTCACCATAGCATATATGAGACTCCCAATAGCTGACGCATATGGGACTTTAGCCATGTAGTCCCGTTCCTCCTGCGTCTTTGCACCTTGCTCCTTAGATAGCTTGAAGTGGTTGGCTAATGGAGTGCTAACCGGCTTAGCCCCTCCCATATTGAATCGATCAAGTACCTTGGATATGTACTCTGCCTGTGAAAAACTAGTTTCTTGTTTTCCCTGTCATGCTTTATCCTCATGCCTAGGATTTGTTTTGCAGCTCCTAAATCCTTCATGGCAAATTCTCTAGACAGTTGTCTTTTGAGATCTGAGATGTCCTTCATGCTTGAACCAGCCACAAGCATGTCATCAACGTACAAAAGAAGGATGATGTATGACGTATCAAACTTCTTCAAATAACAACAATGGTCTGCATGACATCTCCTAAAACCGTTTTCCGACATGAAACTATCGAACTTCTTGTACCACTGCCTCGGGGCCTGCTTCAGGCCATATAGACTCTTTTTCAGTCTGCACACCTTGTTCTCCCTTCCTGGTGCCACGTATCATGTCGGCTAATGCATATATATTTCTTCTTCAAGGTCCCCATGAAGAAAGGCTGTCTTAACATCTAACTGCTCTAAATGTAAGTCCTCTGTAGCCACTATACTCAAGACCATGCGAATCATAGACATTTTCACCACACGTGAAAATATTTCAGTGAAATCGATACCTGCCTTTTGTTGCAACCCTTTTACAATCAATCTGGCCTTGTACCGTTTTGAACCATCGTGATTCTCCTTCAGTCTGTAAACCCACTTGTTATGAAGAGCTTTCTTACCCTTAGGTAGAGTGACTAGCTCCCATGTATGATTAGACTCAAGAGAGTCCATCTCATCATCCATGGCCTGCTCCCACTTAACCCGTGTATCTGACTGTAACACCTTTTCAAAACATTCTGGTTCACCATTATCTGTCAGCAGTTGATAATGTAAGGAGGGTGAGTATCGGACCGTAGATCTCTTCTCTCGAGTAGACCTCCTCACAACCGGTGTATGCGGCTCTGCCTCATAATGCTCCTGTGCATGATCATCCTGTGGCGCTGTAACACCCGTGTCCGGTAACTCTTCCAACTCTACGAATTCCTTTTTCTCGGCCTTATTTTCTTGCATACTGTCCTTATGCATCACTTTTTCATTGAAGACTACGTCCTTGCTTCTGATGATTTTCCTGTTTTCTGCATCCCAAAACCTGTAGCCAAAATCATGCTGCCTGTAGCCTATAAACGTGCACCTCCTGGACTTCGCATCCAGCTTATTTCTGTGCTCTGCATCAATGTGAACATATGAAGTGTAACCGAACACTTTGAAATGTGTAAGGTTCACTTCTTTCCCAGTCCACGTTTCTTCTGGTAGCCACCATCCAATGGTGCTGAGGGACTTCTATTGATGAGATATGCAGCAGTATTCACAGCATTTGCCGAAAAGGTCTTGGGCAACCCTGCATGTAACCTCATGCTCCTGGCGCGCTCAAGGATGATTCTATTAATGAGCTCAGTCACACCATTCTGTTGCGGTGTCCTTGGAATCGTTTTCTGATGTTCGATTCCACTTGTTGCACAATACTCAAACCTCTTATCACAATATTCTCCCCCATTATCAGATCTGAGACACTTTACTGTTTTACCTGTCTCGTTTTCTACCATAACTTTCCACTTCTTAAATACATCAAATACATCGGATTTATGCTTTAAGAAATAGACTCACAGTTTTCTACTAGCATCATCAATAAAAGTAATAAAATAACGTGAGCTACCAGGAGATGATACCTGTGCCGGTCCCCACACATTAGTGTGTACAAGCTCCAACAAATGCGTCTTTGGAGCGTGTCCCGTCTTCTTGAAGCTCACCCTCTTCTGCTTGCCATATAACAGTCCTCGCAGAATTCCAAGTCAATAGACTTTAGCCCCGGTAGCTTTCCTTTAGATAATAACACTTTCATCCCCTTCTCACTCATATGTCCTAACCTCTGATGCCATAACCGCCCATTCACTCTAGTTGATGCGACTGTAAGTGAACTATACGATCCTGAATCACGTACAAAGTGCCTTCCTTCTTGCCTCGAGATATCACCAAGGCACCTTTTGTGATCTTTCAGGAATCACTGGTGAATGTCGTCACATAACTGATATCGACCAACTACCCCACTGAGATCAAGTTACATTTCAAACTCGGTACATGTTTGACATCCTTCAATTTCAAGACCGTTCCATCTTTCTGATTTACATGAACGTTCCCCTTTCCAACAATACTGCACGGCTCATCATCACCCAGGTAGACTCTCCCAAAGTCACCTGACACATAATCACACAGAACTTCCTTACATGAAGTGGCATGAAATGAAACACCTAAGTCTATAACCCATGACTCATTCCTCACATTAAGAGACAAGATCAACGCCTCTGTGTCACTCTCCTCGGATATATTCACTGAATCCTTCCCACCTTGAGAGCTTCCTTTTTGTTTCTTGAGTGCCCTGCAATTACGTTTCATGTGCCCCTTCTTGCCGCAATGCCAACACCCGTCTTTGTCTTTCGGTCCCTTAGACTTCTTCCTCAACTTAGAACGCCCGTGTTTATTGCCTCCTTTATTCAGCGATCTTCTTCTTCCTTTAACGTTTAGAGCATTCCCCGAATCCCCTGAAACTCCTGATGCCTTTCTTCTAGATTCTTCACTGAGAATTAGACCGGCCACATCATCAAATTTTAGCTTTGTCAACCCTAAAGAATTGCTCACAGCAATTACCAAACCATCCCAACTGTCTGACAGACTGGATAAGATCAATAACGCCCTGATCTCATCCTAAAAAACGATGCCAATGGATTCCAACTGGCTTGTGACTGTATTGAACTCGTTTAGATGTTCAGCCACGCTCCCACCATCTGACATCTTCATGTTGAATAGTTGTTTCATAAGATGAACCTTGTTGGATGCTGAGGGCTTTTCATACATGGTGGTTAGGGCTTCCATTAATTCTTTTATAGTTTTCATCTTGGATATGTTAAAGGCGACGCTCTTAAACAAAGAGAGTCGAATCGTTCCTAAAGCCTTCCTATCTAGTAAAAACCATTCATCAACTGTCATCTTTTCTGGTTTCTTCTCTTTTCCTCCTAGAGGAATATAGAGGTCCTTCTGATACAGATAATCCTCTATCTGCATCTTCCAGAAGGCAAAGTTTGAACCATCAAACTTCTTAATTCTAGTTTTCCCATCTTCCGCTATCGCTCCCAATAGAACTAAACCAATAGCTCTGATAAGCATGCCAACAACGTAGTGAGCCTAGATACAATCTCAGGCTTCACCCAAAAACGATAAACAAGAAGAAATATAAACTGGAAGTAGATTAAAGCAATCCAAAACAAACCATAAGACAAGATATACGTGGAAAAACCCCAAACTAGGGTAAAAAACCACAGATACAAACTTCCATTATGAAGAACAAAGATTACAAGGCAATATACTAACCTCTCCCTTAGAAGAACATAGAAAACCCTTTGCCCACACCTTAGAAATATTTTTTCAATATTTCAATATACCTAGAAAAGCTCTAGGAACACCTATATATAGTTTAGGCAACTTCCCTTCTGCACATTTGCGAAAGGCGACACCAAAATCTGCAGTCCGCTTCATATTCGAAAATGAATCTGCATAACCTACGACTAGTTGAAGAAGAACTACGACTAGTCGAAGCAACGACTGGTCGAACAATTTCTATGACTAGTTGAAGGACCAGGATATGAAAAAATAGGACTCACTGGACTTTGAGTCGAGCCGGTCCACAACCGGTCGAGCAGGCCCCTACGACCAGTCAAACAATTCCTACGATTAGTCGAAGGCGGCCCCAGATGTGGCTCCCTATCTCAACACTTTTGTACTCATAAAATATACTTTTCTAAAAGGTAGGAATCTCATCTTGATGTCCCCCAAATTTCAGCCCCATATGACCTTCATTAGGGTCCCAAAGGTGTGGTCCAAGTGAGGTGGACGGTCTGGATTTTCTGCACTGTTCCAGCAACATTCCACCCTGGATAGGTTGAAATTCTGAAATTTATTAAAATAGTTTTGGTTGTCTAAAAATTATGACAATTTACAGGGAGGTGGTCCACTCATGATAAGACCCACTTACAAAATTTTGGGGCCAATGGACACCTGTACACACCATGGTGGTGGCATGACCGGCCCATTACAATATGGCGTCCAGATCAGTCCGATTTTCATGACAGATGGATTTATTTAAATAAATATAAATTTTTTTAGATGTCCAAAAATTCTGAAATTATTTAGAATTGTGGTATACTCATGGTAGAACCTACCTACCAAATTTCAGGGCCAATGGACCCCTGTACACACTGTGGCGAGGGCCGGACTGGCCCACCACATTGGGACGTTTAGGTCTGTCCGATTTTTTGGACAGACTGTATTTTTTAAATTAATTAAAATACTTAAAAATATCCAAAAATTCTGAAATTTTGTGGGGGAGTGACCCATCTATGGAAGTGTCACTTTATAAAATTTCAGCCCCAACTGACCCCATTTGGGTATCCAAAAGAATGGGCCAAGATGGTTAGACTGCCAGATTTTTTTGCTGTGCAGTCCAGCAATATGCCTTGATAAAAACCATAATTCAAAAATATTTCCTCTGATGGTGGGTCACCTTTTTGGGTTTTCTCTTATTGTATGCATGATGAGGGACCTTGGCCCTCAATTCCCAAAGTTTTAGAGGCTCTAAACCCACTCTAATGGAGTGCCCAAATTTAGGACAACAACATGCATTGCAGAAATTTCCTATACATTATTGTCCCCTTTGTTATTTCAGAACTTTTGGGCCCCAGTCCATTGGGCTTTGTGTATGATTAGTTGGCGACCCATCCCTGATGTTCTAGGGCCAATTGGGGCCATGATTATGGGGCCCACCATATTGAGAAAATTGGGCATTTATTGCTCATAGTTTAGAATACTCTTGGGCCATTTTCTTTTACCATACTATTGTGTTGGGCTAGTGGGCCAGGTTACACAAGTAATTGGGCCTTTGGTTACCCACTAAATCAACTTTATACTTGGGCCGGGTTGTAGGCCCAACCTTACTTGACTAAGAGCATGACATTTGCCTATGTGGTTTGAGCAATGGGTTGCCCATTAGGTTATCACAATATATGAGATTAGTGGCCTTTATGTTGGGCCCTAACCCTTCCCCTATGGGCCCATAGTGGTATGTATGGGTTGGGCTATGTGTGTTTTCCTTAGACCCATGTTTTGGATAGGCCTTGGGCCGCCTTTCTGAAGCCCAGCATGAGTGTATGTGATATGTTTATGACTGCCCATTTCTTATTTCAAATGTTGTGTGGGCCTTGGGCCTTGATCCCTGATCAATTAGAGATGGGCTACCTCTTGCAGACCAATTGTGGTTGGATGTCCACATTGGTGGTCCTAAGGTAAGCCCATGGGCTTCTATGGGTGGTTAAAGGCCCACCATAGACCCTTACTAGGCCCGTCTCATCTATTTAGGCCCATATCATTGTTCTTCTTAGTCTCGTGGGTTACTCCAGGTAAATGGGCCCCCACTAGAGGTTGTATTCCTTATGAGGAAATTGGTTAAGTACTTAGACCTTTTATAGTTAGGTAGAGAGTTCATCTTCACCTCATTGGCATCCCTATTCATCTTCATGGCCCACTCCCATATGCATCATATGCATGCTTGGTTGAGGTATGACTGGCTATGGTTGTGCCATTGTGTAGGGTATGTTGGTATCTCCTCGAGGGGTGGAGTTTTCCCCTCTGGAGCATGGTGGATGCTTAAGATTAATGCATGAGTGATTGTGTGATTCATGCATCTGGAATTTACATAGCATGTGGGTATCCGCCCTTGCTTCATCAGGGTCTTGCCTCCATAGGAATATTCGTGGATGGCCGTATGTGTGGACACTGGAAATATTAGTTGAGCATACCGGGTGCATTGGATGTCCATGGGTAAAATTCCCAAAACTTCCATGGTACCAAGGATCTGCTCCAACGCCATGACCGGATGGAATATATGAGCGCACGAGGGCCTTATACCGTTAGGCCGCGACTCTCACTGTCGTGTAGTCTGTTGGATAGAGGTGTGTCCTTACCTGCCTGGTGTAGGGGGCATTGCTAGGCTGAGTCTGACTAGCTCGTGAATGGGTCCACTACCGTCAAGCCTTGCTGGTGATTGGCTGTCCACAGGCGAGTAGTGAGGTCTCTTACGCTCGTTTGACTGTGCGGGGTCTGTAGAGCGATAGTCATTCAACAGTGTAATGGACCCCGGTGATTTCCTTATGATTGAAAATGTACTTGACTTGTGGTTTGGATATGAGCACGGACATTACTTACATTGCATTTGCACTGGCTGTGTAAGTCCCTTCATGTACTGCCTTGGTATGGCGTCCAGTACTCATCGCATCGTATTCATGATAAGCCTTGGTAAGGCTGGTTATATCCTCATTGAGCACGTTTCCTATCTTGCACCTCCTATTATTCTTCTGTGCACCATTGTCACACACCTACACCACCCTCTGAGCTTCTATAAGCTTATGCACGATTGATGCGTGTAGGAGATTCTAGGCAGGCATCGTAGTAGTAGAGCGTGGAGTAGAGCTGAGCATTTGAGGACTCCAGTGTTGCCGACCATTTCTCTTATTTCCTTTTTGTTTCATGTATGTCCTTTTGGACCTTATGGATGATTGTAAAAGTTTAAATTTATAGTGGATTCTGTGATGTGTGCCTTTGTTATCCTCAGATGTTCTTACTGTGATCTTGGGTATGCTCGTATTGGTAATGATTATATTGTTATGAAACTTCTGTCACGCCTCAGACTCGGTAACCGGAATCACAAGGAACCCGATGGCGGTTTTGGCCATAACAACCTCCATAGTATCCCATTCTCGGCTCCTGAGGCATGTTCCGATCCTGGGATCCTACAAGGAGGATTTTTCATAACAATATAATCATTACTAATACGATCATACCCAAGATCACAGCAAGAACATCTGAGGATAACAAAGGAACACATCGCAAAATCCACTATAAATTTAAACTTTTACAATCATCCATAAGGTTCAAAAGGACATACATGAGACAAAAAGGAAATGAGAGAAATGGTCGGCAACACTAGAGTCCTCAAATGCTCAGCTCTACTCCATGCTCTGCTGCTACGACTCTTGCCTAGAATCTCCTGCACGCATCAATTGCGTATAAGCTTATAGAAGCTCAGAGGGTGGTGTAGGTGTGTGACAATAGTGCACAGAAGAATAGTAGGAGGTGCAAGATGGGAAACATGCTCAATGAGGATATAACCAGCCTTACCAAGGCTTATCATGAATACTATGCAATGAGTACTAAACGCCATACTAAGGTAGGGCATGAAGGGGTTTACACAGCCAATGCTAATGCAATGCAAGTAATGCCAGTACTCATATCCAAACCACAAGTCAAGTACATTTTCAATCATAAGGAAATTACCGGGGTCCATTACATTGTTGAATGACTGCCGCTCTACAGACTCCGCATAGTCAAACGAGCATAAGAGACCTCACTACCCGCCTGTGGACAGCCGATCACCAGCAAGGCCTGACTGTAGCGGACCCATTCACGAGCTAGTCAGACTCAGCCTAACAATGCCCCCTACACCAGGCAGGTAAGGTTACGCCCTTATCCAACTGACTACACGACAGTGGGAGTTGCTGCCTAATGGTATAAGGTCCTCGTGCACTCATATATTCAACCCGGTCACGGGGTTGGAGCAGATCCTTGGTACCATAGAAGTTTTGGAAATTTCACCCATGGGCATCCTACGCACTCGGTATGTCAACCAATATTTCTGGTGTCCACACATACGGCCATCCACGAATATTCCTCTGGAGGCAAGGCCCTGATGAAGCAAGGGCGGATACCCACATGCTATGAAAATGCCAGATGCATGAATCATACAATCACTCATGCATTAATCTCAAGCATCCATCATGCTCCAAAGGGGAAAACTCCACCCCTCGGGGAGATACCAACATACCTTACACAATGACACAACCATAGCTAATCATACCTCAACCAAGCATGCATATGATGCGTATGAGAGTGGGCCATGAAGATAAATAGGGATGTCAATGAGGTGAAGATGAATTCTCTACCTAACCATGAAAGGTCTAGGTACTTAACCAATTTCCTCATAAGGAATACAACCTCTAGTGGGGGCCCATTTACCTGGGGTAGCCCACGAGACTATGGAGAACAATGATATGAGCCTAAATAGATGAGACGGGCCTAGTAAGGGTCTATGGTGGGCCTTTAACCACCCATAGAAGCCCATGGGCCTACCTTAGGGCCACCAATGTGGGCATCCAACCACAATTGGTCCCCAAGAGGTAGCCCATCTCTAATTGATCATGGATCAAGGCCCAAGGTCCACACAACATTAGAAATAAGAAATGGGCAGCCATAAACATACCACACACACTCATGCTGGGCTTCAGAAAGGTGGCCCAAGGCCTATCCAAAACATGGTTCCAAAGAAAATACACATAGCCCAACCCATACATACCAATATGGGCCCATAGGGGAAGGGTTAGGGCCCAACATAAAGGTCACTAATCCCATATATTGTGGTGGCCTAATGGGCAGCCCATTGCTCAAACCACATAGGCAAATGTCATACTCTTAGTCAAGTAAGGTTGGGCCTACAACCCGGCCCAAGTATAAAGTTGATTTGGTGGGCAACCAAAGGCCCATCTACTTGTTTAACTTGGCCCACTAGCCCAACACAATATAGTATGGTAAAAGAAAATGGCCCAAGAGTATTCTAAAATATAAGGGAGCAATAAATGCACAATTTTCTAAAAATGGTGGGCCACATAGTCATGGCCCCAATGGGCCCTAGAACATCAGGGATGGGTCCCCAACTAATTATACACAAAGCCCAATGGGCTGGGGAGCAAAAGTTCTGAAATAACAAAGGGGACAATAATGTACAAGAAATTTCTGCAATGCAAGTTGCTGTCCTAAATTTAGGCACTCAATTAGAGTAGGTCTAGGGCCTCTAAAACTCTAGGAATTTAGGGTCAAGGTTTCTCATCATGCATACAATAAGAGGAAATCCAAAAAGGTGGCCTACCATCAGAGGAAACATTTTTGAATTATAGTTTTTATCAAGGCATATTGCTAGACTGCACAGCAGAAAAATGTGGCAGTCCAACCATCTTGGCCTATTCCTTTGGATGCCCAAATGGGGTCAGTTGGGACTGAAATTTTACAAAGTGATACTTCCATAGGTGGGACAAACCCCCACAAAATGAGTGGAAACAAAATTTCATAATTTTTAGACATTCATAAGTATTTTAATTAATTTAAACAAAACAGTTTGTATAAAAAATCGGACAGACCTGGACGTCCCAACGTGGTGGGCCAGTCCGGCCCTCGCCACGGTATGCACATGGGTCCATTGGACCTAAAATTTGGTAGGTAGGTCTTAAAATGAGTGGAAACAAAATTTCAGAATTTTTAGACTTCTAAAAATATTTTAATTTATTTAAAGAAATCAATCTGTCCTGAAAATCAGACTGATCTGGACACTATATTGTAATGGGCCGATCCAGCCACCACCATGGTTTGTACAGGTGTCCATTGACCTCAAAATTTTGTATGTAGGTTCTACCATGAGTGTACCACCTCCCTGTAAATTTTCATAATTTGTAGACGCTTAAAAGTATTTTAATAAATTTCAGAATTCCAACCTGTCCAGGGTGGAATGTTGCTGGAACAGTGAAGAAAATCCAGACCGTCCACCTCACTTGGACCACAACTTTAGGACCCTAATGAAGGTCATATGGGGCTGGAATTTGGAGGACATCAAGATGAGATTCCCACCTTTCATAAAAGTATATTTGATGGGTACAAAAGGTCCCCCAATAAGTCCCAAATTCAAGCCCAAAGTCCAACAAAAATCTGTCCAGAAAATTTCTGGGCAGCAACATGCACATGAAATAAAATGAGCATAGGAACCAAAATAAGAGGAAATCACCCTATGGAATTTGAGTTGTGGTCCACCTAAGTGGGCCCCACAAATATCCAGACCTAATTCATACCATAAAATCCATTGCATGTGTCCAAAAAGGAGCAAATGGGGCACCTATATTCATAGAGTGGACAGACATGGGCTTCCACTCTCTTTGGATGGTCTAGATACTTCCAGGCCACAAGGTGGGCCACATACATCTGAGAATAATAGATCAACAAAATAATAGTAAGAATCGGCCACAAGAGAAGGGGCTCCACCACATTGAGGCCATTCCCTTCATCACAAACCACACATATCACTATATTGATGGGATTACAAGATCTACCCATGCATGCATCCTCTAATTAAAATCCAATGGTGGAGATGCCATCTCCATCAAGGATCAATGGTCTAGATGACCCACAAACCTATAAATCAAAGGGAAATCTCATGATGAGGTCCAAGGAGAATGGCCCCATCATGGTAATCATGTATGCATAAAGTGGGTTGTTAGCCACACTCATGGAGTCATGTAGGACCTCCACCATTGATTGGTGGGTCCTACGCACTCCCAATCAAATGAAAAAGGTTCATGCAAGAGGAAAGGAAAGAGACTAATCCCATGAATCACCCACCTTGAATGTTCAGGATTCTCCTATCTCCAAGCTCCTTAAGCTCCAAAGGTTATAGATATATGGTTAAGATCATGTTCCAAGGGCTAGATGATGGGGGATTAGAGGGAGAAGGGGCTGGGAAGAGAAGGAGATGGAAGAGAAGTTGCTTGAAATTCTAGCAATAGAGGGAAATGAGAGGGAGGGAGAGAATAAAGAGAGAGAAAGAGAGACCATGATGGGTTTGTAAGAGAATCCCTCATTAGCATAGGGAGGAGTTTACAAAGTTGTAGGTTAGACTAGGCCTCTTGGTGGTGTTTGTGGTTGGTGGTGTTAGTTTCATGCAATTATGTAGTGTGTGGGTAGTGTACCTTGGAACTTGTGCTAAGGGTGATGGTGGTCCACATGCATTCCACTTAAGTGGGCCACATGATCAATGGTCATATAATGAAATGTACACAACTTTTGATCTATATATCAGATTTATGCAAGAGACGCGACGTTGGAACCGCGGCGATAATGCGGTCGCAATGGCATAGGTCTCGTGTCAATTCGAGTCAGATCTATATGACTAAACTCAAAGATGACCGCAAACACTATCTAAGGGTCGTGGGTCGCCGGGATTCGACCGGTAGGACCGCGAGACCATGATGAATAAGATGCATACCCACACACACACCACACATGGACACATGCGAACTCAGGTCGGGTCCCACAACCCTCCACACCAATAAGAAATTTCGTCCCTAAAATTGACCAATGCATGACAATGAAAAGCAAACACCATCATCATATAACAATCATCAAAAGGGAAGGTAATACAATTTGCATATATCAATCAACAAACAAATGGGGATAACGCCCTCTAATTTCGCCTCGCCTTCCCAAGACGCCTTGGCCTCCGAATGATGACCCTATTGCACTTTCACTAAGGAAATAACCTTGGTCCTGAGGACTTGCTCCTTCCTATCAAGAATACGAATTGACTGCTCAATGTAGGAAGCATCCTCACGGACCTCAAGTGGTTACCAATCAATCATGGGAATAATGTTCGACCCACATTTCCGTAACATAGAAACATGGAACACGTCGTGGATCACGGACAACTCAGGGGGTAAGGCAAGCCTATAGGGCACAACGCCCACACGCTCAGTAATCTCAAAAGGTCCAATAAATCTCGGGGCGAGCTTGCCCTTCACACCAAAACGAACCACGCCCTTCATAGGCGAGACCTTGAGATATACCATGTCCCCGATCGCGAATTATAAAATTTTTTATAATTATAAAAATTTACAGAGAGGTGGTCCACTCATGGTAGGACCCACCTTCAATGGACACCTGTACACACCATGGTGGTGGCTGGACCGACCCATTACAATATGGTGTCCAGATCAGTCCGATTTTCAGGATATATTGATTTCTTTAAATAAATTAAAATATTTTTAGATGTTTAAAAATTCTAAAATTTTGTGGAATTATGGTCCACTCATGTTAGGACCTAGCTACCAAATTTCAGGGCCAATGGACCCCTGTGCACACCGTGCCGAGGGCCGGACTGGCCCACCACGTTGGGATGTCTAGGTTTGTCCAATTTTTTTGGACAAATTATTTTTTTTTAATTAATTAAAATACTTAGGAATAACTAAAAATTCTAAAATTTTGTGGAGTTGTGGCACACCTATGGAAGTGTCACTCTCTAAAATTTTAGCCCCAACTGACCCCATTTGGGCATCCAAAACAATGAGCCAAGATGGTTGGACTGCCGGATATTTCAGCTATGCAGTCCAGCAATATGCCTTAATAAAAACCATAATTCAAAAATGTTTCCTCTGATGGTGGAAAACCTTTTTGGGTTTCCTCTTATTGTATGCATGATGATGGACCTTGGCCCTCAATTCTCAGAGTTTTAGAGGCCCTAGACCCACTCTAATGGAGTGCCCAAATTTAGGACAGCAACATGCATTGCAGAAATTTCCTGTACATTATTGTCCCCTTTATTATTTCAGAACTTTTGGGCCCCAGCCCATTGGGCTTTGTGTATGATTAGTTGGGGATCCATCCCAAGGCTCATTGGGGCCATGATTACGGGGCCCACCATATTGAGGAAATTGGGCATTTATTGCTCCCTTATATTTTAGAATACTCTTGGGCCATTTTCTTTTACCATACTATTGTGTTGGGCTAGTGGGCCAGGTTACACAAGTAGATGGCCTTTGGTTACCCACCAAATCAACTTTATACTTGGGCCAGGTTGTAGGCCCAACCTTACTTGACTAAGAGCATGACATTTGCCTATGTGGTTTGAGCAATGGGCTGCCCATTAGGCCACCACAATATATGAGATTAGTGGCCTTTATGTTGGGTCCTAACCCTTCCCCTATGGGCCCATAGTGGTATGTATGGGTTAGGCTATGTGTGTTTTCCTTGGACCCATGTTTTGGATAGGCCTGGGCCGCCTTTCTGAAGCCCAACATGAGTGTATGTGGTATGTTTATGGTTGCCCATTTCTTATTTCTAATGTTGTGTGGGCCTTGGGCCTTGATCCGTGATCAATTAAAGATGGGCTACTTGTTGGGGACCAATTGTGGTTGGATGTCCACATTGGTGGCCCTAAGGTAGGCCCATGGGCTTCTATGGGTGGTTAAAGGCCCACTATAGACCCTTACTAGGCCCGTCTCATCTATTTAGGACCATATCATTGTTCTCCTTAGTCTCCTGGGTTACCCCAGGTAAGTGGTATGCTTGGTTGAGGTATGATTGGCTATGGTTGTGCCATTGTATAGGGTATGTTGGTATCTCCCGTAGGGGTGAAGTTTTGCCCAGTTGTGAGACCCGACCCGAGTTCACATGCGTGCATGTGTGTGTGTGTGAGTATGCATCTTATTCATCATGGTCTCGCGGTCTTACCGGTCGAATCCCAGTGACCCACGACCCTTGGATAGTATTTCCGGTCATCCTTGAGTTCGGTCATGTAGACCTGACTCAGATTGACCCGAGACTTTTGCCATTGCGACCACATCGTCACCGCGGTTCCAACGTCGCGTCTCGCCCATAAATCCTATATGTAGATTAAAAGTTGTGTAGATTTCATTATATGACCATTGATCATGTGGACCACTTAAGTGGAATGCGTGTGGACCACCATCACCCTCGACACAAGTTTCAAGGTACACTACCCACACACTACACAATTGCATGGAACTACACCACCAACCACAAACACCACCAAGAGGCCTAGTCTAACCTACAACTTTGTAAACTCCTCCCTATGGTAATGATGGATTTTCTTATAAACCCATCATGGTCTCTCTTTCTCTCTCTTTATTCTCTCCCTCCCTCTCATTTCCCTCAAATGCTAGAATTTCCAACAACTTCCCTTCCATCTCATTCTCTTCTCCACCCCCTTCTCCCTCTAATCCCCCATCATCTAGCCCTTGGAACATGATCTCAACCATAGATCTATAACCCTTGGAGCTTAAGGTGCTTGGAGATAAGAGAATCTTAAAGATTCAAGGTGGGTGATTCATGGGATTAATCTCTTTCCTTTCCTCTTATATGAACCTTTTTCATTTGATTGGGAGTATGTAGGACCCACTAATCAATGGTGGAGGTCCTACATGACTCCATGAGTGTGGCTAACAACCCACTTTATGCATGCTTGATTGCCATGATGGGGCCATTCTCCATGGACCTCATCATGAGATTTTCCTTTGATTTATAGGTTTGTGGGTCATCTAGACCCTTGATCCTTAGTGGAGATGGCATCTCCACCATTAGATTTTGATTAGAGGATGCATACATGGATAGATCTTGTAATCCCATCAGTATAGTGATATGTGTGGTTTGTGATGAAGGGAAGGGCCTCAATGTGGCGGAGTCCCTTCCCTTGTGGCCGATTCTTACTATTATTTTGTTGATGCATCTCCACCATTAGATTTTGATTAGAGGATGCATGCATGGATAGATCTTGTAATCCCATCAGTATAGTGATATGTGTGGTTTGTGATGAAGGGAAGGGCCTCAATGTGGCGGAGTCCCTTCCCTTGTGGCCGATTCTTACTATTATTTTGTTGATATATTATTCTTAGATGTGTGTGGCCCACCTTGTGGCCTGGAAGTATCCAGACCATCCAAAGAGAGTGGAAGCCCATTCTGTCCACTCTATGAACATAGGTGCCTCATTTGCTTCTTTTTGGACACATGTAGTGGATTTTACGATGTGTACCTTTGTTATCCTCAGATGTTCTTACTGTGATCTTGGGTATGCTCATATTGGTAATAATTATATTGTTATGAAAAAAACCCTCTTTGTAAGATCCCAGGATCGGAACCCGCCTCATGAGCTGAGAATGAGTTACTATGGAGGCTGTTATGGCCAGAACCGGCCATCGGTTCCTTGTGATTCCAGTTACCGAGTTTGGGGCGTGACACTAAACCTACACCTAATCCTAATCTCAACTCCCTAACCTAAACCTAAACCTAAACTTGAAAACCCAAACTTAAACCCAATCCCGAACCTGAACCCGATTTCCTAAACCTAAAGCACAACCCATTCTCAAATCCAAAAACCTATAACGTAAACCTAAACCAAAACCAAATCCTATAACGTAAACCCGAACTCAATCTCAAATCTCAAAACCTACAACCTAAACCAAAACAAAAACCTATAACCTAAACCTGAACCCATTCTCAAATCCCAAAACCTATAACCTAAACCTAAACCTTAACCTAAACCTATAACAAATAACCTAAACCAAAACCTATAACCAAAACCAAAACCAAAACCTATAACCTAAACCTGAATCCATTCTCAAATCCCAAAACCTATAACCTAAACCTAAACTTATAACCTATAACCTAAACCAAAACCTATAACCAAAACCTATAACCAAAACCTATAACCTAAACCCGAACTGTCACGCCCCAAACTCGGAAACCGGGCTCACAAAATTCCCGATCACCGAATCCGGCGCCGACAGCCTCCGTAGCACCCCATTCTCGGCTTCCAGGGCCCATATGCCAGATTTCCGATCCTGGGATCCTACAAGGAGGATTTTCAGTATGAATTTTTTTGTAATGGAGCATAATCACAAGCATAGCCAAGTCACAAAACAACAACACCACATATCCACTATGACAAAAACTTTTAAGTTCAATGCGGGAAGGAAAATACAGTATAGTCAAAAGGCTCCAAAATGATCTGATCCACACTCCTGCCTCAGCGCTGCTACAGACCAATGCTACCTGCACGCAACGGTCGCGCATAAGCTTACAAAAGCTTAGAGGGTGGTGTAAGTGTGTGTACAGGGCAAACGCCAAGTGTACAATATCAGAGTAATGCGGAAATATGCGGTAAGTCCATGAATATAACCAGAACTATGTAATGTAAGGCATGAATGATATCGGCCATACCAAGGCCATGCGATGCGAAACATGAATGCAATCAGCCATACCGATGCAATGCAAGGCCTACGTAGCCGAATGCCATATGCGAGATGCAATACAAGCATGTCAGTCCTCATCATGTACACATATCAATACAGTTCCTCTCTAGATATCACCGGGGTCTAATACACCTCATACTGACTGCCTCCTCCCTAGCTGCACAGTCAAGCAAGTGGAAGATACCACACTATCCGCCTGACCAATAGTCTGCCAATACCTACCCGGCTCGTCGATAGCGGACACATTTGCGAGCTGGTCAAACTCAGCCTAGCTTATAGCCCCCTCACTCAGGCGGATAAGGCCACACCCCCTTCCAACCGACCACGACACAGTGGGAGACGCGGCCTACGGGTATTCGGCACTCGGGCGCTTGTGTATCCACTCGGTCTAGACGTTGGAGCATCTCCTGGTACCGAAAAGGTTCTGGGACTTTCACCCAAGGACATCCTAAGTGCCCACAGTGTTAGAACCAAGTGTTTCCGGTATCCGATACGGCCATCCATGATGTGTCTGTGGAGCCATGGCCCTGATGTCGCTAGGGCGTGCAGTGATCAAGTCACACAGATGCGAGATGCATGAATCACACCGTCAAACCATACAGCAATCCATGCGCGTACAACACGATAATGTGGGGCACTCCGCCTCATAAGGAGTCCCCTAAATGGCCTGCCCAATGGCGTATGTTATGCTCAGTCACTACTCATATCAAGCATACATATGATGCGTATGGGCATGAGTCATGAGATTATACTAAGCATGTTATAAAGTAATGAACTACTCTTACAATACAGATGGACCTAGATGTCCTACACACAACTAGTGTGGGCCCAACAGCGAGCCCTAAGGAGAGTTACAACGCGGACATTTAACCAACATTGTACCTACAATGTGGGCGTCAAACCACCATTGCTCCTAAGGCAGGGCTCGCTATAAATATCATTATATAAACTATGGAGGGATCACACATTGCAATGGACCTTAGGTACATCCCATTGGGCCTTAAATACATCAAATGGGCCATATCACATGGGCCTTACGTATATCAAATGGGCCACACCAATTGGATCGTACTAATGTGCCTCAAGTACATTGCAATGGGCTATAACCCATGGGCCTTGAATACATCGCAATGGGCCCGTAACATGGGTCTCATATATATCAAAGTGGGCCTCGACATCGGACCACAAATACATCAAGATGGGCCTCATACCATGGGCCTTATATATACCAAGTGGGCCGTATTAATGGGCCTTATGTACATTACAATGGGTTATGATCCATGGGCCTCGTATACAGTATAATAGCCCTCGTAACATGGGCCTTGAATACCTCACAATGGGCCTTAACCCGTGGGCCTTATACATATCAAATGGGCCACATCAATGGGCCGCACCAATGTAAGTGGTGATAAAGAATTCCACCATTAAAATTCCTAGGGCCCACCATAACATTTATTCCTCATACAATCTGTTCATAGGGTCACCAAGAACTTGGTGGCCCAAGGGTCTAATGGTGGATGTTCAATCGTCACTGTATAGTGTGGTCCACATGATAAATAGATCTATCTTATTTTTGGCCCAAGCCTTAATACAAGCTTGCCAAATGGTGGACTGTTTGGATGCAACACAAGTATCATGGTGGGGCCCACATGAAGGCCCACCATCCCTTATAATATAAATAATATAACATATATTTATATAATATATATATATATATACAAATTATATAAGATATAATATTATATATATATATATAATATATATATATATATATATATATATATACACACATATACACATGCACCCACATACACTCACACACACACGCATGCACACACACGTGCACACTCACACATGCACGCACACACTCACAGGGGCCCCACCGTCCACTGGACTGTGGGTTACAACACATGCATCAGGGTAGGCTCCCATCGTCCGCCTGGACGGTGGGAATAAAGCACATACATCACTGTGGGCTCCACGTGGGGCCAACTGTAATGTTTATACTCCATCCAAACCGTTCATGAGGTCACACAGACTTGGAAATGAAGAGGAAAAATAAATTTTGGATTGATCCAAAACTTCAGTGGGCCCAGGGAAGGTTCCAATGGTGGAGTTCAATCACCGCTGTTTCTTGTGGTGTGGGCTACCCGAGCCATGGATCGGCCTGATTTTCGGAGGGGACCCACCTTAGGGGGTGGTCCACCTCATGGACGGTGTGGATACAACATATACATCATGGTGGGGCCCACATGACAGGGCCGTGGGACCCTGTCCGCCCGCCTGCACGCGCAGGCACTGCCTGCGCCTTTGCTAGTGTCAGCGGCAGCAGCAGAAGCTGCTGCCTTGATTATATATATTTAAAATATTAAAAAAAAACCTGTATTTCTGAGGTTTTTCAGGTGTGGGGCCCGCTTCAAGTGAATCCACCCCGTCCACTGGATTCTACGACCCGATACCTTCCAAAGGAGTCCAATATCCGATATTTTTCGGCGCATAAAAAAAAGTTAGGGTGACTTTCAACGGTAAGAACCACTATTTTGCATGTTATGGCTCGCCCGAAAATCGGATGGACTTCATTCTTCGGCTCAACGTTTAAAATAATACAGGGAAAAGGATGGACGGCGTGGATTAAAGACATGCATCAAGGAGCAGCCTGCATAAGTGGCCCACCCAATGAGTTTTGAAACAAAGCTGATTTTTCATGTTTTCCTTCCAACGTCCAGAGAGTCCCTGGACTCTCTTTTCTCTCTTTTTTTTTTTTTTTTTTTTTTTTTTTTAAAATTTTAGGCATGCAATACCTTTAAGGTGCATCCTTGTAGGTGGGCCACCACATGGTGAGGTGGTGTGGTCACCATACATATGTAAAGTGGGCCCCACCTTTAGATGGTTTGGATCCAATACATGCTCCATTGTGGGGTCCATCCAAGTGGGCCATACAATCATATCATCATTCCAAGGTAAAAAGAGAAAGGGAAGAGAAGGAGAGAGATCGGAGTAGCCAAGGGACCCCGCCACTATGGGTCCCTCAAATGATCATAATACATACATCTAGATGGGTCCCACCACAAGTGGGCCCTTAAAAGATAGAAATCAAGAAATTAAAACACCCACCATCGATCTTCTTCGGTCCATTGGAATGCCAACCTTCTTGTGCTCCTCTTTGATGGTGGAGATTGGAAATCAAGGGCTAGGATGGGGGGTTTTGGGAAGGGAAAGGTGGGCCTCACACATGCATTTTTTCTTCTCATGGAAGGCTCCCAACGTGGGATTTTTTTCTCATTTGGGTTGCTTGGAAGGTGTGAATGGAAAGAGAGAGAGAGAGAGAGAGAGAGAGAGAGAGAGAGAGAGAGAGAGAGATAAGGAGAGAGAGTGATGTGAGGTGAGTGATGTGAGGTGATGGATGTGAAGTGTACTTGACATGTGTAAGAGAGAGGGTGAGAAAGAGTTGACTTTGGAGAGAGAAAGCATGGGTTGCTTGTACTTGACATTGAAGTGATTGATTGATGGATGTGATTGATTGATTGATGGGATTGATTTGACATTGTGTAGAGATTCTCTTGGGATCGAGAAAGCGCGGCGTTCCTTCGAAATAAACGCCGACTCACATCTTCTAGTCAGGGTATCGGATCGGTGCGTGAGTCGCGACGTTAGAACCGCGGCGACGGTGCGGTCGCAATGATATAGGTCTCGGATTAAACCGACTCGAATCTAAAGGATGTGACTTACGATCGATCGCAACATCGATTATCAGTCGTGGATTGCCGGACTTCGACGAAAATGACCGCAGGATTCATCGGAACAGTACGAACTAGGATACGGGTCTTACACGAACTCATTCTCAAATCCCAAAACCTAAACCTTACCATAAACCTATAACCTATAACCTAAATCAAAACCTATAACCTAAACCAAAACCAAAACCAAAACCTATAACTTAAACCCGAACCCATTCTCAAATCCAAAAACCTATAACCTATAATCTAAACTAAAACCTATAACATAAACCAAAACCAAAACCTATAACCTAAACCCGAACCCATTCTCAAATCCAAAAACCTATAAACTAAACCTAAACCTTAACCTAAACCGTTAACCTATAACCTAAAGCAAAACCTATAACCAAAACCAAAACCAAAACCTATAACCTAAACCCGAACCCATTATCAAATCCTAAAACCTATAACCTAAACCGAAACCAAAACCTATAACCTAAACCCGAACCCATTCTCAAATCCCAAAACCCAAACCGAAACCTAAACCTAAACCTATAACCTAAACCTAAACCTATAACCTAAACTGAAATCCCTAAACCTATAACCTAAACTCAAATCCCTAAACCTAAACCTAAACCTAATCCTATAACCTAAACTCAAATCCCTAAACCTTAACCTATAACCTAACCTAAACCTATACTAATAACCTAAAACTATTCTCAAATCCCAAAACCTATAACCTAAACCTAACCTTTCCCTAAACCTATAACCTAAACTCAATTCCTTAAACCTAAACCTAAACCTAACCTTTCCCTAAACCTATAACCTAAACTCAATTCGCTAAAGCTAAACCTACACCTAATCCTAATCTCAACTCCCTAACCTAAACCTAAACCTAAACTTGAAAACCCAAACTTAAACCCAATCCCGAATCTGAACCCGATTTCCTAAACCTTAACCATAACCCATTCTCAAATCCAAAAACCTATAACCTAAACCAAAACCAAAACCAAAACCTATAACCTAAACCCGAACTCATTCTCAAATCCCAAAACCTATAACCTAAACCAAAACCAAAACCAAAACCTATAACCTAAACCCGAACCCATTCTCAAATCCCAAAACCTATAACCTAAACCTAAACCTTAACCTAAACCTATAACCTATAACCTAAACCAAAACCTATAACCTAAATCAAAACCAAAACCTATAACCTAAACCCGAACCCATTCTCAAATCCCAAAACCTATAACCGAAACCTAAACCTATAACCTATAACCTAAACCAAAACCTATAACCAAAACCAAAACCAAAACCTATAACCTAAACCCGAACTCATTCTCAAATCCCAAAACCTATAACTTAAACTTAAACCTTACCATAAACCTATAACCTATAACCTAAATCAAAACCTATAACCTAAACCTAAACCAAAACCAAAACCTATAACCTAAACCCGAACCCATTCTCAAATTCCAAAACCTATAACCTAAACCAAAGCCAAAACCTAGAACCTAAACCCGAACCCATTCTCAAATCTCATAACCTAAACCTTACCCTTAACCTATAACCTATAACCTAAACCAAAACCTATAACCTAAACCAAAACCAAAACCTATAACGTAAACCCGAACCCATTCTCAAATCCCAAAACCTATAACCTAAACCAAAACCAAAACCAATAACCTAAACCCGAACTCATTCTCAAATCCCAAAACCTATAACCTAAACCTAAACCTTACTATAAACCTATAACCTATAACCTAAGCCAAAACCAAAACCTATAACCTAAACCCAAACCCATTCTCAAATCCAAAAACCTATAACCTAAACCTATAACCTATAACCTAAACCAAAACCGATAACCTAAACCAAAACCAAAACCTATAACCTAAACCCGAACCCATTCTCAAATCCCAAAACCTATAACCTAAACCTAAACCTTAACCTAATCCTATAACCTAAACTCAAATCCCTAAACCTAAACCTATACTTATAACCTAAAACTATTCCCAAATCCCAAAACCTATAACCTAAACCTAACCTTTCCCTAAACCTATAACCTAAACTCAATTCCCTAAACCTAAACCTACACCTAATCCTAATCTCAACTCCCTAACCTAAACCTAAACCTAAACTTGAAAACCCAAACTTAAACCCAATCCCGAACCTGAACCCGATTTCCTAAACCTAAACCATAACCCATTCTCAATTCCCTAAAGCTATAACCTATAACCTATAACCTATAACCAAAACCTAAACCTAACCTAAACCTATAACCTTTCCCTAAACCTTTAACATAAATCTAAACTTAAAACTTAAATGTATTCTCAAATCTTTAAACCCAAACCTACACCTAATCCTAATCTCAACTCCTTAACCTAAACCTAAACTTGAAAACCCAAACCTAAACTCGAACCCGATTTCCTAAACCTAAACCTTAACCTATAATCAAGTTCCCAAAAACTATAACCTATAACCTAAACCTAAACCTAAACCTATAACCTAAACTTAAACCTTAACCTAAACCTAAACCTATAACCTTAACCTAAACCAAAACCTATAACCTAAACCTTAACCTATAACTTAAACTTAATTATAACCTATAGCCTAACCTTAACCTAAACCTATAACCAAAACCTATAATCATATGGTGAGATCATTTCTTTTGTATCAATTTCATTCCTCTTTGAGTTTTTTTTTTTTTTTTTTTTCATTAAGACAAAAAAAGTGGTTATACATGATGCACTTCTTTCACTTTGTCTTTCTTTCCCCCAATGGGCATTTTAATTTATGAATGACATGACTGTTTGTAGGATGATGGAATATACGAAGCTGTTAAAATTTCAGGGTGAAGTCGAGTACATTTCTCTAATGAAGCCAAAGATTTGTATTTTCAGCATTATTGTAATTGTAATTGTAATTGATTGAATGAATTGGATTGTAATTGATTGAATGAAGGATTGTAATTGATTGTAATTGAATGAATGAATAATTGTATAGGTGTAATTGAATGAACAAATGATTGTATATAATTTTTTAATGTACAAAATAGCTATGGATATTGACCGTAGCCACTAATCTGACAGGTGTAGCCTTTTCAATTTTGGCATATTGCTACGGACTTTTAGCTACAAATAATATCCGTAGCTGTTTGAAGTTTTCACTACAGATATAATTGCTACGGATTATATTTGTAGCTGTTGTAACCTATAGCTACAAATTAAATCCGTAGCCATATGTTCCAGACCTATTGTTACGGCACCTACGACTACGGTCGTGCCACGGACTAGCTACAGACTAAAATCGTAGCCATAGGTCTATGGCTACGGATAAAATCCGTAGCCTTTGGCCATTTTTTTTGGTAGTGAAAGCTCCTCGACATTGGATTACTTCTGAGCCTGGTCGAGGAGATCGACCAATGTCGTCCGGGGATTCTTGCCAAGAGAGAAGAGGAATCTCCCCTCCTTTAGGCCGTCCATCATAGCGGGAGGGCGATCTGATATGAATAGCCCTCCACTTACATCGCTTCTAAGTTGAAGCATTTGATGTAGTCCTTCAACAACTCGTCCTCCTTCTAAGTGATGGTAAGGTGATGAGCCACTGGCTTTCACTTTTCTTTTCCTCTGATGAAGTTGGTAATGAAGGCTTTGTTGAGCTGTGTAACAAGCTAATGGACTTCAGTTTCAATAGTCGAAACCATTTCCAGGCTGCTTCTGACAGAGTTAAGGAGAATGCTCGGTACATCAACGAAGGTGAGGCAACATGAAGTTCTATAACGCCCCAAATTTTCACGGCTAGAGTTTATACTCGTGCCCGAGAAAACCGGGTGTTAATAATGTAAAACTTGGATTCTTTAGAGATCGCTTCTTATAATTGTTATAGATCACATCTAGATACATTCAAGAAGGTAACATTCACAAGAATAAAATTAACTATATTTCTTATTCCAAAATCAAGTAAATCGTCAAATGCTCTCACAATGGGAGCTCATTACAAGTTTTGAGTTGCGTAGTGGAATTATAAAGAAAGTAAACCATAAACTAATTTTCCTAGTCTATTCAGTAAAGTCTTCTGCCAGGGTCTGGTCTTCTGGGTCCTCGACCTTACATCACCTACAACATCTATACGGTTGGGAGAGGGTCAACGCCTTACTCATAGTGATGGTTATCCTTTAAAGACTAACAATAATTCAAGAGATTCATAAAACAATGTAAAGGTTCTGATATGTCTCGTACTCCACAACTACAAGAGGTATCAATGACAAATAATCTATATGAGATGCATGCCTAGTAAAGTATATGCGGTTTATCACAATTAGCGATCGCCACAATGTGGAATATGATTATAGTTATCCTGCTTGCCTCGTATCCCATACTACTGAGATTCGCCGGCGTGTCCCACATTTAACATGGATTTATGTGGTTATCCCAAGACGGACACAACACATGACTAGGTGAATTATGCAACCCCGATTGAAGCGACTAATTGCGAAAACCAACCCCTAAAAGAAAAGAATTGATGTAACTCATATATATAATGATTTACATACATCAACTGGTGCACCATCACCCATGAAACATGAAATTATGTTTCATCATAGGGCTGCTACCGAAAATGCATTACGTCCACAATATTTATTCAATCGCTAGAAGAGGGATACCCGACATAGTACTTGCACCAAGAGAGAAACCCTTGAACTATGGGAGTTTAGGAATATCAAGACACCTGCCCAAGCCTTTAAGGTAAATAAGACACGAGTGGCAATGACCAGCTCAAATAAGAGGCGAGTGACGAAGGTCAACTCAAATAAGAGACGAGTGGCAAAGGTCAACTCAAATAAGATTAAAGGCAAGAGCAAGGCTCATATCCATAGCCCCAGATGAATTCAGGAAGACTCCTTGCAATGGACATCATGTCATAATCCTAAAAGGGCCAATAATCGTTGATGACAATTTAAACAAAAATAGAGAGAAAGTCATGGTAATCTGAGAACAAGTAAAAGGCATGAAAAATGGCACGTAAAAAGGCGAGATAAAATGCATCGACTCAATTAAAGTAAGCTTAAAGGATAAAACCCTCACCTTATGTCATGGAATCGCCTTCTATTCTAATTCACCTAGTTTGGATGGTTTAAGCAAGATTTCGATTAGATTCAGTAAATCCGAGGTGATTTGATTCAGATTATATTCCTTGATAGTTTGGGTATTGATAAGTTCTATCCTACCTTCTTTTGATCCAACCTAATCATGAAGTCACCATGTTTTTGTGAGATGGGATCCTTCCCATGAACATTTAGAGAGGAGAGGAAGGAAAAGAAAGAAAACAAGAAAGAAAAAGAAAAAGAAAGTAAACTAGGGGCTAGATGTGAACTGAATTCATTAGCCAATGTTCTTCTTCTCTCTTTTCTCTTCTTCCTCTCGTTCTTCTTCTTACGGTGCTTCTTTAGATCATTAGGTGAGGGATCCTTTTATAACAGCACAGTGAATCTTCCAAACACTTCTTGCGAAAGCTCTCGCAATCCTGATTTACGCAGCTTGTTTCCTATACAGCAAAAACAGGGATTTCTTCTTGCGTCCGATCCAGATTGGGGTGATCTTTGAACCGACCCTTTCGATCTGGCTTCTTGGAAGTGGTCAGACTCTTCCCTGCTTCAATTTGGACGGCCTGGATCAAAACTAAGATCCATAGGTGGGCCATTTATCATCATGTTTGTTTCAAAAATTATGTCATTTGTGTTTGCGTATTATTTCCGAGATCCCAGCAACGCTGGACTCTTCCTGATCTTCTGACGCTTCCAGTGGTGGTCAAATCTTCTTCTAGCAGGGACTGGATGGTTCAGATCTTTCTTGAATCGGGTCCCACATGGAATTTTCCATGTAATCGCGGAGACCGAAATTTCCGGTGTTGTTGCCGTTTGCGGAAGGAACGTGGAAAAGATGCGGGTGGGATTGGATTCCGATCATTACTGGAGTCCGTGGGGTCCGCTCTTGATGATTATTTGAGGAATCCACTCCCTTCATCGGCTCTATAGGGCCACATTAGGCCATGGGCCAAAAGATGAAGGAATTCCAAGTCTTTGGTGAGTCATAACCCCCTGATCATCCATGGCTTTCCATGCTTGAATGTTATTGAAATCACGTAACAAGATACACATGATTGGTTAGCCATCATAACAAGGTACGTGTTTCACCATGGCATTAGTAGGTGATCTTTCGAGAAATCCGCTCCCTATACCGACTTCAGCTCGCTATGTGGGCCCATGGCCCCAAGTTTAAAGTAGATTTGAGCTTTGAGTGGGCCACACCATCAGTTAACATGAGGACTACATTAGCTGTTGGTGGAAAATCAGTTACGTAGATTTTTAGTTTCATGAATGGCTAGGGCGAAGGTGGGGTCCACTATGATGTTTGGTGAGTAATCCACTCCATTCACCAGAGCTGTAGGGTTATTTTATGCTATGGGCTCGAATATGAACCAGATTTAAGCTTTTAGTGGCCCACATGTTGTAAAACATCCAAGTGAAACTCACACGTAGAACTTACGTGGGTTTGGCATGCAACGTTGGTTGTGTAAACAGTGGCTTTATAATTACAAATTTGCCCTTCTCCTTTGTTACAACTTCTGCCGTCCGTATCTCCTGACTGCACCGTGCAAATGAGACAAAATTTCACCAGTGCTTGTTATATTTCACGCTCTTTCTAACGCCTAAGTTTGAGCCTTGATCACTTATAGATGATTCAGATGTCTTTTTAATGGACAATACCACTCCGATGTCTAAAAACGATGTTTTATACACATAATGGGGAAGTTAGCCGGTAGTCTTGGAATACACCCTAGGATCTTCGAAATGACCGATTTATTAAAATATTTGGGTGGCCGTTGGCGGGTCCAAACATGATGGATGGTTAAATGGCTTAATCTATGGAATGAAGGTCATTCCCAATGGTTGGATTCGTGTTAGGGAATCGATGTAAGGTTAGGATAATTAGATTTGTATCGTACACATGTACATATTATGTTACTTTTTATGGTAACACTCGAGAACTTTCAATACTCGAGTATTGAAATATTTAAGGTGTTACAAGTTCCATCCATGCCACGAAAGATTCCAGATGCTCGACTGGGTCAATGGACTCAGAATAGGGGGTCATTTATGACATCTTGAACCTGGGCGGGAGCTGAGCTTGCATGATGTCGTCGATGGATGGTGGCTCAGTTACCTCTAACATAGCTTCTACTGAGGTCGACACTTACGCGCAATAGGCCTGGCGTATGTCGCCGATCTGACCTCGTAGCTCCCTAAGTTCCACTTCCCAAGCGACCTTGTTCTCTTTTACCACTTCAGGACTTTTCCTGCGCCTCCGGTTCTTTAGCATGTGACGAAGGTCTGAAGCGGTGAGAGCAGCTATTCTAGTGGTTTGGGTTTGCACTTGGCTGGGCAACTTTGATCGTGGTTTGACCTCTTGCGGAGCATCGCGTGGAGGTTGGGATTGCTGGGTAGTGGCACCATCCTCTGCTCCGTGGCCAAGGAAGGGATTTTGTCTCTTTAGGATTTGCATTAATCAATTCATGTTGTCATTCAAAGCTTCGACTCGATTCTCCAGAGAGACGAGCCGACCTCCTCAGTTTTGGGTTCTGGGTTTAGGTGTCGCAGGAGAGAAATCAGCTTGTAGCTGAGAGGATTGATTGCCTAGATCGGCGGAATATTCTGGCAGAGCAGGAAGGGCCGTAATAATAACGATTGGAGATTTCTTCTCTGTTTTGCCATCCTAGAACTTTGGTAAGATAAGAATGGCTTTAATGTCATTCCCACAGATGACGCCAAACTGTTGATGCTATTTTCAGGTTAACACTAGCTAGACCACTGGACCTCTAAGTACCTGCACACGAAGAAGACAAAGGAGACCTTGGCTCTAGCAGGGGGACCCTCCCAGGTTATCCAGATACAATAGAATTTTAGGGTTTATTAGGCACGTAGAGTTGTGTGTAAAAGTGCACCCATCTTTGCACACTTGTTTGTCAAACACATGACTAGTTGTGTCTAGTAGTTAGATGAGCTCTTGGCAAATGAAGACCGACAACGCAACTGGATCAGAAGCATCAAAGCCACATTGAAGACAAAGAACCGCTTCTACGATCTTGATCTTGCAAATAGATGATCCCAACCCAAATAGGAAAACCTACTAGGTCATCTATTGAAAGCCAATTTCGAGTTCAATTTTCTATCCTTTAGTCATGGCTTTAACAAGTCCTAAGTTGATAAATGATTAAAAGGACAAACAGGAAAATTTGACCACTGTACGTAAGAAGAAGGTGTCACCAATAGCACCTTCGGTATCATCGAAGATACCTTCGGTGTTATTGAAGGGGCTCAAAACAGTCCAGAAACATTACAAAGATAATTCGGTGTCACGACTGCCACCGACGAACAAATTTTGGTGTCACTGAAAGAGACCTTTTTCATTCAGCAACTTGAGGAATTAATTCGGTACTACCAAACTATATTTCGGTACCACCGAGCAAGTTCGTATACCGAAGTTAGCTTCGGTAACACCATAGACTAGTTGTTTTCTATCCGTTGGAACTTTTTATCTATAAAAGCGGCTTATAGAAGCTTCCAAAATTAGTGGATTAAGGCATCTTAGAGTCTCTAGTGCACCTCAAGCTTATCCTAGCCAATCTAGACTCTATCCATATGAGTTTCATGCTGTCTTCTTTGTGATCTTTCACTTCTATGAGCATTTAAAGCTCCTATTAATGAAGAACATGAACTCGTGCCTTCTCTAGAGTATAAAGACCATACCAATAGGAAAATCCTGTCTTTTGATACTCTAGATCATCCATAAGTTGATTCCCTTAGAAAATCCAATCATTATCTTAGATAGGAGATTCAACCAACTCCCATTACCTTGATCACCTCTATAGGCATATCTTATGCAAGGTTCTTGATCGTGAAGCTAAACCAACAGGAAAATCCAAGCTACGCGATCAGGAGAGCATCGGGGAGCTGATTCAAGCATGAAAGAGCAAAGATCAAACAACCCAAGACAAGCTACAAGAGAGGGCTCATTCTGACAAGTAAGTGTCATTTTAAGAGTCCAAAGTTTAGTCTCTATCCTCGTGTAGGATTGAGGTTAAGAGTTTGCTATCAACAAACTCGTGTAAGTGCCTTGTGTGGGACCTTGGCCGGTGGGCCTAAACGTAGATGCCTTGTGTGGGACCTTGGCCGGTGGGCCTAAACGTAGGTGACTTGTGTGGGACCTTGGCCGGTGGGCCTAAATATAGGTGCCTTGTATGGGACCTTGGCTGGTGGGCTTAAACGGAGGTGCCTAGTGTAGGACCTTGGAGGGTGGGCCTTAACGTGGGTTCTTAGTGTAGGACCTTTGCTCTTGCGGAGAGCATAAATTTGTGTCTTTAGTGTAGGACTGTAAAGCTTATTGGTGAACCTATTTTAAAACCATTAATAGTGAAATCCGGTGCACTTTAAAATTGAGTGTGGATGCCGGGAGTGGAGTAGGCACATAGCCGAACCACTATACATGCTTGTGTTTGGAATTGTCATTTGTGTATTTGTTTAATCATGCTCATATATGCTTGAATGTTTTAAATTCTCATACATGAATGAATGAATGTTATTAATTGATAGGAAGCACATTCCACACACAAGCTCGCAATACTAGTCTAGTTGTTACATTTGTATATCTTTAATAGCCTTTGTGATTGAAACCTCTAACTGGCTTGGAAGCTGTTAGAGTTATATTGCCTTACTTGCTTTAAACTGAATGATTATTTAAGTTAGGCAATCAAGATTTTAAATAGGCAAAAATATTTGAAAAGTCTTATTCACCCCCATCTAGGACCTTCTCTCATATTCATTCTTCAGTATCAGCAGTGTAAACCGCAACTTCAATTGGTATCAAAACGAGGTTCCTCTGAAAAAGGTCTAACAACCTAGAGGAAGATCTTGACTGAAGAAAGAACTATAGGCCAAAGAGAGGGACCATCTGTCTCACGACCACCCATCTTTAATGGAACAAACTATGCATACTGGAAGGCTAGAATGATATATTTTCTCCAGGCCTTAGATGATGTTTTTTCGGAGATTGTCGAAAATGGATATACTGCACCAATATAACAAATTGTTCTCGAAGATGGCACAACAATCACCAAACCAAAACCAAAGGCCAAATGGACCCAGTATAACAAAGAGATGAGGATGTGTGAAGCCAAAGCCATGAATGCAATCTTCTGCGAAGTTTCGCAAGAGGTATTTCATTAGATAAGTATGTGTGTAAACTCTATGGCAGCATGAGAGTTATTAGAAACTACCCATGAAGGAACCAACATGGTAAAAATATCAAGGCTTCAACTCCTGACATCTCAATTTAAACAAATAAAGATGAAAGAAGATGAGATGTTCATGGAGTTTTTCACAAAATTAAATGGTATATGCAACTCCATGGGTGGACTTGGGGAAAGAATTTCGGTACCCAAAATATGTAGGAAAATTCTGAGAACCCTACTAGAATGTTTTAACTCCAAGGTCACTACAATTGAAGAATGTAGAAATATAGAAGAGATGAAAGTAGAAGAACTAGTAGGTTCCCTACAAACCTTTGAATTACATTACAAACCTTCTACAATAACCAAGAATAATGCCCTCAAAATTACCAAAGATATAGATATAATAGAGGAAGAAGAAAATGAAGATGCAGATGTTGACAAGGAGGTAGCCCTGTTGGCTCAACGGTTCAAAAAAATCTTCAACAAGAACCATGGGAGACCATACAGTAACCAAGGAGTTCAACTGGACCACAAATGCCAAATAGGTAAAATCTTTAGGAAGTCCAAAGAACTCCAATGCTATAATTGCCAAAAGCATGGACATATATACACTGACTGTCCATCCAAGAAATCAAAAAGAAAAGCTATGGCGGTAGCATGGGATGACTCAGATGAATCCAATTCTGAAAATAATGAATTCGATAGTGAAGATGACCAAAAGCCACTAAAAATACTTATGGCATCTACAACCACAATCATTCCCAACTTGAAGAACATAATAGAAGAAAAACATATAAATATGAAGGATGAGAGCTAAATGTGCAATCTATTAGCTCACATCACATTATCCTCTCAAGAATATTGAAAACCGACCCTAGTGGTCCACTTGAGCTAAATCGTATATCTGAGGATCATGCCTCTTATATAAGCATTAGAGTCAAACCAAAGGATTAAGCCTGATAACTAGTCTAATTGTTAAATCTGAGGATTCCTTGCCTTTAAATATTTTGGTAATTTCATGTTAAAATCATATCATGAACACATGTGCATATTAGGAAAATCTATTACAGCAACTTCTGAGTTTCAGGGATACTTCGGTAACACCGAACTTACCTTCGGTACTACCGAAATCGAGCCGTGTCAAACTACTTAAATCCCTCACTGCTTAGTCTGTTTAGACTGTCACTTCTCTTGCTTCTTCCTTAGTTCGATTGAAGGGTTGTGCAACCAAAATCAGCAAAATCTAAGGTATCTCCTAGTGTTTTCTCTCTTCATCTCAAAAACTAGGATCATTTGCCCTAGGTTTGTCTCCTCTTGATAGGTCTTTATCATTCCACTTCATTTCCCTAAATGGAGTCATCACCACCTATAGAAAACAGATCCGAGAAGAAGCATGATAGAGAAGACTCAACCAGAACTAGGCAAAAACTCTGCGTTCCAAAGCGTGAGCGATCTTCTAACCAATCATCTCGACCCTCGTCCTCTTCAAACCCTGACTCTACCAGTCCCATTGCTGCTAGATTCTTGAAGAGAAGGATTGTATGTGAAAGAAGAGTAGATGTAAAATGTCTTGAAAAAATTAAAGTTTAGGAAATTCTTTCATGACAAGGATGACTGCAAGTTCTGTCGTATGGAGAATCAGTTAATGAAACCCTAGTTTGATCATTCTTGTCTCATTGCACATTATCCAGGGGTTTCAAAGCTGACTGCGATGGTCGAATAGTTAAAATCACCCCATATTGCATTTCAACTCTTATAGGAATACCATTGAGCTCCAAACAACCCTCTGATTTAAACCTACCCACTGAAGCAAAAAGGGCCGTTTGGACCAAATTTTTGTGCAATGGGAACAATGTACCTTGGCACACGGGAACACACTATGAGCCACAAATATGTCCCATGATTATCGTATACTACATCTGATTTTCATCTCCAACATCTACCTTAGATACGAAAATCATACTGAGCTTGCACCATTCATGGTGGAGACCCTATAACACATTGGTAAAGGGGAACCATTATGCCTGCCTGCCTTAATATACGATGAAATAGTCTCAGGATTTGAGTCTAACTTCACAGCAATACCTTTAGGTCATTTGTTGTGTGAGCTGGCCCATCAATGTGGATTCAGGGTAGCTGAAGGTGAATCTATATCATCCCTAAAAATCAATATGAATAGTATCAGAAAAATGAATCTCTCTTCTGTGAATGAAACTGATAATCCAACATCGGCAGAAGAAGAGCTTCCGGGGAAGGAAGATGAAATGGTTAAAGAAGGCCTAGATACCCATTCACCAACCTTATCTCCTACAGTTTCTACTCCTCAGAGGAATGCTCTCGTGTAAATTTTAGAGAAGCAATCAAAACTTGGTGAGAAGGTGAAGACAATGGAAGAAAAGCTCAACTCATTCCAACAGTCAGTGCAACAGATTGCAGCACATCTGTCATGCCCCCAAGAAGATACTGCTGATGGATCTTCTTAAGAATAACTATGTAGCAGGATTATTTGTGTTGTGTGTATTTTTTTTATTTATTTATTTTTTGGCTGGAAAATTATTTTGGTATATTAATGCATCAATCATAAATTTCCTTGATTACTGATTTTCCAAGGAAATTAAAACTCTCCAGCTCTTTGTTATATTGATAAATTCATAGTTAGTACCTTATTTTGGAGATAAGATTATCTGAAGTTGCATATGCATTCTAATTGAAATATTTCATCTACTTTTTTTCTGGTATATCTGAAAAATATGGAACTTCATATGCATACTGATGAGATTTGTTAATCCTTCCATTAATGATTCTAATATATGATTACAGCACAATAATGCTTAAAGACAAGGGCAAGGCTCCTGCAAAAGGAGAACACTCCTCTAGACGAACTAACCTTTGTCGTTCTCCTTATTCCAACCCTACTGAAATGGCTATGTTAAACAAAACAATCTTTGACAGATTGATCCGATCCCTTCTCATCGAACCATATGGGATTGATCTCTACTTAGGATAAATTGGTTGGGATAACCTACTATACTTTGGAGGAGAGGTTCAACATGACCTCATTCATCAATTTCTAAACTCTTGTCATAACACTCATGATGACCCTCCATCCATCAGTGTCAACTTCATGAATCAAACCAAGGATATTACTCCTTTGCTGCGGAGTCAACTATTGCACCTCAGAGTAACAAAAATTCCCCCAACTGATTGTTCTCTCAATTATCTCAAGTTTGGGGAGAGTTAACTCGAGCATTGTGTAATGGTGCCACAATCCCCCGGAACAAACGAAACTTCCCCATCATCGCATTTAGACTTAACCACCAAAGTATTGCATAACATTCTGAGTACAAATGCATACCCAAGTGAAGTTTCTGGAGATATGATCTCTCCATTTGTTCTAAATATCCTGTATGACATCTTTCAGGGTATTGAAGTATGCCTACCAACCCTTATCCCTAGTTGTCAAATGCATTCATTGTACTAGCCTTCCCTTCCCAAGTGTTGTCTGCAAACTCTCATAATTCCTTGGTTTGCCATCTACTCATGATACGATATATCTTGCCGTGTGCTTTACCAAGGAAACTCTAATTCAACTAAATGTGTTTGTAACTACATTTAAGGAGAATCAGGAATGCAGGAGCGGCAAAGAAGTTTAAGACACTCCCATGACCACTGGCTGGGACTCTTGTCGCACCCCAGTGCCTACACCAAGTCTATTGTCTGTCAGCACTGAGCATCTCCTTCGCCAGAACGATCCATTGTGTCAACTTCTTGAAGGGCAATCAAATATAGAAGCTCACCTCCGACAGTGCGAAAATCGACTCTCTGGGATTAGACTACATCTTGACTCTCTTCAACATACTGGGGAACACATCACTGAATTGCTTCTGACTCGCCGTTCTTATATCCCTCCGTATGAGGGTGGATCTTCTAGATGAAGTTCTGTTGTTGTGTTGTTGTTGTTAAATCTGGATATTTTTTTGGTTGGTTGTGTTATGCCCTTAAGGGATTAACTTTTAAATTTTTTAGATGCTGGTTCATTCTACCCAAAACTTGGGGTAGTAATTTTGGTGAATTCATGGTGATATCCATTCTGCTCATGTTAGATATTTCTTTTATGGTTATCTTTTCTGTCTAACATGTGATTTGACTGCGTATGATGATATATTTCATTATTTGGATGATGCTCTTTATGCTTATATCATTATATATTTGTTCTATTCACTTACCCTCTGGATTCTCATCTCTATTTTATTGAATTATTTCTTGGTAAATCCTTTGTCAATAATTGATAAAAAGGGGGAGACGAAACCTACCCACCAAAACAATGTTTGTTTCTGCAGAAATTATTTTTTCCCTTGTTGCAGGTTATTCTTGGTAGACACTATGGGGGACCAACATGATTTTGTATTACATGTCAAGTCTTGAGTTGTAAATTTCACTTTTGATTGTAATAATTTATTATTTTGGTATGTCATTGGTATGGACCATGACACGGTCGTAGGATAGGTTGTTTTTGTCACATGATTGACAAAGGGAGAGATTGAAAGTACACCCACCTTTGCACACTTGTTTATCAATCACGCGACTAGTTGTGTCTAGTAGTCGGATGAGTTCTTGGCAAATGAAGATCGCGATGCAACTGGATCATAAGCATCAAAGCCACATTGAAGACAAAGAACCATTTTTATGATCTTGATCTTGCAAGTAGATGATAAGGAACCGCTTTTATGATCTTGATCTTACAAGTAGATGATCCCAACCCAAATAGGAAAACCTATTTAGGTCATCTATTCAAAGCCAATTTCGAGTTCATATTTTCTATCATTTAGTCTTGGCTTTAGCAAGTCCCAAGATGATGAATGATTAAAAGTACAAACAGGAAAATCTGTCCACTGTCGGTAAGAAGAAGGTGCCACCGAATAGCACCTTCGGTATCACCGAAGATACCTTCGATATTACCGAAGGGGCTTAAAACAGTCCAAAAACATTACAAAGATAATTTGGTGTCACTGACTAGATATTTCGATGACACCAACTGCCACCGATGAACAAATTTCGATGCCATTAAAAGGACCTTTTTCATTCAGCTACTTGAGAAATTAATTCGGTACTATCGAACTATGTTTCGGTACTATTGAAGCAAGTTCGGTGATACCGAACTTGGCTTCGATAGCACCATAAACTAGCCATTTTCTATCTGTTGGAACTTTTTATTTATAAAAGCACCTTGTAGAAACTTGCAAAATTAGTGGATTAAGACATCTTAGAGTCTCTAGTTATAACGCCCCAGTTTTTAGAACCCGAGTATATGACTCATTCTCCAAAAACCCGAGTGTTATCCTATAAAATTCAATGTATATTTGAACCACTTATCATTAATCA
This sequence comes from Magnolia officinalis, assembly GCA_021015155.1. NCBI lineage: Eukaryota > Viridiplantae > Streptophyta > Magnoliopsida > Magnoliales > Magnoliaceae > Magnolia > Magnolia officinalis. The sequence continues at coordinate 50,902,616 of JAJHSJ010000001.1, forward strand.
GAGTTAACAACAACGTAGCTAGAGTAAACCATGCATTGTATAAAAACATTCCAACCATAATAAAAATCCAAATGTAGCGCCCATACAGGACTTATACAATCGCAAATACAAAGTTCATTAAACAAAGATAGAAATTTAGTGTCTAATGACGAAGCTCAACATGGGCCATAGGGACCTCGTCTAGCTCCTCAGCTACCCGATTTGCTCTAGCGAACCATTGAACAGCATCGACTCGCTCTACACCTGCATCAACTATTATGATTTGATAGCGTCAATGGCTATCGCAGTGAGGGGCACCCTCTAAGATTACGCACTCATCATTCATAATCCAACATAAATTGCAATATGTGAGAAGAGACATATTGAACAACACAATTCAAAATCATAATCATATATTCAGAAATAAATCAACATAATTTCAACATTAAGAAAATGTAATAGAAATCGCAACGCAAGGGAATGTGTCCAGATATTCAATTAATCAGTCATTCAAATTTCGTAAAATGGCTAGAAAATCAAGCTTTAAACCTCTACTTCACTCAGAAATCATATCGTACGTGAACACCGCAAGATGGCTAGGAAATTGCTAAGCGAACACCCGCTCCACCCGAAAATGACAATACGACTGAACATCGCAAGATGAAGAGAGAAAAACATACAAACATCTACTTCACCTAGAAATCATATCGTACGTGAACACTGTAAGATAGCTAGGAAATCGCTAAGCGAACACCCACTCCACTCGTAAATTATGGTACGACTGAACACCGCAAGATGAAGAGACAAACAACATATAAACTCTAGACCACCTGGAAATCATATCGTATGTGAACACCATAAGATGGTTAGAAAATTGCTAAGCGAACACCTGCTCCACCCAAAAATCACAATATGATTGAACAACACAAGATGGCTAGAAAACCAACAAAACACAAAAGGGCACTAAGCCACGAGGGCAAATATGCAGTCCAAGCCGTGTAAGGCAAATATGCGATCCAAGCCGTGTAAGGCAAATATGCGGTCTAAGCTATGTAAGTCAAAATGTGATCCAAGCCATGTAAGGCAAATGTACGATCCAAGCCAGGTAAGGCAAAGTGTGATCCAAGTCATGTAAGGTAAATGTGCGATCCAAGTCGCGTAAGTCAAATATGGACCACAAGATAGTAAGACCACGACAAGTTCCATCCAATCCATCAATTGATCGTAAATGACAATCATATAATTAATTAACATGTGTACAACTAAAGATAGCATATTATCATCAATCATTTATGCTTACCAAATTAAAGGGATATGTTCATTATCTAATACAGGAATCAAGTGCGCAACATGTTATCATATACACATATTCACATAATAAGTTAACTAACTCAATCAAGTAACTTAGGAGATACTAAATGGGAGGGATTAAGGCATAATTTATGATTAGATTAATGAATTTAAGTGGGAAGCTCAATAGGTGATTTCTCACCTCGATCAAGCAATCTAGTTGCGTGGCCTGCTAGATAGCATGACCGAAGTCCGATAGAGTCAAATCTAGTCGATAAACATGAGACCACAACACAATCAAAACATCAACGAATATGGTTAGTAATTGGTTCCTACGGTCAATATACTAAGTGAAAACTCATTCAGTTACTAATGGGTATAAATGAGTTTTGATTTACCTCTATCTTGGTGGCTTGACACGAACTTAACTAAAATTAACTGAGTCGACTCGATCGAAAATCGGGTGCACCTCCTCTCTCCCTATTGGGATTCAAAGCACTAGGCCCACGCCCAACAACTCAATGAGTCAGCTTATAGGTGCGACGACCACCCCATCTCTCTCTTCTCTTCTCCTTTCTTTCTTTATTTTCTTCTGCTTTTCTTCTATATATATATTTTTGGAATGTCCAACAATGTTTGGACTAAGGCCCAAACCCAACTCGACTCGGCTGGACTCGGTTCCAACCAAGTCAACTCAGTTTTGACCGAAAAACGGCCCCAAGCTCCCATCTCATTTTCTTTTTATCTCCCTATTCCTTTCTTCCTCCCTCTCTCCTTCTTCTACTGTTTCTATTTTTTAAAAAAAAATTGCTGGCACGTCCAACAAGAACATGGACCGAGTCAACTCGGACTGAACTCGGCAGCCACAACTTGGCAGCGAGTTGACTCGACTCCCAATTCTCTCTCTCTCTCTCTCTCTCTCTCTCCCTTTTTCTTTCTCCTTCTTCTCTCCACTGCACCGTACAACAACCTGGACTAGTCAGCGACTGATTCGCGCTCGGCCTGGTTGGGTTGGGTTGGGACAATAACCACCCATCTCCTTCTCGTTTTCTCTTTCTTTCTTCCTCTGCCTTCCTCTCTTTTCTCCCTTCTTTCTCAGGTTTAATTAGTAAGAAGACCGGACATGAATAGATCTCAAGCTCGAGTGAACTCAGCCTGACTCAACAACATTATAGTTGGAGGTGCAGGCAACTCGTGCACGACCTTTATGCACTAATCTCGTCGAGTTTCATCCTTGCACACATGAGATGGATATAGGTTTGGTTACATGATGGAATGCTGCCCAAACACGAGCCATCTAATGAGCTTTTTCTGATGTCGGAATGGGGCCCACATTGGTCGTACAGACTCGATCTTCAAGCGAGGAAGAAGAAGGATGATCATGGAAGGTTTCATATCTTTAGGTTTTTCTTTGATCTAGTCATCATGGAGGGTGTGGATGAGGCCAAGGGAGCTCGAAGAATGCTAAGATAGAAGCTTTAAGGAGGTTTCTTTGGTGATTTTGAAATTTAAAGGGTTCGACTATTTTTCTAGGATTTTTGAAAGGGATGGAGGAGGCTATGGAGAGATGCTCGATCCTCCCTCCTTTAAGGTTTACCCTAGCTCTCCAGAGCCATTTGATGAAGAACAGATGGCTCGGATTGCACTTAGGGCGACGCTTTCCTTTAAATGAAAGACTCCACCCGACCTTTTTCTTGTAGGCTGCAAAGGTCTCTAATCAGAATAACATGGACGGCTGGGATCATTCTAAATGGGTTGTTGGGATGGCCAGGAGGCAATGCACGTGGATTGCCAACGTGTAAAGGCAATAAAAATAGAAACTTTCTGTTTTCGAAAAGATCGGCAGCACGCAACTTTCTTGTGCCCGTGATCGTGGTCACACGTGTGCAATCTAGCGGGTGAAACTGGTCAGGGATTGGTTGTCCACGTGTCATATACAAGATGAACGGATCAGATCTTTCGGGTGGTTGATCATGGTGGGCCACAGCTCACCCCAAACGGAAATAGTCCATTTAAAAATCTGGAAACGGGAAAGGAAGAAGGAAATTTCCTTCTTCCGTCGGGTCAGACCAGTTTGACCAGGTCTTCCAGGGCTAGTGCTCAGCGAGTGCACACAATTTATTTGTACACACGCCCCAGAATGGGGTCCACTGAGATGTTTGGAAGAAATCAACTCTGACCATTGAGTTATTTACCTCAAGTTAGGTCACCAGACCTTTGATGGGGCAGATTCATATCCTGGGTGTGCCTGAATAGAAGGAATTATGGTCTTTAAGTGTCAGTTTTCGTCGATCCGACGGTCAAATAGCCTCCTCGTATGTCATTAATGGTTATAATGGTACCTAGTCCGGTTTAAATGATCTTTAATGACACTTTATTTGTAGTATTTGAGTGTGAGACTACTCGATATTAATATTGTAGATCGGATGGATGATGGATCCCTCGATTTAGGGTCTGAAGTTGATGGTTTTGGCTAATCCACTCCATCTATCCGCTCTGCCAATTCGAATTAGGACGTAACCCAAAGGATGAGGTAAATCCAAAGACTTAAGTGGGCCATATCAACTAAAGTATGGCCATTAGGTACCAATTATCATTGATCTGATGGCGATCGATGGTCCATTCCTGAAATCAAGACTGTTAAATTAACTGGTGAGCCAATTAGGGCCACCATCTACTTTAAATTGATGTTACCTTGCACAGATGGCCACGCTTTAAATTGATGTTAGGTACTTTCCAATTATGATCTAATGGTTCGTACTCCAATTTATGGTAGATTCCACAATCATTTATACAATTAGTTGCCCCTACACCTCAATTGAACGAGCGACCCTCCTAATGGTTGCATTTAAGTTATGATAAAGGTGGATGTTTAGATGAATCGGCTTCGTGATTACATTAAGTTAGGGTCTTGTGAAGACACTCGAGTACTGAAATGTACGGGGTGTTACAATCTACCCCCCTTAAAGAGAATTTCGTCCTCGAAATTCAACACTCCTAGCTTAAATGGGAATGAGGAAAATCCGTTTTACTGTGTTTGTTAGCATTCACCACCCTCTCCGTGTAGTATGTTTGTATTCACGACTGACTACCAGGACTGGGGTTGTTACACTAGTGTACCCCAAGCTTATCCTAGCCAATCTAGACTCTATCCATACAAGTTTCATGCTCTCTTTGTTGTGATTTTTCACTTCTATGAGCATTTAAAGCTCCTATTAATGAAGAACATGAACACGTGCCTTCTCTAGAGTACAAAGACCAAACCAATAGGAAAATCCTGTCTTTTGATACTCTAGAGCATCCATAAGTTGAATCCCTTAGGAAATCCACTCATTATCCTAGATAGGAGATTAAACCAACTCCCATTACCTTGATCACCTCTATAGGCATATCTTATGCAAGGCTCTTGATCATGAAGCTAAACCAACAGGAAAATCCAAGCTACGTGATTAGGAGAGCATCAGGGAGCTGATTCAAGCACGGAAGAGCGAAGATCAAGCAACTCAAGACAAACTACAAGAGAGGACTCATTCCGACAAGTAAATGTCATTTTAAGAGTCCAAAGTTTAGTCTTTATCCTCATGTAGAATTGAGACTAAGTGTTTGCTATTAACAAACTCGTATAGGTTCCTTGTGTGGGACCTTGGTCGGTGGGCCTAAACATAGGTGCCTTGTATGAGACCTTGGCCGGTGGGCCTACACGGAGGTGCCTTATGTGGGACCTTGGCTGGTGGGTCTAAATTTGGGTTCTTAGTGTAAGACCTTTGCACTTGCAGAGAGCATAAATTTGTGTCCTTAGTGTAAGACTGTAAAGGTTATTAGTGAACCTGTTTTAAAACCATTAATAGTGAAATCCGGTGCAATCTGGGATTGAGTGTGGATGCCGAGAGTGGAGTAGGCACGTAGCCAAACCACTATACATGCTTGTGTTTGGAATTATCATTTGTGCATTTGTTTAATCATGCTTATATATACTTGAATGTTTTAAATTCTCATACATGATTGAATGAATGTTATTGATTGATGGGAAGCACATTCCACACACAAGCTTATAACACTAGGCTAGTTGTTATATCTGTATATCTTTAATAGCCTTTGTGATTGGAACCTCTAACTGGCTTGGAAGTCGTTAGAGTTATATTGCCTTACTTGCTTTAAGCTAAATGATTATTTAAGTTAGGCAATCAGGATTTTAAATAAGCAAAAATATTTGAAAAGTCCTATTCACCCCCCTCTAGGACCTTCTCTCATATTCATTCTTCAGTATCAGCGGTATAAATCGTAATTTTAGTGTGTACCTTTCACCATTAGAGGAGTTCTTATTTATAGCCTTGCTGACTTAATTATGTAGATAGATGTGCCCCTTAATCATGAGATGCATTCAGTGTACGTTTCTTAACCGTTTCGCGAGATCTCCGGTGGAGATAAGATCAAGTGGTCGAGCTCTAGTCGAGCTCGGGCCATTCAAACTGCCCTTAGGATTGCCATCCCGAGTTGGATGCTCTGTAGACCATGATTAGCTCATCTTCCCACATGGTTTTGTCCTTTATTGGACTCTCAGGTCGTGACCTGGCATCGACATCCGAACAGTATCCTTGAGCTGTCCTCATACAGGGCTTTACTGGCGTATGGAAGGCAGTATGACCATCATCTTCATCTTATCATATGATGTCTGTTTTGAGCCGCATAACTCTACATGTAAGGCCCCCTTCTTGAGTGGGCCTTAGAGAATCAAAGTAAGAACCTGACGGGAGCTCATAAATGGATGGGACCGTGGAAGGGCTCAGTGCTCACCTCCTTCTGAAGGAAGAGGAGATATATCATCTTCTGACAGATGGAACCACTGAGAGGACCGACCTCCTTATAGAAGGTCACCGCTTTCTACCCGTTAAGGGGCTCCTTGGTCATGATAGGCAACAGGCCAACCGCTTGCTTATCGATCAAACAACGTGCATAGATCTTCAGGCCGAACTTATTCCTCTGGTTAGCTCACTTTTACCCATAACAGATGCCACCACCCCGATGTTGTTGGGGGTGTAAAAGTGATCATGACATATAAGATGCAAAATGCATGAGTCATACCATCAAAGTCATGCACCAAACCTGCGCATATAGCACGATCATGTAGGGTGACCCTATCCCAAATAGCGTCCCCTAAGTGTCTCAAGCCAAAAGGCATATGCTATGATCAATCGTTATCCAAAACAGGCATATAAATTATGCATATGGGCATTTAAATGGGCATGGTATCCATTATACTAAGCATGTTATTGGTGTGTCCTATCAGGCCAAGCACATTAGCATGTTATAAGATATATCATGAGATAATCAGCCCTAATTGGCACATCAAGTACAGAGAGTGGGACCCAAATGACATGCCCAACTAGAAACATAGAGGTCTATGTGGCGTAGTCCATGTTAGACTAACATTGTCTCATCATGTAGCCTGTAAGGCATAGATAAAATACATATACCAAGGCGGGGTCCACTGGGAGTGACCCGGGTGGACACCCACATTTACAACATGTGTGCCACTAGGCTACCAATCTATTTGGGCACATGGCCCACTGATGATATCCCAAAACCATCAAATTATCTCCGACGTCACTATAATTACTTTATTAAGATGATCTGCACCGTTTGAACATCACTGATATAAACTGATGGTTATAGATCGATGGTTAGTCAATAGGTTGTGATCCTGTGCTTATGGCCCATCTGAGTATTGGGATTTCATCATTTCAGGCAAAGTATGTCCCCCAATGGATTTATTACAACCATAGTGTCAACATTGCATACATACACTAATTAAGGATTTTAAAATTGATTTAATAATTAATTTTAAACCCTTGCAAATACACATTGCATTAAACTTAGGATTATAAAGATTTTGAATACAGGGTACTAAACATAGCTAAGGGATTCCAGAAATCTAGGAAACCCGAGTCCAAGAGAGCCCTAAATCCAAGGGATCTCGAATCCAGGGATTACCACGTTTAAGGGATCCCAAAAACAGGGATTCCCAAGTTCAAGGGAGCCCAAAATCCAGGGGATCCTGAATCTAGGGATTTTCAAGTCCAAGGGATCCCAAAACTAGGGATTCCCAAGTCTAAGGGATCTTAAAACTAAGAAATCCCAAGTTTAAGGGGTTTTTACCACCACAATTCCTTATGGTGTAGCCCACCTAAGATCTGGGTTGGCCTGAAATTTAGGCCCTTGGCCTAAAATGTAAGACCCGTGTCCTAGCCTGTACTGTTACATAGGCTTCCGCGGCCCTTTCGGTTGAATTCCAGAAACCTCGACCTGTATGCGACGTTTGCGTGCGATCCTAAGTCGAGTGCCGATTCCGATTGTTGAGACCGATTTCGTTTGTCGAGGCCGATTTGCCGAGGCCAATTGTCGAGACCAATGTGATGTATATGTGACCCATAGTTGAGGTCCACTGTGATGTTTATTCAGCCCGTGTTTAAGGCCCAATGTGATGTATATTAGGCCTATATGATGAGACCCATTGTGATACATTTGAGGGTCAGGCGATGGAGCCCATTGCAATGTATGTTAGGCCCATGTGAAAGGTCCATCGTGATGTGTATTAAGCTCTTGAGCGAGGCCCATAGTGTTGTATATTAGGCCCTTTGTGAGGCCATGAGTCCACTATATGTTTGACCCTATGTGGGCCACCCCTTGGGGACAATGTTGGTTAAATATCCACATTGTCGAGGCCGAATGTCGATGCCGATTATTGAGGCTAGTTATTGATACCGATTATGAGTATGTGACAGCATAACATCCTAATACATGCCCATACGCATCATCTGTATGTTTGTTATGAGATGTGATTGACCATTGCATATGCCATATGGCAGGTTATTCATGGGACTACCTGATAGGCGGAGTTGCCTCACATGAGAGCACGACATGCGAAGGATTGATGCATGATTGGACTATGTGACTCATGCATCTCGCATTTGTGTGACATGACCACCGTACGCCCTAGCGACATCAGGGCCGTAGCCTCCATAGGCATTTTGTGGATGGCCAGATGGGACACCGAAAATCTGTTCTACATGGGGTGCTATAAATATCCCTGGGTGAAAGTCCCTAAACCCTCTTGGTTCCAGAGGTTGCTCCAACGTCTAGACGGAGTGGATGCATGAGCGCATGAGGGCCATATACCGTTAGGCCGCGTCTCCTACTGTGTCGTGGTCGGTTGGAAGGGAGTACGGCCTTACCTGCCCCAGAGGAGGGGGCAATGCTAGGCTGATTCTGACCAGCTGAGGAATGGGTCCGCTATCGATGACCCGGGCCCGATATTGGCAGGCGGATAGTGAGGTCTCTTGTTGCGCGCGATGGGGCGGCAATCTGGTTTGGAGTGTAATAGACCCCGGTGATTTCTCAAAGAGGAACCATACTGATATGTGGACTTATTGAGTAGGAGTGCATACTCATGCATTTATTTCATTCACTATCCACTCGGGATGGTGGTGCGCAACTAATTGTTGTGTACCTTCGCATGGCCAGGATTTCGGTTGGGCGCGCGACTGACCTGAGATCAGGAGTTTACCACATTGAGTCTGACTATCCAAATTTAGGTATGAGACTGGTTTGGATAGAAGTCCCTTGTGATGGACCCCATAGCCTGCGATACTACGTACTATCATCCCGAATTCACACTCCAGCATGGTCACTCCATTTGCACCGCATATTGCATTACATTCGCGGCATATGACATTTTGGGTTACTTGTGTTTCTACATTTATATGGTTTAGATACGACATCTGATATTTGACTCTTTATGACTCCCCATTTGTGTAGTTGATCTGTATCGCGTATTCTGATGTTGCTTGACTCATGGACTTATCTGTATTTCCGCTTACTCTGTTATCGTATGATTTATGATCTTGACAGTATTTCTGTTTACTCTGATAATTCATGATCTTGTCAGTATCTCTGCTTATTCGGATATTGTACCATTTATGGATTACTAGTATTTTTGGTATTGTATGAATATGACATTGCGTTGTAGGATCCCAGGATCGGAATCTAGCGTATGGACGCTAGGAGCCGATAATGGGGTACTACGGAGGCTATCGGCACCGAATTCGGCGATCGGGATTCCAGTGAATCCGATTTCTGGATTTGGGGCATGACATAAAATGATCTAGAGAAAAGGATGAGCGGTTTGGATGGCACATAAACATTAATGTGGGTCCCATGAGTGAGACCCAAGTGCTGTCAAAACTAGGGAGCCTACCCTGCCCACTTTTTACTTTTGGTACAGTCCACCTGAGTTTTGGGTCCATGGCCTACCATTATCTGGAAAAATGGGTGAACTGAGTGGATGAGTCATATACATCATGGGGGTCCCATGAGTGGGCCCAAATCCATGCCCCTGGCTGGGCGTTCGCCCACCTGGACTCTGATAGCATTAGCTCTGTTGCTTGCTGTTCCCCCTTTAAAAATAAAATAAAATTTGGGGATGTCCTATCAAGGTGGGCCCCGTAAGTGTGATCTACTCTGTTCACCGCTTCGCCTAGCTCAAGCGGGGTCCAGTGGCTCTGCTGGTTTAGATGAACAGGGACTCCACAAGCCTAGGAAGGTTTCAACAGCTGGTCTCCCTTAGTGCAGTCCACTCGAGACTTAAATCTGCCTCTTTTTTTGACCTATGGGCTAAAATAATATGGAGAAACTAGTGGACAACGTGGATTAAATATATACATCAAGGTGAGGTCCACGACTGTCTGCATGGGTGACGTGAGGGGGTACTCCCAGCCCCACCATCGCCTTTGGTGTGGTCCACCTAATTGTTGGATCGTCTTGATTTTTGGGCTCCATGGCCAACATGAGCCAGAAGACAGATGAATGGTGTGGATCTAAGAAATACATCAATGTGGGCACCACGAGTGGAAACCCACTCCATAGCCCCATGCAATATGCGTCAGTGACATAGGGGGTGCTCCCATCCCCTTGATGCTTGTGGTGTGGCCCACTAGAGATACAGGTTGGCTTCATTTCTTGGCCTAATGACAAAAATGAGATGGAAAAATGGATGGACGATATGCATCAAACGTATGAATCATGGTGGGGCCCACTAGTGGAGGCCCCATTCTCCCTCTTACATTGGTGGCGTCTGGACACTGGACAGTTCCAGCGTCTGTGATATTGAGAACGTCCAACGTCTAGACTATGTTTTTTTATTCCCCTCTCTTGTGGGGTCCACATGGGGAATCTGAACCGTCCATCAAGTGGGCTAGCTCAAGATGGTCCCAAGGAGCTTTGGATCAATTCGATTCTTGATGATTTCCTTCATATAAATCCACGCGATCTAAACAATATCTTAGTTGGAAAATAAACATCACAGTGGGCTACATAAGGTGTTCCACACTATGATAGTGTGTGGGGCACACCCTCCAACAGCGTGGCCCACTTGTGGGCCCCACAACATCATCAAAGAAGAAAAAAGAAGGGAAATGAAATGGAAACAAGAAGCTAGGGAAGGAGATCCGACCATCGGGGTGGGCCCCACCACCATGGGATCCACCATACACTCAATTCATGATCAAGGTGGGTCCCACCCTTGTGGGCCCATCAAAATAGAAAGATCACAAAGAAAGGGAGGGTTTTTATCCTCCCATGCACTCACTTCAAAGGATGAACGATTGGATCGATGATCGGATGGTCCACTAAGCTCCTCTCCACCCCTAATCTCCTCTAATCTCTCTCTCTTACCACCTTAATCCCTCTTAATTCTCTCTAAATCTCTCTCTCTTTTCTCTTAAACCATCTCCTAATGTTTCTTTATTTTCTCTCTTTCTCTCTTAATCTCTCCCTAATTCACTCTAATTTTTTTCTTTCTCTTAATTTCTCTCCACTCTTGCTAAAAAAAAATGGTAGAAATGAGAGGGAGTTAGGGGATTTTGTGGTGTAACTTTTAGGATAGGGAGGGAATAAGGAGGGGTAGAATGGGGGGAGAAAGAAGGAAAAAGGGATGGCTAAGCATGGGCAAGGGATGGGTTACATGATGGGAGGCATGAGTTGCTTTGACTAATGGGGAGAGAGAAGTGATGTGTTAATTAATTGATGAATGGATTGATTTGACAAATTTGTTATTTGAGCAAGTGGGGCCGTTGCGTTACACGACCCACCTCGAATTGTATTAAAATTGTAACTTCTAATCTAGGGATCGCAATGGGACGTGCTGCGTGGCGTTAGAATTGTAACGCCCACGCGGTCGTTAAGGTATAAGTCTCGGGGTGTTGTGGTACTGAAATAGAGTTATGATCAAAACTCGTTGATCTAGTCTGCCAGGAACACGCCGATGTAGAAGTAAGCGTACGGAAGGTTCTCCAAGTTACGGGTCTTACACCAACAACTTACGAGCTTAAATTGTGAATGCTTCAGCAACCTATGAGTCTAAACTATGAATGTTCCATTAACGTATGAGCCTAAACTGTGAATGCTCCAACAATTCATGAGCCTAAACTGTGAATGCTTCAACAACTTATGAGCTTAAACCGTGAATACTCCAACAACCTATGAATCTAAACTGTGAATGTTGCAAGAACCTATAAGCCTAAACTGTGATGTTATAACTACTTACGAGCCTAAACTGTGAATGCTCCAACAACGTATGAGCCTAAACTATGAATGCTCCAACAACTTACGAGCCTAAATTGTGAATGCTTCAACAACTCATGAGCCTAAATTATGAATGCTTCAGCAACTTATGAGCTTAAACTGTGAATTCTCTAGCAACCTACGAATCTAAACTGTGAATGCTCCAACAACCTATGAGCCTAAACTGTGATGCTCTAAGTACTTATGAGCCTGAACTGTGATGTTACAACTACTCAAGAGCCTACACTATGATGCTTTAACTAATCAAAATCTTAATTTGTATTTGCTCCAACTACTCATGAGTCTAAACTGTGGATGACGCCTTAGTTCTACTAATTGAACTCTAAGATAGTTCCGCCCACTAAGGAGAATGCAATGCTAAGTATGCTAATAAGCAAAAGTTAGAATGATTAAATTATTGTCATATTATATACCTCAAGTTAGAAGGAAACATGCAACTAAAATATGATTTAATGTAGGTTAAAAGTCATTTATAATTATATGTTAGAATATAAGAACAATTGCTTATAGCCTATATGCTTGAAATTGTTTGAAAAGTGTAAAATAAAAAATAAAAAATTCTCGTATATTTTGGAATTGTCAATACATTACAATAATTTTGGGATCGTCAATACATCACAATTATTTTGAAATTATCAATACATCATGGAATTGGATTAAGGAATTGTGAAGCCTCGAAATGCAAATCTTGGCTAACTTTGCAAGAGAGATAATTGCTCAAGATCCTGGAACATACATGCTATAGATGAGAGGGCATTCCTGATTAAGGGACATTTGGCGGCTCATGGACCACCACAATGAGAGCAACATTAAAAGACGGACTGCCACGACTGGAGTAATATAAAAAGACGGTTCCCTAACCACGGTGCTCAAAGCTGGAGTTACCGGAGTTATCATAGTGGAGGGCTTCAACAAAAAATGAATTGTATAAGCAGTTGTAACTAGGACTGTGGAAGATGTAACTGTGGCCTCACTGTCAAAACACATTCTATGTTGATATCTGCCCCCAGTGGTTGCCAGAATGACTGTCATTTCCTGATCAACCTCCACGTTGCATGGGGTAAACAAAGGTCTGTGCAAAGAGTAGTGTCGCCACCACTGCCTGCGTCGCTGGCATAGAAAGTTTCACTTCCCTTGATGGGAAAGCCTCCATGATACTAGAAAAGATTTGAGGGTTAGTCTGAAGAGTGTTGATCGGCAAAATGGCATGCATCTCGTGAGGGAGAGGGGAGTAGTTGGCGCTAAAATTCATAAAGATATTAGCCACTGACGAGTAGCAAAATTCTCCATAATCGAGTGACTCTTCCTTCAAAGGAGTGTTTGCTTGACCAGTCTGGGTAGATACATTTTCAAGACCTCTTGACCAACCGTAGTTCACCCGCGACATTGTCCTCCTCGTCAATATTTACTTTCCCTGCCTCTTTCAAGTCACTGCTTGCAACGCCCTGATTTTTGAAACCTGAGTATACGACTTATTTTCTAAAAACCCGAGTGTTATCCTTTAATTATAGCTAAATTTCACGTATTTTCTCTTTTATTTTCTTTTTAGAGTTGGCAATTTAGCGAAAGAGAAACATATCAAGCTTAAAAGAAATTTACATACACATTCAGAATATACGAGTGACTGCCCATAGGGCTTACACAAACCAATGTTTCAATACTTATAATTACAAAATGAAATAATTTAACATATGAAACAAAATAAATTGTAACTAGTCTTAAGTTGCAAAATCATGCACCTTCTCTTGGCAGATGCAGCCATGTATCCTTGATAATTGTACCCTGCTCCTCATTAATGTAGACATGAATATCATTTAAACCACCCGCACTACCTGTACAATTATATATTTGATGAATGAGTGACTAGCTTAGTCTGAATTCCCCTCAAGATTGCACACCATCGCATTAGTTAAACATAGTTTTAAACAAAAAAAAAACATACAAAATAATCCATGATGCAATCTTATTTAAATGCATGAATGCATGAATGCACATCAACTGGGGAAGCACATCCTGTTGGCCAAATGAATAGACCTTTCAAACAGTCGGTTCATTTATGCAAGGGAATTAGTCTTTTAAAAAGTCGAATCATTCATGATAAGAGGTTGGACCTTTCAAATAGTCAGTCCATTTAAGCAAAAGAATGTGTCTTTCAAATAGTCAACTCATTCAATTTGTGAGAGAACAAATTTTTTAAACAGTTTACCCGTTCATGTAAGAGAATGGACCTTTCAAACAGTCGGTTTATTCATGCAAGAGAATGGGTCTTTCAAACAATCGGCTCATTCATGCACGAGAATGACTCTTTCAACTAGTTGACCCATTCACGATAAGAGGATGAACCTTTCAAACAATCGGTCCATTTAAGTAAAAGAATGAGTCTTTCAAACAGTTGACTTGCTCAGGTTAGAGAATGGACCTTTCAAACAGTCGGTCCATTTAAGCAAGAGAATGAGTCTTTTAAACAGTCGACTCATTCAACTTGCAAAGGAATGAGTCTTTCAAACAGTCGACCTAGTCATGTAAGAGAATGGACCTTTCAAACAGTCAACTCATTCAATTTCCAATGAATGGGTCTTTCAAACATTCGACCTGCTCAGGTAAGAGAATAGACCTTTCAAATAGTTAGTCCATTCAAAATGAAAAATGGGTCATTCAAACAATGCACTAATCTTTCAAACAGTCAACTAGGCACCCGATAATGCCCAAGTGCCGTGAATGCATGTTTAGCCTAACCATTATTATTCCAATTTGCAAGCAGCCATTTTAAGAAAGCTCAAAGGTCACTATAGCGTGCTCATCACCCAACATAGGCCAAGAACTCAAGCATAGTGTCCTATACCACCATCCCCAGCCCATGACACTCAAACATTATGATGTTTAATGGTGTCCTCCTCAACTAGTGGCCAATCACAGTTTAACTAGTGGGACTTACCATCGCATGGTCACATAAAATAATCCATCAAGCTGCTTAGAGAAAATATACAACAATCCATGGATGGTAAGTCCACATTAATATTCCATTTAATCCATCAGTCAAAGTAGCAACCGGGTCGAGGGTCCATTATAATCGTAATCAATCAAATTGCATCCCAAGTCAGAATATAGATATATAAGTGGGGTTTTTTACTAATAAATATAACAATTCAAGTTTCATAAGCAATCCACAAGCATGAGAAGATATACAAGTACAACATATAGATGTTTATACAAGATAAATGTTGAGCATATAATTTGATAATCAGATTAAATAACTAGCACACGTAATCATGAATTAGAGATGTTAGTTATCAATTGAAATTAAAATTGAACTATGACTTAAGCTAACTTGGAAGAGGAAAGCTCATGGGTAAAAGTCATCACCTTACAAGTCGAATCGCTCACCAATGTTGTTAGGTGGTGCGCACTTCCTTAGAGTCGAATCCATGATAGGTGAAATTGCCTAACTGATGGAAGAGAATCCAATGGCCAAGGTTGAAAATCCCATAGCACAGGGTCTCGATCGGGTTGAACTCGAGAACTAGCCAAGTCGACTTGGCACAAGGACTACCAGACATTTCTCAGTAATGTTAGAAGAAGAAAGAGAAGAGAAAAAAATCAAGATGAATCCTAAAAACAAAATTCTGAAATTGAAAAGTTCTAAAAACCTTAGATTAGAAATTTTCAGAAAATAAGAAAAATCTAACCTAAAACGAAAATCAAAGCTAAAAAAACCTAAACCTAATTGTGTTCAATGCCACTCCCCAGCAACGACGCCAAAAACTTGTTCACAACCCCAAGTGTAGGGTCGCGATGTAGTAACAACTCGGTGAGACCGATGTCGAATCCATAGGGAATGGGGAACACGGTATAAAACTAATCTAAGTCTAACTTGGTTGGTCTAGGTTTTTAATCCAGCGATTTAGAAAAATGTTTTGAAATAATAAAGATAAAAAGACTAAGGATCCAGGAATCCACCTATAGAAACTCAATATTCAATCTACTTGACTCAATGATAACTCGATTGGAATCGAAGTCCTATCCTATCCAATCAGATGATAGAGTGGTTAAAACAGAATCTGAACTTTCATTGGATTAGTTCTCAAATATCCATCTAATTGCAATGATGGTAGGGAATTCAATTACCCACCATGCCCGGGAGATGATGGTGAACAACAACTTATACACATCACACAATTTTAAATAAGTAAGAAGATATTCAAAGTTCTCACAGCATCCACTGTAATTAGAGTCACAATAAACCGTAGAAAACTGAAAATATTCCTTAAATCAAACTAAAAATCAATGAAGTTCAACATAAACTTGAATTAAAGTAAGATAAACATCAAAATAAACTATAGGTTTCATCCCTTAACCTTAGCTAAGAGATTATCCTAACAAGACTAACTGTAACGCCACGAAATTCCAAGGCCCGAGTCTTTACTAGTCCTGAGATTCCTAGGCATTAATCTCATTCACACGTCGTTCAGATAGTGCGATTGAATTTATACATTCTAAGTATTCAGGTACCAATTCATGAGAAGGAAATTCGTTGTATTTATCATTCCATTTAAAAAGGAAAAATTCAATGAATCACCAAATGCTCACTCAAATGGGAGCTTATTACAAAATCAAGTTGTAGTGGAAATGTAAATAAAACTAAATCATGAAGCTATTTTCTTGCTTATTTAGTATAGTCATTCATAAGGAGGTGATCATCTGGGTCTTCAATCTGTACGTCACCTGCATCATCTATACAGTTGGAGAGGGTCAATGCCCTACTCATAGTGATGGTCATTCCTTTAAAGTTTACAATAATTCAAGTGATTCATAGGAATAGTAGAAGGGTACTGATACATCTCATATTCCACATATACAAGGGTATTGGTATGCACAATCATTCTACATGGTATGCATGCCTTGCAAAAGATGTACGGTTCATCACACTCAGTAATCATAATCACATTGTGGAAGACAGTTTAAGATATTTGACTCACCCCGCATTCTAACACTACGGAGATTCGCCGGCGTGTCCCACGTTAATGTGGATTTATGCGAGCATCTCAAGGTGACACAACAGCACGATTGAGGGATTACATGACATGATGTGTTCATGGAGTGACTATTTGTGACATCCAATCTTGAGAAGTGATGTAACACACATGACGATTTACTTACATCGATTGTGCACTACGCCAACCAATACACATAATTACGTGCCGACCAAGAGGGTTGCTACTTGAAACGCATTACATCCACAATATTTTGATGATCAATATAAGTGGGATTCCCAACACGATACTTCCATCCAGGATAAATAAATTATTTGAATTTCTACAGTGCTGGTTCATAAGGAAATGATAACAGTAAACAAATTTTGAAACAAGAAAAAAATGTATAACAAATTAAATTGCAAAGCTTAAAGGAAAGACTCTCACCTTAGGTTGTTAGATCATCTTCTACTCAGATAAATACCCTGGGATGTATTTTAAGGTCAGATTCTACTTTAATTCTCCTAGTTTGGATTTGTTTTAAGTTAGATTTCAATTAGGTTTAGCAAATCTGAGGAATCTTATTTAAATTATACCCTAGGCAAGGTAGGTTCCAACTTACCCGGTTTAGGTCCATCCTACCACCGAGTCAACTCGGTTTGGTGTGATGAATTCTTATTGCAGGGAGATAATATGGTTTTGAAAGAGGATGTGGATTCTGTCCTACCCTCGCCCGTCCCACCGTAATGTATGTGTTTATCCAAGCCACCCATCCCTTTTCTCAGGTCATTTTAAGGCATCAAGACAAAGATGAGTTAGATATAATGCTCAAGTGAGCCACACCATATAATAAGCTTGGTTGCATTAAATGCACAAGCAAGAAGTGCCAGTTGCATTAAATGCAAAAATCATCAGTGGTGTGGTCTAGTTGAGCGTTGGATCTACCTCATTTTTGTTTTCATGCCTTAAAATGATATGAGAAAAGGGATGGATGGTTTTGATAAACAAATACATCACGGTGGGCCTGCCCACAGTACTACCTATTTGGGGTTAGAGACGGGCGGTGTTAGGACGCAATCCGCATCCCTGGAAAGAAAAGGAAAGAAAAGAAAAGAAAGAAAATTAAGGGAGAGTGGATCTGAACCATACTTAGGTGGTGGATTGTTATACCAGTTTCTTCTTCTCTTTCTTGTTGCTCGTTGGCCGGTGGATTTCGACACTCGATCTCCTCCTACTCTCTCTTTTTTCCTCATTTTCCTCCTCTTTTCTCTCTCGCTTCTTTCCTAGCACAACTTCCGGATGTTCCTCCTTTTCTCCACACGCAGGACTTTATAGGCCTTCGTACGCAGCCCAATGGAGGAGAGTTTGATCGGGTCAGGTTGTGTTTGTGCAGGCCTACTGGAATCTCGATGTTGGGCCAGCGGTGGGTCTGGATTCTCATCTTAGATATGTTGATCTACTTCCTCCAACGTGTTGGGGAAGGTTTCTAGCTTGAAGGCCCTAGAGATGCACAATCTTGATCCCCATTTCGAGACCAGAACTGTCCTCACCGTTCAGTGATTGTTTGAGGAAGATGGACTGTGCTTCGATGGTAGATCTAAGTCTGGTCCATCTTCTTCCAACGTGAGGCTTCTTGATGGTTTGAGATTACCATCCGACGTGTTCTGGCCCACCAGATTGATGGTCGGTGTGAGATTGCTAGATCTATTGCGAAACACGAAGTTTCCTCCACATGGTGTGGTGCGGCGTGAAAAATGGAAGAATAACGGGATGCCATTCTCCCTCCCACCTTCTTTCCTTATCTGGATTGGGTCCAAAAGCTTTTCTTTGGAGGATGGTCGGTTCAACACGCATGAAATCCAGAGGTTTCCTATCTTGGTCAAGCTTGATTCGCAAGGCCTGTGGGATCGCTGGAAACAACGTGCGGCCCTGATCTCTTCACGTGCAGGGCTCGCCTTGATCGGATTTTGGAATGGTGATCGATGGATGGTTCTGATTTCCTATCTACTGTGATTGTGGTCCACGTCGGATCTGATCGTAGGATTTGTTTCTTTTCAAAAATACCACAAGCGGGAAGAATAGGAGAGAGATTTCTCTTTTCGGGATTTGCCGGGTCGAACGTGGTTTGACCGACTTTTAATACCTGGTGCTCCGCAGTCTACATGCACCCTGTGCACAGACACTTCATATGGTGTCTACTGGGGAGTTTTCTTTGGTTAATCCGTTCCATCCACTTGGTTCGTTGGTGTAGTAGGACCTTAAGGTTCCACGGTGAATCTGATCCAATGCTTAGGTGGGCCATGTTTTACAATATTACGGTTAAGTATTAGGGGAAAAGAGTAAAGTTGTGTGTTCGCACTTATTAGGCCCTTACGGTGGTGTTTGGTACTAAAAGTTCGAGATGTTATAATCTGCCCTCCTTAAAGAAAATTTTGTCCCAAAATTTCCTCATCTTGGGTATCTGTCCTTGTCGAAGAGGTTGGGGTACTTTTCTTTCATTTCCTCCTCGCGTTCTCATGTTGCTTCTTCCTTGTCGTGGTGTGACCATAGGACCTTTACCAACAGAATGACCTTCATTCAGAGTATTTGTTCCTTGCGATCGAGGATTTGTATGGGTTCTTCTGTATAGGTGGCGTTATCCCTCAGCTCTATTTGCTCCTAGCTGATGACGTGAGATAGGTCGGGTTCTACTTCTTTAGCATGGATATGTGAAAGACGTTGTGAACATTGACCATCTGCCGTGGTAATGCGAGGCGATAGCTACTTCCCCTACTCTTTATAGTACTTTAAATGGTCCGATGTATCGTGATGCGAGCTTGCCCTTCTTTCCGAAGCGCATCATGCCCTTCTTGTGGGACATCTTCAGGAATACATGGTCTCCTTCGTAAAATTTGAGTGTTCTTCATCGCACATTTGCATAACTTTTCTATCTGCTTTTTGCGGATTGGAGACGCTTAGTTATTGTATCGATCTTCTTAGAAGTAACTTGGATGATTTTGGGCCCTAGAACACCCTTTTCTCCCACTTCTACCCAACAATGTGGAGCGCAGCAGGGGCGTCCGTATAGGGCCTTGAATGGCGCCATGCCGATGCTTGCCTGAAAGCTATTGTTGTAGGTGAATTCGGCGAGGTGGAGGTAGTCGTCCTAGCTGCCCATGAAGTCCAGGACACAGGCTCTCAACATATCTTCGAGCACCTGATTTACCCTTTATGTTTGCCCGTCTGTCTGGGGGTGGAGCACAGTGTTGTGGTTCAAGGAAGTCCCTAGTGCAGTCTGCAGTTTGGTCTAGAGATTTGATGTGAAGCCGAATTACATGCTTTAGGTAGATTTCTGCCAGCTCGTTCATCGAGGCGGTGATTTGTATGGTAATGAAGTGGATTGATTTTGTTAGTCGGTCCACTACCACCCATATTGAATCATGATTTCTTCGCATCTTGGGAAGTCCTACTATAAAGTCTATGGATACGGAATCCCACTTCCACGGGGGTATGTTGAGAGGTTGTAGTAATCCTGCCGGTCTTTGATGTTTTGCCTTCACTTGTTGGCAGGTGAGGCATTTAGTCACGTATGCGGCTATTTCTCGCTTCAGGTTGTCCCACCAATAGTGGCGTTTTACGTCTTGGTACATCTTGGTACTCCTAAGGTGGATGGTTAATTTGGATCAGTGGGCCTCATCTAGTACTGCTTGTCTTAGTTTAGGTATATTTGGCATGCGTACTCTATTGCGGCACCTAATCCCATCGTCCGAGCCGACATGCCATTGGGGATCCTTGTTTTTTTTGGGTCTTCAAATAGCGCTCTTGCAGTTCTTCATCCTATTCTTACGCATCGATGATTTGGTGTAATAGAGATGGTTCTACGGATACATTTCCCAGAAGTGTATTCCCCTCTTCTATGTTTAGCTAGACATTAAAGTCCTTTATGAGGTCCATCATTCTCCATTCTTTTAATGTGAGTGAAGCTGCTGAGGCGTGAGACATCTTATGACTGAGTGCATCGGCTACTACATTTTCTTTTCTTGGATGGTATTGTATCTTAAATTTATAGTCCTTGAGGGTCTCCATCCACCGGCGTTGGTGCATGTTCAGGTCCTTCTGGTCAAATAGATATTTGAGGCTCTTATGATCGTGTGTTAAGCTTGAATTGTTCACCATATAAGTAGTGCCTCCACATTTTAAGAGCGAATATTACAGCCGCCAACTCTAAATCATGAGTCGGATAGTTCTGTTCGTGTACCTTCAGCTGCCGGGAGGCATACGCTATCACCTTATTGTTCTGCATGAGTACGCCCCCCAGTCCCTCGTGTGAGGCGTCTGTGTAAACCGTAAATTTGGCTCCTTCTTCAAGGAGTGTGAGCATAGGGGAAGAATTTAGTCTTTTCTTGAGCTCTTGAAAGTCTTTGTCATTTTTTTTGTCCCATTGAAAGCGTGCGTTCTTCTTAGTTAAGCTGGTTAGGGGATGGGCAATTTTGGAGAATTCTTTGATGAAGCGACGATAATATCTTGCCAGTCCAAGAAAGCTTCTAATTTCTATAATAGTGTTGGGTTTAACCCACTAAAGTACAGCCTCGACTTTAGCTGGGTTTACCGCTATACCTTGGCGATTTATGATGTGTCCTAAGAATTTAAATTCCTCTTTCCAGAATTTGTATTTTGAGAACTTGACGTATAATTGGTTCTTTCTAAACAATTCCAGGACTACTCGTAGGTGTGTTTCGTGTTCCTCCTCACTTCGGGAATATATTAGATATCATCAATGAAAACTATAACAAATTGATGCAGGTAAGGTCGAAATACTCAGTTCATGAGGCCCATGAAGACGATTGTCGTGTTTGTAAGGCCAAATGGCATTACTAAGAATTCGTAGTGTCCGTACATAGTCCTAAATGCGGTCTTGTATATATCCTTGTCTTTAATCCTCAATTGATGGTATCCGAACCTCAATTCAATCTTTGAAAAGAAACGGGCTCCCTTAAGTTGATCAAAGAGGTCATCTATGTGGGAAAGGGATATTTGGTCTTTATCGTCGCTTGATTCAGATGGCGGTAATCGATGCACAATTGTAAGGACCCATCCTTCATCTGTATGAACAAAGCTAAGGCACCCCAGGGAGACATGCTTGGTCGAATAAATCCCTGGTCCGGAGCTCTTCTATTTGTTTCTTGAGTTCTGCCAGCTTGATTGGTGCCATACAGAAAGTGGGTAATGCGATGGGGGCAGTTCATGGTATTAGATCGATACTGAAATCTACTTCTCTCAGGGTGTTAATCTTGGTATATCCTGGAACACTTCTAGAAACTCCCTGACCATGGGAATGTGCTATGTGGAGGTTTCCTCCAAGGCCATTACTCATTCCAATGCTTTTTTTTTTTCCTTGCATTGTAGTGGGGACTCATCCAGGTAGAGTGAACGTGACTCTTCTGTCTTTACTTTTTATAACTGCTCTTGCCTCGTCGAGCCAGTCCATCCTGAGAATCATGTCAAACCCTTTCATACTCATCTTAACCAGATCCGCAGAGATTTCAACGTTTGGTATGATGATGAGGTAGTTTTCGCAGTATTCTGTGACTTGTACTATCTTCCCTAGGGATGAGGCCACAGTAATGGATCCCTTCATATATTTCGATTCTAAACCCAAACGCTCTACTATGGAAGTTGATATAAATGATAGGGTAACTCCACAGTCGAACAAAAGTACAATCGGGGTACCCTTGATGAAAGTTGTACCTTCTATTAAGCCAAGAGTAGTCTCGGGGTCTCTGGGTGACATCATGGCGAAGAGGCGGCCGGGCATGGTGTTTTGGCACACTTGAGCCAGGATGGGGTGGCTTTCGTCCTTCATCTTCTTATAATAGTTCTTTGCATCGTGACTCATTTTCTTGCAGTAACCAAAACCAGGGAGGCTGTCCCGTTGCTTCTTCTCTTCAAGGGTGATATTATGCCATGGGGTGATTCTTGGTCTTTTATCCGGCATCTGTGGCATAACCAGGTTGGTCTTGAACCTCTTCCCTGCCTCGTGTTGTATTCTAGCCCGCGTCCTATGATCATCATCATTTTCGGCCTGAGTGGCTTTATCAACAGTGTCGGCATAGCTTGGCAAACCTAGGCAACATATCTTGGAGTGGATTGAGGGTCTGAGGCCATCCTTGAATCGTTTAATTTTGAAGTCTTTGTCTTTGACTAATTTAGATGTATATCACGATAATTCCATGAATCGGGCCTCATATTGTGCGATGCTCATTTCGCCTTAGGTGAGTTTTAGGAATTCAGACATTTGTTCATCTCAATATGACTTCGAGAAATATTTTTTGAAGAATTTCTTTTAGAATTCCTCCCAAGTCCAAGCATGATTTTCAGGCATGGTCCTTTCTGTTGCCTTCCACTAGATGATCACCTCTCCTCCGAACCTGAACGTGGCTAGGGAAACTTTTAAATGTTCCAAGCATCCCATAGTTTCAAAGTCCTCTTAATCTACTTATCCTAGTGTTCTACCACTACTGGATTGGGGGCGTTTGAGAATGCGGGGGGGGGGGGGGGGGGGGGGGGGGTCGTAGCTTTAGGAATCTTTCTAGCAAGGCAGATTCATCATGGTATTCTGAACATGGTGGAGCCGGTGGGGTGGTGTGAGTGGATGGTATGGGAGGCGAGGCGGTCCTTGAGATGGCATTGTGAATTTGTTGTTGTAGGTCATCCACAGTTTGTTGGGTCTTCTGCATAAACGCCTCTATCCATCCTAGGATGGAGTAGAATGGTGCCCATGCCTAGGTATCAGGGGATGCCAGTCCTGGGGGTGGTCTAGGGTGTGCAGTTTCTGGGTGGGTCACTGACAGAGATGGCGTTGACTCTCTCATAACCGTTTCCTGAGGGATGCCATTCTCAGTTGTGTGTTCTGGGGGTTACGAAGTTTGCTCGGGTAATCTTTCTCCTGGGGGCCATACCTTCTGCAGACATGAATGTTTGGTTAGAGTGATGCCTAGTGCCTTGAGAAAATTTCTAGTGTGGTGGATATAAGTTCCTCAGACAGTCACGTACTCCTAAAATTTTTTAGTTTCCAAATAAGTTCATTTAGTATTTTGGGAATTTAATCCAAGGGTGTCTAGATTCGTTGTTTCTAGATTCCATGTCTAGTGAATCTAATGGGGAACCTAGTTATGGGTTTCTATTTCTACAACTTCCTAGTTTCATAGTGAATCCAATTAAGTATATGTATCTAATTCATGATCCCATCCTAGTCATGTAAAGATTATGATGGTCCATTCCCTCAGGCCCAGTTAATCTCATTCTCATGCTCTGATACCAACTGTAACGCCTCGAAATTTTGAGGCCTGAGTCTTTACTAGTCCTAGGATTCCTAGGCATTAATCTCGTTCACACGTTGTTCAGATAGTGTGATTGAATTTGTACATTCTAAGTATTCAGGTGCCAATTCACGAGAAGGAAATTCGTTGTATTTATCATTCCATTTAAAAAGGAAAAGTTCAATGAATCACCAAATGCTCATTCAAATGGAAGCTTATTACAAAATGAAGTTGCAGCGAAAATGTAAATAAAACTAAATTATGAAGCTATTTTCCTGTTTATTCAGTATAGTCTTCCATAAGGAGGTGATCCTCTGGGTCTTCAATCTGTACGCCACATGCATCACATGTACGGTTAGAGAGGGTCAACGCACTACTCATAGTGATGGCCATTCCTTTAAAGTTTACAATAATTCAAGTGACTCATAGGAATAATAGAAGAGTACCGATACATCTCATATTCCACATATACAAGGGTATCAGTATGCGTAATTGTAATGCCCCTAGTTTTCAGGACCCGAGTATATGACCCGTTTCCCAAAAACTCGAGTGTTAACTTATAAAGAGCCAAAGTCCACATATTTTTTTTCCTTCATCAGAGTAAGCAGATGAGCATAGAGTGGACAAATTAGCATAAAGGAAAATTTCATTTACATTGGAATATACAAGAAGCTGCCCATAATGACTTATACAAACCAATGGCCCCATTCTTACAAGTACAAAATGAAATAATATTACATGTGAAATAAAATAAATTACAACAATCTTAGGATGTGAAATCCTATATCAATCTTGTAAACCGCATCAGCTTACTCTACACTTGCATCAACTGTTACGGTTTGATAGCGTCAATGGCTATCGCAATGAGGAACACCCTCTAAGATTGCACACTCATCATTCATAATCCAATATAGTTCGCAAGTCATGAAAATGGGTATCTTAAACAGGACATTTCATAATCATGATCATACACTCAAAAAATCAAGCCAGTCAACAGAATCTCATCATAAGCAAACATAATAGTAATTGCAATATAAGGATATATGTTCAGGTAATGAAATAATCAACCAAACGACTTTCTATTACACCCAAAAATCACATTGTACTTGAACACCGCAAGATGACTAGGAAATCGTTAAACGAACACCAGCTCCACCCGGAGATCATGGTACAAGTGAAATACATAAGGTGAATAGAAAATCAACCTTTAAACCTCTACTTCACTCGGGAATCATATAGTATGTAAACTTCACAAGATAGCTAGGAAATCGCTAAGCGAACATCTGCTCCACCCATAAATCATGGTACGACTGAACTTCACAAATGAAGAGAGAACAATGCACAACGTCTACTAAACCTGAAAGTCATATCGTACGTGAACTCCGCAAGATGGCTAGGAAATCGCCAAGCGAACACCCGCTCCACCCGAAAATCATGGTACAACTAAACACCGCAAGGGGAAGAGACAAACAACATATAAACTCTAGAACATCAGGAAATCAAATCATATGTGAACTCCGAAAGATGGCTAGGAAATCGCCAAGCGAACACCCGCTCCACCCAGAAATCGCAATACGATCAAACACCATAAGATGACTAGGAAACAATAAGATATGAGAATATAACCATCAAGCCACAAAAGGGCACCAACGACCTATTAAAGCCACGAAGGGCAAATAAACGATCCAGGCTACGTAGGGTAAATATGCGGTACAAGACATGTAAGGATGCGCGATCCAAGTCGTGTAAGTCAAATATGGACAGCAAGAAGGTGAGTTCATGACAGGTCTCATTCATTACATCACTCGATTACAAATAATAGCCATACAGTTAATTAACAATGCACAACTAAAGATAGCATGTTATCACCAAATCATTGATGCATGTTATAGTTAAAGAGAGATGTCTACCATCTAACACAACAATTTAGCTTATTTAATAGTAAGGTAAGTAATTCAATTAGAGGAATCATGCCATCATCTATATCTAGATTGATGAAATTAAGTGGGAAGCTCAAAGGGTGAGTCCTCACCTCATGTTTGAACAGTCTGCACCATTGCCAAGAAGTGCGTGCTTCCTTGGAATCAATTCCTACCATCCATTACAAAGTTGTACAAGAGATCAATGTTCTACCACGTGTCTATGGTCAAAATTTATACGACCTAGGGTTTGGATTACTTTTAGGGTTTTAGTATAGGATTAGGACTTCATCCTAGAGTTTAGTTATAGGCTTTAGATTCTAGGATTTGAATCCTAGATTAGTTTTACTATTATTATTATTATTATTATTATTAATTTTGTACGAAGTATCGAATAATATTCATAGTAGGAGTACTAATCCATGATTAATGATGGCTCCTAGGTTCCTCTTTAAATATACCGACCTTATCTAACACTCCTATAATGACTAAAAATCTCCTAAATAATGATAGAACAATATAATAAGGATTAACACTAATAATCACACTAACAAAGATTAGTCCCATAAGGAGGATGATGATGTTTCCTAAGTCATAACTACCCATAATGAACCTAGCCTTGATGATAGATACTATGATCCACCATGAATCAAAAATTTCTACAATTAGGTCCAAACCTAACGCACTATCTACGTTTAGGGTATTGGCTTAGAGTTTTGACCACTTAGGTCTAGGTTCTTAGGGTTTGAACCTTAGTTGGTGTGCAATTAGTTTGTGTTAATTTAATAATTATAAAATACTTATTAATATTAATCTTATAATTACTATTAGTTAATGTAGCAAAATAATTATCATGATGGTAATGAATAGTGTGATCTATTATAAATGATAAGGAATGGTAGATAAATACTAATATCTAACATCTAATGGTTGGAATTTGCTTAATGCTAGCATACATAAACTGCTAAATGCTACGCCTTAATTTGAGATTTGGAAATCATTTAACCGACTAAAACTCTAATTTAAAATAAATTGCAAAGTGGGAGGAAAAGACATACCTAGTTGGTTCGAGTTGAACCAATGCAACTTAGCACCCGAGTTAACTCGGCTGCCACCTCTTCTTTTCCCTATCTTTTTCTTCTTTCTTCTCCTTCTCACTAAGGATGAGCCCAGCAGAGTCTGAACTCAGTCCATCCATGCTCAGGTCAACATGCTGCTTGGCCCAACTAGGACCGAGCTCGACCTAGATGCCTCGGCAACTAGTCAGCACACCCTCTCCTAACTCCAATTCTCTCCTTCGTTTCTGTCTCTTTCTTTTCTTATTTTTCCCTGATTTCTCTCTCTCTTCTCTCTCTCTCTCTCTCTCTCTCTCTCTCTCTCTCTCTCTCTCTCCTTCTTCCTTGCCTGCGTCCACCAGTATCTGGATCTGACCAGACCCATCCAAAACTCGGACCCACTCAGTCACCGGATTCAGTGAGTCAAGCCAGCTCAGTTCGAGCTGGTGCAGTAACACACCTACTCTTTTTCTTCCCTTCTTCATTTTTCCTCCGTGTTTCTTCCACTTCCTCTTATCTCTCTTCTCTTTCTCCTCTTTTCCTTCTTTCCGTCTCCCAACATCCAGTAAACCTGGAACAGTCACAGCTTGGCAATGAGTCGGATCAGCACCAACGGACTGGTGTGGAGCATAACAGCTCGAGTCGAGCTCACCTTTTCTCTCCGCTTTCATCTCTTTCTTCTCCTTCCACCCACCTCCAATCTGAGGTTGAACCGCTTGGAATAGCAGCAACTCGGTGAGCCGAAACGGTGGTCGTGCATGGAGTTTTTATCGAGGAGATGATTGGCCATTAATGGCGGATTCCACTACTGAGCACGTTCCTTCGAAAAGAGCATGCTGGAGGGTCTGAACCATTGCTGTGGAGCTTATGGATGCCTCAAATCGAAGCTCCATGAAGGTTTTCTTAGTGGGTTCGGAGTTTGAAAGATGCGGCTATTTTTTAGTACAAGGAATGCGTTTGGGTCTCATTGCTGCTCGATCCACCCACATATATTGCTTACCCTAGCTCCTGAGACCGTCGGATTGACGGAAACGGTTCGGATTTGTTCTGGTTGAAACCGCCTTCGAATATGGTGGGTAGAACTGAAAACGGCCACGATTTCTCTTGGAAAACCTTAAGCAAGATAGATGGTTGAGATGAGATTTTCCAGACGGACGGTCGGGATATGCTGAATAAAGGGCTGGGATTGGAGGAAAAACCCCTCACGCGGATTACAACAGTTGGCGGTTCCATTTGTAGAAAATTTGGTTTTGTACAGCCCACTTGTGGCAAGGATTGTGCCCACGCACGCACATATCAACGTGCGAGGTGAGGTGGGTTTGGGAGGGACCCAAGCTTTAGACATGATGGACGGTCTGGATCGTCCAAGGCGGGCAACGTAAGTGGGCCACGTCACAGTCCCAAACAGACTCTGTCCGTCGGCTGACAAATCAAGAGGGAGGGAGAGAAATCTCCCTTTTAAGTAAAACACGGGTCAGACCCGTGCTGACCGGCTTGGCTGTTGCTGTGTGGCGCGGGACTACACAGGGTGTGTACTCCGATCTCTGGTGTGGGGTCCACCGTGATGTTTGCGATAAATCCACACCGTCTACGATGCCATTTGGGATTAAATGGATCCCATGACCAAAGATGGGGCAAGACCAAGGCCCAGGTGGGCCATATCACTTGATTTACATTCCTTTAGTGTCAATTACGTTGATTCAATGGTCGGATCAACTTCAATCTGAGCATCAACAGTTAAAAGTCCTAGTGGGTCATTTGTAAGACTAATTTTAAACATATACTAATGTTAATATTAATTCTTATTACTATTGCTACCCTTTATTATTATTATTATTATTATTATTATTATTATTATTATTATTATTATTATCATTATTACTAGTATTATTATTATTATTATTATTACTTCCCATATGCATATTTTCTTTTATCATGTTGTGGGCCCCGCTCTGTAAGTTATTAAGACTATCCATCTCATGCTTTTATATCGTTAAATATTCAATTATTATTATCATTATTATATCTTCTTTCTAACGCCAAATTTTATTTTATTTTATTTTATTTCCCGTCAGTGGCACTTGTTAAGTCTGTAAGTTCTTACTGGGCCTTGGTCCCAAATTAAGGTGGATTAGCTATATTAATGGACCATATGGAATAAATTTCTATTATAACTTTAGGTTATAAGTTTTTGAAAAACAAAGGTTAATTGATTATAATTCGTACCATGGACGGATGGCTTCATATGTGGTTGAAGGTTACCCCTATTCACTGACTCGGTTTTTAACGGTAATGCTCGAGTTACAAGCTGCTACCCCCCTTAAAGAGAATTTCACCCCCGAAATTCAACACTTCCTGTATGGATGTGAACAACAATCTATATTGCGGTGTCCGTATGCATTCGCTAATTCGCTATACTAAGTTTATTTATATATACAAGCGCTCATGACTTACTACTAGTACAAGGGTTATTACAATCTACCCCCCTTAAAGAAAAATGACTAAAGTCCTACTGTACCCTGAAATCCCAACGATCTTTATTTAGATTTCCGACAACCCGGGTTTTCTCGTCTAGCAAATTGACTAAAGTGTCTAAGCCCTACTAAGGTTAGAAATCATTCTAAATCTAACGAATCGTTTTAGTGCTTACCAACATTTCATACATTCCTCTTGCCTTTCTTTTCCCTTTAATGATAGTTCCCCACTATCTAAAGTATGACACAATCTTTTAGTTTTCAGCGTTTGAGTTGTCACGAATAGATGGATGTAGTAGGTTTGAGCCCAATACGTCAATCATCTGCCTGCAGAGCAGAGGGTTGGTATCAAGTCATAATCCTATTACATCTCGATCCTTTGCTTGATTAGGGCAATGAGATCATTGAGATTTGCTAGGACTTAGAGTTGACTCGAACTGCATAAACTTCGCTTAAATATGGTTCCATCAATCCGTGATCTCGATATTCTGGACTCCTGGGAAATATCATGTAATCTTATTCCTCATAAGGGACAAGTCTATGCGGTCCATTACGCTTCCACTGCGCGTTCTGATCATCTAATGCACTACTTGGAAGTTTCAAGACCGAGATTTCTATATGGAACCCGAGTTTGAAATTTTGGTAATTTATCTAGGATTTCAAATCTAGTTCTAATATGCTTAGTCTCAGGTTGAAAATTTACTCAGAATTCTATAACTTTGTCACTAATTAATCCTAAGTGTTGAGATTCATGAAAACTCTTGTCGTTAATTAACAAGGTGCATTAGAGAATTTAAACTATAACCCCTACTATGATTCTTCAAGTTTGGGGAACATTCACGACTGATCTAATGTACGATGTGGTGAGTAATGGGATTTCCTTACAATGCCTAAGGTTATTTCATTCCCTGGAGATGGCAACAACATGATTTCTAACTACAAAATTTTTTAAAGAAGTTCAAATTTCTAGATTTATAAAAATTTTTCACCAAGGGTCAAGTCCAAGGAATGTTCTTGTTGGATCTCAAATACGTCATGGTGGGTATTTGTTCTTTCACAGTACCTGAGTTTAGTTTCTAAGTTCAAGCAACAATTCTGGAAGTTTTCAAGAGAACTATAGTTTGAAATATCTATGTTCTAAAATCCTTTGAAGGAACTTTTCATAAGTTTAAATGACTATTCTAATAGTTTCTAAGTACAATCGACTAACCTAAAAATTTCAAAGGAACCTAAAACATTGAGTATTTATATCTTCAAGGGAATCTAAGATCGTTTCTAAGTGCTATAGTTATCCTAATAATTATCTAAGGGACCTAAGGTTTTGGGTCTCTATAGCATCAATTTCTCTTATTTGTAGGGGAATTCCACATCAATTCAAATAACAATCTTAGCAATTTTGAGGGAATCTAGGTTCATGTTCTACATTCTCAACCATTTTCCTAAGTCTAAGGGAGATTCACCTAAGTTCAAATTTCTAATTTCAAATGTCCTGGCTGAGACATTTAGGGCTTGTATAAGATCATTTCCAAGGCAAAGTTTGTCAAAATTATGCTCTGATATAAATTGTAACACCCCGAGTTTTCAGGACCCGAGTATACGACCCATTTCCCAAAAACTCGAGCGTTAACTTATAAAGAGCTAAAGTCCACATATATATTTTTTACTTTCATCAGAGTAAGAAGATGAGCGTAGAGTGGACAAATTAGCATAAAGGAAAATTCATTTACATTTGGAATATACAAGAAGCTGCCCATAATGACTTATACAAACCAATGCCCCAATTCTTACAAGTACAAAATGAAATAATATTACATGTGAAATAAAATAAATTACAACAATCTTGGGATGTGAAATCCTATAGCAATCTTATAAACCGCATCGGCTTGCTCTACACCTGCATCAACTGTTACGGTTTGATAACATTAATGGCTATCGCAGTGAGGAACACCCTCTAAGATTGCACACTCATCATTCATAATTCAATACAGCTCACAAGTCATGAAAATGGGTATCTAAACAAGACATTTCATATTCATGATCATACACTCAAAAAATCAAGCCAGTCAATGGAATCTCATCATAAGCAAACATAATGCAATCGCAATATAAGGATATATGTTCAGGTAATGAAATAATCAACCATACGACTTTCTATTACACTAAAAAATCACATTGTACGTGAACACCGCAAGATGGCTAGGAAATCACTAAGTGAACACCCGTTCCACCTGGAAATCATGGTACAAGTGAAATCCATAAGGTGAATAGAAAATTAACCTTTAAACCTCTACTTCACTGGGAATCATATCGTACGTGAACTCCGCAAGATGGCTAGGAAATCGCTAAGTGAACACCCACTCCACCGGAAAATCATGGTACGACTGAACTCCACAAATGAAGAGAGAACAACGCACAATGTCTACTTCACCGGAAGTTATATCGTACGTGAACTCCGCAAGATGGCTAGGAAATCACTAAGCAAACACCCACTCCACCCAAAATCATGGTACGACTGAACACCGCAAGGGGAAGAGACAAGCAACATATAAACTCTAGACCACCCGAAAACCAAATGTATGTGAACTCCGCAAGATGGCTAGGAAATCGCCAAGCGAACACCCGCCCACCCGAAAATCACAATACCACCGAACACCGTAAGATGGCTAGGAAACAACAAGATATGAGAATATAACCATCAAGCCACAAAAGGGCACCAACGACCCATTAAACCACGAAGGGCAAATAAACGATCCAGGCCACGTAAGGTAAATATGTGGTCCAAGACATGTAAGGATGCACGATCCAAGTCGCGTAAGTCAAATATGGACACAAGATGGTGAGTTCATGACATGTCTCATTTCTACATCACTCGATTACAAACGACAGACATACAGTTAATTAACAATGCACAACTAAAGATAGCATGTTATCACCAAATCATTGATGCATGTTATAGTTAAAAAGAGATGTCTACCATCTAAACACAACAATTTAGCTTATTCAATAGTAAGGTAAGTAATTCAATTAGAGGAATCATGCTATCATCTATATCTAGATTGATGAAATTAAGTAGGAAGCTCAAAGGGTGAGTCCTCACCTATGTTTGAACCGTCTGCACCATTGCCAAGAAGTGCGTGCTTCCTTGGAATCAATTCCTACCGTCCATTGCAAAGTCATACAAGAGATCAAGTTCTACTACGTGTCTATGGTCAAGATTTATATGACCCAGGGTTTGGATTACTTTTAGGGTTTTAGTATAGGATTAGGACTTCATCCTAGAGTTTAGTTTATAGGCTTTAGATTCTAGGATTTGAATCCTAGATTAGTTTTACTATTACTATTATTAATTTTGTACGATGTATCGAATAATATTCATAGTAGGAGTACTAATCCCTGATTAATGATGGCTCCTAGTTTCCTCTTTAAATATACCGACCTTATCTAACACTCCTATAATGACTAAAAATCTCCTAAAACAATGATAGAACAATACAATAAGGATTAACACTAATAATCACACTAACAAGGATTAGTCCCATAAGGAGGACGATGATGTTTCCTAAGTCATAACTACCCATAATGAACCTAGCCTTGATGATAGATACTATGATCCACCATGAATCATAAATTTCTATAATTAGGTCCAAACTTAACGCACTATCTACGTTTAGGGTATTGGCTTAGAGTTTGACCACTTAGGTCTAGTTTCTTAGGGTTTGAACCTTAATTGGTGTGCAATTAGTTTTAGTGTTAATTTAGTAATTATAAAATACTTATTAATATTAATCTTATAATTACTATAAGCTAATGTAGCAAAATAATTATCATGATGGTAATGAATAGTGTGATCTATTATAAATGATAAGGAATTGTAGATAAATACTAATCTAACATCTAATGGTTGAAATTTGCTTAATGCTAGCATACATAACCTGCTAAATGCTACGCCTAATTTGAGATTTGGAAATCTATTAACCGACTAAAACTATAATTTAAAATAAATTGCAAAGTGGGAGGAAAAGACATACCTAGTTGGTTCGAGTTGAACCAATGCAGCTTAGCACCCGAGTTAACTCGGCTGCCACCTCTTCTTTTCCCTATCTTTTTCTTCTTTCTTCTCCTTCTCACTAAGGACGAGCCCAGCTGAGTCTGAACTCAGTCCATCCATGCTCAGCTCAACATACTGCTTGGCCCAACTCGGACCGAGCTCGACCTAGCTGACTCGACAACGAGTCAACACTCCCTCTCCTAACTCCAACTCTCTCCTTTGTTTCTTTCTCTTTCTTTCTTATTTTTCCCTGATTTTTTTTCTCTCTCTCTCCTTCTTCCTTACTCGCATCCACCAGTTTCTGGATTTGACTAGACCCATCCAAAACTCAGACCCACTCAGTCAGCGGATTCAGTGAGTTGGGCCAGCTCAGTTTGAGCTGTGCAGTGACGCACCTACTTTTTTTTCCCTTCTTAAGTTTTCCTCCATGTTTCTTCCTTTCCTCCTATCCTCTTCTCTTTCTCTTTTTCCTTCTTTCCGTCTCCCTGCACCCAGCAAACATGGAATAGTCTCAGCTTGGCAATGAGTCGGATCATCACTGACGGACTGGTGTGGAGCAAGCAGCTCGAGTTGAGCTCACCTTCTCTCTCGCTTCCATCTTTCTTCTCCTTCCACCCATCTCCAATCTGAAGTTAAACTATTTGGAATCGCAACAACTCGGTGAGCCAAAATGGTGGTCGTGTGCATGGAGTTTTTTGGCGAGGAGATGATTGGGCATTCATGGCGGATTCCACTACTGAGCATGTTCCTTCGAAAAGAGCATGCTGGAGGGGTCTGAACCATTACTGTGGAGCTTATTGTTCACTCCCCAAGTATAGGGTTGGGATGTATGTAGTAATAACTCGGTAAGATCGAGGTCGAATCCACAGGGACTGGTCGTCACAATTCAAATTTACGATTCTCCTTAACTAATTCAACAAATAAAGGATCAAATTCAACACAATATTATGGATTCAAATAATACACTATTTTATGGAAAATAGAGGAAAAAGAATAGGGAAGAAAATTTAATCAGAGAAAGAGAACTAGGACTTTCGAATCCACCCCTAATTATCCTAACCCTTGTTTTGTCTGTGTAATTCACCTTAAATTAGATTGATCCACTTATCTAGAAAAAGCACAATCTGTGTCCTTAATTGGGCATACAGATTGTCTAATTCCTTTAAGCAATGCCATGAATAACATATCCCATGTCCAAATCGGGCATATGGAATATGCAGTTCAATAAAGCATCCTGTTTCTTCCTCTACAGGAACCTGTTCATGATCAGATACAAGCACCTAGAATAAGCATCCAGACCACATCCATCCATAGACTCAAAAGTTCATAGATGGAGAAATATAGAATTTAAACCAATCAAGCACACTAGAGAAAGAAACAACCAATCTGATTAAAAAAAATCAACATATGAGAACAAGGATTATTCGAATTAGGGGCTTCATCTCAGCCCTAGATAAAGAGTTTAGAAATCCATAAATCTAGATAGGAAAATAAAAACATAAGTTTGAAATAACAAAACCATTTTCCTTCTTTTCTTTTTCTTTCTTCTCTTTCTTTCTTTCTTACTTTCTTTCCTCCCTTGTTGTAGATCTGGAATTCTCTGGATCTGAATGCCCTTCCTCACGTTTTGCAACTCTTTTTATAGCTGATGGAGTGGCTGGAGTGGTGAAAATCGGATCTGGGAAGCTGTCGCACGCGCAGCGAAAGCTTTTTCGCAGCTAAGTTCGGGGCCTCGAAATACCATACTTTCCTCGTTCAAATTCCAACAAACACCATCCCTTAGGACTTTCTTGGGTCC
This sequence comes from Magnolia officinalis, assembly GCA_021015155.1. Taxonomy (NCBI): domain Eukaryota; kingdom Viridiplantae; phylum Streptophyta; class Magnoliopsida; order Magnoliales; family Magnoliaceae; genus Magnolia; species Magnolia officinalis. The sequence goes on from JAJHSJ010000001.1 coordinate 50,938,085, forward strand.
TCTACATGATGGACGGTTCAGATCTGCCATATGATCAAAGATGGTGGCCCACAATCGCCTGGAAAACCGGATTTTCAAATTGTGCGAAACCTTTCGCACCCTTTCGCTGTCGTGATCGCTGAGCCCCACAGAAGATTTTCTGGAAAATCCACCCCGTCCATTGGATTCAAGACGAAATTTCAGTCAGGAATAGGTGGTTTTGAAGGTCCATTAGCACGGCCCACAGAAGAAATCACAAAAAAACTCAGTTTTTAACGTCCCGGGGCAGTCCACTTTGGCCTCTGTACCGCACACGTGTGTACGCATGGGAGTGGAATCTCAGCATGGTTTTGTAGTTCCCATGGCCCTCTACAAGATGGTCGGATCAGATCGTCCAGACAGGCGACGTGTGGGGCCCACAGCCTTTCGCAAAAATGGCCAGTGCCGTTCGTTCGCTGTCGCGTACGCGAAAACAGAGACGCGGTTTGCTTCCGCTGTGACAATGGCGGGGCCCATTTTTGATGTCGTTTACGAAATCCAGTCCGTCCACCAAATTCCTCTCGGAATTTCGGTTGGAAATATGTGATTTTCATCCATTTTTGATGAGGCCCACATGGTTTTCTGTCACACCGTCCAATCGACATTTGAACGGCTAGGTTTTAATCTTGATGATCATTCTCGATTCTAACACCTAGGCGTCGTTGAGAGACACCCTGGGACTCTGATGGACGGCCCGGATCATGCATTTGATGGACGGTGTGGGACCCACAATCGAAACTCAAATCCGGCAGCGTTAACGCTGAAACGGATTTCCGTTTTTTGCGGAAGAAGTCGGTCAGCGCTTGCGCTGACCGTCTTAGTCGTCCGGTGCACGGTGTGCATTGGATGTATGGTGTACATGCATCACATATGGGACCATTATGATGTTGTTTCCAAAATCCAATCCGTCCATTCCTTTTCCCAGACTATTTTAGGCGTTGAGTCCAAAATTTAGCCAATTCCAGATATCAGGTGGGCCCAGAATTGATAATTATTGGGCTGATCTGACCGTTGGACCACTTCCCGAGATCTTCAAGGGCTGAAATTTGAAATGTACGGTTAATTAATGTCCCTAATCCCCTGTATAAAGTTTCGAGTTGATCGGATGGCGGGGGAAATATGTGATCTTGCATTTTGCACCAATTTCAGGCCTCTTTATCGTGCTTTCCTCAGATCCCAGGCGTGTATATTCTTCACCATTGGTTTTCTGGAGTACATCTCGGCTCTGGTAATTTTGGAGCGTCAAATCTATGCTTTTAACATCATTTGCTATACACGCTCCTAATTTCCTCCTGTAACAAAAACACGAGTAAAATCTGGCATTAAATATTATCATGTATGTAAAATCAAGTAATTACTGGGGTCTGATATGCAATATTCGACCCTGATCACTTATGGATGCCTCAAATCGAAGCTCCATGAAGGTTTTCTCAGTGGGTTCGGAGAGTTTGAAAGATGCGGCTATTTTTTAGTACAAGGAATGCATTTGGGTCTCATTGCTACTCGATCCACCCGCATTATATTGCTTACCCTAGCTCCTGAGACCGTCGGATTGACGACAAACGGTCTGGATTTGTTCTGGCCAAAACCACTTTCGAATATGGTGGGTAGAACCGAAACCGGCCACGGTTTCTCTTGGAAAACTTTAAGCAAGATAGATGGCTGAGATTTTCCCAGACGGACGGTCGGGATATGCTGAAATAAAGGGCTGGGATTGGAGGAAAAACCCCTCACGCGGATTACAACAGTTAGCAGTTTCCATTTTTAGAAAATTTGGTTTTGTACAGCCCACTTATGGCAAGGATTGTGCCCACGCATGCACATATCAACGTGCTAGGTGAGGTGGGTTTTGGTGGGACCCAAGCTTTGGACATGATGAATGGTCTGGATCGTCCAGGTGGGCAACGTAAGTGGGCCACATCACGTCCCAAACGGACTTTGTCCGTCGGCTGGCAAATCAAGAGGGAGGGAGAGAAATCTCCCTTTTAAAGTAAAACACGGGTCAGACTCGTGCTGACCGGCCTGGCTGTTGCAGTGTGGCGCGGGAGTACACAGGTTATGTACTCAGATCTCTGGTGTGGGGTACACCATGCTGTTTGAAATCTTGATCCATTACTACTTTAACTGTTCTATAATTGATTGTGTTTGGGGCTATGATTATAGTCTAGGCAATCGGTAACGGGATTGAATTCGTGGCTGAGATTCATTTTCCACGTGTGATGTGTTCGACGAACCCGAGTCGTACTTCGGTTGGCGATAGTGGTTGGCCACACGAAGTGCTTTTGCGCTTCATATCGTTCAACTTGTTGTGCGCTCGAGCTAGCCGAGCTCATTAAAGCAACCCGATCTGTCTTATGTATGTTCATCATGTTTGGGCGCTATTGCTTGAACCTAAGGTACCAAACTTACCAGTGAAATCTCCTTTAACCATGGTACCTCGATCCGCTAAGACTCATGAGCCGGGCATGGTGGTATGGGACACCGTGGTCGAGCTGTCGGCCTACGCTTGGGCCACGTGCCTCCCCGTAGTGACCAGTGAGCAACCAGATTCGTGAGCCGATTATGGTGGTATGGGACACTATATTCGTGCTGTCAGCCTACATTGATAAAGTGATGGGGGAGTGGTGGTGTAAAATTGTGTGTAATAGCCCTGACAGCCCTTTGTAGTGACCTCGAGCAAATTCTGAATTGCGGTGAGGCGACGAGTTTTGCCGTAGTGTATAGAGTATGAAACTAGGCCTGTATCTGTATAGTGATGAATCGTTAAAAAGGTGATGGGGGAGTGGTGTAACCTTTGTGTGTAACAGCCCTGGCAGCCTTTGCAGCGACCTAGAAAACACACCATCGTCTGAGATTAACTAGGACTGACGACCCTAGAGATGGATCATGTTTGGGAATGATACAAGGGAGGTACCTTAGTTTCCCAACCCTGCTGTTTGAAATGGACTAATAACAACTCGGTAATCATGCTCATTATGCATTGCATGTGCCTGGAAGATGTGGAGCACTGAGGAATGCAAGCATGTCGCGAACGTAAGATGATGTCGCACGAGGGAGTGTGTGGTGAGGGCATACATCATGAATGCATTCATACTTGCATTAATAAGAGTAGTTAGGAGTGTTTGATTGTACTGCTTTATCATTGCTGCTTGACTGAATTGATAACATGTTAACCTATGCTTTATTGTTCCACTAAGTTAGCTACTCACTCCCACGTTACGGGACGGTGTTCCGAACACCCACCAGACTTTATCTAATTGCAGATGGTGACGCTACTCCTGAGGCGGAGCCTGACCTTTGACGACGAGGATGCTTTCTCGTATGTATTATTTTCTGGCGGCTTCATGTGAGCCGTGTCTTGATCGACGGGGTACAGGGATGTTGTCTAGATGACTTTATACTTTTCGTATAAATTGGACTTGTACTTGTAATTAATTAACCTAGTAACTTTATCACACTCTGGAGACTCACCATAGTATATATTTTATCTATCTATCACAGTCTTCCGCTTGCAATTTAACTGTCTCTGGAGTATGATATGCTGTTTTGGCTTAATCTCACTCATGTTCAATGCACTAATGCAGACAACATTCAATCATCATTCATTTTGTTGCATAAGTGATGCGTTGGAACTCGGGAGTTAAGTTTATGCTTGACCCCCGATTTTCTTATCTGTATTTCCGCTTACTCTGTTATCGTATGATTTATGATCTTGACAGTATTTCTGTTTACTCTGATAATTCATGATCTTGTCAGTATCTCTGCTTATTCGGATATTGTACCATTTATGGATTACTAGTATTTTTGGTATTGTATGAATATGACATTGCGTTGTAGGATCCCAGGATCGGAATCTGGCGTATGGACGCTAGGAGCCGAGAATGGGGTACTACGGAGGCTATCGGCACCGAATTCGGCGATCGGGATTCCAGTGAATCCGATTTCTGGATTTGGGGCATGACATAAAATGATCTAGAGAAAAGGATGAGCGGTTTGGATGGCACATAAACATTAATGTGGGTCCCATGAGTGAGACCCAAGTGCTGTCAAAACTAGGGAGCCTACCCTGCCCACTTTTACTTTTGGTACAGTCCACCTGAGTTTTGGGTCCATGGCCTACCATTATCTGGAAAAATGGGTGAACTGAGTGGATGAGTCATATACATCATGGGGGTCCCATGAGTGGGCCCAAATCCATGCCCCTGGCTGGGCGTTCGCCCACCTGGACTCTGATAGCATTAGCTCTGTTGCTTGTTGTTCCCCCTTTAAAAATAAAATAAAATTTGGGGATGTCCTATCAAGGTGGGCCCCATAAGTGTGATCTACTCTGTTCACCGCTTCGCCTAGCTCAAGCGGGGTCCAGTGGCTCTGCTGGTTTAGATGAACAGGGACTCCACAAGCCTAGAAGGTTTCAACAGCTGGTCTCCCTTAGTGCAGTCCACTCGAGACTTAAATCTGCCTCTTTTTTGACCTATGGGCTAAAATAATATGGAGAAACTAGTGGACAACGTGGATTAAATATATACATCAAGGTGAGGTCCACGACTGTCTGCATGGGTGACGTGAGGGGGTACTCCCAGCCCCACCATCGCCTTTGGTGTGGTCCACCTAATTGTTGGATCGTCTTGATTTTTGGGCTCCATGGCCAACATGAGCCAGAAGACAGATGAATGGTGTGGATCTAAGAAATACATCAATGTGGGCACCACGAGTGGAAACCCACTCCATAGCCCCATGCAATATGCGTCAGTGACACAGGGGGTGCTCCCATCCCCTTGATGCTTGTGGTGTGGCCCACTAGAGATACAGGTTGGCTTCATTTCTTGGCCTAATGACAAAAATGAGATGGAAAAGTGGATGGACGATATGCATCAAACGTATGAATCATGGTGGGGCCCACTAGTGGAGGCCCCATTCTCCCTCTTGCATTGGTGGCGTCTGGACACTGGACAGTTCCAGCGTCTGTGATATTGAGAACGTCCAACGTCTAGACTATGTTTTTTTATTCCCCTCTCTTGTGGGGTCCACATGGGGAATCTGAACCGTCCATCAAGTGGGCTAGCTCAAGATGGTCCCAAGGAGCTTTGGATCAATTCGATTCTTGATGATTTCCTTCATATAAATCCACGCGATCTAAACAATATCTTAGTTGGAAAATAAACATCACAGTGGGCTACATAAGGTGTTCCACACTATGATAGTGTGTGGGGCACACCCTCCAACAGCGTGGCCCACTTGTGGGCCCCACAACATCATCAAAGAAGAAAAAAGAAGGGAAATGAAATGGAAACAAGAAGCTAGGGAAGGAGATCCGACCATCGGGGTGGGCCCCACCACCATGGGATCCACCATACACTCAATTCATGATCAAGGTGGGTCCCACCCTTGTGGGCCCATCAAAATAGAAAGATCACAAAGAAAGGGAGGGTTTTTATCCTCCCATGCACTCACTTCAAAGGATGAACGATTGGATCGATGATCGGATGGTCCACTAAGCTCCTCTCCACCCCTAATCTCCTCTAATCTCTCTCTCTTACCACCTTAATCCCTCTTAATTCTCTCTAAATCTCTCTCTCTTTTCTCTTAAACCATCTCCTAATGTTTCTTTATTTTCTCTCTTTCTCTCTTAATCTCTCCCTAATTCACTCTAATTTTTTTCTTTCTCTTAATTTCTCTCCACTCTTGCTAAAAAAAAATGGTAGAAATGAGAGGGAGTTAGGGGATTTTGTGGTGTAACTTTTAGGATAGGGAGGGAATAAGGAGGGGTAGAATGGGGGGAGAAAGAAGGAAAAAGGGATGGCTAAGCATGGGCAAGGGATGGGTTACATGATGGGAGGCATGAGTTGCTTTGACTAATGGGGAGAGAGAAGTGATGTGTTAATTAATTGATGAATGGATTGATTTGACAAATTTGTTATTTGAGCAAGTGGGGCCGTTGCGTTACACGACCCACCTCGAATTGTATTAAAATTGTAACTTCTAATCTAGGGATCGCAATGGGACGTGCTGCGTGGCGTTAGAATTGTAACGCCCACGCGGTCGTTAAGGTATAAGTCTCGGGGTGTTGTGGTACTGAAATAGAGTTATGATCAAAACTCGTTGATCTAGTCTGCCAGGAACACGCCGATGTAGAAGTAAGCGTACGGAAGGTTCTCCAAGTTACGGGTCTTACACCAACAACTTACGAGCTTAAATTGTGAATGCTTCAGCAACCTATGAGTCTAAACTATGAATGTTCCATAACGTATGAGCCTAAACTGTGAATGCTCCAACAATTCATGAGCCTAAACTGTGAATGCTTCAACAACTTATGAGCTTAAACCGTGAATACTCCAACAACCTATGAATCTAAACTGTGAATGTTGCAAGAACCTATAAGCCTAAACTGTGATGTTATAACTACTTACGAGCCTAAACTGTGAATGCTCCAACAACGTATGAGCCTAAACTATGAATGCTCCAACAACTTACGAGCCTAAATTGTGAATGCTTCAACAACTCATGAGCCTAAATTATGAATGCTTCAGCAACTTATGAGCTTAAACTGTGAATTCTCTAACAACCTACGAATCTAAACTGTGAATGCTCCAACAACCTATGAGCCTAAACTGTGATGCTCTAAGTACTTATGAGCCTGAACTGTGATGTTACAACTATTCAAGAGCCTACACTATGATGCTTTAACTAATCAAAATCTTAATTTGTATTTGCTCCAACTACTCATGAGTCTAAACTGTGGATGACGCCTTAGTTCTACTAATTGAACTCTAAGATAGTTCCGCCCACTAAGGAAAATGCAATGCTAAGTATGCTAATAAGCAAAAGGTAAAATGACTAAATTATTGCCATATTATATACCTCAAGTTAGAAGGAAACATGCAACTAAAATATGATTTAATGTAGGTTAAAAGTCATTTACAATTATATGCCTGAATATAAGCAGAATTGCTCATAGCCTATATGCCTGACATTGTTTGAAAATTGCAAAATTCTCATATATTTTGGAATTGTTAATACATTAGCAATATTTTAGAATTGTCAATACATCACAATTATTTTAAAATTGTCAATACATCATGGAATTGGATTGAAGAATTGTGAATCCCCTAAACGCTAATCTTGGCTAACTTTGCAAGAGAGATAATTGCTCAAGATCCTGGAACATACATGCTATAGATGAGAGGGCATTCCTGATTAAGGGACATTTGGCGGCTCATGGACCACCACAATGAGAGCAACATTAAAAGACGGACTGCCACGACTGGAGTAATATAAAAAGACGGTTCCCTAACCACGGTGCTCAAAGCTGGAGTTACCGGAGTTATCATAGTGGAGGGCTTCAACAAAAAATGAATTGTATAAGCAGTTGTAACTAGGACTGTGGAAGATGTAACTGTGGCCTCACTGTCAAAACACATTCTATGTTGATATCTGCCCCCAGTGGTTGCCAGAATGACTGTCATTTCCTGATCAACCTCCACGTTGCATGGGGTAAACAAAGGTCTGTGCAAAGAGTAGTGTCGCCACCACTGCCTGCGTCGCTGGCATAGAAAGTTTCACTTCCCTTGATGGGAAAGCCTCCATGATACTAGAAAAGATTTGAGGGTTAGTCTGAAGAGTGTTGATCGGCAAAATGGCATGCATCTCGTGAGGGAGAGGGGAGTAGTTGGCGCTAAAATTCATAAAGATATTAGCCACTGACGAGTAGCAAAATTCTCCATAATCGAGTGACTCTTCCTTCAAAGGAGTGTTTGCTTGACCAGTCTGGGTAGATACATTTTCAAGACCTCTTGACCAACCGTAGTTCACCCGCGACATTGTCCTCCTCGTCAATATTTACTTTCCCTGCCTCTTTCAAGTCACTGCTTGCAACGCCCTGATTTTTGAAACCTGAGTATACGACTTATTTTCTAAAAACCCGAGTGTTATCCTTTAATTATAGCTAAATTTCACGTATTTTCTCTTTTATTTTCTTTTAGAGTTGGCAATTTAGCGAAAGAGAAACATATCAAGCTTAAAAGAAATTTACATACACATTCAGAATATACGAGTGACTGCCCATAGGGCTTACACAAACCAATGTTTCAATACTTATAATTACAAAATGAAATAATTTAACATATGAAACAAAATAAATTGTAACTAGTCTTAAGTTGCAAAATCATGCACCTTCTCTTGGCAGATGCAGCCATGTATCCTTGATAATTGTACCCTGCTCCTCATTAATGTAGACATGAATATCATTTAAACCACCCGCACTACCTGTACAATTATATATTTGATGAATGAGTGACTAGCTTAGTCTGAATTCCCCTCAAGATTGCACACCATCGCATTAGTTAAACATAGTTTTAAACAAAAAAAAAACATACAAAATAATCCATGATGCAATCTTATTTAAATGCATGAATGCATGAATGCACATCAACTGGGGAAGCACATCCTGTTGGCCAAATGAATAGACCTTTCAAACAGTCGGTTCATTTATGCAAGGGAATTAGTCTTTTAAAAAGTCGAATCATTCATGATAAGAGGTTGGACCTTTCAAATAGTCAGTCCATTTAAGCAAAAGAATGTGTCTTTCAAATAGTCAACTCATTCAATTTGTGAGAGAACAAATTTTTTAAACAGTTGACCCGTTCATGTAAGAGAATGGACCTTTCAAACAGTCGGTTTATTCATGCAAGAGAATGGGTCTTTCAAACAATCGGCTCATTCATGCACGAGAATGACTCTTTCAACTAGTTGACCCATTCACGATAAGAGGATGAACCTTTCAAACAATCGGTCCATTTAAGTAAAAGAATGAGTCTTTCAAACAGTTGACTTGCTCAGGTTAGAGAATGGACCTTTCAAACAGTCGGTCCATTTAAGAAAGAGAATGAGTCTTTTAAATAGTCGACTCATTCAACTTGCAAAGGAATGAGTCTTTCAAACAGTCGACCTAGTCATGTAAGAGAATGGACCTTTCAAACAGTCAACTCATTCAATTTCCAATGAATGGGTCTTTCAAACATTCGACCTGCTCAGGTAAGAGAATAGACCTTTCAAATAGTTAGTCCATTCAAAATGAAAAATGGGTCATTCAAACAATGCACTAATCTTTCAAACAGTCAACTAGGCACCCGATAATGCCCAAGTGCCGTGAATGCATGTTTAGCCCAACCATTATTATTCCAATTTACAAGTAGCCATTTTAAGAAAGCTCAAAGGTCACTATAGCGTGCTCATCACCCAACATAGGCCAAGAACTCAAGCATAGTGTCCTATACCACCATCCCCAGCCCATGACACTCAAACATTATGATGTTTAATGGTGTCCTCCTCAACTAGTGGCCAATCACAGTTTAACTAGTAGGACTTACCATCGCATGGTCACATAAAATAATCCATCAAGCCGCTTAGAGAAAATATACAACAATCCATGGATGGTAAGTCCACATTAATATTCCATTTAATCCATCAGTCAAAGTAGCAACCGAGTCGAGGGTCCATTATAATCGTAATCAATCAAATTGCATCCCAAGTCAGAATATAGATATATAAGTGGGGTTTTTTACTAATAAATATAACAATTCAAGTTTCATAAGCAATCCACAAGCATGAGAAGATATACAAGTACAACATATAGATGTTTATACAAGATAAATGTTGAGCATATAATTTGATAATCAGATTAAATAACTAGCACACGTAATCATGAATTAGAGATGTTAGTTATCAGTTGAAATTAAAATTGAACTATGACTTAAGCTAACTTGGAAGAGGAAAGCTCATGGGTAAAAGTCATCACCTTACAAGTCGAATCGCTCACCAATGTTGTTAGGTGGTGCGCACTTCCTTAGAGTCGAATCCATGATAGGTGAAATTGCCTAACTGATGGAAGAGAATCCAATGGCCAAGGTTGAAAATCCCATAGAACAGGGTCTCGATCGGGTTGAACTCGAGAACTAGCCAAGTCGACTTGGCACAAGGACTACCAGACATTTCTCAGTAATGTTAGAAGAAGAAAGAGAAGAGAAAAAAATCAAGATGAATCCTAAAAAAAAATTCTGAAATTGAAAAGTTCTAAAAACCTTAGATTAGAAATTTTCAGAAAATAAGAAAAATCTAACCTAAAACGAAAATCAAAGCTAAAAAAACCTAAACCTAATTGTGTTCAATGCCACTCCCCAGCAACGACGCCAAAAACTTGTTCACAACCCCAAGTGTAGGGTCGCGATGTAGTAACAACTCGGTGAGACCGATGTCGAATCCATAGGGAATGGGGAACACGGTATAAAACTAATCTAAGTCTAACTTGGTTGGTCTAGGTTTTTAATCCAGCGATTTAGAAAAATGTTTTGAAATAATAAAGATAAAAAGACTAAGGATCCAGGAATCCACCTATAGAAACTCAATATTCAATCTACTTGACTCAATGATAACTCGATTGGAATCGAAGTCCTATCCTATCCAATCAGATGATAGAGTGGTTAAAACAGAATCTGAACTTTCATTGGATTAGTTCTCAAATATCCGTCTAATTGCAATGATGGTAGGGAATTCAATTACCCACCATGCCCGGGAGATGATGGTGAACAACAACTTATACACATCACACAATTTTAAATAAGTTAGAAGATATTCAAAGTTCTCACAGCATCCACTGTAATTAGAGTCACAATAAACCGTAGAAAACTGAAAATATTCCTTAAATCAAACTAAAAATCAATGAAGTTCAACATAAACTTGAAATAAAGTAAGATAAACATCAAAATAAACTATAGGTTTCATCCCTTAACCTTAGCTAAGAGATTATCCTAACAAGACTAACTGTAACGCCACGAAATTCCAAGGCCCGAGTCTTTACTAGTCCTGAGATTCCTAGGCATTAATCTCATTCACACGTCGTTCAGATAGTGCGATTGAATTTATACATTCTAAGTATTCAGGTACCAATTCATGAGAAGGAAATTCGTTGTATTTATCATTCCATTTAAAAAGGAAAAATTCAATGAATCACCAAATGCTCACTCAAATGGGAGCTTATTACAAAATCAAGTTGTAGTGGAAATGTAAATAAAACTAAATCATGAAGCTATTTTCTTGCTTATTTAGTATAGTCATTCATAAGGAGGTGATCATCTGGGTCTTCAATCTGTACGTCACCTGCATCATCTATACAGTTGGAGAGGGTCAATGCCCTACTCATAGTGATGGTCATTCCTTTAAAGTTTACAATAATTCAAGTGATTCATAGGAATAGTAGAAGGGTACTGATACATCTCATATTCCACATATACAAGGGTATTGGTATGCACAATCATTCTACATGGTATGCATGCCTTGCAAAAGATGTACGGTTCATCACACTCAGTAATCATAATCACATTGTGGAAGACAGTTTAAGATATTTGACTCACCCCGCATTCTAACACTACGGAGATTCGCCGGCGTGTCCCACGTTAATGTGGATTTATGCGAGCATCTCAAGGTGACACAACAACACGATTGAGGGATTACATGACATGATGTGTTCATGGAGTGACTATTTGTGACATCCAATCTTGAGTAGTGATGTAACACACATGACGATTTACTTACATCGATTGTGCACTACGCCAACCAATACACATAATTACGTGCCGACCAAGAGGGTTGCTACTTGAAACGCATTACATCCACAATATTTTGATGATCAATATAAGTGGGATTCCCAACACGATACTTCCATCCAGGATAAATAAATTATTTGAATTTCTACAGTGCTGGTTCATAAGGAAATGATAACAGTAAACAAATTTTGAAACAAGAAAAAAATGTATAACAAATTAAATTGCAAAGCTTAAAGGAAAGACTCTCACCTTAGGTTGTTAGATCATCTTCTACTCAGATAAATACCCTGGGATGTATTTTAAGGTCAGATTCTACTTTAATTCTCCTAGTTTGGATTTGTTTTAAGTTAGATTTCAATTAGGTTTAGCAAATCTGAGGAATCTTATTTAAATTATACCCTAGGCAAGGTAGGTTCCAACTTACCCGGTTTAGGTCCATCCTACCACCGAGTCAACTCGGTTTGGTGTGATGAATTCTTATTGCAGGGAGATAATATGGTTTTGAAAGAGGATGTGGATTGTGTCCTACCCTCACCCGTCCCACCGTAGTGTATGTGTTTATCCCAGCCATCCATCCCTTTTCTCAGATCATTTTAAGGCATCAAGACAAAGATGAGTTAGATATAATGCTCAAGTGAGCCACACCATATAATAAGCTTGGTTGCATTAAATGCACAAGCAAGAAGTGCCAGTTGCATTAAATGCAAAAATCATCAGTGGTGTGGTCTAGTTGAGCGTTGGATCTACCTCATTTTTGTTTTCATGCCTTAAAATGATATGAGAAAAGGGATGGATGGTTTTGATAAACAAATACATCACGGTGGGCCTGCCCACAGTACTACCTATTTGGGGTTAGAGACGGGCGGTGTTAGGACGCAATCCGCATCCCTGGAAAGAAAAGGAAAGAAAAGAAAAGAAAGAAAATTAAGGGAGAGTGGATCTGAACCATACTTAGGTGGTGGATTGTTATACCAGTTTCTTCTTCTCTTTCTTGTTGCTCGTTGGCCGGTGGATTTCGACACTCGATCTCCTCCTACTCTCTCTTTTTTCCTCATTTTCCTCCTCTTTTCTCTCTCGCTTCTTTCCTAGCACAACTTCCGGATGTTCCTCCTTTTCTCCACACGCAGGACTTTATAGGCCTTCGTACGCAGCCCAATGGAGGAGAGTTTGATCGGGTCAGGTTGTGTTTGTGCAGGCCTACTGGAATCTCGATGTTGGGCCAGCGGTGGGTCTGGATTCTCATCTTAGATATGTTGATCTACTTCCTCCAACGTGTTGGGGAAGGTTTCTAGCTTGAAGGCCCTAGAGATGCACAATCTTGATCCCCATTTCGAGACCAGAACTGTCCTCACCGTTCAGTGATTGTTTGAGGAAGATGGACTGTGCTTCGATGGTAGATCTAAGTCTGGTCCATCTTCTTCCAACGTGAGGCTTCTTGATGGTTTGAGATTACCATCCGACGTGTTCTGGCCCACCAGATTGATGGTCGGTGTGAGATTGCTAGATCTATTGCGAAACACGAAGTTTCCTCCACATGGTGTGGTGCGGCGTGAAAAATGGAAGAATAACGGGATGCCATTCTCCCTCCCACCTTCTTTCCTTATCTGGATTGGGTCCAAAAGCTTTTCTTTGGAGGATGGTCGGTTCAACACGCATGAAATCCAGAGGTTTCCTATCTTGGTCAAGCTTGATTCGCAAGGCCTGTGGGATCGCTGGAAACAACGTGCGGCCCTGATCTCTTCACGTGCAGGGCTCGCCTTGATCAGATTTTGGAATGGTGATCGATGGATGGTTCTGATTTCCTATCTACTGTGATTGTGGTCCACGTCGGATCTGATCGTAGGATTTGGTTCTTTTCAAAAATACCACAAGCGGGAAGAATAGGAGAGAGATTTCTCTTTTCGGGATTTGCCGGGTCGAACGTGGTTTGACCGACTTTTAATACCTGGTGCTCCGCAGTCTACATGCACCCTGTGCACAGACACTTCATATGGTGTCTACTGGGGAGTTTTCTTTGGTTAATCCGTTCCATCCACTTGGTTCGTTGGTGTAGTAGGACCTTAAGGTTCCACGGTGAATCTGATCCAATGTTTAGGTGGGCCATGTTTTACAATATTAGGGTTAAGTCTTAGGGGAAAAGAGTAAGGTTGTGTGTTCGCACTTATTAGGCCCTTACGGTGGTGTTTGGTACTAAAAGTTCGAGATGTTACAATCTGCCCTCCTTAAAGAAAATTTTGTCCTGAAATTTCCTCATCTTGGGTATCTGTCTTTGTCGAAGAGGTTGGGGTACTTTTCTTTCATTTCCTCCTCGTGTTCTCATGTTGCTTCTTCCTTGTCGTGGTGTGACCATAGGACCTTTACCAACAGAATGACCTTCATTCGGAGTATTTGTTCCTTGCGATCGAGGATTTGTACGGGTTCTTCTGTATAGGTGGCATTATCCCTCAGCTCTATTTGCTCCTAGCTGATGACATGAGATAGGTAGGGTTCATACTTCTTTAGCATGGATATGTGAAAGACGTTGTGAACATTGGCCATCTGCCGTGGTAATGCGAGGCGATAGCTACTTCCCCTACTCTTTATAGTACTTCAAATGGTCCGATGTATCGTGGTGCGAGCTTGCCCTTATTTTCAAAGCGCATCATGCCCTTCATGTGAGACACCTTCAGGAATACATGGTCTCCTTCATAAAACTTGAGTGTTCTTCATCGCACATCCGCATAACTTTTCTGTCTGCTTTTTGCGGCTTGGAGGCGCTTAGTTATTGTATCGATCTTCTTAGAAGTAACTTGGATGATTTTGGGCCCTAGAACACCCTTTTCTCCCACTTCTACCCAACAATGTGGAGCGCAGCAGGGGCGTCTGTATAGGGCCTTGAATGACGCCATGCCGATGCTTGCCTGAAAGCTATTGTTGTAGGTGAATTCGGCGAGGTGGAGGTAGTCATCCCAGCTGCCCATGAAGTCCAGGACACAGGCTCTCAACATATCTTCGAGCACCTGATTTACCCTTTATGTTTGCCCGTCTGTCTGGGGGTGGAGCACAGTGTTGTGGTTCAAGGAAGTCCCTAGTGCAGTCTACAGTTTGGTCTAGAGATTTGATGTGAAGCGGGAATTCTGTGAAGCCGAACTACGTGCTTTAGGTAGATTTCTGCCAGCTCGTTCATCGAGGCGGTGATTCGTATGGTAATGAAGTAGGTAGATTTTGTTAGTCGGTCCACTACCACCCATATTGAATCATGATTTCTTCGCATCTTGGGAAGTCGTACTATAAAGTCCATGGATACGGAATCCCACTTCCACGGGGGTATGTTGAGAGGTTGTAGTAATCCTGCCGATCTTTGATGTTTTGCCTTCACTTGTTAGCAGGTGAGGCATTTAGTCACGTATGCGGCTATTTCTCGCTTCAGGTTGTCCCACCAATAGTGGCGTTTTATGTCTTGGTACATCTTGGTATTCCCAGGGTGGATGGTTAATTTGGATCGGTGGGCCTCATCTAGTATTGCTTGTCTTAGTTTAGGTATATTTGGCACGCGTACTCTATTGCGGCACCTAATCCCATCGTCCGAGCCAACATGCCATTGGGGATCCTTGTTTTTTTGGGTCTTCAAATAGCGCTCTTGCAGTTCTTCATCCTGTTCTTACGCATCGATGATTTGGTGTAATAGAGATGGTTCTACGGATACATTTCCCAGAAGTGTATTCCCCTCTTCTATGTTTAGCTGGACATTAAAGTCCTTTATGAGGTCCATCATTCTCCATTCTTTTAATGCGAGTGAAGCTGCTGAGGCGTGAGACATCTTATGACTGAGTGCATCGGCTACTACATTTTCTTTTCCTGGATGGTATTGTATCTTAAATTTATAGTCCTTGAGGGTCTCCATCCACCGGTGTTGGTGCATGTTCAGGTCCTTCTGGTCAAATAGATATTTGAGGCTCTTATGATTCGTGTTAAGCTTGAATTGTTCACCATATAAGTAGTGCCTCCACATTTTAAGAGCGAATATTACAGCCGCCAACTCTAAATCATGAGTTGGATAGTTCTGTTCGTGTACCTTCAGCTGCCGGGAGGCATACGCTACACCTTATTGTTTTGCATGAGTACGCCCCCCAGTCCCTCGTGTGAGGCGTCTGTGTAAACCGTAAATTTGGCTCCTTCTTCAAGGAGTGTGAGCATAGGGAAGAATTTAGTCTTTTCTTGAGCTCTTGAAAGTCTTTGTCATTTTTTTTGTCCCATTGAAAGCGTGCGTTCTTCTTAGTTAAGCTGGTTAGGGGATGGGCAATTTTGGAGAATTCTTTGATGAAGCGACGATAATATCTTGCCAGTCCAAGAAAGCTTCTAATTTCTATAATAGTGTGGGTTTAACCCACTAAAGTACAGCCTCGACTTTAGCTGGGTTACCGCTATACCTTGGCGATTTATGATGTGTCCTAAGAATTTAAATTCCTCTTTCCAGAATTGTATTTGAGAACTTGACGTATAATTGGTTCTTTCTAAACAATTCCAGGACTACTCGTAGGTGTGTTTCGTGTTCCTCCTCACTTCGGGAATATATTAGGATATCATCGATGAAGACTATAACAAATTGATGCAGGTAAGGTCGAAATACTCAGTTCATGAGGCCCATGAAGACGACTGCCATGTTTGTAAGGCCAAATGGCATTACTAAGAATTCGTAGTGTCCGTACATAGTCCTAAATGCGGTCTTGTATATATCCTGTCTTTAATCCTCAATTGATGGTATCCGAACCTCAATTCAATCTTTGAAAAGAAACGGGCTCCCTTAAGTTGATCAAAGAGGTCATCTATGTGGGAAAGGGATATTTGGTCTTTATCGTCGCTTGATTCAGATGACGGTAATCGATGCACAATTGTAAGGACCCATCCTTCATCTGTATGAACAAAGCTAAGGCACCCCAGGGAGACATGCTGGTCGAATAAATCCCTGGTCTAGGAGCTCTTCTATTTGTTTCTTGAGTTCTGCCAGCTTGATTGGTGCCATACAGAAAGTGGGTAATGCGATGGGGGCAGTTCCTGGTATTAGATCAATACCGAAATCTACTTCTCTCATGGGTGTTAATCTTGGTATATCCTGGAACACTTCTAGAAACTCCCTAAGCATGGGAATGTGCTATGTTGAGGTTTCCTCCAAGGCCATTACTCATTCCAATGCTTCTTTTTTCTTTTTTTCCTTGCATTGTAGTGGGGACTCATCTAGGTAGAGTGAACGTGATTCTTCTGTCTTTACTTTCTATAACTGCTCTTGCCTCGTCGAGCCAGTTCATCCTGAGAATCATGTCAAACCCTTTCATACTCATCTTAACCAGATCCGCAGAGATTTCAACGTTTGGTATGATGATGAGGTAGTTTTCGCAGTATTCTGTGACTTGTACTATCTTCCCTAGGGGTGAGGCCACAGTGATGGATCCCTTCATATATTTCGATTCTAAACCCAAACGCTCTACTATGGAAGTTGATATAAATGATAGAGTAGCTCCACAGTCGAACAAAAGTACAACCGGGGTACCCTTGATGAAAGTTGTACCTTCTATTAAGCCAAGAGAAGTCTCGGGGTCTCGAGTGATGTCATGGCGAAGAGGCGGCCGGGCATGGTGTTTTGGCACACTTGAGCCGGGATGGGGTGGCTTTCGTCCTTCATCTTCTTATAATAGTTCTTTGCATCATGACTCATTTTCTTGCAGTAACCACAACCAGGGAGGTTGTCCCATTGCTTCTTCTCTTCGAGGGTGATATTATGCTGTGGGATGATTCTTGGTCTTTTATCCGGCATCTGTGGCATAACCAGGTTGGTCTTGAACCTCTTCCCTGCCTCGTGTTGTATTCTAGCCCGCGTCCTATGATCATCATCATTTTTGGCCTGAGTGGCTTTATCAACAGTGTCGGCATAGCTTGGCAAACCCAGGCAACATATCTTGGAGTGGATTGAGGGTCTGAGGCCATCCTTGAATCGTTTAATTTTGAAGTCTTCATCTTTGACTAATTTAGATGTATATCGCAATAATTCCATGAATCGGGCCTCATATTGTGCGACGCTCATTTCTCCTTAGGTGAGTTTTAGGAATTCAGACATTTGTTCGTCTCAATATGACTTCGAGAAATATTTTTTGAAGAATTTCTTTTAGAATTCCTCCCAAGTCCAAGCGTGATTTTCAGGCATGGTCCTTTTTGTTGCCTTCCACCAGATGATGACCTCTCCTTCGAACCTGAACGTGGGTAGGGAAACTTTTAAATGTTCCAAGCATCCCATAGTTTCAAAGTCCTCTTAATATGCTTCTCCTAGTGTTCTACCTCTACTGGATTGGGGGCGTTTGAGAATTGGGGGGGGGGGGGGGGGGGGGGGGGGGTCGTAGCTTTAGGAATCTTTCTAGCAAGGCAGATTCATCATGGTATTTGAACGTGGTGGAGCCGGTGGGGTGGTGTGAGCGGATGGTATGGGAGGCGAGGCGGTCCTTGGGATGGCATTGTGAATTTGTTGTTGTAGATCATCCACAGTTTGTTGGGTCTTCTGTATAAACGCCTCTATCCATCCTAGGATGGAGTAGAATGGTGCCCATGCCTAGGTATCAGGGGGTGCCAGTCCTGAGGGTGGTCCAGGGTGTGCAGTTTCTGGGTGGGTCACTGACAGAGATGGCGTTGACTCTCTCATAACCGTTTCCTGAGGGATGCCATTCTCAGTTGTGTGTTCTGGGGGTACGGAGTTTGCTCGGGTAATCTTTATCTTGGGGGCCATACCTTCTGCAGACATGAATGTTTGGTTAGAGTGATGCCTAGTGCCTTGAGAAAATTTCTAGTGTGGTGGATATAAGTTCTTCAGACAGTCACACACTCCTAAAATTTTTTAGTTTCCAAATAAGTTCATTTAGTATTTTGGGAATTTAATCCAAGGGTGTCTAGATTCGTTGTTTCTAGATTCCATGTCTAGTGAATCTAATGGGGAACCTGGTTATGGGTTTCTATTTCTACAACTTCCTAGTTTCATAGTGAATCCAATTAAGTATATGTATCTAATTCATGATCCCATCCTAGTCGTGTAAAGCTTATGATGGTCCATTCCCTCACGCCTAGTTAATCTATTCTCATGCTCTGATACCAACTGTAACGCCCCGAAATTTTGAGGCCTGAGTCTTTACTAGTCCTGGGATTCCTAGGCATTAATCTCGTTCACACGTTGTTCAGATAGTGTGATTGAATTTGTACATTCTAAGTATTCAGGTACCAATTCACGAGAAGGAAATTCGTTGTATTTATCATTCCATTTAAAAAGGAAAAGTTCAATGAATCACCAAATGCTCATTCAAATGGAAGCTTATTACAAAATGAAGTTGCAGCGAAAATGTAAATAAAACTAAATCATGAAGCTATTTTCTTGTTTATTCAGTATAGTCTTCCATAAGGAGGTGATCCTCTGGGTCTTCAATCTGTACGTCACATGCATCGTATGTACGGTTAGAGAGGGTCAACGCACTACTCATAGTGATGGCCATTTCTTTAAAGTTTACAATAATTCAAGTGATTCATAGGAATAATAGAAGGGTACCGATACATCTCATATTCCACATATACAAGGGTATCAGTATGCGTAATTGTAACGCCCCTAGTTTTCAGGACCCGAGTATACGACCCGTTTCCCAAAAATCGAGTGTTAACTTATAAAGAGCCAAAGTCCACATATATATTTTTTTTCCTTCATCAGAGTAAGCAGATGAGTATAGAGTGGACAAATTAGCATAAAGGAAAATTTCATTTACATTTGGAATATACAAGAAGCTGCCCATAATGACTTATACAAACCAATGCCCCCATTCTTACAAGTACAAAATGAAATAATATTACATGTGAAATAAAATAAATTACAACAATCTTAGGATGTGAAATCCTATATCAATCTTGTAAACCTCATCGGCTTACTCTACACTTGCATCAACTGTTACGGTTTGATAGCGTCAATGGCTATCGCAGTGAGGAACACCCTCTAAGATTGCACACTCATCATTCATAATCCAATACAGTTCGCAAGTCATGAAAATGGGTATCTTAAACAGGACATTTCATAATCATGATCATACACTCAAACAATCAAGTCAGTCAACAGAATCTCATCATAAGCAAACATAATAGCAATCGCAATATAAGGATATATGTTCAGGTAATGAAATAATCAACCATATGACTTTCTATTACACCCAAAAATCACATTGTACGTGAACACCGCAAGATGGCTAGCAAATCGCTAAGCGAACACCCGCTCCATCCGGAGATCATGGTACGAGTGAAATCCATAAGGTGAATAGAAAATCAACCTTTAAACCTCTACTTCACTCGGGAATCATATAGTACGTAAACTCCGCAAGATGGCTAAAAAATAGCTAAGCGAACACCCGATCCACCCAGAAATCATGGTACGACTGAACTTCACAAATGAAAAAAGAACAATGCACAACGTCTACTTCACCCGAAAGTCATATCGTACGTGAACTCCGCAAGATGGCTAAGAAATCGCTAAGCGAGCACCCGCTCCACTCGGAAATCATGGTACAACTGAACACCGCAAGGGGAAGAGACAAGCAACATATAAACTCTAGAACACCCGAAAATCAAATCATATGTGAACTCCGAAAGATGGCTAGGAAATCGCCAAGCAAATACCCGCTCCACCCGAAAATCACAATACGACTGAACACCGTAAGATTGTTAGGAAACAACAAGATATGAGAATATAACCATCAAGCCACAAAAGGGCACCAACGACCCATTAAATCCACGAAGGGCAAATAAACGATCCAGGCCATGTAGGATAAATATGCGGTACAAAACATATAAGGATGCGCGATCCAAGTCGCGTAAGTTAAATATGGACCGCAAGATGGTGAGTTCATGACAGGTCTCATTCATTACATCACTCGATTACAAATGATAGACATATAGTTAATTAACAATGCACAACTAAAGATAGCATGTTATCACCAAATCATTGATGCATGTTATAGTTAAAGAGAGATGTCTACCATCTAACACAACAATTTAGCTTATTCAATAGTAAGGTAAGTAATTCAATTAGAGGAATCATGCCATCATCTATATCTAGATTGATGAAATTAAGTGGGAAGTTCAAAGGGTGAGTCCTCACCTTATGTTTGAACCGTCTGCACTATTACTAAGAAGTGCGTGCTTCCTTGGAATCAATTCCTACCATCCATTACAAAGTTGTACAAGAGATCAATGTTCGACCATGTGTCTATGGTCAAGATTTATACGACCTGGAGTTTGGATTACTTTTAGGGTTTTAGTATAGGATTAGGACTTCATCCTAGAGTTTAGTTATAGGCTTTAGATTCTAGGATTTGAATCCTAGATTAGTTTTACTATTATTATTATTATTATTTTTGTACGATGTATCGAATAATATTCATAGGAGTACTAATCCATGATTAATGAATGCTCCTAGGTTCCTCTTTAAATATACCGACCTTATCTAACACCCCTATAATGACTAAAAATCTCCTAAATAATGATAGAACAATATAATAAGGATTAACACTAATAATCACACTAACAAGGATTAGTCCCATAAGGAGGACGATGATGTTTCCTAAGTCATAACTACCCATAATGAACCTAGCCTTGATGATAGATACTATGATCCACCATGAATCATAAATTTCTACAATTAGGTCCAAACCTAACACACTATCTACGTTTAGGGTATTGGCTTAGAGTTTTGACCACTTAGGTCTAGGTTCTTAGGGTTTGAACCTTAGTTGGTGTGCAATTAGTTTTAGTGTTAATTTAATAATTATAAAATACTTATTAATATTAATCTTATAATTACTATTATCTAATGTAGCAAAATAATTATCATGATGGTAATGAATAGTGTGATCTATTATAAATGATAAGGAATGGTAGATAAATACTAATATCTAACATCTAATGGTTGAAATTGCTTAATGCTAGCAAACATAACCTGCTAAATTCTATGCCTTAATTTGAGAATTGGAAATCTATTAACTTACTAAAACTCTAATTTAAAATAAATTGCAAAGTGGGAGGAAAAGACATACCTAGTTGGTTCGAGTTGAACCAATGCAGCTTAGCACCCGAGTTAACTTGGCTGCCTCCTCTTCTTTTCCCTATCGTTTTCTTCTTTCTTCTCCTTCTCACTAAGGACGAGCCCAGCTGAGTCTGAACTCAGTCCATCCATGCTCAGCTCAACATACTACTTGGCCCAACTCGGACCGAGCTCGACCCAACTGACTCGGCAACGAGTCAGCACAC
Organism: Magnolia officinalis; assembly: GCA_021015155.1. NCBI lineage: Eukaryota > Viridiplantae > Streptophyta > Magnoliopsida > Magnoliales > Magnoliaceae > Magnolia > Magnolia officinalis. Next base: position 50,959,996 of record JAJHSJ010000001.1, read on the forward strand.
CCTCTCCTAACTCTAATTCTCTCCTTCGTCTCTCTCTCTCTCTCTCTCTCTCTCTCTCTCTCTCTTTTCTTATTTTTCCTTGATTTTCTCTCTCTCAGTCTCCTTCTTCCTTACTCGCGTCCACCAGTGTCTGGATCTGACCAGACCCATCCAATACTCGGACCCACTCAGTCATCGGATTCAGTGAGTCAAGCCAGCTCAGTTCGAGCTAGTTCAGTGACACACCTACTCTTTTTCTTCCCTTCTTCATTTTTCCTTCCTGTTTCTTCCACTTCCTCTTATCTCTCTTCTCTTTCTCCTCTTTTCCTTCTTTCCGTCTCCCAACATCCAGTAAACCTGGAACAGTCACAGCTTGACAATGAGTCGGATCAGCACCAACGGACTGGTGTGGAGCATAACAGCTCGAGTCGAGCTCACCTTCTCTCTCCGCTTTCATCTCTTTCTTCTCCTTCCACCCACCTCCAATCTGAGGTTGAACCGCTTGGAATCGCAGCAACTCGGTGAGCCGAAACGGTGGTCGTGCATGGAGTTTTTGGCGAGGAGATGATTGGCCATTAATGGCGGATTCCACTACTGAGCACGTTCCTTCGAAAAGAGCATGCTGGAGGGTCTGAACCATTGCTGTGGAGCTTATGGATGCCTCAAATGGAAGCTCCATGAAGGTTTTCTCAGTGGGTTCGGAGTTTGAAAGATGCGGCTATTTTTTAGTACAAGGAATGCGTTTGGGTCTCATTGCTGCTCGATCCACCCACATTATATTGCTTACCCTAGCTCCTGAGACCGTCGGATTGACGGCAAACGGTTCGGATTTGTTCTGGTTGAAACCGCCTTCGAATATGGTGGGTAGAACTGAAACCGGCCACGATTTCTCTTGGAAAACCTTAAGCAAGATAGATGGTTGAGATTTTCCCAGACGGACGGTCGGGATATGCTGAAATAAAGGGCTGGGATTGGAGGAAAAACCCCTCACGCGGATTACAACAGTTGGCGGTTTCCATTTGTAGAAAATTTGGTTTTGTACAGCCCACTTGTGGCAAGGATTGTGCCCACGCACGCACATATCAACGTGCGAGGTGAGGTGGGTTTGGGAGGGACCCAAGCTTTAGACATGATGGACGGTCTGGATCGTCCAAGCGGGCAACGTAAGTGGGCCACGTCACGTCCCAAACAGACTCTGTCCGTCGGCTGACAAATCAAGAGGGAGGGAGAGAAATCTCCCTTTTTAAGTAAAACACGGGTCAGACCCGTGCTGACCGGCTTGGCTGTTGCTGTGTGGCGCGGGACTACACAGGGTGTGTACTCCGATCTCTGGTGTGGGGTCCACCGTGATGTTTGCGAGAAATCCACACCGTCTACGATGCCATATGGGATTAAATGGATTCCATGACCAAAGATGGGGCAAGACCAAGGCCGGGTGGGCCATATCACTTGATCTACATTCCTTTAGTGTCAATTACGTTTATTCAATGGTCGGATCAACTTCAATCTGAGCATCAATGGTTAAAAGTCCTAGTGGGTCATTTGTAAGACTAATACTAAATATATACTAATGTTAATATTAATTTTTATTACTATTGCTACCCTTTATTATTATTATTATTATTATTATTATTATTATTATTATTATTATTATTATCATTATTACTAGTATTATTATTATTATTATTATTATTACTTCCCATATGCATATTTTCTTTTATCATGTTGTGGGCCCCGCTCTGTAAGTTATTAAGACTATCCATCTCATGCTTTTATATCGTTAAATATTCAATTATTATTATCATTATTATTATCTTCTTTCTAACGCCAAATTTTATTTTATTTTATTTTATTTCCCGTCAGTGGCACTTGTTAAGTCTGTAAGTTCTTACTGGGCCTTGGTCCCAAATTTAAGGTGGATTAGCTATATTAATGGACCATATGGAATAAATTTCTATTATAACTTTAGGTTATAAGTTTTTGAAAAACAAAGGTTAAATTGATTATAATTCGTACCATGGACGGATGGCTTCATATGTGGTTGAAGGTTACCCCTATTCACTGACTCGGTTTTTAACGGTAATGCTCGAGTACTGGAAAGTACTGGGCATTACAAGCTACCCCCCTTAAAGAGAATTTCACCCCCGAAATTCAACACTTTCTGTATGGATGTGAACAACAATCTATATTGCGGTGTCCATGTGCATTTGCTAATTCGCTATACTAAGTTTATTTATATATACAAGCGCTATATAAAGTCCTACTGTACCCTAAAGAAAAATGACTTACTGCTAGGACAAGGGTTATTACAATCTACCCCCCTTAAAGAAAAATGACTAAAGTCCTACTATACCCTGAAATCCCAACGAGCTTTATTTAGATTTCCGATCACCCTCGGGTTTTCTCGTCTAGCAAATTGACTAAAGTGTCTAAGCCCTACTAAGGTTAGAAATCATTCTAAATCTAACGAATCGTTTTAGTGCTTACCAACATTTCATACATTCCTCTTGCCTTTCTTTTCCCTTTAATGATAGTTCCCCACTATCTAAAGTATGACACAATCTTTTAGTTTTCAGCGTTTGAGTTGTCACGAATAGATGGATGTAGTAGGTTTGAGCCCAATACGTCAATCATCTGCCTGCAGAGCAGAGGGTTGGTATCAAGTCATAATCCTATTACATCTCGATCCTTTGCTTGATTAGGGCAATGAGATCATTGAGATTTGCTAGGACTTAGAGTTGACTCGAACTGCATAACTTCGCTTAAATATGGTTCCATCAATCCGTGATCTCGATTATTCTGGACTCCTGGGAAATATCATGTAATCTTATATCCTCATAAGGGACAAGTCTATGCGGTCCATTACGCTTCCACTGCGCGTTCTGATCATCTAATGCACTACTTGGAAGTTTCAAGACCGAGATTTCTATATGGAACCCGAGTTTGAAATTTTGGTAATTTATCTAGGATTTCAAATCTAGTTCTAATATGCTTAGTCTCAGGTTGAAAATTTACTCAGAATTCTATAACTTTGTCACTAATTAATCCTAAGTGTTGAGATTCATGAAAACTCTTGTCGTTAATTAACAAGGTGCATTAGAGAATTTAAACTATAACCCCTACTATGATTCTTCAAGTTTGGGGAACATTCACGACTGATCTAATGTACGATGTGGTGAGTAATGGGATTTCCTTACAATGCCTAAGGTTATTTCATTCCCTGGAGATGGCAACAACATGATTTCTAACTACAAAATCTTTTAAAGAAGTTCAAATTTCTAGATTTATAAAAATTTTTCACCAAGGGTCAAGTCCAAGGAATGTTCTTGTTGGATCTCAAATACGTCATGGTGGGTATTTGTTCTTTCACAGTACCTGAGTTTAGTTTCTAAGTTCAAGCAACAATTCTGGAAGTTTTCAAGAGAACTATAGTTTGAAATATCTATGTTCTAAAATCCTTTGAAGGGAACTTTTCATAAGTTTAAATGACTATTCTAATAGTTTCTAAGTACAATCGACTAACCTAAAAATTTCAAAGGAACCTAAAACATTGAGTATTTATATCTTCAAGGGAATCTAAGATCGTTTCTAAGTGCTATAGTTATCCTAATAATTATCTAAGGGACCTAAGGTTTTGGGTCTCTATAGCATCAATTTCTCTTATTTGTAGGGGAATTCCACATCAATTCAAATAACAATCTTAGCAATTTTTGAGGGAATCTAGGTTCATGTTTCTACATTCTCAACCATTTTCCTAAGTCTAAGGGAGATTCACCTAAGTTCAAATTTCTAATTTCAAATGTCCTGGCTGAGACATTTAGGGCTTGTATAAGATCATTTCCCAAGGCAAAGTTTGTCAAAATTATGCTCTGATATAAATTGTAACACCCCGAGTTTTCAGGACCCGAGTATACGACCCATTTCCCAAAAACTCGAGCGTTAACTTATAAAGAGCTAAAGTCCACATATATATTTTTTTACTTTCATCAGAGTAAGAAGATGAGCGTAGAGTGGACAAATTAGCATAAAGGAAAATTTCATTTACATTTGGAATATACAAGAAGCTGCCCATAATGACTTATACAAACCAATGCCCCAATTCTTACAAGTACAAAATGAAATAATATTACATGTGAAATAAAATAAATTACAACAATCTTGGGATGTGAAATCCTATAGCAATCTTATAAACCGCATCGGCTTGCTCTACACCTGCATCAACTGTTACGGTTTGATAACATTAATGGCTATCGCAGTGAGGAACACCCTCTAAGATTGCACACTCATCATTCATAATTCAATACAGCTCACAAGTCATGAAAATGGGTATCTTAAACAAGACATTTCATATTCATGATCATACACTCAAAAAATCAAGCCAGTCAATGGAATCTCATCATAAGCAAACATAATGCAATCGCAATATAAGGATATATGTTCAGGTAATGAAATAATCAACCATACGACTTTCTATTACACTAAAAAATCACATTGTACGTGAACACCGCAAGATGGCTAGGAAATCACTAAGTGAACACCCGTTCCACCTGGAAATCATGGTACAAGTGAAATCCATAAGGTGAATAGAAAATTAACCTTTAAACCTCTACTTCACTTGGGAATCATATCGTACGTGAACTCCGCAAGATGGCTAGGAAATCGCTAAGTGAACACCCACTCCACCGGAAAATCATGGTACGACTGAACTCCACAAATGAAGAGAGAACAACGCACAATGTCTACTTCACCCGGAAGTTATATCGTACGTGAACTCCGCAAGATGGCTAGGAAATCACTAAGCAAACACCCACTCCACCCAAAAATCATGGTACGACTGAACACCGCAAGGGGAAGAGACAAGCAACATATAAACTCTAGACCACCCGAAAACCAAATTGTATGTGAACTCCGCAAGATGGCTAGGAAATCGCCAAGCGAACACCCGCTCCACCCGAAAATCACAATACCACCGAACACCGTAAGATGGCTAGGAAACAACAAGATATGAGAATATAACCATCAAGCCACAAAAGGGCACCAACGACCCATTAAATCCACGAAGGGCAAATAAACGATCCAGGCCACGTAAGGTAAATATGTGGTCCAAGACATGTAAGGATGCACGATCCAAGTCGCGTAAGTCAAATATGGACCACAAGATGGTGAGTTCATGACATGTCTCATTCATTACATCACTCGATTACAAACGACAGACATACAGTTAATTAACAATGCACAACTAAAGATAGCATGTTATCACCAAATCATTGATGCATGTTATAGTTAAAAAGAGATGTCTACCATCTAACACAACAATTTAGCTTATTCAATAGTAAGGTAAGTAATTCAATTAGAGGAATCATGCTATCATCTATATCTAGATTGATGAAATTAAGTAGGAAGCTCAAAGGGTGAGTCCTCACCTTATGTTTGAACCGTCTGCACCATTGCCAAGAAGTGCGTGCTTCCTTGGAATCAATTCCTACCGTCCATTGCAAAGTCATACAAGAGATCAATGTTCTACTACGTGTCTATGGTCAAGATTTATATGACCCAGGGTTTGGATTACTTTTAGGGTTTTAGTATAGGATTAGGACTTCATCCTAGAGTTTAGTTATAGGCTTTAGATTCTAGGATTTGAATCCTAGATTAGTTTTACTATTACTATTATTAATTTTGTACGATGTATCGAATAATATTCATAGTAGGAGTACTAATCCCTGATTAATGATGGCTCCTAGTTTCCTCTTTAAATATACCGACCTTATCTAACACTCCTATAATGACTAAAAATCTCCTAAACAATGATAGAACAATACAATAAGGATTAACACTAATAATCACACTAACAAGGATTAGTCCCATAAGGAGGACGATGATGTTTCCTAAGTCATAACTACCCATAATGAACCTAGCCTTGATGATAGATACTATGATCCACCATGAATCATAAATTTCTATAATTAGGTCCAAACTTAACGCACTATCTACGTTTAGGGTATTGGCTTAGAGTTTTGACCACTTAGGTCTAGTTTCTTAGGGTTTGAACCTTAATTGGTGTGCAATTAGTTTTAGTGTTAATTTAGTAATTATAAAATACTTATTAATATTAATCTTATAATTACTATAAGCTAATGTAGCAAAATAATTATCATGATGGTAATGAATAGTGTGATCTATTATAAATGATAAGGAATTGTAGATAAATACTAATATCTAACATCTAATGGTTGAAATTTGCTTAATGCTAGCATACATAACCTGCTAAATGCTACGCCTTAATTTGAGATTTGGAAATCTATTAACCGACTAAAACTATAATTTAAAATAAATTGCAAAGTGGGAGGAAAAGACATACCTAGTTGGTTCGAGTTGAACCAATGCAGCTTAGCACCCGAGTTAACTCGGCTGCCACCTCTTCTTTTCCCTATCTTTTTCTTTTCTTCTCCTTCTCACTAAGGACGAGCCCAGCTGAGTCTGAACTCAGTCCATCCATGCTCAGCTCAACATACTGCTTGGCCCAACTCGGACCGAGCTCGACCTAGCTGACTCGACAACGAGTCAACACTCCCTCTCCTAACTCCAACTCTCTCCTTTGTTTCTTTCTCTTTCTTTTCTTATTTTTCCCTGATTTTTTTTCTCTCTCTCTCCTTCTTCCTTACTCGCATCCACCAGTTTCTGGATTTGACTAGACCCATCCAAAACTCAGACCCACTCAGTCAGCGGATTCAGTGAGTTGGGCCAGCTCAGTTTGAGCTGGTGCAGTGACGCACCTACTCTTTTTTTTCCCTTCTTAAGTTTTCCTCCATGTTTCTTCCTCTTCCTCCTATCTCTCTTCTCTTTCTTCTTTTTTCCTTCTTTCCGTCTCCCTGCACCCAGCAAACCTGGAATAGTCTCAGCTTGGCAATGAGTCGGATCATCACTGACGGACTGGTGTGGAGCATAGCAGCTCGAGTTGAGCTCACCTTCTCTCTCCGCTTCCATCTCTTTCTTCTCCTTCCACCCATCTCCAATCTGAAGTTAAACTATTTGGAATCGCAACAACTCGGTGAGCCAAAATGGTGGTCGTGCATGGAGTTTTTGGCGAGGAGATGATTGGGCATTCATGGCGGATTCCACTACTGAGCATGTTCCTTCGAAAAGAGCATGCTGGAGGGTCTGAACCATTACTGTGGAGCTTATTGTTCACTCCCCAAGTATAGGGTTGTGATGTAGTAATAACTCGGTAAGATCGAGGTCGAATCCACAGGGACTGGTCGTCACAATTCAAATTTACGATTCTCCTTAACTAATTCAACAAATAAAGGATCAAATTGCTAACACAAATTTATGGAAAATAACTATTGAGAATAGGGAAGAAAATTTAATCAGAGAAAGAGAACTAGGACTTTCGAATCCACCCCTAATTATCCTAACCCTTGTTTTGTCTGTTAATTCACCTTAAATTAGATTGATCCACTTATCTAGAAAAAGCACAATCTGTGTCCTTAATTGGGCATACAGATTGTCTAATTCCTTTAAGCAATGCCATGAATAACATATCCCATGTCCAAATCGGGCATATGGAATATGCAGTTCAATAAAGCATCCTGTTTCTTCCTCTACAGGAACCTGTTCATGATCAGATACAAGCACCTAGAATAAGCATCCAGACCACATCCATCCATAGACTCAAAAGTTCATAGATGGAGAAATATAGAATTTAAACCAATCAAGCACACTAGAGAAAGAAACAACCAATCTGATTAAAGTAAAATCAACATATGAGAACAAGGATTATTCGAATTAGGGGCTTCATCTCAGCCCTAGATAAAGAGTTTAGAAATCCATAAATCTAGATAGGAAAATAAAAACATAAGTTTGAAATAACAAAACCATTTTCCTTCTTTTCTTTTTCTTTCTTCTCTTTCTTTCTTTCTTACTTTCTTTCCTCCCTTGTTGTAGATCTGGAATTCTCTGGATCTGAATGCCCTTCCTCACGTTTTGCAACTCTTTTTATAGCTGATGGAGTGGCTGGAGTGGTGAAAATCGGATCTGGGAAGCTGTCGCACGCGCAGCGAAAGCTTTTTCGCAGCTAAGTTCGGGACCTCGAAATACCATACTTTCCTCGTTCAAATTCCAACAAACACCATCCCTTAGGACTTTCTTGGGTCCTCTACATGATGGACGGTTCAGATCTGCCATATGATCAAAGATGGTGGCCCACAATCGCCTGGAAAACCGGATTTTCAAATTGTGCGAAACCTTTCGCACCCTTTCGCTGTCGTGATCGCTGAGCCCCACAGAAGTATTTTCTGGAAAATCCACCCCGTCCATTGGATTCAAGACGAAATTTCAGTCAGGAATAGGTGGTTTTGAAGGTCCATTAGCACGGCCCACAGAAGAAATCACAAAAAAACTCAGTTTTTAACGTCCCGGGGCAGTCCACTTTTGGCCTCTGTACCGCACACGTGTGTACGCATGGGAGTGGAATCTCAGCATGGTTTTGTAGTTCCCATGGCCCTCTACAAGATGGTCGGATCAGATCGTCCAGACAGGCGACGTGTGGGGCCCACAGCCTTTCGCAAAAATGGCCAGTGCCGTTCGTTCGCTGTCGCGTACGCGAAAACAGAGACGCGGTTTTGCTTCCGCTGTGACAATGGCGGGGCCCATTTTTGATGTCGTTTACGAAATCCAGTCCGTCCACCAAATTCCTCTCGGAATTTCGGTTGGAAATATGTGATTTTCATCCATTTTTGATGAGGCCCACATGGTTTTCTGTCACACCGTCCAATCGACATTTGAACGGCTAGGTTTTAATCTTGATGATCATTCTCGATTCTAACACCTAGGCGTCGTTGAGAGACACCCTGGGACTCTGATGGACGGCCCGGATCATGCATTTGATGGACGGTGTGGACCCACAATCGAAACTCAAATCCGGCAGCGTTAACGCTGAAACGGATTTCCGTTTTTGCGGAAGAAGTCGGTCAGCGCTTGCGCTGACCGTCTTAGTCGTCCGGTGCACGGCTTGTGCATTGGATGTATGGTGTACATGCATCACATATGGGACCCATTATGATGTTGTTTCCAAAATCCAATCCGTCCATTCCTTTTCCCAGACTATTTTAGGCGTTGAGTCCAAAATTTAGCCAATTCCAGATATCAGGTGGGCCCAGAATTGATAATTATTGGGCTGATCTGACCGTTGGACCACTTCCCGAGATCTTCAAGGGCTGAAATTTGAAATGTACGGTTAATTAATGTCCCTAATCCCCTGTATAAAGTTTCGAGTTGATCGGATGGCGGGAAATATGTGATCTTGCATTTTGCACCAATTTCAGGCCTCTTTATCGTGCTTTCCTCAGATCCCAGGCGTGTATATTCTTCACCATTGGTTTTCTGGAGTACATCTCGTGCTCTGGTAATTTTGGAGCGTCAAATCTATGCTTTTAACATCATTTTGCTATACACGCTCCTAATTTCCTCCTGTAACAAAAACACGAGTAAAATCTGGCATTAAATATTATCATGTATGTAAAATCAAGTAATTACTGGGGTCTGATATGCAATATTCGACCCTGATCACTTATGGATGCCTCAAATCGAAGCTCCATGAAGGTTTCTCAGTGGGTTCGGAGTTTGAAAGATGCGGCTGTTTTTGAATGCGGCTACAAGGAATGCGTTTGGGTCTCATTGCTGCTCGATCCACCCACATTATATTGCTTACCCTAGCTCCTGAGACCGTCGGATTGACGACAAACGGTCCGGATTTGTTCTGGCCGAAACCGCCTTCGAATATGGTGGGTAGAACCGAAACCGGCCATGGTTTCTCTTGGAAAACTTTAAGCAAGATAGATGGCTGAGATTTTCCCAGACGGACGGTCGGGATATGCTGAAATAAAGGGCTGGGATTGGAGGAAAAACCCCTCACGCGGATTATAACAGTTGGCAGTTTCCATTTTTAGAAAATTTGGTTTTGTACAGCCCACTTGTGGCAAGGATTGTGCCCACGCACGCACATATCAACGTGCGAGGTGAGGTGGGTTTTGGTGGGACCCAAGCTTTGGACATGATGAACGGTCTGGATCGTCCAGGTGGGCAACGTAAGTGGGCCACATCACGTCCCAAACGGACTTTGTCCGTCGGCTGGCAAATCAAGAGGGAGGGAGAGAAATCTCCCTTTTAAAGTAAAACACGGGTCAGACTCGTGCTGACCGGCCTGGCTGTTGCAGTGTGGCGCGGGAGTACACAGGTTATGTACTCAGATCTCTGGTGTGGGGTACACCATGCTGTTTGAAATCTTGATCCATTACTACTTTAACTGTTCTATAATTGATTGTGTTTGGGGCTATGATTATAGTCTAGGCAATCGGTAACGGGATTGAATTCGTGGCTGAGATTCATTTTCCACGTGTGATGTGTTCGACGAACCCGAGTCGTACTTCGGTTGGCGATAGTGGTTGGCCACACGAAGTGCTTTTGCGCTTCATATCGTTCAACTTGTTGTGCGCTCGAGCTAGCCGAGCTCATTAAAGCAACCCGATCTGTCTTATGTATGTTCATCATGTTTGGGCGCTATTGCTTGAACCTAAGGTACCAAACTTACCAGTGAAATCTCCTTTAACCATGGTACCTCGATCCGCTAAGACTCATGAGCCGGGCATGGTGGTATGGGACACCGTGGTCGAGCTGTCGGCCTACGCTTGGGCCACGTGCCTCCCCGTAGTGACCAGTGAGCAACCAGATTCGTGAGCCGATTATGGTGGTATGGGACACTATATTCGTGCTGTCAGCCTACATTGATAAAGTGATGGGGGAGTGGTGTAACAATTGTGTGTAATAGCCCTGACAGCCCTTTGTAGTGACCTCGAGCAAATTCTGAATTGCGGTGAGGCGACGAGTTTTGCCGTAGTGTATAGAGTATGAAACTAGGCCTGTATCTGTATAGTGATGAATCGTTAAAAAGGTGATGGGGGAGTGGTGTAACCTTTGTGTGTAACAGCCCTGGCAGCCTTTGCAGCGACCTAGAAAACACACCATCGTCTGAGATTAACTAGGACTGACGACCCTAGAATGGATCATGTTTGGGAATGATACAAGGGAGGTACCTTAGTTTCCCAACCCTGCTGTTTGAAATGGACTAATAACAACTCGGTAATCATGCTCATTATGCATTGCATGTGCCTGGAAGATGTGGAGCACTGAGGAATGCAAGCATGTCGCGAACGTAAGATGATGTCGCACGAGGGAGTGTGTGGTGAGGGCATACATCATGAATGCATTCATACTTGCATTAATAAGAGTAGTTAGGAGTGTTTGATTGTACTGCTTTATCATTGCTGCTTGACTGAATTGATAACATGTTAACCTATGCTTTATTGTTCCACTAAGTTAGCTACTCACTCCCACGTTACGGGACGGTGTTCCGAACACCCACCAGACTTTATCTAATTGCAGATGGTGACGCTACTCCTGAGGCGGAGCCTGACCTTTGACGACGAGGATGCTTTCTCGTATGTATTATTTTCTGGCGGCTTCATGTGAGCCGTGTCTTGATCGACGGGGTACAGGGATGTTGTCTAGATGACTTTATACTTTTCGTATAAATTGGACTTGTACTTGTAATTAATTAACCTAGTAACTTTATCACACTCTGGAGACTCACCATAGTATATATTTTATCTATCTATCACAGTCTTCCGCTTGCAATTTAACTGTCTCTGGAGTATGATATGCTGTTTTGGCTTAATCTCACTCATGTTCAATGCACTAATGCAGACAACATTCAATCATCATTCATTTTGTTGCATAAGTGATGCGTTGGAACTCGGGAGTTAAGTTTATGCTTGACCCCCGATTTTCAGGGCGTTACACCTAGTGGGTCATTTGTAAGACTAATACTAACCATATACTAATGTTAATATTAATTTTTATTACTATTTCTACCCTTTTTATTATTATTATTATTATTACCATTATTACTAGTATTATTATTATTATTATTATTATTATTATTATTATTACTTCCCATATGCATATTTTCTTTTATCATGCTGTGAGCCCCACTCTGTAGGTTATTAGGACTATCCATCTCTTGCTTTTATATCGTTAAATATTCAATTATTATTATCTTCTTTCTAACGCCAAATTTTATTTTATTTTATTTCCCGTCAATGGCACCTATTAAGTCTGTAAGTTCTTACTGGGCCTTGGTCCCAAATTTAAGGTTGATTACCTATATTAGTGGACAATATGGAATAAATTTCTATTATAACTTTAGGTTATAAGTTTTTGAAAAACAAAGTTTAAACTAATTATAATTTGTACCATGGACGGATGGCTTCATATGTGGTTGAAGGTTACCCCTATTCACTGACTTGGTTTTTAACGGTAACGCTCGAGTACTGGAATCAATTCCTACCATCCATTACAAAGTCGTACAAGAGATCAATGTTCTACCACGTGTCTATGGTCAAGATTTATACAACCTAGGGTTTGGATTACTTTTAGGGTCTTATTATAGGATTAGGACTTCATACTAGAGTTTAGTTATAGGCTTTAGATTCTAGGATTTGAATCCTAGATTAGTTTTACTATTATTATTATTATTATTATTATAATTATTATTAAATTTGTACGATGGATCGAATAATATTCATAGTAGGAGTACTAATCCATGATTAATGATGGCTCCTAAGTTCCTCTTTAAATATACTGACCTTATCTAACACTCCTATAATGACTAAAAATCTCCTAAATAATGATAGAACAATATAATAAGATTAACACTAATAATCACACTAACAAGGGTTAGTCCCATAAGGAGGACGATGATGTTTCCTAAGTCATAACTACCCATAATGAACTTAGCCTTGATGATAGATACTATGATCCACCATGAATCATAAATTTCTACAATTAGGTCCAAACCTAACACACTATCCACGTTTAGGGTATTGGCTTAGAGTTTTGACCACTTAGGTCTAAGTTCTTAGGGTTTGAACCTTAGTTGGTGTGCAATTAGTTTTAGTGTTAATTTAGTAATTATAAAATACTTATTAATATTAATCTTATAATTACTATTAGCTAATGTAGCAAAATAATTATCATGATGGTAATGAATAGTGTGATCTATTATAAATGATAAGGAATTGTAGATAAATACTAATATCTAACATCTAATGGTTGAAATTTGCTTAGTGCTAGCATACATAACCTGCTAAATGCTACACCTTAATTTAAGATTTGGAAATCTATTAACTGACTAAAACTCTAATTTAAAATAAATTGCAAAGTGGGATGAAAAGACATACCTAGTTGGTTCGAGTTAAACCAATGCAGCTTAGCACCCGAGTTAACTCGGCTGCCTCCTCTTCTTTTCCCTATCTTTTTCTTCTTTCTTCTCCTTCTCACTCAGGATGAGCCCAGCTGAGTCTGAACTCAGTCCATCCATGCTCAGCTCAACATACTACTTGGCCCAACTCGGACCGAGCTCGACCCAGCTGACTCGGCAACGAGTCAGCACTCCCTCTCCTAACTCCAACTCTCTCCTTCGTTTCTCTCTTTCTTTTCTTATTTTTACCTGATTCTCTCTCTCTCTCTCTCTCTCTCTCTCTCTCTCCTTCTTCCTTACCCGTGTCCACCAGTGTCTGGATCTGACTAGACCCATGCCAAACTCGGACCCACTCAGTCAGCGGATTCAGTGAGTCGGGCCAGCTCAGTTCGAGTTGGTGCAGTGACGCACCTACTCTTTTTCTTCCCTTCTTCATTTTTCCTCCATGTTTCTTCCTCTTCCTCCTATCTCTCTTCTCTTTCTCCTTTTTTCCTTCTTTCCATCTCCCAGCACCCAACAAACCTGGAACAGTCTCAACTTGGCAATGAGTCTGATCAGAACCGACGGACTAGTGTGGAGCATAACAGCTCGAGTCGAGCTCACCTTCTCTCTCCCCTTCCATCTCTTTCTTCTCCTTCCATCCACCTCCAATCTGAGATTGAACCGCTTGGAATCGGGGCAACTTGGTGAGCCAATTGGTGGTCATGCATGGAGTTTTTGGTGAGGAGATGATTGGCCATTAATGACGGATTCCACTACTGAGCACGTTCCTTCTAAAAGAGTGTGCTGGAGGGTCTGAACCATTGCTATGGAGCTTATGGATGCCTCAAATCGAAGCTCCATGGAGTTTTCTCAGTGGGTTCGGAGTTTGAAAGATGCGGTTATTTTTTAGTGCGGCTGCAAGGAATGCGTTTGGGTCTCATTGTTGCTCGATCCACCCACATTATATTGCTTACCCTAGCTCCTGGGATCGTCGGATTGACGACAAACGGTCCGGATTTGTTCTGGTTGAAACCGCCTTCGAATATGGTGGGTAGAATTGAAACCGACCTTGGTTTCTCTTGGAAAACCTTAAGCAAGATAGATGGCTGAGATTTTCCTAGACGGACAGTCAGGATATGTTGAAATAAAGGGCTGGGATTAGAGGAAAAACCCCTCACGTGGATTATAACAGTTGGCGGTTTCCATTTTTAGAAAATTTAGTTTTGTACAGCCCACTTGCGGCAAGGATTGTGCCCACGCACGCACATATCAACGTGCGAGGTGAGGTGGGTTTTAGTGGGACCCAAGCTTTGGACATGATGGACGGTCTGGATCATCCAGGTGGGCAACGTAAGTGGGCCATGTCACGTCCCAAACGGACTCTGTCCGTCGGCTGACAAATCAAGAGGGAGGGAGAGAAATCTCCCTTTTTAAGTAAAACATGGGTCAGACCCGTGCTGACCGGCTTGGCTATTGCAGTGTGGCACGGGAGTACACAGGTTGTGTACTCCGATCTCTGGTGTGGGGTCCACCGTGCTGTTTGAGATAAATCCACACCGTCTACGATGCCATATGGGATTAAATGGATCCCATGACCAAAGATGGGACAAGACCAAGGCTCGGGTGGGCCATATCACTTGATCTACATTCCTTTAGTGTCAATTACGTTGATTCAATGGTCGGATCAACTTTAATCCGAGCATCAACGGTTAAAAGTCCTATTAGGTCATTTGTATGACTAATACTAACCATATACTAATGTTAATATTAATTTTTATTACTATTGCTACCCTTTATTATTATTATTATTATTATTATTATTATTATTATTATCATTATTACAAGTATTATTATTATTATTATTATTATTATTATATTATTATTATTACTACTACTTCCCATATGCATATTTTCTTTTACCATGCTGGGGGCCCCGCTCTGTAGGTTATTAGGACTATCCATCTCATGCTTTTATATCGCTAAATATTCAATTATTATTATCATTATTATTATCTTCTTTCTAACGCCAAATTTTATTTTATTTCCCGTCAGCGGCACCTGTTAAGTCTGTAAGTTCTTACTGGGCCCTGGTCCCAAATTTAAGGTGGATTACCTATATTAATGGACCATATGGAATAAATTTCTATTATAACTTTAGGTTATAAGTTTTTGAAAAACAAAGGTTGAACTGATTATAATTTGTACCATGGACGGATGGCTTCATATGTGGTTGAAGGTTACCCCTATTCACTGACTCAGTTTTTAACAGTAACGCTCGAGTACTGAAAAGTACGGGGCGTTACAGTAATCATTTTACATGATATGCATGCTTAATAAAAGATGTGTGGTTCATCACACTCAGTAATCATAATCACATTATGGAAGACAGTTTAAGATATCCGACTCACCCCGAATTCTAACACTACAGAGATTCGCCAGTGTGTCCCACGTTAACGTGGATTTATGTGAACATCTCAAGGCGACACAACAATGCGATTGAGGGATTTACGTGACACGATGTGTTCATGGAGCGACTATTTGTGACATTTAATTTTGAGAAGTGATGTAACACCCATGACGATTTACTTACATCGATTGTGCACCATGCCAACCTACCCACGGAATTTTATGCCGACCAAGAGGGCCACTACCCTAAATGCATTACGTCCACGATATTTTGATGATCACTAGAAGTGGGATTCCTGACACGATAGTTGCATGCAAGATAAATAAATGATGTAAATTTCTATTATACTGGTTCATACGGAGATGATAACAGTAAACAGATTTTGGAACAAGAAAAAAAATGTATAACAAATTAAATCGCAAAGTTTAAAGGAAAGACTCTCACCCTAGGTCATTGGATAATCTTCTACTCAGATAAATACCCTGAGATGTATTTTAAAGTCTGATTCTGTAAGTGCTATGTTGTAGATCTACCACCCTGTATTGTCAAATTTTGTAGTGACAAACCACTTTGGAGTGATTGACTTGTTTAATAGATGGAAAGTTCACCTTCATACGAAGATGAGTTTCAAGTCATCTACATCAACATCAAGTGCTACTATATCTTCAAGTCAAAGTGCACGTTCAATTGCAAGAATAAGATTAAGTTCACGTACTAGACCGAGTGTAAGTGCTACTTCAAGTCCAAGCGCATTAGATGATCAAGTATACAAGTTCAAGTTTCAAGTATACAAGATCAAGCTTCAAGTACTTCAAGTATACTATCTAACGAAGCGACTGATGTTACAAGTTCAATGTTCACATTTAAGGTATATCTGACCCTACAAAGAGATTAGGCTTAGGTCCTTTATGTTGCATATAGAATTAGGGTTATAGTACTTATTTTAGGCTTTGCTTCAACTAGTCCTAATCGCTGTTCGACTAGTCCAGGCACTGGCTCGACCAGTCTAGGGTTTTTCTCGACTAATCTAGAAATTAACTCAAATTTTTAGATAATTCTAGTAGGTCCTTGACCAGTCGAGCACCCTGCTTGACCGGTCATGGAGACTGGCTTGACCAGTCAAGCAGGGCTCAACTCAAACTTCAGTAAGCATTTTGAGCCCCACTCGACTAGTTGGGAGTCTGTTTTATTCGATCACACTAGAATTTTTGAAATTTGGTTGTTGTCAGGACCAGTCAAGGCAGACCTTAGACCAGTCGAGGGAACCGAATTTCAGCCTATAAATAGAGGACTTTTCTCAGTATTTTTTCATTCATTCTAAGCCAATTCAAGTCACCACTCTGAGAGATAAGTCCTCGTGATTATCAAGCTATTGTTCATTAATTTTAGATTCGTTCATAGCTTATTTGATTGTGTAATTTCTTGATCTCTTTGCTTTCAATCTAACTTTGTAAAAGGGAGTTCTACTCTACCTTTTTGAGATCCAAGGAATTTATTCAAGTAGCCCAGATCTGAGTTTAATTAAAATTCATTTAGAACCTAGAACCCTTCTATATGTGTATTGGACATTGAACATCTACATCTACAAGTGAAACGGTTCTACCGGGCTACATCAAGCAGAATCTACAGATAAGTATATTGTTTATTGCTTTTTGATTTTTGAGATAGCCAGAAAATCTTTGATGTGGTTTTGACTGAGATAGCTTAAAAATCTCAGTGTGGGGTTTTTAATTGTGGTAGCCCATTGAAAACACAATTGTAAAGGTTTTAAGGTGAACCTTGGAAAACATTATTTCTTAGTGTAAGTCAATATCACGTGGGTTGTGGATATTGGGAGTGGAGTAGGTGTGGCTATTTGAGAACAATTGGTGTACACACCGAACCAGTATATTTCTCAAAGTTTGGATGATGATGATGATGATGTATGTGATGTGGTGAATGCTTGTATTTATTTTCATATACTTGTGGTGAATGTTGTAATAGCTAGATTTGTTTAATTTACCTTTTATATTAGTTTGAGTTTTTGATCCTTACTAAGTTCAAGACATCAGGTTGTCCTACCATAAACCTTGGTTTTTGGTGTAAGGTTGTCCTTTGAACAAAGTTTGTATCAACCTCTTAAGACTAGTGCATTTGAGGTTGTTATTTATTTCAGCTATCTGCATTTATATTATGCTTTTATTTTTTATTTGACATAGTCCTCTTCACCCCCCCTCTAGGACTGAGAGCTCACCCCTTTTCAATTGGTATCAGAGCTAAGTTGCTCATTTTATTGAATTTATTTCCTGAGTTTATCGATCTAGAGCTTTCAATATGTCAAATTTCGATAGTCTATTGTGTCTAGGCCACCACCATTTAATGGCTCCAACTATGTTTATTGGAAAGCCAGGATGATGATTTTTCTGAAATTCATTGATGAAAGTGTGTGGCAAGCCACAGTGACTAGATGGACTCCACCAATGTCTGAAGTTCTACGTAGTGATGGAACCAAGTCCCATAAAGAAACACCCTAGTACATGTGGAACTACTCTTCAGAAAAATGAGAGTAGTATTAATGCCAAGGCTTTAAATGCAATCACTTGTGCACTATTACCTGATGAATTTAAAAGAACTATTTCTTGTGATACTACTAAACAAGCTTGGGACATTCTTAAAATGATACACGAGGGTACATCTATTGTAAAAAGTCTAAAGTTCATATCCTCACCACTAGGTTTGAGAAAATTTGTATGGAAGAAAATGAGTCTTTCATGGACTTCTATACGAAACTAAATGACATAGTTAACTCTATGTGAGGTCTTGGAGATAGTATCCCAGAAAGTAAAGTTTGTGTAAAAATACTACGATCACTTCCTGAGAGATTTAATTCCAAGGTTATTACCATTCAGGAACTTAGAGACACAAATCATATGAAGGTTGAGGAACTTGTTGGTTCTCTTCAAACATACGAGTTAAATTTCAAAGCTCCAAAAGGTAAGTCTATAGCTCTTAAATCATCCAAATCTATTTCTCAAGATAATGATTCTGATTGTGAAAACTCGGAGGATGATATGGCTTTACTTGCAAAAAAGTTTTACAAGATTTTTAAAAGTAAGAAAAGAGTTGATTTTCAAAAACCATCTGAGAAGAAAAAGGGTAAATCTAAAACATGAAAATCTCTAAAAGATAGCCAGTGTTTCAACTACCATGAATATGGGCATTTGGCAAATAAGTGTCTAGAGAGGGACATGCCAAAGCGTAAAGGCATGTTAGCCACATGGGATGAATCATTCAGCTTTGAAGTTTCTTCTGAGTCAGATGAATCAGAACCTGAAACTTCAAATGAAGTTAAGGCTTTAATGACTCTAGCCAGAGTCACTTCCACAGATAGTTGTGATTCAACCGATTATGAAAATATGAGGAGTGACCTTGAAAATGATAATGAAGATGATCTTCAGGATGCCTATAATGCCCTATATAAGGAGAGTTGTAAGATTGCTGTCAAGCTAAAACTTCAAAAAGAGAAGTTTCTGAAATTGAAAGAGGATTTTGAAAAAACTGTTTTAGAAAAATCGCATATCTCTGATTGTTTAGAAAAAACAAATGCGATTTGAATTTCAAAACATCAGAACTTGAAAATTTAAGAACTAAGAATGAGAAACTAAAAAATGAAGTGTCTTCCCCGTTGAGTTCAAAAGATACATGGAGGTATGCCCATGGAGACCCTAAACTTGAAAAGTTATTAACCGCATCTAGAACATGTGGACATAGCTCGGGTCTGGGCTATAATAAATACATACCTCTTAAAAATTAGAGTACATCTCCTATGTTTGTTAAAGGAGAATCCTCTAACTCAAAAGGAAAGGACTTGAAACATAATAATCAAAACAACTCTAAAAATTTAAGGACTTTTCAAGCACCTAAAGTCAATTCATATAATGTCAGCTTTAGAAAACAATCTTAAAATCCTTTAGCTGAAAAAATTGTGGACTTACTTAAGGAGCTTCTCAAATATAACTCTAATGTAAGAGTTAACAATAATTTTAAGCAAAGAAAAACTGACAGTGTTCCAAAACCCAAAATTACAATGAAATGGGTTCCTAAGGTTATTTGTTTGGTTGTCTGCACCGCCTTCAAGGCTTAAAGTCAATCAAAGTGGTACCTAGACAGTGATTGCTCAAGACACATGACAGGTGATAGAGATTTGTTCACCAACTACAAAGAAATGACTGATGGTTCAGTCACGTTTGGTGATGGAAGCAACTGAAAGATAATTGGCCAAGGTACGGTTCATATCTCTAACCTTCCTCCTTTTGAAAATAATTTATTTGTAGAAGGTCTTAAGCACAATCTTTTGAGTATTTCTCAAATCTGCAAGAACAAGCATAGTGTTAAATTTACAAATCGTGGATGCGAGATCTCAAATGAGAAAGCTTGTGTGATATTAAATGGCCGTAGAACATCTGAAAATTGCTATATCAGTAATGAATCTGGCTCATTTAATTTATCTTGTTACATGGTCCAAATTGATGATACTGAGTTATGGCATAAACGCCTTGGACATGAAATTTGTATAGATTGAACAAAATTGATCTTATTAGGGGTCTACCTAAATTGAAGAAAATAGATAAAATATGTGGTGCATGTTAAATTGGAAAACAAACAAGGAGTAGTCACAAGAAAGTGAACTCCATTGCCACATCTAAACCTTTTGAACTTCTCCACATGGATCTAGTAGGACCAACCAGAATGGAGAGTAGAGGTGGTAAAAAGTATTTCTTGGTAATTGTGGATGACTTTACCAGATTTACTTAGGTTGCATTCATGAGAGAAAAATATGAAACTCTCGATGAAGTCAAAAGAATACTTAAGCGTATTCAAACTGTAAAAGAAATGAATGTGGTTAAGATCTGAAGTGATCATGGATCGGAATTCAAAAATAACAATTTTGAGAAGTTCTGTAGCGATCATGGTATATCACACGAGTTTTCTGCTCCTAAGACGCCTCAACAAAATGGGGTTGTCGAAAGGAAAAACAATACTCTACAAGAGATGACCAATGTAATGTTAAACAGCATGAAATTACCTAAAACTTTATGAGCCGAAGCTGTTAATACTGCATGTTATATTATAAATCGTGTTTACATTAGAAAATCAAAAGATGAAACGGCCTATGAATTGTGGTTTAATAAGAAACCCACAGTCAAATACTTTCGAATTTTTGGAAGTGTTATATTTTACGAGACTGAAAAAAATTAGGGAAGTTCGACACTAAGAGTGATGAAGGGATATTCCTAGGTTAAGCCTTGAATAGTTGGGCATACCGTGTTCTTAATATGAGAACTGGTGTCATTCAGGAGTCCATACTGAACTACGATCAGTCAAAGACCATCCTACTAATCAAATTCTAGGTAACCCTCTTACTAATGTGCGTACTCCAAGACAATTAGAAAACATATGTAATTATGTGCGTTTTACTTCCCAAATTGAGTTGGCCAATGTAAAAGGGGCACTCACTGATGGAAATTGGATAGTTACCATGAAAGATGACTTGAATCAATTTATTAGGAATGATGTGTGGTATTTAGTTCCAAGACCATCTGATAAACATATTATAGGAACTAAGTGGATTTTCAAAAATAAATCTGATCAGTTAGGGAATATAATCAGACACAAGGCTAGACTGGTTGTACAAGGGTACACTCAGATAGGAGTTGATTATGATGAAACCTTTGCCCCAGTTGCTCGTCTTGAATCCATCGGATTATTCATATCCATTGCATGTTTCAAAAAGTTTAAGATTTATTAAAT
Source organism: Magnolia officinalis (assembly GCA_021015155.1). NCBI lineage: Eukaryota > Viridiplantae > Streptophyta > Magnoliopsida > Magnoliales > Magnoliaceae > Magnolia > Magnolia officinalis. Next base: position 50,981,469 of record JAJHSJ010000001.1, read on the forward strand.
GGATGTTAAAAGTGCATTATTAAATGGTGATCTACATAAAGAAGTTTATGTTGAATAGCCTAAGGGTTTTAAAGACCCTAAATACTCTGATCATGTGTATCGCCTTAAAAAGGCACTTTATGGTTTGAAACAAGCTCCCAGGGCATGGTATGAGAAATTGACTAAGTTTTTCTAAAGTCATGAATTCGTTATGGGGAGTGTTGATAAATTTTTTTTTGTTAAGAAATATAATGAACACATACTTATAGTACAGATATATGTTGATGATATTATCTAGGTTCTACTTGTTCTAACCTGTCTACTGAGTTTGTAGAGTTGATGAAATCCAAATTCGAAATGAGTATGGTGGGAGAACTGAATTACTTTCTAGGTCTACAAGTGAAACAACTTAAAGATGGTATCTTCATTTCTCAAACCAAGTATGCCTTAAACTTGGTCAAGAAATTTGGATTTGAGAATGGTAAAAAATTTGATACTCCTATGAGTACAACTCTTAAGCTTTCTAAGGACGCAACAAGTAAAAGTGTAGATCCTCGGTTATATCGCAATATGATTGGTAGTTTATTATACTTAACTGCGAGCCGACCTGATATAGCATTCAGTGTAGGTATCTGTGCTAGGTATCAATTAGATCCTAAGGACGGTCAAGAGAATTATTAGATATATCGCAAGTTCGGCTAATCTAGGACTATGGTATCCACATGATACTAATGTTCAATTAGCTAGATATACGGATGCTGACTGGGCTGAGAATATAGATGATAGAAAGTCCACTAGTGGTGGATGCTTTTATGTTGGGAACTGTTTAGTTTCCTGGCACAACAAGAAACAGAGCTCCGTATCACTATCCACAGCTGAGGCTGAATATATTGCAGTCGGAAATGCTTGTACCCAGCTGGTGTGGATGAAAAGAATGCTCAATGACTATGGTATTGCGCAAGATACAATGATATTGTATTGCGATAACTCTAACGCAATTAATATTTCCAAGAATCCCATCCAGCATTCCCGTACCAAACATATTGATATTCGGTATCATTATATTAGGGAATTAGTAGAAGATAAAATCATTTCATTGGAATATGTACAAATAAAAAATCAACTTGTGGACATATTTACTAAACCACATGACAGAAATAGGTTTTCTAAGTTAACAATGGATATTGGTATGTGCAATTCAAACTGAGTTTATCATGTTTGCATGCTTTATTTTTTGTATATTTTTATGCAAATAATTTTGAATAAAAAATAAATAAAATGTGCATTTTTTAGTGCTTACATGACCGATCGAGCACATACTCGACTAGTTATGGCTCGACGAGTCGAGCATGTACTCGACCAGTCGTAGCACGCGGTTGGAGGCCCTTTATGAGTGAGAAAATCACCTTTTTCACCATTTTTCTCTTCTTCCTCACTTGCCCCTTCTCCGACCCGTCGAACCCATCTTCGATTAGTGTTTGGTAAGTGCTTCATTTTTTATTTCCTTTCGTATTTGAGTTCCTTGAAACTTACATTGCTAGATTCTTACATTTATTTGATAGTTCTTTTTGAGAAAAATCTGTTGGGTTTAAAACCCTTGATTCCTTTATTGCATTTCTTTATTGATTCTTGCAATGGAAGGCCATTCCTCTAAGAAAACCACTAGAGCTTCCTCTTCAAGGTCCACTCATGTTAGGGTGCGAACCCTACGACCTCCCGGAGATGACCCCGAATATGTGAGGGATTTTCATCATCGAGAGGTTATTGTTGAGCGGACGGTTAATTCAAACCATCTTGCTCAATTCTATATTCTTCCACTCCTTGTCGCTATAGGATGGGAGAACATTTTGAATTGGGGCATACCAGCATACCGCTTCATTGCACAAGCCATGTTCGCTTGTATTAGCGACGTCTCTCTTAAGGAATTAACCTTCACAATCACCTTTAGAGAAAGTCTATTCAAAGTCGATCGTTACATAGTTTCTGACCTACTTGATGTCAATGTAAATGACGATGGTATACCTATACCGACTTTAGCCGAGAAAATGTCTGAGTTGGAAAAGCGTACCATGACTCGTAAATTGTGTAACATGGACTCAGAATAGAGTTCGGGGAATGTGCTCCGGGCCAACCAAATGTTGCCCAAATATAGAGTTTTGCATCGCATTTTTATTTCCAATGTCTATCTCCGATCTGGGAACAAAGCTGAATTGACATCATTTATGGTTCGTATTATTCATTCAGTCGTGTCTGGTATTCCTGTGTGTCTTCCTACCTTAATTTGTTACATAATTATTCAATTTCGACTTCATCCGGGTCATAACTATATCCCATTTGGTTATTTGATGACCGCCCTAGCTTTGCACTGCAATGTGGTCATGCCACCTAGTGAAGCTCCTATTACGCTTCTTCCGTTCAATAATTCAAATATAAACAAGATGAATTTCAAGCTTACTCCTGGTCAAAGGGATGGGGAAGTAGACGAAGTTGGAGAAGAAGATGCGTTACCAACTGACACTATAATGGATGATATCTTGGATGAATTAAATGAAGATGATATTGAGGCTGATCCTAATTTTTAGCCTTCTGAGTTTGATGAGCGCCTTCGTGCCTTAGAGGATAAGGTGGATGGATTGAAGATATCCCCGGATAGTCAAATGAAATATATGCGTAAATATTTTTGATGCATTATAAAGGGATTACATCAGATTGATCTGTCCATTCCACCTCCTTCTTCATCTGGTTCGGACTAGTTTACTTTTTCTTGATATTTGATTTTGGGCATGTATTAATGATTAACTCTATACTTTCACTCGTTGACTATTTGATATTTGGATGTGTATAACTGTTTAATGTTGACACTTTACTTCACTATGTTTTAATCTTTTAACTTTCACTCTTTTTATACTACTCGTTACATATTTCATAATCACAATCATGTTTATTCTTTATTATGTATTTCTTCCTTTGTCATTTTGTGACAAAAAGGGGAAGAATTTTTGTAGAATGGTGTGGTTATGTATGTTTGATTGGTGAATGATGTAATGTAGAGAGATGCATGTTTGTATATATATTTTTGGTACAGGTCTCTACAAGTCACTCAACTCAAATTGAGGGGGAGTTTTTGAAAAGTTTGATTAGTTATGAAGTAGTTTGTCAACTTGTGTATTATGATTAGGTTGATCTTTTTGTCACAAATTTAACAAAGGGGGAGATTGTAAGTGCTATGTTGTAGATCTAACACCCTATATTGTCAAATTTTGTAGTGACAAACCACTTTAGAGTGATTGACTTGTTTAATAGATGGAAAGTCCACCTTCATGCGAAGATGAGTTTCAAGTCATTTACGTCAACATCAAGTGCTACTATATCTTCATGTCAAAGTGCACGTTCAACTGTAAGAACAAGATCAAGTTCACATACTAGACCAAGTGCAAGTGCGACTTCAAGTGCAAGCACATTACATGATCAAGTAATTACATAATCAAGTATACAAGTTCAAGTTTCAAATACTTTAAGTATACTATCTACCGAAGCGACTGATGTTATAAGTTTAATGTTCACATTTAAGGTATATGTGACCCTAGAAAGACCTTAGGCTTAGGTAATTCATGTTGCATATTGAATTTGGGTCATTGTACTTATTTTAGGCTTTGTTTCGACTAGTCCTAATTATTATTCGACTAGTCCAGGCATTGGCTCGACCAGTCCAAGCTTTTTCTCGACCAGTCCAGAAATTAACTCAAAATTTTGGATAATTCTGTTAGGTGCTCGACCGGACGTGGAGACTGGCTGGACCAGTCGAGCAGGGCTCGACTCAAACTCCAGCAAGCATTTTTAGCCCCACTCAACCAGGTGAGAGTCTATTTTATACGATTGCACTAGAATTTTTGAAATTTTGTTGCTGCCAGGACTAGTCGAGGCAGACCTTAGACTAGTCGAGGGAACAAAATTTCAGCCTATAAATAGAGGACTTTTCTCAGTATTTTTTCATTCATTTCAAGCCAATTCAAGTCACCACTATGAGAGATAAGTCCCCGTGATTATAAAGCTATTGTTCATTAATTTTAGATTCGTTTATAGCTTATTTGATTGTATAATTTCTTGATCTCTTTGCTTTCAATCTAACTTTGTAAAAGGCAGTTCTACTCTACCTTTTTGAGATCCAAGGAATTCAATCAAGTAGCCCAGTTCTGAGTTTAATTAAAATTCATTTCGAACCTAGAACACTTCTATATGTGTATTGGACATTGAACATCTACATCTACAAGTGAAGTGGTTCTACCTGGTTACATTAAGCAGAATCTACAAATAAGTATATTGTTTATTGCATTTTGGTTTTTGAGATAGCCAAAAAATCTTTGTTGTGGTTTTGACTGAGATTGCCAAAAAATCTCAGCGTTTTTAATTGTGGTAACCCATTGAAAACACAATTGTAAAGGTTTTAAGGTGAACCTTGAAAAACCTTCTTTCTTAATGAAAGCCAATATCACGTGAGTTGTGGATATTGGGAGTCGAGTAGGTGTGGCTGTTGGAGAACAGTTGGTGTACACACCGAATAATTATAATTCTCAGAGTTTGGATGATGATGATGTATGTGATGTGGTGAATGCTTGTATTTATTTTCATGTACTTGTGGTGAATGTTGTAATAGCTAGATTTGTTTCATTTTCCTTTTGTATTAGTTTGAGTTTTTTAAATCCTTACTAAGTTCAAGACATCAAGTTGTCCTACCATAAACCTTGGTTTCTGGTGTAAGGTTGTCCTTTGAACAAAGTTTATATCAACCTCTCAAGACTAGTGCATTTGAGGTTATTATTTGTTCCAGCTATCTGCATTTATATTTCGCTTTTATTTTTTATTTGGCATATTCCTATTCACGCCCCCCCCCCTCTAGGACTGAGAGCTCACCCCTTTTCAGATTCTACTTTAATTCACCTGGTTTGGATTTGTTTAAGTTAGATTTCAATTAGGTCTAACAAATCTGAGGAATCGTATTTAAATTATACCCTAGGCAAGGTAGGTTCCAACTTACCCTATATAGGTCCATCTACCACCGAGTCGACTCGATTTGGTGTGATGAATTCCTATTACAGGGAGATAATAGTGTTTGGAAAGAAAATAAAAGAAAAGGAAAGAAAGAAAATTAGGGGAGACCGGATTTGAACTATACTCAGGTGGTGGATTGTTACACTAGTTTTTTCTTCTCTTTCTTGTTGCTCATTGGCCGGTGGATTTTGGCGCTCGATCTCCTCCTAATCTCTCTCTTTTTTCCTTGTTTTCCTCCTCTTTTCTATCTTGCTTCGCTCCAGGCACGACTTTCGGATGTTCCTCCCTTTCTCCACATGCTAGGCCTTTATAGGCCTTCGTACGCAACCCAACGGAGGAGAGTTTGATTGCGTCTGGTTGTGTTAGCGTGGGCCTACTGGAATCTTAATGTTTGACCAGCAGTGAGTCTGAATTCTCAGCTTAGATTTGTTGATCTACTTCCTCCAACGTGTTGGGGAAGGTTTCTTGCTTGAAGGCCCCAAAGATGCATGATCTTGATCCCCATATCGGGACCAAAACTGTCCTCACCGTTCAATGATTGTTTGAGGAAGATGGACCGTGCTTCCATGGTAGATCTCAGTCCGACCCCCCTTCTTCCAATGTGAGGCTTTCGGATGATTTAAATTACCATCCGACATGTTCTGGCCCACTAGATTGATGGTCGGTGTGAGATTGCTGGATCTATTGTGAAACACGAAGTTTCCTCTGCATGGTGTGGTGTGGCGTGAAAAACGACGGAACAATGGGATGTTGTTTTCCATCCCACCTTCTTTCCTATTTGGATGGGTTCGAAAGCTTTTATTTGGAGGATGGTTGGTTCAACACGCATGAAATCCAGAGGTTTCCTATCTTGGTTGAGCTTGATTTGCACGGCCTGTGGGATCGCTGGAAACAACGTGCGACCCTGATCTATTAACGTGGAGGGCTCACTTTGATTGGATTTTGGAATGGTGGTGGATGGTTCTGATTTCCTATTTACCATGATGGTGGTTCACTATTGAGGGTCAAATATTGCATATGGGACCCCATTTATATCTTGGTTTTATGAACTTGATAATGCTTAATGTTCTATTTTACTCATGTTTGTGTTGTAAGGTGAATTTAAGAGCTTGGATTGAAAATGGTGCTAAAAGCATGGATTTAATGCTCAAGAATCACCAAGGCAAGGGATAGATCTTAGGAGACCAAGATTGAAGAATTTTACATGCCAAAGATCCAAGGAAACTAAGTGAGGAAGGAAAAGAATCGAAGATTTGAAGTGAAGAAAAGGAATCCTGAAAATTGTCCTAAAATCAGATTCCGGGGCCAGAAAAGTCTAATTTTGGAAAACTGCCAGAATGGCCTTCGATATATCGAGGACTGTTAGATAATATCGAAGGTACATATCGAAGACCCTTCGATTAATTGAGAAATTCAAGATGTTAAGCCAAACTCGCTGGACAGTTCTGGGCCGATCTTTGATATATCAAGGATTGTTCGATAATATCGAAGGACATATCGAAGACACTTCGATATATCGAAGCTACGTAAATTTGAGGCAGTTTCTAGATTTTTCCAAGTCGGTGCGAAAGGAGGTGCTGCAAAACTATAAATAGGAGTCCCCTGGGCATCCTTAGGGATCATCTAGGGTTTGGAGGAGCAAAGCACAAGGGTGGAGAGCCGTCGCCAAGGGTTTTTCTTCCTTTATTCCTTAGTTTTTCATGTTTTCTTCTAGGGTTTTAGATCCAATCATGTCTATGGTTGGCTAAACCTCTTAGCTAGGGCTAAGAGGTGAAGCTTGTAGTGTGATGGGATGTTTCTATTGCTTTGATTCATGTTTATGATAAACTTACTTTGATTCTAGTTTGATATTTACGGAATACTTTCAGTTTTTAATGGTTTATTGTGACTCAAATTACAGTAGATCTGCAATAACTTTAAGTATCTTCTTTGCATGTGTTGAGATTATGGGATTGGTAAATCCTGTTGTTTGTCATTGTCTCATGGGCATGGTTTGGTGATGGAATCCCTACCAATTATCATAATTCTCCTCTTTTGAGAATTAGGTCAAAGGAAGTTCAGATTGATCTTAATTGTTATACCTTCCAACTAGATAAGATAGGACTCTGATTTCAGTTGTGTCCTTGAATCAAGTAATAGATTTTCCTGATCTCTACAAGTGGATCCTTGGAAACTCTAGTTCCCATCTTTAAATTCCTTAGTTTTAATCACTTTAATCACAATTACTCTCTCAATCACTTCAGAATTAGTTTTAGATCTTTTTCTGATTCTACTTCTAGTTGCTTTCAGAATACTCATGAGATTAGTCCCTGTAGATTCGACCTCGGTCTCACCGAGATTATTACTACATCACGACCCTACACTTGGGGTTGTGAACACTCATATTGGATCTGATAGGAGGTTTTGGTTCTTTTCAAAAATACTGCAAGCGGGAAGAATAGGAGAGATTTCTCTTTTCAGGATTTGTCGGGTCAAATATGGTTTGATCGGATTTTAATACCTTGTGCTCCACAGTCTACACGCACCCTATGCACATGCACTTCGTATGGTGTTTACTGGGGAGTTTTCTTTGGATAATCCATTCCGTCCACTCGGTTCGTTGGTGTAGTAGGACCTTAGGGTTCCAAGGTAAATCTGATCCAACGCTTAGGTGGGCCATGCTTTTCAATATTAGGGTTAAGTCTTAGGTTTTCTCTAATCTGATGATCAGATTATGTAAGGATGGGAAAAGAGTCCAAGTTGTGTGTTCGCACTTGTTAGGCCCTTTCGGTGGTGTTTGGTACTAAAAGTTTAGGATGTTACACTAACATCCTAGAAGAAAAGCAAAAAGATCAACTAGAACTCGAGAAGAAATTGAAGTGGAAGAATATCGTTGATGCTCCACATAGGCCTTCTCTCCCTTTCCAAACCCTAGAAGATGCTTTGGAACATCCTAGGGACTCTTATTTATAGTTTTGAAACTCCAACTTTCGCACCGTCTTAGAAATTTCGCAAACCAACCTTGGATTTATGCAGCAGAGTTACGCTTTGGTCGGACCGAAGTCGAGTTCAAATTGAGATCGGATTCTATTTTTAATGCTTGCCCGATTTCAGTCACATCAAACTTGTGTTCGGTTGGACCGAACTTAAGTTTCAGTCGGACCAAATTATATTTCGGTCGGACCGAATTAAATTCTTTTAGCGCTGGAGCTTTTTGTGCACTTTTGGTCGCACCAAATTCTTCCTTCGGTTAGACCGAATTTGGTTTCAGTCGGACCGAATTATCCTTTGGTCGAACCGAATTAACCTTGAATCTTATCTTTTGTTGCTGGATTGTTTCGTGTGATTTCAGTCGAACCGAACTTGGTTTCAGTAGCACCGAATTGGATCATTTTTCTATTGTGGACTTTGTAATCTTTCCAGTCCTTTCTTCCTCCTTTGCACTTGGTTTTTTTGGATATTTGGCATGTGAATTCTTCATTAATGACTTCCAAATTTCCAAATCTCCATTGCCTTCGTTTGAGCTCTAAATCCATCCTTGTAAGCACATATTCATCATAAGCTTTCGAATCACCTCGCATGACAAAAACATATATAATTAAATCAAATTATCAATTAAATGTTAACAAAATTAATATAATTGAAGGGTTAAATATGCAATATTTGAGTCTCAACATCTGTCTAATGCAATTAGCGATGATTGATAGTCAGCGATATTATTGATGCATCCATAAATAATAATGATTGTTTGACAATAATGTCTTTTCACCGAAGTAATAATATTAATTCCGTTAATAATAACATTGACGATAATATTGTTCATCCTGATTGTTCGACAGTAATGTCATTTTGACGATAACCAAGATAATAATAGTTTAGCAATGACGACAATGCCTTCTTGTCGGAGCCATATATGATAATATCAGTAGCCATCTGTAATATTACTCCATAATAGACGATGTCATAATGATCATTAATGCTTTATAATGATACTTCTGTAATCAATAATAATTGATGATGACGCTGATCAGCAATACTTGGCAATGATGGCATTGATCGATGATATCATGATAATTGGCGATGCTTTACGATGTATATAATGCGATAATTCTTTGGCAATTTGTAAGAATGATTCTGCTGGTTGACCGATAACCGTAATAATATTCTATCATAAGAATGATATAAGGTGGTTATTGCTTTGTTGCCAATCATTGCCCTAAAAGGATCATATCCATATATTTGTTCCTTTTATCTGCCTCCTTTTGATTGGATGAGATTTTCTCTGAGAATCTTTACAATCAAAACTCCTTTACCTTTTAAGAAGAGTAATTTTGATAGGATATATATATTGAATCTTTCTATGTCTTGATTCGCATTATAAGCCTGATAATTGTCATTAATCCGAATATAATTGTCACTCAATAAATCTTGCGGATAGTCAACTAGGGCTTATTAGTGCACTTATTTGCACACATATTTGTCCATCACGTGACTAGCTGTGTCAAGTAGTCGGATGAGTCCGTTGCAAATGAAGACTGACAACGCAACCGAAGCAGAAGCCCAAGCTACAATGTCAGATTCCAAAGAAGCTTCTACGATCAGGATCTTGCCTATAGATGACTCTAACCTAAATAGGAAAACTCACTTAGGTCATCTATTTAAAGTTAATTCCAAGTTCATACTTTCTATCCTTTTAGTCTTGGCCTTAGGAAGTTCCAAGTTGTTGAATGATTTAATGGACAAGAAGTTAAAACAAAAAAAAAAAAATTTGTCCACATTCGGTAGGAGAAAGTGCCACCTAATGGCACCTTCGGTAGCATTGAAGATGCCTTTGGTATTACTGAAAGTGTCTAAAATAGTCCAGTAGCTTTCGAAGAATATTCAGTACCACCGACTGTAAATTCGGTACCACTGACTCCTACCGATGAACAACTTTCGGTACCATCGAAAGTAACAAAAATCATCCAACAAACGTCAGGATCTAATTCGGTACCACCGAGCGATAATTCGGTACCACTGAATATGTTTCGGTACTACCGAAGGTTCACTCGGTAGCACTGATAACTAGCCGTTATATATCCATTGGGCCCTTTTCTCTATAAATATAAGACCCAGAACTTTGTAAAAAGCATGGATTTAGGTATTTCAGAGTCCCTAGGTTGTCCCAAGCTCAAATCACTCATCCTAGACTCTATCCGCATGAGATTCATGTTCTCTTCATTGTGATTCTTCACTCATGAGCATTCAAAGCTCCTATTAGTGAAGAACATGATCTCAAGCCTCCTCTAGAGTATAAAGACCAAACCTATAGGTAAAACCTTAGTCTCCATGATACTCTAGAGCATCCATTAGTTGAATCTCTTAGGAAATTCATTCATAACCTTTATAGAAACATCATATGCATGGTTCTTGATCGTGAAGCTGAAACAATAGGTAAACTACAACATAACAATCGGGGGAGCTGATTCAAGCACGGAAGAGCGAAGATAAAGCAACCTAAGAGAAGCTATAAGAGAGGAATCATTCTAATAAGTGCCATTTTTAAGAGTCTAAAGTTTAATCTTTATCCTCATGTAGGATTGAGGCTAAGAGTTTGTTATTAACAAACTCGTGTAGGTGCCTTGTGTGGGACCTTGGCCAGTGGGCCTAAACGTAGGTGCCTTGTGTGGGACCTTGGCCAGTGAGCCTAAACGGAGGTGCCTTGTGTGGGACCTTAGCTGGTGAGCCTAAACGGAGGTACCTAGTGTGGGATTGGCCGATGGGCATAAACATAGGTTCTTAGTGTAGGACATTTGCTCGCGTGAAGAGCATAAATTGTTGAGTCCTTTGTGTAGGGCTGTAAAGGTTAATGGTGAACCTGATTTAAAACCATTTATAGTGAAATCCGACACACTCTAGGAGAGAGTGCGGTTGTCGGGAGTGGAGTAGGCAAGTAGCAGAACCACTATTATGCTTGTGTTCAGAATTGTCATTTGTGCATCTATTTAATCATGTTTATTTAAGTTTGAATACTTGATTGTTTATGCATGATTAGATGAGTGCTTAAGATTGATAGGAAGTACATTACACACACAAGCACACAACACTAGGCTAGTTCTTTTATTTGTATATCTTGAATAACCTTTGTGATTGGACCCTTTATTAGCTTGGAAGCCTTTAAAGTTATATTCCTTTACTTACTTTAAACTAAATGATTGTTTAAGTTAGGCAATTAAGATTTTTAAATAGGCAAAATAATTGAAAAGTCCTATTCACCCCCTTCTAGAACTCTTGGAGTATTCCATACTTCTACTACAGCGGTATAAACTGTAATTTCAATTGGTATCAGAGCGAGGTTCCTCTTGAAGGGTTTAACAACCTAGAGGGAGATCTTAACAAAAGTAGTAGTTATGGATACTGAAGAGATAATTGAACATCAAATCAATGAGGAAAAAGAAGAAGAAGAAAAAGAGAGTATACATGATGCCTATGATCAACTCTACATACATAGCGTTAGTATTCTCAGAAAACTTGGCATTTTAGATAATAAAAATAAATAATTACAAAAAGATCTAGATGAAACATAAAAAATAAATACACAAATGATAAATGATCTTCAATAATATCATATTGAAAATGACAAGCTTGAAAGAACTTCAACATCCCTTGAGTCTGAAAATCAGAAACTAAATAAACAGATCAAACTCCTAGAATCAGAAAATGAAGGACTCAAAAATGAAAACAACAAACTAAGATTCGATTTAGAGAAGTCAAAACGGTCTATCGAACTTAGTTACAAATTTTCACAAAGTAGTGAAAAATTGGATAAACTACTAGGGATGGGAAGAAGCCATAAAGACAAAAGAGGGTTAGGCTATGAATCTAGAAAATCAAGCCCCATCTCTGCCCCAAATCTATGACAAAGAACACTCGGTCACATTCCGAAAGATCTCAGACCTTGTAGGCAAACTTATCATGAAAGGTCTTTGCACAAGTGACAACTGCTATGTACTTGAAAGCAGTAAAGAGGGTGCCCCATCCACAAAATGCCACGTGGCCTTAAACAATGAATCCAAGCAGTGGCAGCAAAGACTTGGACATGTCGACTACCGGAATTTGGCTAAATCGAGCTCAAAAAATTTGGTGAGAGGTCTTCCCAAAATCAGAAAGAAGGAGAAGATTATGTGCGGAGATTTTCTTAAAGGCAAACAAATTAAGGTTGGACAAAAAAAGACAACCATCGTAGAAACTTACAAACCACTTGACCTATTGCACATGGATCTAGTGGGAGCTACCAAAGTGGAGAGCCATGGTAAAAAGAGATATTTTTTTTTGTGGTAGTGGACGATTATTCCAGATTTACTTGGATAGCTTTTCTTTGAGAAAAATCCGATGCTTTTGATGAATTCCAGAAGATGGTAAAACGACTTCAAAATGAAAAAGGATATTGCATAAGTCGTGTTAGGAGTGATCATGGTGGGGAGTTTGAGAATGATCGATTTGAAATGTGTGACAAATTTGGAATCAGACATGAATTCTCAGCTTAAAAAATAATGGAGTGGTGGAAAGAAAAAATCAGGTTGCAGGAAATGGGCTTCGTTATTCTCAATAGTAAAAACATGGCTAAAAGTTTCTGGGCCGAAGCTGTCAATACCGCCTCCTATATAATTAATAAGGTATATCTTAGAGCAGGATTAAATAAGACTCCATATGAACTATGGAGTGGAAAACAGCCTAGTGTAAAATATTTCCATATCTTTGGTAGTAAATGCTATATTCTTAAAGATAGAGAACATCTAGGCAAGTTTGACTCTAAAAGCGACGAAGGTATTTTTCTAGGATATTCTACTAATAGTCGTGCTTATAGAGTGTACACTTTAAGGACACTAACTATTCAAGAATCAATCAATGTGCTTGTTGATGACTAACCACATGATGAAAATAGTCCTGAAATTGATATAGAGGATGAAGTAGACACGTTCACAGTAGGCAAATCAGATAACAAAGTCACTTCACCTCATGAACCTCAACCGTCGAATAACTTGTCATTCATTAAGGATCATCCCATCAATCAAATCATTGGAGATCCTACTGATGGTGTGAAAACTCGACGCCATCTTGAAGGTATTCTTAGTCATCTGTGCTTCACTTCTAAAATTGAGCCCAAAAATGTTATAGAAGTTCTTCAAGATGAGTTTTGATTGCAGCTATGTAAGATGAGCTCCAACAATTTGAAAGGAATGAAGTGTGGCAGGTAGTTCCCTGACCACTTGATACTAACATCATCGGAACAACATTGATTTTGATGAGACATTTGCCCATGTAGCTTGCCTCGAGTCTATAAGAATTTTCATGTCTGTTGCGTGTACGTTGAAATTTAAACTATTCCAAATGGATGTCAAAAGTGCCTTCCTCAATGGTGTACTTGAGGAAGAAGTATACGTCGAACAACCCAAAGGACTCCTGGATCCTAAGTATGCTCAACACGTATACAAATTGAGCAAAGCGCTTTATAGACTAAAACAAGCACCCCTTGCATGGTATGTGCGTTTGATGCAATTTTTGCTAAATCACCATTTTTGTAGGGCGAGTGTTGATAAAATACTATTTACTCAAAAGACTGGGAATATCTTGCTCATTGCCCAAATTTATGTGGATGACATAGTCTTTGGATCCACTTATGAAGATGTTGCTCATGAACTCGCCGAATTAATGAAATCTGAATTCGAAATGAGCATGGTTGGTGAGCTGAATTTCTTTCTGGGATTACAAGTGAAAAAATTGGCAAATAGTATATTTGTATGTCAGTCCCAATATGCAAAAGATTTGATAAAAAGATTTGGACTTAACTCTAGTCGCACTCAGAACACTCGCATGAGCACCACTCTCAAACTTTCTAAAGATGTCAATGGGAAGAGTATGGATCAACACTTGTATCATAGAATGATAGGTAGCTTACTCTCCCTAACCGCGAGTCGGCCTGGCATTGCTTTTAACGTTGGTGCATGCACTAGATTTCAGGCCAATCCTAAAGAATCACACATATCCGCGGTAAAAAGGATTATATGATTTGTGGCTGGGACGGCTGACTTTGGCTTATGGTACCCATTTGACACATCTACCATTATTGTTGGGTACTCAGATGATGATTGGGCCGGGAACATTAATGATCGCAAGTCCACCAATGACGGTTGTTTCTATATCGAAAATTTTCTTGTATCATGGCATAGCAAAAAACAAAATTCAATCTCATTGTCTACTACTAAAGCCGAATACATTGCAGTCGGTAGTTATTGCGCACAACTTCTATGGACGAAGCAAATGTTGATGGATTATGGCATTACACAATCTACAATGACATTGTTTTGTGACAATACAAGTGCCATCAATATCTCCAAAAATTCAATTTAACATTTGCGAACAAAGCACATAGATATTCGACATCACTTTATATGTGAACTTGTTGAGGATAATATTATCACATTAAAACATGTGCAACAATTGTCCGATATTTTGACAAAACCATTGGATGCCAACAAATTTAGGGATCTCCAAAAATCTGTTGGAGTCTGTGCGATTTAACATTACTTAAAGGCCCCCTCTGTTTAACTTCCATATTTGAGGAATCTTAGCCTTAGTATTATTTTTTTGAACATATATATAAATTCAATTTTGATCCATGAGCTTTACTCATCTTTTTGGACATATATGTTATCCATTTTTTTAGATGTACAAAATACACATGAAAGATATTTTCTTGTACGTCATTCTGGAAATACCTACAAATGCAATTGTTTAAGTACTTTCGGTAGCACCGAATTGACTATCGGTGGTACCAAAATCGGGCGGGCATGCTTATATAACTCGGTTCGCCAAAAGGCCCCTTTTGACCTAACTTTTTGTCGGTTTCCCTTAACCTTTAACTAGAAGTTTTCCTACCAAAACCAACCATTTCCAAGGCATTCCTCAGGTATTTTCCCTCCATCCATTCATTTCTTCATAGGACTTTCTTCTTTTTGCTCCACCCGTGTTATCTCTACTCCATTCCCGTATGGAAGGTCAAGGTTATTCTCCACCAAGGGAGGGACGAACCAAAAAGAAACATGATCAGGGAGAATCGTTTGGTACCAAGACCAAACTATGTGCCCCAAAATGAGGTCAAAATATCGGTCAAAATACTCGACCTTCCGGTCCTCAAAAAGATCCCTCTCCTCCTCCGAGTCCCATTGCGGCCCGTTTGCTTCTCGAAAAATCATATATGAAAAGAATGTCGATGCCTCATGTCTCGAACCGTATAATGTCTATGACATTCTTCACAACCGCGGTTGGGATCCTATATTGTCTCTCGGAGGGGAAGTCGATGTCAATCTAGTCAAAACACATTTGTCTCATTGTACACAGTCGGAAGATCATGACTCCCTTGCCATTATAGTCAACTATCGTGGGAGACCTTCTATTACCCCTGCCTGGATAACTTCCTTGATTAAAATTCCTATCTACTTGGAACGTCCATCTGAGATCGATATGACCGATGGTGAAAAATGCATTGTTTGGACCGAATTTCTCTACAATGATCAAAATATTGAGTGGAACAAAGGGAATGCTCTCCGTGCTACTGAAATGTCAAATGACTATTGCGTTCTACATCTCATTTTCATGTCAAATGTCTATCCTCGGTCTGGTAATTATACAGAATTTACCCTGTTCATGGTCAAAACTTTATATCAACTTGGAACGGGGGAGCCCATGTGTCTTTCCACCATGATATTCCATCGAATTGTGTCGGCCTTTGAGTCAAATAGCAGTGGAATCCCATTTGGGTGGTTGCTCTATTGGTGGGCTAACCAGTTTGGGATAAAGGAAACACGGGCGAAGTTCTCACCGCCCCCAACATCATAGCTCTCAGCATTACAAGAATGCAACTTTCAGTTAGACATGGGACGAGACCTCACCTTGAGGCTGATGCACCTTCATTAGCAGTTCCTGCATCCACTGAAGATGATGTAGCTACACATCCTGCTCCTTCTACCTCCTTAGAGGAAACTCTTAGCACTCTCAGAGAGCAACAAAAGGAGATCATTGAATGCTAGTCTTGTTTAGAAAAGATAGTTCACTCTATTCAGAAGACTGTGCAACGCATTGCAGCGCATCTGTCCTATTGTCAGGATGATTCCGTGGAGGCTACGGAGCCAAGCCATTCCTAAATTTACTAATCATGTGAATGTGTTGTGAAATTTTTTAAGAAACCAACTCATGTAGCTTGAGTTTTTTGTTCTTTACTTAGGCTCTAATTTCTGGATAATTATGCCCTCACGGGTTTGTTTGTTTATGTTTGGATGATGGATTATTCTACCCAAGCTTGGGGTAGTAATTTTGATGCATCTATGGTGCTATATTTATGTTGGCTATTCTATTTCATGGTTATATTTCTTCTGACATGGGTTATATCTTTCTTTTGATTACATAATGCTTATATATTTCATAAGTCTTCAATTTTAACTTTATGTGATCTGCATGTTCTCTCTCTCTACACTGAATTTCATCATATCTTGGTTTGCTTCTTTGTAAATCCTTTTCCAATAACTAACAAAAAAGGGGAGAAGAAAGAAACCTATCCACCCACCAAAACACTTTGTAGTTTTCTGCAGAATACAGGTTGATCATGGAAGAAACTACGGGGGAAGAACATCTCTATGTTACATATCTAATCTTATGTTTGAGTTGTAATTTGGTACATGATATGTAATCTTTTTTTTGTTTTGGTAGGTCATGGTATGGATCATGACAGTATCCTAGGATAGGTTGTTTTTTATCACATAATTGACAAAGGGGGAGATTGTTAGTGCACTTATTTGCACACATGTTTGTCAATCACGTGACTAGTTGTGTCAAGTAGTCAGATGAGTCCTTTTACAAATGAAGATCGACGACACAACTGGAGCAAAAGCCCGAGCTACAAAGTCAGATTCCAAAGAAGCTTCTACATCAGGATCTTGCCTATAGATGACTCGAACCTAAATAGGAAAACTCACTTAGGTCATTTATTCAAATCCAATTCCAAGTTCATACTTTCTATCTTTTTAGTCTTGGCTTTAGGAAGTTCCAAGTTGTTGAATGATTTAATGGACAAGAAGTTAAAACAGGAAAATCTGTCCACATTCGGTAGGAGAAAGTGCCACCAAACGTCACCTTCGGTAGCATTGAAGATGCCTTCAGTATTACCGAAAGTGCCTAAAACAATCCAGCAGCTTTCGAAGAATATTCGGTACCACCGTCTGTAAATTTGGTACCACCGACTCCTACTGATGAACAACTTTCAGTACCACCGAAAGTAACAAAAATCATCTAGCAAACGTCAGGATCTAATTCGGTACCATCGAGCGATAATTCGGTACCACCAACTATGTTTCACTAGCACCGATAACTAGCTATTATAGATCCGTTTGACCCTTTTTTCTATAAATATAGGACCCAAAACTTTGTAAAAAGCATGGATTTAGGCATTTTAGAGTCCCTAGGTTGTCTAAAGCTCAAATCACTCATCATAGACTCTATCCACAAGAGACTCATGTTCTCTTCATTGTGATTCTTCACTCATGAGCATTCAAAGCTCCTATTAATGAAAAACATGATCTCAAGCCTCTTCTAGAGTATAGAGACCAAACCTATAGGTAAAACCTTACTCTTCATGATACTCTAGAGCATCCATCAGTTGAATCTCTTAGGAAATCCATTCATAACCTTCGTTAGAGATTCAACCAACTCCGATTACCTTGGTTACCTTTATAGGAACATCATATGCAAGGTTCTTGATCCTAAAGCTGAAACAACAAGTAAACTACAGCATAACGATCGGGGGAGCATCAGGAGCTGATTCAAGCACAGAAGAATGACAAGCAACCCAAGACAAGCTACAAGAGATGACTCATTCCGACAAGTTTCATTTTTAAGAAGCCAAAGTTTAGTCTCTATCTTCGTGTAGGATTGAAGCTAAGAGTTTGCTATCAACAAACTCATGTAGGTGCCTTGTATGGGACTTTGGCTGGAGGGCCTAAATGTATGTGCCTTGTATGGGACCTTGGCCAGTGAGCTTAAACGGAGTTGCCTTGTGTGGGACCTTGGCCGGTGGGCCTAAACAGAGGTGCCTAGTGTGAGACCTTGGACGGTGGGCCTAAACCTAAGTTCTTAGTGTAGGACCTTTGCTCGTGTGAAGAGCATAAATTGTTGAGTCCATTGTGTAGGGCTATAAAGGTTAATGATGAACCTGATGTAAAACCATTCATAGTGAAATCTGACACACTTTAGGAGAGAGTGCGGTTGTCGGGAGTAGAGTAGGGAAGTAGCCGAACCACAATATATGCTTGTGTTTGGAATTGTCACTTGCGCATCTATTTAATCATGTTTATTTAAGTTTGAATGCTTGATTGTTTATGCATGATTAGATGAATGCTTAAGATTGATAGGAAGCACATTACACACACAAGCTCACAACACTAGGCTAATTGTTTTATTTGTATATCTTGAATAACTTTTGTGATTGGACCCTCTATTGGTTTGGAAGCCTTTAGAGTTATATTGCCTTGCTTGCTTTAAACTAAATAATTGTTTAAGTTAGGAAATTAAGATTTTTAAATAGGCAAAATAATTGAAAAGTCCTATTCACCCCCCTCTAGGACTCTTGGAGTATTCCATACTTCTACTACAGTGCTATCAATAGCAATTTCAGGGCTCAGAAATAGTTTTGCGATGGCCTTTTCAGAATATATATAATTTTGGAGCACTTTTGTCGCCCACAACGATAGTCTAGTCGCAATAATAATCTCGGGCTTGAGCGTTAATATATAATAATTCAGTCGCAATAATGATTCTAGCCCTAATGTTGACCTGCCAAAATTAATATCGACAATTATCATCTCAGAAAATTGATAATTACCTTTTTGGGATCAAGCGAGTCCAGAGTTTTGTCTTGCTACTTGAAAGTATATAAGTAGATATCTAGGAATTGCATCTTTCCTTGACTCGTCTATTCATTAATCATTATTCGTTCTTGCTTCGCCAGAGAACGAAGATTTATGATTTGGAATGGAAATCACATTAATTCGTCTTTCTCTTCTTTTTAT
This sequence comes from Magnolia officinalis, assembly GCA_021015155.1. Classification (NCBI taxonomy): domain Eukaryota; kingdom Viridiplantae; phylum Streptophyta; class Magnoliopsida; order Magnoliales; family Magnoliaceae; genus Magnolia; species Magnolia officinalis. The sequence continues at coordinate 51,000,575 of JAJHSJ010000001.1, forward strand.
CATATTCTTCCATAACAATTTCGCCCTTGTTAATCATCTTTTGGAGTTTATTTCTAAAGGCATGACAACTTTTAGTATGATGTCCGAATATACGATGATACTGACAGTAATATTTTCCTCTTGTCTCCCCAATTTCTCTGAGACATTTTAACCGAGGTAACTCTATACTCTTCGTAGCCAGCAATTTATTCATCATAGGAAGTACATCTTTCCTTGCGAATGTATACTTCATGTAGTCTTTGTACTATCTAGACCTTTTATATGTCATTTTGATTGCACAACCGTTCCTATCTTCTTTACCACTATCTCTTTCTTTATCCTAATAGTTTTCCTTCTTTTCTTCTTTACTAGCAATGTTGGCTGACACTTCATGAAAGTTTTGATGTAGTAATTTCATATGAAAAATGGACACCTTTTTAATCATCTTTTCAAGAGCATGTGCCTTCATAGCAAGATCGCAAAAGGTCTGTATATCCACACCAATCAGGTTGCATGCCACTTTTGGTCTTATACCTTCCAAACATAACTTGCCCTAATCCAATTCTTCTATAAGATATCGACATGATGCCCCCAAGTCTTTCCATCGACTGATTAATTCTTCGACTGATTCATCTTCCCCTTGGCAGACAGAAATCAATTCGGTCAAACTAATTTCTTTGTCAAAAGAAAAGAAGTTTGTCATAAAAGCACTCTGTATCTGTTCTCAAGTATGGATAGACCCTAGATTTGAAGCTGAATACCATATGAAGACTTTTGCTATCAGAGATGACCCAAATAATCATAAACAATATTGAGGAATTGCAGAGAAGTTTCCCATCTTTGTTATGAAGAGAATCAGATGTTTCCTTTGCGATCTGTTTCCATTAAACTTCTGAAAATCTGGGTGCTTGAAATCAGATATAAATGGTATTTTTTCTATTTCAGAAGGATATGATGCCTGGTATCGGAACTTTTTATCCTGGTCTTGTTCTTTTTCTAAATGAATGGTTTCGATGGCTATCCATCGAATTTCTTCCTGCATTACCATTTGAGTAATATTAAGTGTCGGTCCATGAAATCTAACTATTCGTGGTCGTGGCCCTTTTTCTTGTGGTTCAATATTGTTTACGGTAGTCATTATTAGAAGGTTAGGGACTTCTTCAACCATATGCTCATCTGGCGAAAGCTAATTAGGCTGATTAATGTCTGTCGGTAAAACTTTCATTCCTTCATTCTTCAATCGCTTTAATATTGAAGGAGGAAACGAGAGTTGTATCACTAGTGATGTCGAGGAAAATGAATTGTTCTTTAATTTAAAACTCGTATAATGTCACTTCGAAGAACTAACTAACTCGAATCGTGATATTCTTGATGTGTGAGCTTGTGTTAAATTCTTTATAAGGGGCACTATAAGCGAACATTCACTTGCTACAATGGCTTTCCCTTTATCCTTCTAAATTCGTAATGATTCTACGAAAGATGTCTTTATGGTTGTAGTTGGCGGTACTGGAAGACCACTGGAGTAACAGGCTTTTCGGTCATTCTCAAATGAAATGGTTGCGTGACTGAGGCGAGACTGCGTCTCACGACATTTCACAGAATCGACCATCTAATCGTACTTGGCACAATGATACTTCTTATGGTGGCAGATCGAACCCTTCATCTTTTGGATGTCACTATTATCCATCCTACATCATCCTGTTGTGCTGCTGGTGAAGCAGAGACCATTTCAGACATCCCATGACATCGCCTACTCTTGATCGTAGCTGATTTTACTATTCTGGTATTTTTTGTGGTAGTGATTGCATATTGTCAATATAATCTGCAGCGAATCTGTTGGGTGTGAAGTAGATAACCACGTTAATCGGGAGAAATGTCATTACTATCGTGTAACAACGGAATATCGGTTATTCAAAGCAGAGCATCAGTTACTTAAATTAAATAAAATTGTACCTTGTTTTAGAGATGAAGGGGAGGATGTTCCCATTGAGAGTTGCCATTTTAATGGCATTACGACGCCGATTGATGATAATCATTCTCTAAACAATTTTTAAGTTAATATTGAATGAATTATTATCCCAAGCAGAGTCGTTAGTTTGTTTCGACAAGAAAAGAAAGTATTTTGTTCAGGAAATTATCATTCAATAATAACAAAGAATATAGGAGAACATTCATCATCAAATGTGTTTTATTGTTTCTAGAATTCGTTTACATCCTCATATTTGCCTTGATTCTAATATAAAGTACAAAACATTAAGTGAAATCATATGGAATGATCCAGATGATGATTAAGACAACATTACGGCTTGCGATGCATTCATTTCGATGAAAAAAGTGTTGCACGAATCCAAGAGTCCTTTATTTCTCCTTGATTGTTCTATAATAACAATCCTTGCAAGGAATGACTGAATTCCAAAGAGAATTGCAAAACATCTGAAAAATCTGATAGCATATATGTGATATCTACATTGTTTGCGCGCAACAAAGCCCTGTTGTGCGAGTCGGCGCAATAGGACCCTATTGAGCGATCAGGCGCAACAAGTCTTTGATTTCTTCTTCCTTCTTCTTCTTCTTTTTATTAGAATACCTTACAGAGGTATTCGAAAGACTTTCTCTGAGGGCTCCAAACTTGCATGTCCCTCGAATGAGAGGGTGGAGGGGTATTTATAGGCTTTCACACATGTGAAGCCTTGATCCATGTGCCACAGGCCCCATTCCGCGCACAAACCTTTCATACCCGCGTAACAAGTTTATCCGTGCAACAGACCTATGCAATAGGTCTATCCACGCAACATTTCTCTAGGACTTGGAGTCTGTTTTTGCACAACAAGGACTAGGAGGTTTGTTTATGCACAACAGGGACTAGGAGGTCTGTTTCTGTACAACAGGGACTAGGAGGTCTGTTTCTGTACAACAGGGACTGGGAGGTCTGTTTCTCTAGCATTTTTTGTGCACCAATAGTTACTTCACCCTTTGTTCTATTCCTTAAACCCTAATTTGTGTTTAGAATAATTCAGAAAACCCAAATATATAGGCTTTATTCAACTAATTTTGGAAATTGCCTTAAATTTATGCACTTTACATAACACCTTCGATGGAATTGAACAGACCTTCGATGCCATCGAAGGTAGAATCCCAATTTGAATCGGATTTGAAATCGTGCCTTTTTGCACAATGTAAGTTGTTTGATGTCATTTGCCATCCTTCGATGTCATTGAACAGGGCTTCGACATCATCGAAGGTGTTTACGATGTCATCAAAAAATCGACCCAAATTGTCTAGAAAGAAACTCTAAAAATCTTTCAAATCCTCGATGTCATCGAACTGGATTCGATGACATCAAACATGTCTTCGATGCAATCGAATAGGTCTTCGATGTAATCGAAAAATGCACTCGATAGTCCAACAACCAAACTCTAATTTCACCAAATCTTCGATGTAATCGATCCACCTTCGATGTCATCGAACACTTACTTCGATGTCATCGACAATGAAGTTCATCAGCTTCTGAATTCTGCACTTTGCAATTCCGATTCCCTTCCTTCTTTACGTAGTTTTCTTGAATCTTGGGCCCTTGAAATCTTCAATCTTAGTCTCCAAATATCCATCCTTGCCTTAGTGAACTTTAAGCATCAATTCCTGTGCTTTTCGCATTCTTTTCAATCCAAGCTCTCAAATTCACCTTGCAAGACAAACATGTATAACATATAGTGATTAAGCATTATCATGTCTATAAAACCAAAGTATAAACAGGGGTGGGGTAAATATGTAATATTTGACACTCAACGCTGGACCTATCTCAAAATCATCTTACAATAAAAATCCCAACGGAGTATCACTCCCTAGGTCGTGGTGACTTTTAAAATCACAAAACATTTTCAAAATAAAACGTCAGACTTCCGAGGCACAAAGAGATCTTCCATATCTCTAGGTGGGAGTCAATACAAAATCAAAGAAGATCCGATATCTCGCGATTTCCCCGGAGATTATCTATCTGAATGCACATCAAAATATGATCGAACTAAACTCTTGTGTCAGCTCCATTATATCACATGCTAATGCTCTGAAAAGATGATAGGCCAAGACTGGTTAGAAGAAATCATCCAAACGGTAAAAAAAAAGAAGATAAATTATAACTTAAGTGTCAAAAACCAAAACATCACATGGAAAGAGGTCACCCGCTGTTCACAACCCCAAGTGTAAGGTCGCGATGTAGTAATAATCTCAGTAAGACCGAGGTCGAATCCACAGGGACTGATCTTGTGCGTTTCTAAAATTAACTAGAAGTAAAACTAGAAGAAGATGTAAAACTAATTCTGAAGTGATTGAGAGAGTAATTGTGAATTAAGTAATTAAAACTAAGAATTTAAAGGTGGGAACTAGGGTGTCAAGGATCCACTTGTAGTGATCAGGGAGCCCTCTTGCTTGATTCAAGTAACACAATTAGAATTGGAGTCCTATCCTGTCCAATTGAAAGATATATCAATAAAACCAAATCTGAACTTCCACTTACCTAATTCTCAATGAAGGAGAACTATGATAATTGGCAGGGATTCCATCACCAAACCATGCCCAGGAGACAATGGAAAACAACAGAATTTACCAATCTCATAATCTCAAAGCAAGAGAATTGTGAAGATTAGGAAGGATTCCATCACCCTACCATGCCCAAGGGACGATGATGAACAATAGGACTTACTAATTTCACAATATCAAATCAGGAAAAGAAGATACTCAAAGCTATTGCAGATCTACTGTAATTTGAGTCACAATAAACCATTAAAAACTGAAAGTATTCCTTAAATATCAAATTAGAATTCATGGAGTTTAACATAAACATGAATCAAAGCAATAGAAACATCCCATCATGCTACATGCTATAAGCTTCACCTCTTAGCCCTAACTAAGAGGTTTAGTCAACCATAGACATGATTGGATATAAAACCCTAGAAGAAAGCATGAAAACAACTAAGGAAGAAAAAAAAACTCTTGGCAACGGCTTCTCCACCCTTTTACTCCACTCCTTAAACCCTAGAAGATACCTAGGAACATCCTAGGGAGTCCTATTTATAGTTGTGAAACTCCAACTTTTGCACCTAGTTGGAAAACTCTATAAACCACCTCAAATTTACCCATTTTACTAAAACAGACTTCACTCTATACAGTTTCCTAAAATAGACTTCACTCTGCGCAATTTTACAAAATGACCCAGAGTTTCAAAATCTACTTTTTCAGGACAATTTCAAGATTCCTTTTCTTTACTTCAAATCTTTGATTCTCTTCATTCCTCACTTAGTTTTCTTGGATCTTTGGCATGTGAATTCTTCAATCTTGGTCTCCTAAGATCCATCCCTTGCCTTAGCGATTCTTGAGCATCAAATCCATGCTTTTAGCACCCTTTTCAATCCAAGCTCTTAAATTCACCTTGCAACACAAACATGAGTAAAATAGAACATTAAGCGTTATTATGTTCATAAAACTAAGATATAAATAGGGGACAATATGCAATATTTGACCCTCAACACCCGCACATACCTAGGCATGGATGCTTGCACAATTTGATCAATTCCAAGTCGGCATAATGAGTTCCACGTAAGGCCGCATAAAGCGCAGGACGGCTAACCACTTTAACAATCAAACAAAACAAGTACTCCTGGGGTGATCTGGGAAGTAACGAACAATCCAATACTGGATCAGTATCCTCGTAAGGCCGCGAAAAGCACAAGGGCTCTACTGTACCTTTCCGATGTTAGAACTGATCAGGAGTGAAAGGGTTGTGATTAGTGGCCCGTGCAGGAACAATCACAATGTTTTCCTCAAACTTTTGCGATATGTTCGAGTTATCTATTTCTAGGAAACCAGCTGACACAGACACAAAGGAAAGCAACAAATTCAGATTGTAATTCATGACTGACTGGCAAAGGTGGGGTGTCCACTCACTTTGGCATTTGGTTGCACACAACCTCTACTGAAGAGGGCATCTGTAGACACCCCACCCTAGGTTGATAAGCTGATAGAGTTTGAATGAATGGATGGACAACTGGATCCCAATTCTAAACCCTAAGAACCCTAGTCCTAAACCCGAAACTCATCCCATTTAACCCAATCAACCTACTTAACCCAGTCAGCCTAACCCTGAACCCTAAGAACCTAAAACCTTGGAACCCTAAGTCAATTGACTAGATCAACTCACCTGGTCAGCCTACCTAAACCCATATCCCAATCAACTCACCTAGTTAAGCCCTAATTCAAGCCCAAACTCAAGCCCAAAACTAAGCCCAATTGGAGAAATGATCGAAACCTCGAAGCAACAACCTTCATAGCAGAGCCTCCACACACTTGGAGGATCCTACTTACCAAAACAGGGAGTCCAAGTGGGGACTGGCGGTAGCCAGGTTGCCACCCACCTCGTGGCACTCCCTCTCTTTGGGGCAGTGTCTCCCAAGCAAGTGGAACTCTCCTTTTTTGAACCTTAAGTGTGCTGTTGAAGTGCATTTACTCCGATGCCTATTTCCTTACCCAAAATTACCCTCTTACCACCTCATCCAACCCATGAGATGATGTCATGTGGCAATCTCTAATCCCAGCCCTTCAAACACCATTTGCCCCTAGGATCACCAGGAATTATAAGAAATTCAGTTTGGGAGGCTATAAATAGCCCATTCCCTTCTCATTTTAGGCATCCACTCCCATATAGAAGCATTGGGAATTCAGAGGGAGTCCCCCTACTTCTAGTAGATCATGGTCCATTCCTCCACCAAGGAGAGTAAGAGTGAGTGAGAGTGAGAGAGAGAGAGAGCCCAACCTTGGTCTACCCTAGCTTAGCTAGAGTCTAAGCCTCCTAAGCCACTTAAGTTCAAATACGAGCCACTCAATCTTGCCTTGCGACACTACTGTTCATCCAACTGTTCAAGCTTCTATTAGTTTCTTCAAATTGGCGCATTAGCATCGTGCAATAGTCATTCCCTTCTCAACCCCCTACTCATATACATCGGCATCATAGTGCATTTTCATCATTTTCTCGCATCTAACTAACGGACGTATGCTCTGTGGCTTGCTAATATAATTGGATTTTGCCCATCAGAAATCTTAGCCAGTTAATCATCGTTTAGCATATACCTTGCATTCCATCATTTGCCATCGTATCTGATTAGAGGGCATATGCTCTGAGACCTACCAATATAATCGCAGTAGGTCCACCAGCTTAGGCGGTTGGCTGTTCACAACCCCACGTGTAGGGCTGCAATTAGTAATAACTCGATGAGACCAAGGCTGAATCCACGGGGACTTACCTTGTATGTATTCTAAAAATAATTAGAACTAGAACTAGAATAAGATCTAAAGTAGAATTTGGAATAAGAGAGATCAATTGTGAATAAACTATCAATAATAAAAAGGAAACTAGATCGCCAATGATACACTTGTAGCTATTAAGATGCTACCTTACTTGATTCAATAAACATGACTGGAATCGGAGTCTTATCCTATCTAGTTGGATGATAGAGCAATTAAACCATAATATGAACTTTTCATTGACTTAGTTCCCACATGAAGTACCATTGTGATGATCGTAGGGAATTCAACCATCCACCATGCCCAGGAGACAATGGTGGATCATGAATTTTACAAATCTCATATTTACAAAACAAGATAAGAAGATATCAAAAGCTTTCCAGGCATCTATTGTAATTAAAGTCACAATAAACCACAAAAAAAAATGAAAATATTTTTTCATTCAAACTATAAATCAATAAAAGTTTAATATAAACGTGAATCAAAGTAAGATAATCATCTAAATAAACTATAAGCTTCACGTCTTAGCTCTAGCTAAGACATTAGCCAACCAAAGACATGATTGAAACCAAAACTGTTAAAGAAAACATAAAAAGTAACTAGAAGAAAAAGATTGGGGAAGAAAGAATGACTCATTGAAGTTCTCCAACACTGTAATCTCTCAGAAAAATCCGTACAAAGACCTGAGTACCACCTCAGGCAGAAATCACTCAGGACCAAATCCTTTAGAAATTAGACGAAATTAACTAAGTGTTAAACTAGAGTAGCTGTGAAATTCGCTTGAACCACTTTAAATACGAACTGTAAGACCTAAAACTTGCAGAATCATCGACGCTACATTACCCTATAATCTAGGATCAATCTCATTACCTAGTTGCTCTCGGGAGCATAACGAAACTCCGTATAGGACTTGGACCGCATGTCGAAAGTCCGATTACCAGGAAACTAAACGATTATGACCGCCTTACTGAGCTTGACAACCATCTCGGAAATCAAGTCTTGACTGTGTCTAGAAATGCACAACTTGAGCCCGGAGCGAAGTGTGTGAGAAACTTGAATATTTTTGAAAATAAAATCCAAACTTAAGTAAACTGAGATGTGTCGCTTGCGGGCCAAATATAAGGATTCAGACCGTCGAAATCTGACCAAATTACACCATCGAATCAGAAAAAATTTCTTACACATGTCAGTGTACTTGTGGCCCTGATCGAGTGGCGATGACCATTGAACTGAAATTGGTCTGCCACGGTCGATCTGTAAATCCGATCAGGCCAAGAACGTAACTCGACTTAGATCCAATGCCAGAGAGTTTAAGTCTGACCGCACGCCGAAAAGGGGCTTCCAGAAGTGCTCCGTTGGATCGGAACAACCGATCTTTGGCTATAACCTAAGTATACCTTGGCCCTGGGGCCATTCTCATCAGTTATGGGCCTATATAAGGGCCTTAAACCCTCACTCTCTCATCCCATACAAATTTGGGAAACCGTAGGAGAGAGAAGAGAGAAAAGAGAAGGAAAGAGAGAGAAAGTGAGAGAGTAAACTGGAGTTTGTACTTAGGATTCAATCTCGCCGCTCCACACATCTAACTACCACCTCTGTGTCACAAATCCGACGATTCTGACTCCGTACTTGGGTAAGAAATCCTAACCCTAACCTGTTTTAGAGTTTCCAACTAGTGTAATAGATGAATTAGCTAACCTATTCCCTGTTATAGGTTATTGTGGTGTCGTAGACAAAGACTTAGCATTTAAACTGATTTCGTTTCGCGTCTACCGGCGAAAGGTGTGGACTATAAACGTATAGGTTATGGTTTTCAAAGCTTTCAATGTCGGTTAATGGTTTATAACTAACATGGGTGCCATTTCACATGCCAAACGTGATGTTTGTTTCGTATTTCATATATATATGAACTACGTTGAGTTTAGAGTATTCCATGTGTTTGTAGAAATGATCGTATACATAGGGAATTTGAAATTGTGTTTGCCATGATTAATTGTCGTGTATATATACTAGATGTATGTATAACAACTCCTTGGCGAAAGGATTGGCCCTAATACATGTTATGCCAACATACGTCGTGTATGTTATAATGTGTAGCCTAAGTGTTTGTGAAAATGTCTGAATGAGTATAGGGTTTGTATTCGTGCTTGGCATGACTAACTGGTGTGGGTATATAATTGTTACATAGGTGACAACCCCCTGACGAATGGGTTTACCCTAATACATATTGTAACCGACATACAATATGTATGTTGGGATGTGTAGACTTGGTGTTTGTAAAAATGTCTGAATGAACTAGTATTAAATAAATTGTACTTTGTGTGCGTGTTGAGATATGATTCTCAACTACCTTAACTATGTGTATGATTTCCTCCATGTATTTTATATTTTAGAACCTGTTTAGGTATGGAATGCATATATGTGGATTCATGTTTAAGTCGTATTCCATAAAATGCTCAAATGGTTGTATGATTTGAATTATTGATTCATTACTGCTTTGATTATCTCATATGAATATTCATCGTAATTAAATGTGGTTGGGGCTATTATATAGTCCAGGCAATCGGTAACAGGCCTTGACTTGGTGGCTGAAGTTGTTTCGCCAAACAGGATGTGATCGACGAATTCGAACCGTACTTAGGTTATCGACAGTGGTTAGGCCACACGGAGTGCTTACGCACTTCATGACGATAAACTCAATGTGCGCTCATGCTAGTCGAGCTCGTCAAGTAACCCGATTAGCCAGATGTATGTTCACCATGTATGGACGCTACTGCTTGAATCTAGGGTACCAAACTCACCAGTGGAAACCCCCTTAAGCTTGGTACCTCGATCCATTAAGACCCATGAGGCGGACATGGTGGTATGGGACACTGTGGTCAAGCTGTCGACCTACGCCGGGGTGACGAGCCCACCCGTAGTGACCAGTGAGTAACCTAAACTCGTGAGCCAAATACGGTGGTATAGGACGCTGTATTCGAGCTGTCGGCCTACACTGATCAGGTGACGAGCCCTTTGTAGTGACCTCCAGCATACTCTGAGACTGCGATGAGGCGATGAGCTTTTCCTTAGCAACTTGCGTATAAACTAGGCCTACACTGATCAGGTGACGAGCCCTTTACAGTGACCTAGAATCGCAACTTCGTATGAGATTTACAAGGACTAATGACCCTAGAATGGATCATTGTTTGGGTATTGATATAAGAGAGGTACCTTAGTTTCTCAATCCTGCTGTATGAAAAGGACTAATAAGAACTTGGTAATCACGCTCATGCACTGTACTGCATGTACCGTTTGACGTTGAGTAGAGAGCACTGAGGAAGTGACTGACATGCGCGACCGTTAGATGAAGATCGCGGAGGGAGTGCAGGCGAGGGCATGTATCATTTATACATACCATTCCTGCATTAATCAGAGTACGTAGGGATGTTTGATTGTATTGTTTTATCATTATTGCTTGACTAAATTGATAACATGTTAACCTTTGCTTTATTGTTCCACTGAGTTGATCACTCACTCCCACGTTTTGGGATGGTGTTTTAAACACCAACCAGATTCTGTCTTCGTTGCAGATGGAGACCCGACTGATGAGGCGGAGCCAGACTTCGCAAACGATGAGGATACTTTCTCATATATGCAGTATTCAGCCAGGTTTATATAGACCGTTCTGATCGACGGGGCTTCAGGGTTATACTTATAGTGGACTATCACATTTTTTTGACATTTTGTATTTTGAATCAATACTTGTAATTATTGACCTGGCAACGCATACATACTTTGGGGACCTATACTGGTTTATAAAGTTATACATATTCATTTCAGTCTTCCGCTTGCGTATTACAATTGTACCTGGATTACGTTTTGCTGATTTGGCTTAATCTCATTCATGTTTTATGCACTAATACAGACAACATACAATCATTATTAAATATGTTGCATAAGTGATGTGTTGAAACTCGGAGTTGGGTTTCTACTCGACCCCCGATTTTCAAGGCGTTACAAACACCTTTCTCCACTCTTTCAACCCTAATTCGTGCTTAGAAACTCTTAAAAGACCAATATTTATAATATTTGCTTGGACTAACTTTGAAACCGCCTCAATCTTATGTAAAAAGTTATGCTTCAGTTAGACCAAATTAAGGTTGAAAATCCCACTTCTCGCTAGACTATTTTGCACGATTTCGGTCGGACCAAAATTAAACTTCGATGGGACCAAAGTCTCTTTCAGGACTTTCTCTTTTTAGACTTGGAATTTTAGAATATATTTTTTCTGACTAATTTTCAAGATTCCTTTTCTTCACTTCAAATCTTCGATTCTCTTCATTCCTCATTTGGTTTCTTTGGATCTTTGGCTTGTGAATTCTTCATTAATGACTTCCAAATCTCCAAATCTTCATTATCTTCTTTAGAGCTCTAAATCTTCCTTTTAGCATCAATTTCAATTTAAGCTCTCGAAATTGCCTCGCACATGAAAACATGCATAATTTGATCGATTAAGCACTATCATGTTCATAAAACCAAGGATAAATAGGGAGAAATATGCACTATATCATACTCAACATTGGCCATCATTTTGTCATAAGCATCAAGCATCCCATACTTATAACCTGCACATGATCGTTTCAAACATATCCTTTGTAGATTTCCGATATAGTCAGATCCTTCCCATTAGAAATTCTGATCGATCAATCACTAGTATCATTGCCTTGCATTACATTTTCTACATGCAAGAACTACCCTTATTCTTCATAAAGACCGTACATCCGTACAGGGTAGTGTGGGTGCCTAACACTTTTCCTCTCTGTAACCGTGATCTCTTACTTAGAATCTCTGGAATGTAAACTCATGAGTCATCTTAGGGTTAAGAATCTTCGGGTTAATAATTGGTTAGTAGCAGCTTTGGTTAAATATCACATTCTTTACCCCCTTTAATGAAATCCCTTGAGTGAGGCAACCAAAGGAAAGAAGAGAGTAGATCTCTCATACCCACGGGGAATCCGCCCTCTAGTGACTACAATGGTATACTAAAACACATGCATCACAGTGGGCCCCTTAAAATCTAGTCACATGGGATATCTTTGGTGTTAGGTCCACCATGCAATTTTCAAGTGGCTGCGTGTCAGATAGATAAGGATTGCATGGTGACCCTGCCACCATTGACTTCCATAGTGACCCAACATTGTAAGATTTGAATGGGCCACGTGCTATTATCAGAGGTAGGCTTTGTTTATAATCGATCTGATCACACCAAATCTAATAGCTAGTAAGCTGACATATGGTGGCACCACTATGTGGAAGATCAAGACGAGATACCCATAATCGATGCAATTAATAGGAGGAGATCGTGAAGCACAAAGAAAGTAATCATCACAAGATACATGTCATTGTGCCCACATAATGTCACGCCCCGAACTTGGAGACCGGGCTCACAAAATTCCCGATCGCCGAATCCGGAGCCGACAGCCTCCGTAGTACCCTATTCTCGGCTCCCGGCACCATATACCAGGTTCCGATCCTGAGATGCTACAAGGAGGATTTCTAATATCAATTTGATTCGTAATGAGCATAACTAAGCATAACCCATGAATAATAACCACAAGAACACCATCACAAAATCCACTATGATAAAAACTTTGAGTACAGTGAGTATAAAGGGGAAATACAAGATAGTGGTAATATCAAAACTCCAAAAACTCGGCGGCACGCTCCAACTGTAGCGAGACTACAGCTGTGTCCTGACGTCACCTGCACGCATCAATCGTGCATAAGCTTATAGAAAGCTTAGAGGGCGGTGTAAGTGTGTGCGAACGTGCTCAGAATGCAATGCCAGAGTAATGCGGAATCATGCTGATGAGTACATAAATGCAACCAGCCGTACCAAGGCTATGCAGTACAAGATGTGAATGCTATCGGCCATACCAAGGCCATGCGATGCAATATGTAAGTCAAGCATGCCAATCCTCATACCAATGCAACTCCTCACTAGAACATTAAATCAGTACGGTTCTCAGTCTAGATAACCACCGGGGTTCAGTACACTCCAAATGACACTGTCTCTCTCCAAGCAGCACAGTCCAAGTGAGCATAAGAAACCTCACTATCCGCCTGGCCAATAGTCAGCCAATACCTATCCGGCACGTCGATAGCGAACCCATTTCCGAGCTGGTCAAACTCAGCCTAGTAATGCCCCCTGCTCTCGGGCGAGTAAGGCCACCACTCCTTTCCAACCGACCACGACACAGTGGGAGACGCGGCCTTCTGATATTCGGCCCTCGTGCGCTCGTATATCCACTCGGTCTCGACGTTGGAGTCATCCTCTGGTACCATCGGTTTCAGGGACTCTCACCCAGGGACATCTATGGCGCCCCAATTGCTTGGAACGAGATTTTTCGGTATCCAACAAGCCACCCACGATGTGTCTGTGGAGGCTATGGCCCTGATGTCGCTAGGGCATATCATAATCACACGAATGCAAGTGCATGTATCACACTATCAGTCATGCAACCATCCTGCATGTGGCACGCGCTAATGTAGGCAACTCCACCTATCAGGGAGCCCATAAACAGTCTGTCTGAAGGTATATGCTATGATCAGTCACTCCTCATACCAAGCATACATATGATGCGTATGATCATGAATCATGTATCTATACTAAACATGTTATATAGTGATGGGCTTGTGCATAACGGATATGGGCCTAGACGGCCTACTCACTACAAGTATGGGCCCATCATGGGCCTTAGGGAGTGTGACAATGAAGACATTTAACCAACATTATCCTTACAATGTGGACGTCAAACCAACATTGTTCCTAAGGCACTACTTATTATAAACATCATTATCTACACCACGAAGGGATCACACATTGCAATGGACCTAATTGCACCCGATTGGGTCTTGAGTACATCAATTGGGCTGTATCATATGGGCCTTATATTCATCAAGTGGGCCGTATCATTGGACCGCATCAACGGGCCTTACGTACATTGCAATGGGCCATAACCCATGGGCTTTGCATATATCTCATTAGTCACCATAACATGGGTCTCAAATATAACAAGGTGGGCCTAATCATATGGGCCTTAACACATCAATGTGGGCCTCAATATTGGGCTAAAAAATTCATCAAGATGGGCCTAAACACATCAACCCGTATGTATCCAAGTGGGCCTCCATAATGAGCCTAAAAAAATACATCAAGATGGGCCCAAACACATGGGCCCATAATTGCCAAAGTGAGCCTCATGTGAGGCCTGCCATAATGTTTATTTTCCTATCCAATCTGTTGATAAGGTCACATGAGTAGGGGGCCCACCATAATATTTATTTTCCATCCGCCTGTTGATAAGGCCATGTGGCAAGGGGCCCACCAAAATATTTATTTTCCATCCACCTATTGTTAAGGCCATGTGGCAAGGGGCCCACCAAAATATTTATTTTCCATCCACCTATTGTTAAGGCCATGTGGCAAGGGGCCCACCAAAATATTTATTTGAAATCCAACCTATTCATACGGTTACGGGACCAGGGCCCACCGTGATATTTACTTGCCATCAAACCTGTTCATATGGTCACGCAGACCAGGGACCCACGGTGATGTTTATTTCCATCCAACCCATTCCAAAGGTCACGTGGACTAGAGTAGGGCCCACTGAGATGTGGTTCACAAATTCGGCCCACCCATTAGGTGTGTCCCACTTGGCTGAGCGTTCAGACTAATTTTCAGTAGCATGCAAATTTCAGCTAGGCCCCACCATATGATTTTATATGTGTTAGGCATGTTTTCACATGATTTTAGATGGTATGGCCCTCCTGAGTTCCGTATACGGCTGATTTTTGGGATACCCCATAATTTAAAGGGGAACCATCAAATGCACGATGCTGATGGTCGAAACGCACCACGATGGGGCCCACAGCTAGGCCGTGAGGGCCCAGCCCGTCCGCCCGCCAGCGGCCAGCGTAGGCACTGCCTGCGCCTGTCAGAACAGCAGCAGCGCTGCTGCTTCCCTCTTTTTTTCTTTTTTTTTTGGGGCCCGCCGAGATGTGATTCACAATCCAGCCCACCCATTATGTGTCCCACTTTTCTGGCTGTCCAGACCGAGTTTCAACTACATCCAAACCTCAGGTGGGTCCCACCGAGTACTTTTATATATTCTGGCATGTCTTTACATGGTTTTAGAGGGTATGGCCCACCCGGTGATCAGATCACCTTACGATTTTGGCTCAACGCCTAAAATGATCTGAAGTAAAGGATGGACAGTTTGGATTAAACACATACATCGAGGTGGAGCCTGCATGGGTGGCCCACCTCCAAAAGCATTTTTTTTAAAGTACACACCCATGACGGTACACGTTAAACCCATCCAGCGTCCAGGGACGCTGGACGGTATAGATACAACACATGCACTGTGGTGGGTCCCACAACAAGTGGCCCACCATAATTATATATATATATATATATACACGTGTATATGTATATATACATATATATATAATATATATATATATATATAAAATATATAATATATATAATGTAAATTCAATACGAATCTCTCCTAAAATGCGGTGGGCCACACCATCCGATGGATGGAGTAGGATTAACACAATTCGGTGGGGCCCACTACATTCTAGAGAGAGGAAAAAGGAGAGAGAGAGGAGAGAGAGAGAGAGAGAGAGAGAGAGAGAGACGTAGAGATAGAGGGACCCCGCCACTATGGGCCCCTCTCTACATTGCATACACCATTTGGGTCCCACATCAAGTGGCCCTTAAAACTAAAATTAACGGTGGATCACCCACCTCCTGCACTCCTCCTTGGTCCCTTAGCCTTCTTAGCTCCTTGCCTATGAATTTGATGGAGGTAGATGGGAGATTGATGGTGGGGATGAGAGATGAGAGGGTGGGCCACACTTGGTGTTTGGGAGAGGGAGAGAGAGCTTGGACGTATGAATTTTTTTTTTGCTTGGGAGAGATTTTTGAGAAATGAGGGAGAGAGAGAAGTGATGGGTTTTGAGGTTGATAGAGGTGATGGAGTGATGGTGTGATGGGTGATGGTGGAGTAATGGGTTGTAAGAGAGTGATGGGTGGAGAGAGAGAGAGAGAGTTGACTTTGGGCTTGCTTGTGTAAGAGAGAGGGATGGGTTGTTGTACTTGGGTATGGAGTGACTTGACTTGTACTTGACATGAGTGATTGATTGTACTTGATGGGACATCTCGTAGAGATTCCCTCGTAATTCGCAACGCGCGGTGTTTTCTTCGAAATGAATGCAGACTGGCATCTTCCCACCTAGGTATCGGTTCGGTGCGCGAGTCACAGCATTGGAACTGCGGCGACGGCGCGGTCGCCAAGGTATGAGTTTCGGATCGAGCCGCCTTCAGTAGGCAGGACTCGGCTTAGAATCGTGCGCAAACATCGGAACAGGTCGATGGTTGCCGGAATTCGACCGGTAGGATTGCGGAAGCCTAAAGAACGGTACGGTTTAGGGTACAGGTCTTACACATAAAAGTTGTTACATGACACATGACAATACTAGTGTAACACCCCAAACTTTTCAATACCCGAGTATTGAAAGTTCTCGAGTGTTACCATAAAATTTAACTTAGTATGTAAATGTGTAAGATATCGATTTAGCCAATCCTAACCTTACATCTATTCTCCAACATGAATATGACCAATGAGAATGATCTTCATCCATAGACCAAGCCATCTGACCGTTGATTTTAAGATAAGATCATCATATGTCTAAGTATTCCTACTTGTCCATCATAACCAACCGTTCAGTCAACTATCCACCGATAGATAAAGATATCTGACTGTCCAGTTTGAGTTTAAACCACTTGATCATAGTAAACTAACTACTTGATATCTACATCTGCTCGTACACATATCAAATTGAGATTATCGTCCGTTCATCTTATTCACCACCTATGAATATGTTTAACCCACCATCAAAACTACAATCTGAGAAACTGACACATGTGAACAAGTCACTTGAATTTAACAGTATACATGTTTTGCCCCTTGATCACTCTAAAAAACTCACTTGTGATAATCCATTTACAAAAATGACCATACACCCACTCACATACATGATCAGAGTACTAACCATCAAGTTTTTCTATTTTTAACATGTCATCTGACTATCCATTATGTTTGTTGATATATGTACATTCCCTTAATTAATTTGGTGAATAATTATTTATTCATAATGATTTAGATATAAGTTCTTTTGTAATAATTACGTAGAAACATGCCTATAAGCATATAGAACTAATCGATTTCCCAAAACTCTCATATCAGTAATAATTACGAAAATGCCATTGACCTAGACCCTTGAATTCTAGATCACATGGTTCTCACGATCCGTTTGATTTAAAATTTTATACCATGGCTATGTATCATAAATTAATCATATATGTCAAATTTTGGCCCTTAGATAATTGTCAAAATGACCCAATTGACAAATCAGCCCATTAACCGCTGATTTTGGTGTCCATCGAGTGCAAAAACTTCGTGGATAATCGTAGTAGGATATTTCCCTTCATATGAATGACTTTGACTGCCCATAATATAGATCAAGTGTGAAATATGAAAACCCACTTTGATAGGGTTTTTCTTAGGCATGAAGTTATCCTTTCAAGGCCTACCAACTCCTTATAAATCTGGATCTTCTGATTTAACCACTTCCTTCTGTTCATCACAACTCAAATTTGGACCACACTTTGGTCTCATATGACTATGAGGTTATACAAAATTTAAGCCCCAATATATGTTCCTACACCATTGAAGGTTGAAGCTAGTTCCTTCCTTTTGGTACAAAAGGTGAAATTTTAGATTTAGGCTTTTTCCACCATTGATCAACTACTAAATTTTGTCCAACTGTTTGTCTATCCTGACTACACATTTTTTCTAAAATTGGGCCCTGATCATTATTAAGTGTGGACCGTTAATTGAGATCTAGTTTGTTTTGACACCCATTAAGAGAATTTTCAAGATCGGCCAATCTAAATTTCGGATCACCAAGAAAATCATATACCCCACTTCTATTCGACGACCTCGACACATTGGACAAATTAGATTTAAAGAAAGATCACCAAAAAAGGTCAAATTAGAAAAACCTAATCCAAGTGTGATGTGAAACAAGCCTCTCTCACACGCCCACTCTTTATCAAAAGGTGTGTGCATCCCTTCTCCACCCACACGTCCAACTTTCCTAACGCCCAAGGAAGAGAAATAGAAAGAGAAAGAGAAAGAGAAGCCTAGATGCCCTCCTCCTTCTCCATATGTATGGTGTCTCCCTCTTGCTCGAGCAATGTCGTGATTCATGTGGAAGCTTTACATGTAGAAGCTTTCCTACATGGATATCTACTTAGGGTTTAGATCTAAAGCTAAGGTGATGGATTCCTTTAAACTTACAGTAATCTAATTTGATATGCTTTATCATGTTATACTTTCATGTTACTATAAATCTCTCTCTATAATTGTTTAATTTACCACCAATAATTATTTATCCTCTTGGAATTATAGTTAAGGAATGATTTTATTTATGCTGATCTTCATTAATTTATATGGGGCGGTGGATACAAGCCTTGCCCTTGCCTTTACTAATTTTGTTGAGTTAGCCATTGCTACTCTCCTCTTTTGTTAAGTTAGTCATTGCTACTCTCCTCTTTTGTTGAGTTAGCCATTGCTACTTCTCCTTTTATTGAGTTGGCCTATCACTACTCTTCTCTTTTATTGAGTTAGCTTATTGCTACTCTTCTCCTTTATTTTGTTAGCCTTGTGCTACCTCCCTTTATGGCTTGGGCATATGTCTTGGAATTCCAAAACTCCTATAATTCAATTTATTTCCTCTTTAGTGCAAGTGATGTGTTAGAGGTATTTGTAGACACCTCACCCAGGCTAGCAACTTAACGAGGCACAAATGATCCTTAGGAATAAAACCAAAACTCCAAAACCTCAACTTAGGTTACCCAAAAAGCCCAAAAAACCATACCCTGAGCCCAAAATAGATCCAACTAGCTGGAGTTTGGAGTCAACGACGGCCGGGTGGTAATCGGACTACCACTGGCGGTAATCAGATTACCGCCCTACCTCGACAAATGTGCCCTCTGAGTACATAGTTGTTCCCCCTCTAAAAGTCAACTCTCCCATAGAATTACCCCCAGAATTCACCATATTTACATCCTACCAAAGCCTAAGAACCAATTAAGAGAGTGTCATGTGGCATTGCCCTCCTCTCAACCAATCACAAGCCACCACATCATCATTTACCCTCCAAAGTCCTTAGAATTACTAACATGTCATCCCAAAAGCTGTAAATAGCCTTCACTTCTCTTCATTTCTCATCAACATTCAAAGGAAAAGACCAACTAACTACTAAGAAAACACTACCAAAAGGAGGGGAAGAAAGAAAGAGAGTGAGCAAGTGAGAGTGAGGAGGTTTCGAGTTCTCAAGCCTATATCCTTCTAGCCTCCTTAGCCATCCCTTAGCTTACTCACCTCCATTTGAGTTAAACTTCCTAATCATAGCACACCAAGACATCCAAGCTGGTGCAAGCCAAAAGTCACACATTAGCATACTTCTTATCCCATCATTACTTTCTTTCTTAACTCTCTTACTCCTCTAGACTACTATTAAACATATGCTTTGTGACTTGCCAGAACCCTGGATCCTGTCACATCAGAAATTCATCGCTGCCTAGTCTATATTCCATCATCATCTGCCTAAAATCCTTCTAGACACTCTTTGGACATATGCTCTGTGGCTTGCCGAATTTCCAGACCTTGCCACATCAGAAATCTAAGTTTGCCTAGTCCCATCTGATCTACCATTCTATCCCTTAAGAGTATTTTACCACACGAAGTAGAGACCGTACATCCGTATAGGCAGAGAGGGTGCTTAACACCTTCCCTTTTTGTAACCAAGGTCCCTTACTTAGAATCTCAAACCGCAGATCAAGAGTCAATTTAAAGTAAAGAATCTGTGAATTCTCTAACTTTACGTATTCTGAGATTCTAGTCAACTGCTGGATTTTGAGTTAAGTGGCTAGTGGTGACTCCAAGTCTGCTTCGCATTAATAATTCAAATCAATTTGATAACCCCCATCATCGAGCACCACAAACAACAAAATCAGCGTGGGCGCCAATTTCCAGCATTCACAGAATGGCGACTCCGCTGGGGACTTGCTAAAGTGCACTAGTTGAGACTCGACTCAAAAACGTGTGGTACTCTAATTTTAAGTGATATTCTTCAAACATTCGCATCCATAAAACAAAAAAAAAAAATCAATCTTTACCTTGCACTTATTTAAGCATCAACTCCGACTATGACTATCCGATCTCGCGCATCAATGGCTAGACAGGAAGAAGAACCGACAACCTTGCCAGCTTCTGAGGTACTGCACCGACACCAACACCAACACTCAGCGCCTCCTACAAATCCCACGGACTCGCCAGCTACTGCAACCATGACAAGACGGTTCAAAATCTCAAGGTAATGCAAGAACTACTACTTCTCCTGGTACCAGAAATCATACCAAGCATGCAGGCACCACAGCCTGTTCTTAGAACAGTTTAATCCCACAACTTCCTCTTGCCTTCTCCCTTCCCCCAACAACAAATCCAATTTTGACTTTCGCTACTGAATCAACACAAGATCATCAACATCCCCCATAAATAGGAACAACCTTCCGAACATATTCCAGCACATCTTCCGATACATTTTTCAACACATCTCCCCAGAAATGGGAACTCCAATCAGATCACAACACAAGATCCCCCTAATGGGAGTCATAGACAAGAATTGACGGATGCCCATAAAGGGGGCCAATTTTGAGTCCAACATACTCCCTCTAATGGGAGTCATAATCAGGATCTGGCAGATACCCCAGGCGGGAGCCACTTCAGAACATCACACCCTCCCCCAAAAGGGAGTAGAGTTCAATTCCAACTACCTCCCGCAATCGGGAGCCCATCCTCTTTTCAACAACCCCCCATCCATGGAAGTCATAGGGTCGATGAAATGGACCCTTATGATGAAGAAGCAGCCCAAGATTTGCAGCAAGGGGCAAGGTACCCTCAAGCAAACCGATCAGAAATTGAGGTGCTACGTGAATAGCTCCAATTGATGCAAAATTAGCTACAAAGGTAGCAAGGAGTGGATCATCCATCCACTAAATTTAGGGATTTATGTCCCTTTCCGGATGTTAGGGTACCTCACAACTTTGATGTACCAAAGTTCAAAAGATATGATGGTAGCGGGTGCCCCACAACACATTTAAAAGTTTTTTGTGGGGAGCTCAATGCGATCGCAGGGAATGATGGAGCACTGATACGGCTCTTCCAGAAATCCCTTAAGGGTGACGCCTTGGATTGGTATACGTCACTCGATAGCCATCAGATTCGGACTTGGGAACAACTTTCCCGGGCCTTCATCGATCGATTTTCTTACAATCCGAACATGGCTCTGAGAAGACCAGACTTGGCTGCCTTGAAGCAAAAAACCGATGAGTCATTGTCCGCGTATGTGGGATGTTGGCGGGCCATGGCCGCCAGAATGAGAAACCCCATCGATGATAAGGAACAAATTTCCATGATCGTCCACTCGGCGAATCCTAATATCTCTGGATACCTGATCTTGTACCCTTACGTGAAGTTCTCCCAACTTATCCGGGATGGAGAATAGGTAGAGGCTGGGATAAGAGCTGGAACCATGTCCCCATGGCCACATCAGGCCTCTTCAATCAAAAGAAACAAAATTGAGGGGAAACTGTAAGTGCTATGGTTCCCTGCTCCTTTGGTTGTCAAATTTTGTGGTACTAAAAACACAATCTATGTCTTGTGTAGCATGTTGATTTGTATGTTCAAGACACTGCATCAATGCTACAACTTAAGAACGGTGATCTACTTTAAGAAATGCAAGGTCAAGTTCTTTGTCCACTTCTGTAAGCTTCAATATTCAAAATATTTCAAGAGCTGCATCAGAAGAAGAGTGCTTGTTCAAGACTCAAGTACAGCTCGAGATAATGTTCAACTCAAGATGAAGTACAACTCCAAAACGACAAATCCAAGCTTTTAAAGATCTCAAGTTTAAGCAACATCTTGTAGAGATCTCAAGCTTCATAATCTTCAAAGGTTAACCATCATCTGAAGAAATGAAGTCTCATTGTTCATACATCACTTTCGAGGTATGATTGACCTTAGGGTAGGTCATTTTGTATATATAATTTAAATTGAATCTTTTTATAAGTGTTTGGTCTGTTCTAAGACTAGTCCTGGACTCTG
Organism: Magnolia officinalis; assembly: GCA_021015155.1. Lineage (NCBI taxonomy): Eukaryota > Viridiplantae > Streptophyta > Magnoliopsida > Magnoliales > Magnoliaceae > Magnolia > Magnolia officinalis. The sequence continues at coordinate 51,023,131 of JAJHSJ010000001.1, forward strand.
TTAGACTAGTCCTAGAACTGGCTCGACCAGTCCAAGAAATTCCAAGACCAGTCCTAAGTTGTTGCAAATTTTTGAAATTTTTTGGTTGAGCTTTGACCAGTCCTAGAGTCTGCTCTTCCGATCATAAGAACAGTGCCGACTCATTCACGACCAGTCCTACAGCTATGACTCAAACTCTAACAATGAATTTGATTTCTCACGACTAGTCGTGGGTATGTCTCGACCAGTCGTAGAGGCCTCACGACTAGTCGTGGATACCCTATGACCAGTCGTGAAATGGTTTTATCCGATTGCGCTTAAAATTTTAAAATGCAGTTCGTCCTACGACCAGTCGTGGTGGCCACGCGACCAGTCGTAGACGTGGTTTCTGCATCTATAAATAGAACACGAATTTCAGAGTTTCATATCTAATTCAAGTAAAATCAAGGCATCACTCTGAGATAAGTTTGTGTTATTTTAAGCTACGTTGTGCATATTTAATATTCTCTTTTGTTAGCTTTGTCAATTTGATTTTGTTTTTATATTCCAATCTGAATTGAAAAGAGGAATTGCTGTATTCCTTCTTCTTGGAATCAAAATCAAATAGAGCTAGCCCAACTGGTTTAATTTAAAATCATTATAGAATCTAGAACCATTTCAAAGTGAGTATTGAACAATTGAACTTCTATATTCAAACTTCTACTCAGATTGGTTCTTCCGGGCTGCAACAAAAGAAGAAATCCAGGTATTTTACATTTGTGTAAATTTGCTTTATTTTGGTTTCTTTTGAGATTGAGCCAGAAAAATCTCATTGTGTTGGTTATCTGAGGAGAGCCAGAAAACTCAAAAAGTGGGGTTTTTGAATTGTGTAAGCCCATTTGAAAGATACAATTGTAAAGGTTTTAGGTGAACCTGAGAAACCTATTTTCATAGTGAACGCTGATATCCCCTGTGTGAGGATATTAGGAGTGGAGGAGCAAGCTGTGTGGCTGTTGTTTAACAGTTGGTGTACACACAGGCGAACCACTATAATTCTTTGTGTCTTGTGGTTTGAATTTGTATTTAATTTCTATATCTTTTATCATTCAAGTTTGTGGGGTGTATGTGCGGATGTGAATGTTGTAATATTTACATTTCAATCATTGTGGGGAATGTTGTAATAGTTTAGAATTTATTTCTTGTTATTTTCTTTCAGTTTGAGTTTTTGATATTCAAATTGTTCTTGTAAGGTTGTACTGCCATAAACCCTTGGTTTTATGGTGCAAGGTTGTCCTTAGAACAACATTGGTATCATCCTCTCTATTCTAGTATTTGAGGTTGCTTTACATTTCCGTACTGTGATTTGTTTAAAGTGTTATAATTCCTTTATTCATTGAAATTCTACTGTTAAAGTTTTAAATTTGGCATAGTCCTATTCACCCTCCCCCCCCCCCCCCCCCCCCCCCCCTCCTAGGACATATAACTTGGCCTTTTAAGTGGAATCAGAGCTTAATAGCTCGTTCTAATTGCTATATTTTTGGATTTATTTCTTGAGCTAATCGATCTAAGTCATTTATAAGATGTCAAATTTTGATAGCCTTTCAGTCACTAGGCCTCCATCATTTGATGGCTCCAATTATGCCTATTAGAAAGCCAGGATGAGGATTTTCTTTAAATCCATGAATGAGAGTGTGTGGCAAGCCATAGTGACTGAATGGATCCCTCCTACCACTGAAGTGACTGGTATCGATGGATCAAAATCAATGAACGTCTCACCTTATTTTACTTGGACCACACTTCAGAAAAGTGAGAGTAGTGCCAATACAAAAGCACTAAATACAATCACTTGCGCACTATCACCGGATGAGTTCAAAAGAATTATATCCTGTGATACTGCAAAGCAAGCTTGGGATATTTTAGAAATGACACATGAGGGTACATCAATTGTCAAGAAGTCTGAAGTCCAAATCCTCACAACTAAATTTGCGGAATTACATATGGAAGAAAATGAAATGTTTATGAACTTCTATACTAGACTGAATGACATTGTGAACTTTATGTGGGGTCTTGGCAATAAAATCTCAGAAAGTAAAGTGTGTGCAAAGATACTACACTCACTACCTGAACGGTTCAACTCAAAGGTAACTGCGATCCAGGAACTTCATGATACGGACAATATGAGGGTAGAAGAATTAGTTGGGTCTTTACAAACCTACGAGTTAAATCTTAAAGCTCCTAAAGGTAAATTTATTGCCCTTAAGTCTTCTAAATGTATTTCTCAAGAAAATTCTAATTTTGATAATTCTGAACATGATATGGCTCTCTTAGTAAAAAAAATTTACAAGATTTTCAAAAGTAAAAAGAGGGTTGACTTTCAAAACTCAAATGATAAGAAAAGATCTAAATCTAAATCTAAAACTTGGAAATCTTTAAAAGATAGTCAATGTTACAACTACCAAGAATATGGGCATTTAGCAAACAAGTATCCTAAAAAGGACAAACCTAAAAGGAAAGGAATGTTGGCTACTTGGGATGAATTTTCTGGCACTGAAGCCTCTTCTGAATCAGAAGATTCTGAAACCGAGTCTGGCAATGAAGTCAAAGCTCTTAGGACTCTAGCCAAGTTCACTTTTTCAGATCATGATGATTCTACTAGTGAAGAAAATTTGAATAGTTATCATGAAAATGAAGAAGATCATCAAGATGCTTATAATGCCCTATACAAGGAAAGTTGTAAAATTGCTGTTAAACTTAAACTTCAGAAAGAAAAGTTTTCAAAGCTTAAAGAAAATTTTGAAACTCTTATTGTAGAAAAATCTCATATTTCAGATTGTTTTGAAAAATGCAAATGCAATTTAGAATTCAAAACCTCCTGATTGAAATTTTGAAATTTGAAAATGAAAAACTTAAACTTGAAATCTCTTCACTTTTGAGTTTAAATGATACATGGAGGTATGCCCAAGGTGATCCCAAATTAGAAAATTTTTTGTCTAGATTAAGAAAATGTGGCGACCGATCTGGTTTGGGCTATGATGATCTGGTTTGGGCTATGATAGAAATATTCCTCTTAAACAGAAGAATACTCCTCCTAAGTTTGTAAAAGGAGAGTCCTCAAACTCAAAAGAGAAAAGTTTTAATCAAAAGTTTTCTAAAAATGCTAAAACTTTTCAATCTTTCAAAACTAAAAGTAAACATATCAACTACAAAAATCAGAACTGAAACACTTTAGCTGAGAAAATAGTTGATCTACTTAAGGAGCTCTTAAAATCTAACTCAGTGGGTCATTCTTACAAAAACTACAAACATAAGAAGACCAACTATACTCCTAAACCCAAAACAGTTATGAAATGGGTTCCTGAGGTTACTTGCTTGGTTGCCCACACAGCTTTCAAAGCTTCAAGCCATTCGAAGTGGTACCTAGACAGTGGATGCTCCGGGCACATGACTGGTGACAAAGGTCTGTTCACCACTCTTAAACACATGACTGATGATTTAGTCACATTTAGTGATGGTAGCAACTGCGGGATTATTGGCCAAGGTACGGTTCAACTTTCTAACCTCCCCTTATTTGAAAATGTTCTGTACGATGAAGGTTTAAAACATAACTTGTTAAGCATTTCTCAAATATGCGATAAAAATCATAGTGTTAAATTTTCTAACCTAGGGTGTGAATTATTAAACAAAAATGGTTCAATAATATTAACTGGTCGTAGAACTTCTGAAAACTGCTACATCATAAGTGATTCTAGCTCATCTAATCAACTGTGTTACATGGTCCATACCGATGAAACTGAGTTATGGCATAAACGCCTTGGACATGTACACTATCGTAATATTTATAGATTGAGCAAAAGAGAAGTAATAAGAGGTCTACCTAAACTTCAAAAAGTAGACAAAATATGTGGTGAATGCTAGATTGGCAAACAAACTAGGAGTGCTCACAAAAAGGTGAACTTCAATGCCACATTAAAACTGCTCGAACTTCTCCACATGGATCTTATAGGACCAACCAGGACGGAGAGTCGAGGTGGCAAAAAATATATATTGGTAATCGTGGATGACTATACCAGACTCACTTGGGTAGCCTTCCTAAGGGATAAATCAGAAACCCTTGATGAAGTAAAAAGGATTAGCAAACGGATCCAAACTGAAAAGGTTCTCAAGTCAGTAAGATCCGTAGTGATCATGGATCTGAGTTCGAGAATAGCAGTTTTGAGAAATTCTGTTGCGATCAGGGAATATCACATGAATTCTCTGCACCCAAAACACCACAACAAAATGGAATTGTTGAAAGAAAAAATAAAGTACTTCAAGAAATGGCTAATGTAATGTTAAATAGTATGAAGCTCCCTAAAAATCTTTGGGCTGAAGCCGTTAATATTGCATGCTATATAATCAACCGAGTTTATACAAGTAAAAGTTATAATAAAATGGCTTATGAAATGTGGTTTGATAAGAAGCCTACTATCAAATACTTTCGAGTTTTTGGCAGCAAGTGTTATATTTTACGTGATCGTAAAAATCTAGGAAAATTTGACACTAAAAGTGATGAAGGTATCTTTTTAGGGTATTCTTTGAACAGTCATGCATATCGAGTACTGAACAAGAGGACCGGTGTGATTCAAGAGTCCATCAATGTGGTCATTGACTTTCACTTAAATACACCTAACCCAAATTCAGATAATGATGAAGTTCTTTTAGTTGACAAGCCAGATACTTCATCAAATCAAACTAATTCTGAATTGAGGACTGTTAAAGATCATCCAACCGCTCAAATTGTGAGAAACGATGTTTGGTATCTTGTTCCTAGACCTAAAGATAAACACAATATAGGAACTAAGTGGATTTTCAAAAATAAGTCTAATGAACTTGGTAATATAATTCGAAACAAGGCTAGACCGATTGTACAAGGGTACACTCAAATTGAAGGCATCGACTATAATGAAACATTTGCCCCAGTAGCTCGTCTTGAATCAATCAGACTATTCATATCTATTGTGTGCTTTAGAAAATTCAAAATTTATCAAATGGATGTAAAGAGTGCCTTCTTAAATGGCGATCTGTATGAAGAAGTTTATGTTGAACAACCAACGGGTTTTGAAGATCCCAAGAATGCTGATCATGTCTATCGCTTAAAAAAGGCTCTCTATGGTTTGAAACAAGCTCCCAGGGCATGGTACAAAAAATTGACTAGGTTTTTACAAAGTCATAATTTTCTAATGTGAAGTGTTGATAAGACTCTTTTTGTTAAGAAACATAACGATCATATATTAATGGTGAAAATCTATGTTGATGATATTATTTATGGATCTACTTGTACTAACATGACTGTTGAGTTTGCAGATTTAATGAAGTTTATGTTCGAAATGAGCATGGTTGGGGAATTGAATTATTTCCTAGGGTTGCAAGTAAAACAACAACCTAATGATATTTTTATTTCTCAAACCAAATATGCTTTGAAATTAATTTAAAAGTTCAAATTTGAGAATGGTAAGAATTTTGATACTCCTATGAGTACAACATTAAGACTCTCAAAAGACTCTATGGGTAAAAATGTGGATCCTAAAATATACTACAATATGATTGGTAGTTTACTTTATTTAACTGCAAGTAGACCTGATATTGCTTTTAGTGTTGGTATTTACGCTAGATATCAATCTGATCCTAAAGAGTCTCATCTGACTGCTATTAAGTGGATTATGCGATATGTTGCAAGTTCTGCTAATTTGGGTCTCTGGTATCTATATATACTAGTGTTCAGTTGGCGGGGTACTCAGATGCTGATTAGGCTGGTAATATCGATGATAGAAAGTCAACCAGTGGTGGTTGTTTCTATATTGAAAATTGTTTAGTTTCTTGGTTTAGTAAGAAGCAAAGTTCTATATCGCTTTCTCCTGCTGAGGCTGAATACATCGCAGCTGGAAATGCATGTACTCAGCTTATTTGGATGAAATGTATGTTAAGCGATTATGGAATTGCACAGGATTCAATGGTTTTATATTGTGATAATTCCAGTGCAATAAATATTTCTCAAAATCCTATTCAACATTCACATACCAAGTACACTGACATTAGATTTCATTACATTCATGAATTAGTGGAAGAAAAAATAATTTCATTGGAATACATTCCGACCAGACTCAACTTGCTGACATTTTCACTAAACCGCTTGACAAAAGTAGGTTTAATAAATTAAAATTTGATCATGGTATGTGCAATTTAAATTGATTATTCATGCATGTGTGTATCATAGTGCATATATATTTGATAATTTATTGGTTTAAATTTCAAATTTTTATGAACAATGCATATTTTTGTCTTTGCTCGACCAGTCGAGGATGTGCTCGACCAGTCATGGCACGACCGGTTGAGGACATCCCACGACCAGTCGTGTAGCGCGTTGGACCTATTTAATTCGGGAAAAAACTCATCTTCCTCATTTCCTATTTCTTCTCCAACGGGCCGAAGCACGACTAGTCGTACCCAACTATTTGATTCCTCAAGGTTAGTGCATCATTTGTGTTTTTCTTGAAGATTCTAGTTAATATTACTTCATTTTTACTCTTGGAGTAATTTATTTTGTGTTTCATTGAGGTTTTGGGATTTTCATTTGAAAAATCTGTTCTAGCTAAACCCCACTCTACATCCTTTGTGATCTCTTGATTCTTTGTACTCTTAATTGCAAATGGATGTTAGAGGGAAAAGAAAACTTCCTGTGGTCCATCATCCTCTAGATCAACTCTTATCACTCGGCGCCATTTTTGGTCACCTGAAGATGATCCCTCTCATGTACGAGATTTGAAATTGCGAAACATTATTGTTGAAAGACCTATGTCTATTGATCACATTGCTCCTTTTAATCTCCTTCATCTTCTTCAATCTGTAGGCTGGGATAACATCCTACATTGGGGTGGGCCTGCATACCAATCTATTGCTCAGGCCATGTTTGCATGCATTTTTGAATTTTTGACTAAGAATTTAACATTTAATATAGCAACTAGAGAAGGTCCATTTGATGTAGATCGTCATCTGATTTTGGCTTTAATGGACATACATGTTAATGACGAGGGTATTCCTATTCAGACTCTAGTTGAAAAACCGTCGGAAACAAAAAAATGCATGTTAACTAGAGATTTATGCAATATGGATGTTTAATGGACTCATAAGGGGAATGCGCTCCCCTCAAAGTACTTGTTACTCAGATACAGGGTTCTCCACATAATCTTTACTTCAAATCTATATCCGCGTTCTGATAACAAAACAGAATTGACTTCCTTTATGGTTCAGGTTTTGCATTTTATCGTCACTGGTACTAAAGTCTGTCTGCCTTCTTTAATATGTCATTTCATCATTCAGTTTCATCTCTATCCAGGACACAGTAATATTCCATTTACATATCTTATGACTGTGTTAGCTACTCACATGTTAGTTGCTATGCCTGTTGGAGAGGATCCTATTCATCATCTTATTTTTAACAATTCTAATATAAACAAGATGAAATTAGAATTGACACCTGGCCAAAGAGATATGGGTGGTGGTGGTGCTAAAGCAGGGAATGAAGAAGAAGGTGGCGATCTTCCTCCTGATGATATTAATATGGATGACATTTTTGATGAAATTGAATCAGACTCTACTAATGATCCTGATTATGAGCCATCTGATTTTGATACTCGTCTTCGTGTACTTGAGGAGAAGGTTGAGAACATGAATGTTGCCCATGATTTACAATTTAAATATACGCGCAAGTATCTTAGGCGCTTAAATAAGGGCCTTCATCAACTTGATTCTACCATACCTGCTCCTTCTTCAGGATCTGATTAAATGTTTTTATTCATTGGTCTGTAATAACTATTAGATTATTTTGGTTTCTTTCAGTGTGTTAGACTTACTCTAGATTATACTGGTTTCTTTCACTTTGAATTTGCCTATATAGCTTTTGTCTATTTAACTCCTTTATTACTCTCTTATTGGTCTTCCACTTGCATTTCTTCCTTTCTTCCTTTGTCATATTGTGACAAAAAGGGGGAGAATATTCTAAGTTTTTGATTGATTGATAAATATGGAATGTAAATGGATTGTGGGGGAGTAGCATAACTTTTATGGATCTATGTGTGCTATTCAGGGGGAGTAAAGTAATGGGGAATTTGTGCTAGTTAATGACAACTGGTGCATGATTCTTTACTCAGGCTGCTGTAACTGGTTTACTTTTATAACTAGTGCATAATTCTTTGTGTTCATATTGATCATATTTTTGTTAAGTGTGTTTTGTCACAAATTTGACAAAGGGGGAGATTGTAAGTGCTATGGTTTCATGCTCCTTTGGTTGTCAAATTTTGTGGTGCCAAAAACACAATCTATGTCTTGTGTAGCATTTGATTTGTATGTTCAAGACACTGCATCAATGCTACAAGGTAAGAACGGTGATCTACTTCAAGAAATGTAAGGTCAAGTTCTTTGTCCACTTCTGTAAGCTTCAATATTCAGAATAATTCAAGAGCTGCATCAGAAGACGAGTGCTTGTTCAAGACTCAAATACAGCTTGAGATAATGTTCAACTCAAGATAAAGTACAACTCCAGAACGACAAATCCAAGCTTTTGAAGATCTCAAGTTCAAGCTACATCTTGTAGAGATCTCAAGCTTCATAATCTTCAAAGGTCAACCATCATCTGAAGAAATGAAGTCTCATTATTAATACATCACTTTCGAGGTATGATTGACCATAAATTGACCTTAGGGTAGGTCATTTTGTATATATAATTCAAATTGAATCTTTTTATAAGTGTTTGGTCTGTTCTAAGACTAGTCTTGGACTCTGTTCGACTAGTCCTACAACTGGCTTGACCAGTCCAAGAAATCCAAGACCAGTCCTAAGTTGTTGCAAAATTTTGAAATTTTTTGGTTGAGCTTCGACCAGTCCTGAAGTCTGCTCGACCAGTCGTAGGAACAGTGCCGACTCATTCATGACCAATCCTACAGCTACGACTCAAACTCCAACAACGAATTCTGGTTTCTCACGACCAATCGTGGGTATGTCTCGACCAGTCGTGAGGCCTTACGACCAGTCATGGACACCTGCAACTAGTCATGAAACTGTTTTATCTAATCGCGCTTAAAATTTCAAAATGCAGTTCATCCTACAACTAGTCGTGGTGGCCACACGACCAGTCGTAGACGTGGTTTCTGCATCTATAAATAGAACACGAATTTCAGAGTTTCATATCTAATTCAAGTAAAATCAAGGCATCACTCTGAGATAAGTTTGTGTTATTTTAAGTTACGTTGTGCATATTTAATATTCTCTTTTGTTAGCTTTGTTAATTTGATTTTGTTTCTATATTCCAATCTGAATTGAAAACAAGAATTGATGTATTCCTTCTTCTTGGAATCAAAATCAAATAGAGCTAGCCCAACTGGTTTAATTTAAAATCATTCTAGAATCTAGAACTATTTCAAAGTGAGTATTGGACAATTGAACTTCTATATTCGAACTTCTACTCCGATTAGTTCTTCCGGGCTGCAACAAAAGGAGAAATCCAGGTATTTTACATTTGTGTAAATTTGCTTTATTTTGGTTTCTTTTGAGATTGAGCCAGAAAAATCTCATTGTGTCGCTTATCTGAGGAGAGCCAGAAAACTCGAAAAGTGGGGTTTTTGAATTGTGTAAGCCCATTTGAAAGACACAATTGTAAAGGTTTTAGGTGAACCTGAGAAACCTATTTTTATAGTGAACGCTGATATCCCCCGTGTGAGGATATTGGGAGTGGAGTAACAAGTTGTGTGGTTGTTGTTTAACAGTTGGTGTACAACAGGCAAACCACTATAATTCTTTGTGTCTTTTGGTTTGAATGTTTATTTAATTTCATTATCTTTTATCATTCAAGTTTGTGAGATGTATGTGTGGATGTGAATGTTGTAATATTTACATTTCAAGCATTGTGGGGAATGTTGTAATAGTTTAGAATTTATTTCTTGTTATTGCCTTATTTCCTTTCAGTTTGAGTTTTTGATATTAAAATTGTTCTAGTAAGATTGTCCTACCATAAACCCTTGGTTTTTATGGTGCAAGGTTGTCCTTAGAACAACATTGGTATCATCCTCTCTATTCTAGTATTTGAGGTTGCTTTACATTTCCATACTGTGATTTGTTTAAAGTGTTATCATTCCTTTATTCATTAAAATTCCGCTGTTAAAGTTTTAAATTTGGCATAGTCCTATTCACACCCTCCCCCCCCCTCTAGGACATATAGCTAGGTCTTTTCAGAAACCCATCAGATATGGGAATGGAAATGGCAATGCTCTCATACAACGCACCACAAAAGTGAACAATAACGTGGCAACCACTCAAGGCAATTAATATGCTCCTCAACAAGAGCAACATCAAAACCAACAATACCATCCACAGCAAACCCAACAGGGAAATTAGTCACAGCCGCCCCAGCAGCAGCAACAGCCCAGGGGGAATGTACAGTACTCATACTAGAACAAGCAAGCAATGTTGGCCAAGAAGTTCACTCTATTAGTACAGACATACAACCAAATCATGACAAAGTTAGTGCAAAAACAACTTCTCACACCACTCTAACCTCGGCCTCCACCAAACCCTTTACCACCGAGTTACAATGAAAATGAGTACTATGTATACCACCAATCTTGAGGCCATCCTATGGACCGCTGCTTCGCTTTCAAACACGCAGTCTAAGACCTGATCGAGAGCCATAAGATTAGGATCACCCCTCAGGCCAATGCCACGGCTCAAGCCAACATTCTCCAAAATCCCTTGTCATCACATCAAGCAGGGCCCAGCTCATCGGGTCCTTTACCATCAACAACATCGAGGAAGGACATCCTTCATTCTCCTTTCCTCATCAATCCATACATGCGATCATGTCCGACCTAGCAAATTGGTCATGGGGCACCAACAGACACCTCCACACGAACCACAGATATTTCTGAAAGCAGCACCAGCAGCAAAGCCTCTCTCCTTCACGGGGCACCTCCAACATCAAATTCCACATCTTAAAGTTCAAACAGGTCAAACCCTGAACCTCTCACCATGCAAGGAGGACCCCCAGATCTTGCTCTGTTGGTCTTGCAAGGGCCCCCCCTTTCCCAGGAACAATCTCCAAGTTTTCTCCTCTTACTCCATCAATTGGCACATGCCAAAAGGGCCCCTCTCTCATAAAACACACCCCAAAGAGGGGAGGATGGTCCTGTCATAGAACAACTAAAACTCTAAGAAAATTTGGTTGTGTTCTAAGGGAAGAAACCGTGTCCACCACAAAACATACCAAAATCAGCAACCCCGCCTCTGTCTCAAAATCAGGTATTTCTAAAAGGAAGATTAGTTCCTCCCTATGACACGAAAGCAGTCCCATGGCATTACCCTGAGTGTTTCAAGGTCGGAAACATGAATCCCAATGGAAGGTGCTTCCGGAGAGACAATCAAAATCGAAACGAAGCCCGGGGAACTTTGTTAGGAACGACCAATAAGACTGAAACCGCCTACGATGTAGCGGCTCAGCTTAAAGCCATTCCTACACAAATCTCCATTTGGGAACTATTGTGTACGTCAAGATTGCACCAAGAAATATTTGTGAAGACCTTGAACGATGCACACATCTCTCTAGATGTACCACCCGAAATGATTGTGCACATGATAGGACAACTCCTCGCACCATAGACGATCACATTTACTAATAATGAGTTGTCACCAGAATGCCACAAACACGGATGCTCGCTCAACACAGTTGTCCATTACAGGGACCTCAAGGTCCCCTTAGTCCTTATTGATAACGGATCAAGTTTGAATGTCTGCCCCATGAAGACTATTGATCGTCTTGGGATCAAACCATCCTCCTTCAGGCTCAGTAACATGAGCGTCAGAGCCTTTGACAATTCTTGAAGGCAAGTAGAGGTAGAAATAGACATAGAGATACAAATCGGACCAGATGTATCCATTGTCACTTTCTAGGTTCTTGATATCTTTGCCTCATTTAACCTCTTGTTGGGACGACCCTGGCTCCATGCCGTCGGGGCCATCCCATCAACTCTCCACCAAAGGGTTAAATTTCCTTCTGGGAATAAAATCATCTCTGTACTGGCCAACCTAAGATCATCTTGTAGGTAGCAATTGTGGCCCTAGAACCTGATATCCCTTAATCGATATTCAGCACGTAGAGGGTGACATACCGTATCACAGTTTTGAGTTTGAAATTGTGAATTCCATCACCAACCCCTATCCACTCGCCCAATAATATGTCATCGCTCTCATTGAGCGTCAAATCCTTAACTACCATACCAAATTCCATGGAAAGGGTACGATAGTAAGACAAGCCATGGAAAATAAACGAAGACAATGACTGGGATATCGACCCTTGCCGGAGGAGCAAGCCGTAAGGCCCAAGAAGAGACAACCATTCAAGTCCACTCCCATACGAGATGTTTTGTGGGGACAAGGTGTCTACCCTTGAAGAACAATTCTAAGGGCTGAATCTATTTGAAAATCATAGCCAGGAATCCATCTAGCCACCAAAACGATGGGATAAGATCGTTAGGACTCTAAAAGAGCATCCAATACAAGGGGCAAAACCACCCGACCCATCAGATAAAACTAGGGGTATGAGTGCGGGATCACCTGCAAAAGACCACAACCCGGAGCCAGAGGTGCCCTCTATAAGACCAACAGACAAGGACGGGGGATCACTTATCCCCATCATCAGCCAGGGAGAAAACCTCTCATCAACTACTCAGAGCAGCAAGGGGCAAAAGCAGCCCTTCCATTGGACCGAAAAAGGGAAGTGACATTCCATTGACTGGACAAACATCAAGATCCCACAGGAATGTGGATTGGAGGAGCCAGAAGAGCTCTAACTTCTGAATGAAGAAATTGGGTCAAACACGGATTCTGAACCCAGTCCAGTAGATATCATGGTCATTGGATCAGATAACCCTTTAATACAGCTGGATCAAGCCAACAAGATCACAAGGGGGAAGGAACAAAATTGGTCAGCCATTCCCCTAACAGTCGAATCGGCCAGTAAGCCATCCAAGGGTACTGGTCTAAAAAAAATGGCAATGTAAATAGCAGTTGGCATCCCGAACTAGGTCAGGAACAGTCATGGTTTGCAATGTCGTCCTGTTCGGGATCCCTTGGAGTAAAAAATTCAAAAAATCTCCAAAATTAAAAACAACAAATATTTTAGAAAAACTGAAAAAAATCAGATATTCGTCAAAATCCAAAAAAAATAATAATTGAAACTCTTCAAAAATAAAAACAACAGAAAATTTCACAAACAACAATGTGCCAAACACACCAATCACAACACCAGAGTTCAAGGTCGACTCATACAATTTCGATCTAGAGTTAGACTTTGAACTCATGGGATTGGATGAAACCCAAGATGAGGGAAATAATGACCTGACTCTCGAACTGGAGGACTCCCTTAAAGAGTTCAAAACAAAAGGCAATATTGTTGTGGGCGATTTTGAAATTGTAAACTTCGGATCACCAAAGCTCCTGTTCACAACCCCAAGTGTAGGTTTGTGATGTATTAATATCTCGGTGAGACCAAGGTTGAATCCATAGGGACTAATCTTGTGTGTATTCTGAAAGCAACTAGAAGTAGAACTAAAAGAAGATGTAAACCTAAATCTGAAAGTGTAAAGAGAGTAATTGTGAGGGATTTAATTAGAAACTTGAGAATTTAAAGGTGGGAACTGGGGTTTCTAAGGATCCACTTGTAGCAATCAGGGAGATCTATTACTTGATTCAAGGACACAATTGGAATCAACGTCCTTTCTTATCCAGTTGGAAGATATAACAATTAAGATTGAATCTGAACTTCCTTTGACCTAATTCTCAACGGCTGAGAGTTGTGAGAACTAGAAGTGATTCCATCACCTAGCCATGCTCAGGAGACAATGGTAGACAATAGGATATACTAATTCCACAACCAACATAGGAGAATTGTGAAGATTAGAAGGGATTCCATCACCCAACCATGTCCAAGGGACGGTGGTGAATAACAGGATTTACTAACTTCACAATCTCAATACATGAAAAGAAGATACTCACAGCTATTGCAGATCTACTGGAATTTGAGTCACAATAAACCATTAAAAATTGAAAGTATTCCTTAAATATCAAACTAGAATCAAGAGAATTCAACATAAACATGGATCAAAGCAATAGAAAACATCCCATCATGCTACAAGCTTCACCTCTTAGCCCTAGTTAAGAGGTTTATCCAACCATATACATGATTAGATCTTAAACCCTAGAAGAAAACATGAGAAATTAAGGAAGAAAGAAGAAAAATGCTTGGCAACGGCTCTCCGCCCTTGTCCTTCGCTCCTCCAAACCTAAGATTGATTAGATATATCCCCATGGATGCCCTGGGGACTCCTATTTATAGTTGTGCAACACCTCCTTTCGGACCTCCTTAGAAAAATTCGAAAACTGCCTCAAATTTACGCACTCCGCGTAACTCTAAGTAACTTCGCGCGATTCGTTCGATGACATCGAACTGCCTTCGATGTCATCAAAGGTGTCTTTTATACGTGTTTTTTTTCGCACTTTTATAACTTCATCCGGACTCTATAACCTTTTATGTCATCGAACCTACTTTCGATATCATCGAAGAGGCCTTCGATCTTATCGAGCATTGTTCGAAGAATCGATAATGTGTCCAAAATAATCCAGAGAGTTTATGCAATTTCTTCAATAAATTCGATGTCATCAAAAAGGCCTTCTATGTCATCGAGCAAGTCTTTGATATCATCAAGGAGTGCTTCGAGTAATTGAATATGGTGCCCAATATGTCCAGCGAGTTTCGCCGAAAATCCAGAGAAAATTCGATGTCATCGAACAAGGCTTCAAGTCATCGAACAAGTTCTTCAATTTGTCCAGCAACCAACTCGATTTTCCTTTCCTTCATAAATTCGATGTCATTGACATGTGTTCGATGACATCAAATGGTGTGAAAAGGGCGAACTCTCAATCTTAGAGGGGGGTTGAATAGGATTATACCAAATAAAAAATAAATGTGAAATATAAATGCAGATTACTAAAACAAATAACAACCTCAATTGCAATAGTATTGAGAGGTTGATACAAACATTGTTCAAAGGACAACCTTACACCAAAAACCAAAGTTTATGGTAGGACAACCTGATTTCTTGAACTCGGTTAGGATTAAAAACTCAAACTAATACAAGAAACAATTGAAACAAATCTAGCTATTCCAACATTCACCACAAGTACATGAAATAAATACAAGCATTCACCACACATAAATCATATACATCATCATCCACCAAACTCCAAGAACTATAGTGGTTCGGTGTGTACACCAACTGTTCTAAAATATCTACACCTACTCCACTCCCAATAATCACAACCCACGTGATATTGGCTTTCACTATGAAAGAAGGTTTTCCAAGGTTCACCTTAAAACCTTTACAATTGTGTTTTCAATGGGCTACCAAAATTAAAAACCCCACGCTAAGATTTTCTGGCTATCTCAGTCAAAACCACAATAGAGATTTTTTGGCAATCTCAAAAACTAAAAGCTGTAAATCAAATATTTATCTAAAGATTCTCTTTTGATGTAGCCCAGTAGAACCGCTTCTTTGAAGATGAATATGTCTAATGTTCAATCACACAAATGGAAGGATTCTAGGTCTAAATGAATTTTAAATAAATCCAGCCTTGGACTACTTTGATTCAATTTCTTGGATCTCAAAAGGGGTAGATCAGAATTCCCTTTTATCAAATCAGATTGAAGTAGCAAGAGATCAAGAAATTAGAAATTAAAAAGTTATAAAAAGAATCTTAAATTACCACACAATAGCTTGACAATCACAGTGACTTATCTCTTAAAGTGGTGGCTTGAATTGGCTTGGAATGAATGAAAAAAGCGGAGAAAAGTACTCTATTTATGGTTGAAAAATGGTTCCCTCGACTGGTCTTGGGAGTAACTAAATTTCAAAAATTCTGGCACAATTGGAGAAAACTGACCCTCGATTGGTTGAGTAGAGCTCAAAATAGTTGTTGGAGTTCGAGTCGAGCAAGTCTCCACGAATGGTCGAGCAGGGTTCTCGACTGGTCGAGGACTACCTGAAAATTCTAAAAATTTGAATTTAAATCTGGACTGGTCGAGAAAAACCCTGGACTGGTCGAGCTAGAGCTTGGACTAGTCAAACATTGACTAGGACTAGTCGAAGCAAAGCTTATAATAAGCACAATGACCCAAATTAAATGTGTAATATGAATGACCTAAACCTAAGGTCTTTCTAGGGTCAATTATACCTGAAATGTTGAACATTGAACTTGTAGCTTTTGTAGATCCGGTAGATCTTCTTCTTGAAGTATTTGAAGCTTGAACTTGTATACTTGAAGCTTGATCTTTTTCTTGACTATGAAGTGTGCTTGAAGTTGATCTTGCATTTGAAGTAGCACTTGAACTTGGACTAGAACTTGAACATGTAATTGAACAGGGTCTTAAACTTGAAGTTGATGTTGGACATGAGGTTGATGTAGCTAGAACAGTCTTCATGACTTGTAACACATCTTCGTATGAAGGTGAACTCTTCATCACGCTACAAGCTTCACCTCTTAGCCCTAGCTAAGAGGTTTAGCCAACCATAGACATGATTGGATCTAAAACCCTAGAAGAAAACATGAGAGACTAGGGAAGAAAGAAGAAAAACGCTCGACGACGGCTCTCCGCCCATGTGCTTCCCTCCTCCAAACCCAAGATTGATTAGATATATCCCCATGGATGCCCTGAGGACTCTTATTTATAGTTGTGCAATAGCTCCTTTCTCACCTCCTTAGAAAAATCTGAAAATTGCCTCAAATTTATGCACTCCACGTAACTCTGTGTAACTTCACGCGATTCGTTCGATGACATCAAACTGCCTTCGATGTCAACGAAAGTGTCTTTTATACGTGTTTTTTACGTGCTTTTGTAACTTCATTCGGACTTTGTAACCTTCTATGTCATCGAACCTACCTCGATGTCATCGAAAAGGCCTTCGATGTCGTCGAGCGTTGTTTGAGATATCGATAATGCGTCCAAAACAATCCAGAGAGTTAATCTAATTTCTTCAATAAATTTGATGTCATCGAAAAAGCTTTTGATGTCATCAAGCAAGTCTTCGATATCATCAAGGAGTGCTTCGAGTAATCGAATATGGTGCCCAATATGTCCAGCGAGTTTCGTCGAAAATCCACAGAAAATTCGATGTCATCGAACAAGGCTTCGAGACATCAAACAAGTTCTTCAATTTGTCCAGCGACCAACTCAATTTTCCTTCATAAATTCGATGTCATCGACCTGTGTTCGATGTCATTGAATATGTCCTCGATGTCATCGAATGGTGTTCGATGACACAGTCAATGTGTATTCAGCACATGTTTTTCGGCTTCGTTCCTTCTCTACTTGGTTTTCTTGATTCTTGGGACCTTGAGATCTTCAATCTGTCTCCTACGATCCATTTTTTGCCTTAGTGATCTTTGAGCTTCAAATCCATGCTTTTAGCACCTTTTCCAATTCAAGCTCTTAATTTCACCTTGCAACACAAACATAAGTAAAATAGGACTAAGCAATATCATGTTCATAAAACCAAGATATAAATGGGGTTCAATATACAATATTTGACCCTCAACACAATCTCCAACCAGCATTTTGCTAGTCCCGAGCAAAGTATGCGTGAAATAAATCTTAATGCCTAATGTTCAATCCTCTCTAGGAAAATCATCTTTTGTGCACTCACGTATGAATGGGTATAATTAAGATATGAAAGTGAGATTTTGAAAACCTAGAGCCAAATCACATAAGCAACCAATCAAATAAGTTCTTGATCTATTAAATTAATACATAGTTTGCATAATAAGTTTTTCAATGTGTTTAGTGAAAATTAACTTACTTCCCGTACAAATACTATCGATTCGTCATGTTAGCCATGCTCATCACTTCAAGAATGGTTTAAAACTCAAATACTAATTCCGAACTTATCCCCTTTTTCTTCTTTTTCCAATTTTTGACTTAATATCGACGGTCAAATTTTTATTCATTCTTTTTATTTTTGCATTCTTTTCCAGTCATTTCATTGTTGTTCATGACCTCTTTGTGGATCTCCTGTTTTTTTTTTTAATGGTTCTTTTCTTCTTTTAAGGTGGATAAAATTCTTCAGACTCGATTCTCACCATCTATTAATGATTCACATACTAACAATCAGAACTTCTAGCACATCTTACCAAAGACAAATTAAATGTGTTTTGTGATTTAGATTAATATGATATTCAAACTACCTCTTAATCAATTGAGCGCAAGAACTTAGGTGATAGATTACTTAGATGATCAACTCTAACAATCCAAAATTCAATCTCTATTTTATCATACTTAAAGCATTCTTAAGCACACCATTCATTGCTTTCCAAACAGATTTCAACCTAAAACATCAAAAAAATTTAAAAAAATTTCTCAAAACTGAGAAAATACTGATTAGTTTACTTAATCCCCCATCCCCAATCAAAAAATTTACATTGTCCTCAATGTAAAAGAATAAGCATGCAATGCAAAAGAAGAAATGAAAAGAAAAGGGAAGTGATGGAAAGGTAATACCTGAAGAAGGAATTTTGAGGCTTCTCAAATGATCTCAGTGTGAAGATGGGTTAGCATAAAACAAAACTCAACAGAGTATAAGCAAACTATCCTAAACAGTGAAAGCAAACTACCCTAGTCCTATGAAAGCGATAAACCTACTTATACCTCCATCACACTAGGAGATCAATCTTGATAAACATGATCACTCAGAGGTGTGGACATGTCCTTTGAATCAAATTTTTCAATAAATGGCTTTAATTGATGTCCATTTACTTTGAATTCGTTGCCATTGTTTGGATTCCAAATCTCGACAGCCCCATGAGGGTAAACATTAGTAATAGTGAAAGGGTCGGTCCAACGAGATCGGAGTTTACCCGGGAAGAGATGTAACCGAGAATTATACAAGAGGACCTTCTGACTTGGTGTGAATGATTTACGAAGAATGTGTTAGTCATGATACACCTTCATCTTGTCCTTGTAAATTCTTGAGTTCTCATATGCATCATTCTGGATCTCTTCAAGTTCATTCAACTGAAGTTTGTGCAGCGAGCCAGCGTTGTCCAAATTAAAGTTCAGATTTTTAATAGCCCAATAGGCCCTATGTTCCAACTCCACAGGTAAGTGGCAAGTCTTCCCATAGACAAGTCTAAAGGGAGACATTCCAATAGGGGTCTTAAATGCAGTACGATAAGCCCATAAGGCATCGGTCAATCGGATTGACCAATCCTTACGGTCAGGGATAACCATTTTTTTCAAAATATGTTTAATTTACCTATTAAAAATCTCAGCTTGCCCACTTGTTTGTGGGTGGTATGGAGTGCTCACTTTGTGGGAAATGCCATATTTCTTCATTAAGTTCGCAAATGGCCTATTAGAGAAATGTGAGCCTCCATCAATAATGATGGCCCAAGGCGTTATGAACCGGGAAAGGATATTCTCTTTTAAAAATTTAATGACCGTCTGATGGTCATTATTCCGGCAGGGGATCGCTTCGACCCATTAAGTGACATAGTCTATAACTAGCAAAATGTATAAATTCCCAATAGATTGGGGGAATGATCCCATGAAATCGATGCCCCAACAATCAAATGCTTCAATGATCAAAATGGGGTTTAAAGGCATCATATTTCAATGAGACAATGCTCCCAATTTCTGACAACGATCATAAGCTTTGTAAAACTCATGAGTGTCCTTGAACATAGTGGGCTAATAAAAGCCGCACTGCAGAATTTGGCTGTGGTCTTTTTAACAGAAAAGTGACCACCAATGCCTGAGAATGACAGAAGGAGATGACACTTTGGTGTTCATTGTTTGGCACACATCTCCTTACGATTTAGTGTAAGTAATATTTAAACAAATATGGATCATCCCAGAAGAATTTTTGTACCTCAGTAAAGAATTTGTACTTATCCTGCACAGTCTAATGTGTCGGCATGAAACCTGTAGCAAGATAATTAGCAATATCCGCAAACCAAGGTAAGTAGGAGACTTTGAACAATTGTTCATCAAGGAACATGTCATTTATATATGTTATCTTAAGGGAATCAGAGAGATGAAGGCGGGAAAGATGGTCAGCCTCTACGTTCTCTACTCCCTTTTTATCTTTTATTTCCAAATCAAATTCTTAGAGTAGGAGGATTCATCTTATTAGGCGGGGCTTAGCATCATTCTTAGAAAGAAGATACTTGAGCGCCGCATGATCTGTATAAATGACGATCTTGGATCCGATCAAGTATGACCTAAATTTGTCCAAAGCGAACGCTACGGTTAAAAGTTCTTTTCCATAGTAGAGTAGTTCACTTAAGTAGGATTTAGAGTTCTACTTGCGTAATGAATAATGTAGGGCTTTTTTTCTTTTCTCTGGCCTAAAATTGCTCCAAGAGTATAATCAAATGCGTTGCACATAAGTTCAAAAGGGATGCTCCAATTGGGTGGCTACATGATAGGTGCGTTGGTTAACATGCCCTTGAGCATAGAAAAAGCTTCCTGGCATTGCTCAGTCCACTCGTATGGTGCATTCTTTTGAAGTAGATTGCATAAAGGATGAGAGAGGTGACTAAAGTCCTTTATGAATCTGTAACGCCCTGAAATTCGGGGGTCGAGTATGAACTCAACACCCGAGTTCCAACGCATCACTTATGCAACATACACAATGCTGGTTAAATGTTGTCTGAGTTAGCGAAATAAACATGAATAAGATTAAACCAAAACAGTAATTCATACTCCAGTTCAATTGTATGAAAGCAAGCGGAAGACTGAAATTTTTATATTCAAGTATGTAAAATAACCAAAATTTTCTGAACACCAGAGTATGAGTACTAGCTGAGCACCAATATACATGTATTGTTTTTAAGTCAAAACCCAAAATACACTCCTCGAAAGAGGCCCCGAGAATCCCGTGATGCAGCCGGCCTAAGCTTAGCCGTCAGAGTACTGCATGAAGGAGAACTCCTCCTGGTCCTCATCAACGTCGGGCTCTGGCTCCTGAACCAAGGCACCCTCTATACCTGCGACAGAGTCTGGTTGGTATGTACAACACCGTCCCGTAACGTGGGAGTGAGTAGCTAACTCAGTGGAACAATAAAGCATAAGTTAACATGTTATCAAATCAACCAAGCAGTAATGATAAAGCAGTACAAATCAAGCATTTCTAACTACTCTTGTTAAGTGCAAAATGACATGACATGATGCTGTATGCCCTTGCCAAACCACCCTCAAGCGACATCATCTTACGTTCGCGAATGCTAACTCCCTCAGTGCGCCACATCTACAAAGCACATGCGGTGCGATGATGCTCATGATTACCAAGTTTGTATTAGTCCATTTCAATCAGCAGTATTGGGAAACTAAGGTACCTCTCTTGTATCATTCCCAACATGATCCATTCTAGGGTCGTCAATCCTAGTTATTCTCATACGATATTATAGTTTGAGAAGCTTAGTGAAGGCATCGCAAAGGGCTCATCACCCGTCAGCGCGGATACAGATCTCACCGTATGCAGCTCAATTGCTGGCCGTCAGCTCGAGTACAGGTCTCACCGTACTCGGCTCAATCACTAGCTGTCAGCTCAAGTACAGGTCTCACCGTACTTGGCTCAACTCACACTCTAGTTGCTGTGAAAGACTCGCGGCCAATCACAGACCCTTGGAGTGTACTCGATGATACCACGGAGGACTCGTCGCCCGTCAGCACGAGCACAGATCTCATCGTACTCGGCTCTCGCCGAAGTATCGACAGCTCGAATACAGTGTCCCATACCACCGTATTCGGCTCACGAGTTAGTTGCGCAATGGTCACTACGGGGAGGCACAAAGCCCCAGCGTAGGCCGACAGCTCGACCACGGTGTCCCATACCACCATGCCCGGCTCATGCGACTTAGCGGATCTAGGTACCATGGTTAAACGGGAATCGCCACTGGTAAGTTTGGTACCCTAGGTTCAAGCAGTAGCGACCAAACAGGGTGAACACACAATGACACTCCGGTTTAGTTGGCGAGCCTGACTAGCTCGAGCGCACCACAAGTTGAGCGATATGGAGCGCAAAAGCACTCCGCGTGGCCAACCACTATCGCCAACCGAAGTACGACTCGGGTTCGCCGGACACGTCCTTTGTGGCGACATGAATCTCAGCCACAATCACAAGTCTGGTCCCGAGTGTTTGGACTATATATATAGTCCCAAACCCAAACAGTTTTCATCGTTAGCATGTGAGGTAAAGCATGATAAACAAGCAACACAAGCATGTTAGTAGGCATGTTATAAAGCATGAAGTAAAACATGAAGTCAAGCATGTTGCAAAGCATGTTGTAAGGCATGTGATAAAGCACTATCCCCATAGGGATACAATTTTGTGCGCAATACAATTAAGTGGTTGCGGTGAACCACCGCATGGAGGGGATCCTACATGTCTCTAAGGGAGTCGGAAAACCCATATCAGCGCCTATCTAAGGCACTAGTACATACACATGTACACATACATGCACTTACACAAACACTTAGAATACACTTTTCCAACATACATGACGTATGTTAGGCAAGTTCGTGTTTGGGCTGTCCCTTCGCCTTGAGAGTATTTTTCCCGTGTATATCGTAATCATACAGCAAATAATCATCACAATTACATTTCCAAAATCCGCACGTATACGGAATTTCTGGAATACACAATTTCCACATATATGACGTTTACACATGAACATGTATTTTTGCGATCTCTTTCGCCAAACTAGCATTTTATCCACACATGATATAATCAAACATTAAATAAACATGTTAAACATTTTCTCAACAAAAATACGTATACGGTATTTCTACGTATATCAAGAGTATGTAAAATTCCATATTCTTTATCGCTAATCGAAACAGGAAACGGAAAGCACTTTGTACATGTGCATTTGCATGCAGATCATGAATCTATCATTATCTGACATTGAAAGCGTTGAAAACCGTAACTTATACGCTTAAAGTCCTCACCTCAGCCCTTGGAATTTCAACGAATCAGCAAGGGTGTTGGAGCTTCCGTATACGGGAGTTTCCTAGCCTAAAGAGCGCATTCGATTAGTCTTTCCATAACCTATCACTAATCAAGCTCAAATCAGACCTAGGGTTAGGGTTTCTTACCTTCAAATGGGGTGGAAACCGCCGGGAAATCCCCTGGAATAGGGCGGTGTAGGCCGTGGGAGGAGTGGAAGCAGCAGGAGGAAGATCGGCCTCGATCTCCAAAACTTTCTCTCTCTTTTCTCTCTTTCTCTCTAAGGGTTTGGACCCAAATTCGTATGGCTGTGAGAGGGGCTGTTCTAAGCCCCTTTTATAGCCTAGAACATGTCCAAAATAGACTCAGGTTCAAGGGTGGCTGCATATATAGGCAGTTCGCCACTTTCCAAGCTCAAAAGGGGTGTTCTGGTGGCCCTCTTTGAGCCAAACGTCAGACTTAAGCTCACCCTCTGCGGATCTACGTGGGATTACGTTTTCGACTCGATCGGATTCCCAGATCGCACGTGGCGGACCACTTTCAGTTCAACAGTCCGTGGGCCACGATCAGAATTTCTGAGTACATGTAAATGTTCCTGAAATTTTTCTTAATCCGAGGGTGTAATTTGGTCTGATTCCGACGGTCAGGTTGCTTAATACTGACGCGCAACCGAAGGTGCCAGATCACTATTCCAGATATTTTCATTTGGATGGAAATAGTGTTTTTCACACTCCCTCGCTCCGGATCGAAATAAATGGCAGTGGGACATCGGAATCGTCTGATTTTTGAGATGATTGTCAAGCCCAGTGGGGCGGTCCTGGTTCCTTAGCTTCGTGTTAATCGGACGTCCCGATGTGTGATCTAGACCTCATACGAAGTTTCGTTTCAGTCCCGAGAGCAGACGGGTAATGAGTTTGGCTCTAGACTTTAGGGTAACCTAGAGTCACCAATTCTGCAAGTTTTGGGTCTTGCAGATCGTATTTAAAGCGATCCCAACGGATTTCATGATTAACCGAGTTTAGTACTTAGTTAACGTTGTTAAATTCTAAAGGATTTAATCCTATGTGATTTCTGGTCGAGGTGGTACTCGGCCCAATGTACGGAAATTTTTAGGTTGTTACAGAATCTTCTATAAAATCTGGCATGTCCTAAGAATGATCGCACGTCTCATATGTTCTTGGGTGGAGGTAAGTTAGAGATAAGATTAATCTTAGCCTTATCTACCTTAATTCCCTTGGATGAGATGATATGTCCAAGGACAATTCCCTTACGAACCATGAAGTGACACTTCTCCCAAATCAGTACCAAATTCTTTTCCTCACATCGCTTCAGCACACATTTAAGATTATCCAAACAATCGCTAAAGGATGGACCAAAGACAGAGAATCATCCATGAAGACCTCTAAATATTGCCCCACCATGTCAGAAAAAATACTCATCATGCATCGCTGAAAAGTGGCAATTGAAAGTGCCCTGGTTTGTCAATTAGCGTGGGTGTTGAGTCAGCAAGTCAAGTAAGCCCCGTAGGAAGATCATTCAAGCATTTGCCTCAACTGGATGTGTGTTCCGAACTCGTCAAAGATAAACTTAGCCTCACATCCCATGTCCCAAAATACCCAGGTATATAAAACCCTTAAAAGTGGATAAAACAACATAGGGTTTATGAGATTAGCCACTTTAGCATTGATATTATCATCCTCTTTTAGAAGGTATATTTCGCTCCTCTTCTTTGATTGAGTGGGCCTAGAGATGGTGCTCGATTTTGGGGAGACACCCCATGATTGTAAATTTTTAGCAAGTCTGTCCAAATAATCCTACACATCATCGACGTTTTTATTCATGAATTCCCCATTGCACATTGTCTCGAACAATTGGCGCATGAAAGATGTCAGTCCATCATAGAAAAAGTGTGTAATGCGCCACATTTTAAAACCGTGTTATGAGCATGAACTGATAAGATCCTTAAACTGTCATGCCCCAAACCCGAAAATCGGATTCACGGAAATCCTGATTGCCGAATCCGGTGCTGACAGCCTCCATAGTACCCCATTTTCGGATCCCGGCACCCATACACCAGGTTCCGATCCTGGGATCCTACAAGGAGGATTTTCCAACGTTCATTTATCTCGTAAGAGGCATAACCACAAGTTTACCCAAATCACAAAGGCAACATCATCCTCACATATCCACTAATATAAACATTTGAATACAATGTTGAAAGGGAAATACATATGTCGAAATCAAATCCCCAGAAATCAGCTACATACTCCAAGCTCCACGCTGCTGCAACATAACATCACCTGCACGCATCTATCGTGCATAAGCTTACAGAAAGCTTAGAGGGTGGTGTAAGTGTGTACGTAAGGTAAGTGCAAGTATTCAATAAATGTCATAATTATACAACATCGAAAATACTGGTAAGATCATAAATCATACGATATCAAAGTAAGAAGAAATACTGACAAGTCCATGAGTCAATCAATATTTGAATACGCAATACAGATCAGCTACACAAATGAGGAGTCATAAAGAGCCAAAATATTAGATGTCGAAGATGCAATGTAAGGTGCAGTGCGAATGAAATGACCATGCTAGAGTGTGAAGTTGGGATGATAGTACGTAGTATCGTAGGCTATGGGGTCCATCACAAGAGACTTCTATCCAAACTAGTCTCATACCTAATTTGGATAGTCAGACTCAATGTGGTAAACTCCTGATCTCAGGTTAGTCGTGCGCCCCAACCAAAATCCTAGCCATTACGAAGGCACACGTAACATTGCGCACCACCAGTCCTAGTGGATAGTGAATGAATGAATGAATGAGTATGCAACTCCTTCTCAATAAGTCCACATATCATTACAGTTAATCTCTGGGATCATCACCGAGGTTTAGTACACTCTACACCAGCTTGCTGCCCCATCAAGCGCACAACTGGATAAGTGGAAGAGGCCTCACTATCCGCCTGGCTAGTAGTCAGCCAATATCTACTCGACATGTCGATGAGCGGACCCATTTACGAGCTGGTCAAACTCAGCCTAGCTATGCCTACTCCCTTAGGCGGGTAAGGCCACACCCCTCCCAACCAACCACGACACAGTGGGAGACGCGGCCTACTGGTATACGGCCCTCATGTGCTCATACATATCCACTCGGTCTCGACGTTGGGGCATCCTCTGGAACTAAGAGGGTTTAGGGATTTTCACTCAGGGCCATCTATGGTAGCCCGATGCTAATAATAGATTTTCGGTGTCTCATCCGGTCATCTACGATATTCTTGTGGAGGCTACGGCCCTGATGTCATTATGGCGTATAGTAATCACAATGCAAGATGCATGAGTCATACAGTCCAGTCATGCATCAATCCTGCACATATCGTGCGCTCATGTGAGATAACCTCCGCCTATTAGGGAGTCTCATAACAACCTACTCAATGATATATGTAATGATCAACCACATCTCATATCAAACATGCAGATGATGCATATGGGCATGTATCATGATGTTATGCTGTCACATACTCATAATCGGTATCAGTAACCAACATCGATAATTAACATCAATAATCGGCCTAACAAAGGGCCTAAGGGAAGGTCACAATGAGGACTTTCAACCATCATTGCCCATCAATGTGGACATTTAACCAACATTACTCCCAAGGAGTGGCCCATACAAGGGATTCATTCATATTCAACGTAACAGGTCATACATACATCACATTGGGCCTCAACCATGGGCCTTGAATACATCGCAATGGGCCTCATCATATGGGCCGAAAATACATCACAATGGGCCGTTTATATACATAACCATGCACATCGCAATGGGCCACATACATGGGCCGGAAACACATCACAATGGGCCTCGAATACATCACAATGGGCCTCATCATATTGGCTGAAAATACATCACAATGGGCCTCGCCCATGGGCCTCGAATACATCACAATGGACCTCATCATATGGGCCAAAAAACATTACAATGGGCCTCGTCCATGGGCTTCAAATACACAATAGGTGGGCCCTACACATGGGTTAATATACATAACAAGTGGGCCCTGCACACATGTCAAATGGGCCCCAACAGATGGATAGGGTTCCTGTTATACACTCATCAAGGTGGGCTGCATAAGTGGATGGCATGGATGAAATACGTACAACATGGTGGGCCCCATCCGCTGCCAAAATAGACGGATGGTATGGATATAAACCACATGCATCATAGTGGTGGGGTCCACGTCCTAGCTGGACAGGACGACGTGGCTAAAACACATGCATCAAGGTGGGTCATACGTCCATCAAAATGGACAGACGATGTGGCTGTAGAATACAAGCAATCAAGGTGAGCCCGTCTTAAAATGATCTTGGAAAACTGGATGGACGGCACATCACGGCAGGTCTCGCAGATGGTCGGCATGGATGTAAAATAGGTGGATGGCGTGGAATACACCACATAATTCAAGTGGGTGCCACGGAACTTGCTAACGTTGATACCTCAGCTATCAAGTTGGTGTGAGGTACTCCAGTCAATCCGCATCCATCGTCCATGGATTGGATGGTGCGGATGCAATACATTAAATCAAGGTGGGCCCCACATGCTGCCATGGTGGGGCCATGTCCAATGAATGGACGGGGTGGAGAAACGCATACATCTGATGGAATCCCACCGTCCTTGCATTGGATGGTGAGGATACAACACTTACATCATGATGTGGTCCACGAATGTTGTGGATAAAACACTTACATCAAGGTGGGGTCGACACACGTGGCCCACCAAAGAATTGAATCTGCTTCATTTTGTCTCAAGCCTAAAGAAGAGCTCGCCAATGGGTGATCATCTTGGATCAAAACACATCAAAGGTGGGTCCACCACATAAATCGTCCAGATGGACGACTAAACACTTAAATCAAGGTGGGACCCCACAGGTGTGGATGCAAGCATCAATCAATGGGCCATAAATACATTAAGATGGGCCTCAATGGACGGGCCACAAATACATCAAACAGGCCCTCATATGGCAAGTGGCCCACATTACATAGGCCACGTTATATGGGCCGCACCAATGGGCCTTATACAAGATGGACAGTGTGGATATAAAACATATGAATGGCATTGATGAAATACATATATCAGGGTGGGGTCGCATATCATGGTGGACCAACATTCCATCTGGATGGTGGAATTGGAACACATACATCAGTGGGCCCCACTTGTCCAAATGGTTAGACAGTGCACATAAGACACACATATCATGTGTGGGGTCCACACGTCCAAACAAGGACAACGGACATCCTGCATCAAACCCACAGAACTTGCTACACTAGAACAACAGCTATATAACTGGTAAGGTACACTAGCCAGCTCGTTACCACAGAGGTGGGTCCCACGTGGGGCCCACCGTAACGCTTATTTTCCATTCAATCAGACCGTAAGGCTACAGTGACCTGAATTGAGAAGGAAACAATTTTCATATTTATCCAAAATCTGCTCCTTGTAGTGTGGGTCACCAGAGTTCATTGTACGGCTGATTTTTGGAGGGACCAACTATTTAAAATGGACCCATCAAATGCACGTTGTTGATGTTCAATTCACATCATGGTGAGGCCTGAGGCGAGGCCCATTGACCCTGTGCCAATCCAAGCTACGGACACTGCTTGCTGCAGCGTCCTCTAGACGCTGATCGCAGCAGCATTTGCTATTTTTATTTTATTTTTTATTTTTTTTTTTGAGATTTTTATAGGTGGGGCCCACATCAAGGGAATCCAGTCCGTCGGCTGGGTTCCTTAGCTCAAGACGGGTTTAACAAGCCCGATATTGGGTAGGTTTTGACACATAGAAACATCGCAGTGGGCCCTATCAATTTCTCACTATTAAAATGATATTTAGATGGTGTGGCCTACCAGAGTTTCGGATTAGCCTCATTTTTCAGCTCAACGCCTAAAATAAACTGAGAAATAGGATAGACGACATGGATTATATACATACATTAAGGTGGGGCCTACATGACCGGCCCACCCAAAAGTTTGGAATCAAGCTAATATTTTTGTTTCCAGTTCACATCCAACATCTCTGGACGCTGGACAGATGGCTGATGGTGGGCCTCACATGTATGGACGGTTGATGCAACACATGCATCACGTGGTGGGGCCCACATTCACCAGTGTGGTGATGTCAGTACACACACTTCCATGCTAGCCGCCCTTGTTAGGGATCGACACCAAGACCTCAAGTGCTGAAATGAGGTATCTCACTCAGTCTGCCAGTTAAGCTATGGATCCGGGTGAGCACTTCACAATGGAGTCCCACCGTCCATGATGGACGGTGCGAATAGAACATAAATTAGTGGGGCCTACTTCATCAAAACGGATAGAGACAAAGAGAGAGAGGAGGGACTCCACCACTATGGGCCCTCCATTTCTTACGTGGTCCTAAAAAAAGAAATTTAATGGTGGATCACCCACCTATCACACTCCTCCTTGATCCCTTGGACTTGTATGCTCCTTACCTTCAACTTTGATGGAGGTTGATGGTATTGAAAGGTTGAGATGGGAGATGAGAAGGTGGGAAAGTGGGCCACACTTGTTATTTTGGAAGAGAGCTTGGGAAGGCTTGGACGCGTGGTATTTGGGTTTCTTGGGAGTGAGTTTTGAGAAATGAGAGAAAGGGAGAATTAATGGATTAAAGCGATGGATGGAGTGGTGGTTGTAAAGAAAGGAGATGGATAGGTAAGGTTTGGTTTGAAATTTGTAAAAGAGGGATGGGTAGGGGAGAGAGAGAGTTGACTTATAGAAAAAGGAGGGATGGAGCTTGTACTTGAGGTATGGGGGGTACTTGACTTGAGTGATTGATTGATTGATGGGACATGTTGTAGAGATTCCCTTAAAATTTACAATGTGCGGTATTTTTCTCGAAATGAACATGGGCCCACATCTTCTAGCCCGAATATCAGATCGGTGCGCAAGTTGCGGCGTTGGAACCACGGCGACGGCGCGGTCGCTAAGGTACAAGTTTCAGTTTGAGCCGACTTTGGTATGTAGGACTCGGCCTAGGATCACGTGCAAACGTCGGATATAGGTTGAGGGTTGCTGGAATTTGACCGAGAGGACCACGGAAGCCTACGGAACAGTACAGACTAGGATAAGGTCTTACATAAACCACTCCCAACATTAGAAGAATGTTTCATCTTCCTTTTGGGTAAAGTTTATGATTGACTTTCTGAGGGTGTTTGTTTTATGGTGTGGGAAGTTTTTCTTTATGAACTCCCTTGTCATATCGTTCCATCTACCAATAGATCGAGGACGTAGCGAATGCAACCACGTCTTAGTTTTCTCTTTCAAAGAGAAGGGAAAGAGTTTCAGCCTGACCGTGTCATCAAACACATTAGGATAATATAAAGTGGCTATGATCTCATCAAACTCTTTCAAGTGTAAATATGGGTTTTTAGATTCAAGCTCATGAAATTTTGGAAGGAGTTGGATCACCCCTGGCTTAATGTCCATATGTCCCGTATTTTTTGGAAAGACCACCCCTACCGGTTATAAATAATCTCTTAAAGTACAAGGCGGGAGTGCTTGATGCACCTCATTCTCATCCTAGACTTCCTCAACCGTCAGTTGAGGTAGATTTGGAGGTTAATTGGTCAGTTGATTGGTAGCCATAACTTCAGTTAACTCTGTGGTTCTTGAGTGGTGTCTAATCCTGTGATGGATAGATAACCCCTCAACCAATCCTCCTTCGCTCACGAGACGTCGAGTGTTGTCACAGACCCACTTGGACATGACACACTCTCAGCCCTCGATTTCAGAATCTAACCTAAACCTAAAAGAAAGAAGGGAAATATAAATCTAGAAATAGAAAGAGAGAGAGAATTAGAAAGAAGTTACCAAATTAGAAGTTTTTATATTGGGA
This sequence comes from Magnolia officinalis, assembly GCA_021015155.1. Classification (NCBI taxonomy): domain Eukaryota; kingdom Viridiplantae; phylum Streptophyta; class Magnoliopsida; order Magnoliales; family Magnoliaceae; genus Magnolia; species Magnolia officinalis. The sequence continues at coordinate 51,054,075 of JAJHSJ010000001.1, forward strand.
TCCTGCAAAAGAAAAAGGAAAGCAATTAGTTTGTAAAAAAAAAGTAAAAAAGGAAAGTTTCTAAAAACAGAAAATAGAAAGTTTCTAAAAAAAAATTATTAGTTTCTAAAATCAAATTAGGAAAGTTTCTAAACCTAGAATTAGAAAGCAAAGTTAGTTTCTAAAATAACTCAGAAAAAATCCTAACCTAAAAATAGAAAGTAGAAAAATCCTAATCTTAAACCTAATTCCAAAACTAGTATATCTCAAAAAAACATAATTGTTAGTCCCCTGCAACGGCGCCAAAAACTTGTCCACAACCCTAAGTGTAGGGTCGCGATGTGGTAATAATCTTGGTGAGACCGAGGTCGAATCCATAGGGACTAATCTCGTGTGTATTTTGAAAGCAACTAGAAGTAAAACTAGAAGAAGATGTAAACCTAAATCTGAAAGTATAGAGAGAGTAATTGTGAGGAATTTTATTATAAACTTAATAATTTAAAGGTGGGAACTAGGGTTTCCAAGGATCCACTTGTTGCAATCAGGAAGATCTATTACTTGATTTAAGGACACAATTGGAATTAGAGTCATTTCTTGTCCAGTTGGAAGATATAACAATTAAGATTGAGTCTAAACTTCCTTTGACATAATTCTCAACAACTGAGAGTTGTGAGAACTGGAAGTGATTCCATCACCTAGCCATGCCCAGGAGGCAATGACAGAGAACAGGATATACCAATTTCACAACCAACATAGGAGAATTGTGAAGAATAGAAGGGATTCCATCACCCAACCATGCCCAAGGGACGATGGTGAACAACAGGATTTACTAACTTCACAATATCAATACATGAAAAGAAGATACTCAAAGCTATTGCAGATCTACTGTAATTTGAGTCACAATAAACCATTAAAAACTGAAAGTATTCCTTAAATATCAAAGTAGAATCAAGAGAATTCAACATAAACATGAATCAAAGCAATAGAAAACATCCCATCACGCTACAAGCTTCACCTCTTAGCCCTAGCTAAGAGGTTTAGCTAACCATAGACATGATTGGATCTAAAACCCTAAAAGAAAACATGAGAAACTAAGGAAGAAAGAAGAAAAATGCTTGGCGACGGCTCTCCGCCCTTGTCCTTCGCTCCTCCAAACCCTAGATTGATTAGATATATCCCCATGGATGCCCTGGGGACTCCTATTTATAATTGTGCAACACCTTCTTTCGCACCTCCTTGAAAAAATTCGGAAACTACCTCAAATTTACGTACTCCGCGTAACTCTGCGTAACTTTGCGCGATTTGTTCGATGACATCGAACTGCCTTCGATGTCATCGAAGGTGCCTTTTATACGTGCTTTTTCTGCGCTTTTATAACTTCATCAGGACTCTATAACCTTTCATGTCATCGAACCTACTTTCGATGTCATCGAAGAGGCCTTCGATGTCATCAAGCGTTGTTCGAAGAATTAATAATGTGTCCAAAACAGTCCAGAGAGTTAATCAAATTTCTTCAATAAATTCGATGTCATCGAAAAGGCCTTCGATGTCATCGAGTAAGTCTTCGATATCATCAAGGAGTGCTTCGAGTAATTGAACATGGTGACTAATATATCCAACGAGTTTCACCAAAAATCCACAGAAAATTCGCTGTCATCGAACAAGGCCTCAAGTCATCGAATAAGTTCTTCAATTTGTCCAGCGACCAACTCAATTTTCCTTCATAAATTCGATGTCATTGACTTGTGTTCGATGTCATCAAATGGTGTGAAAAGGGCGAGCTCTCAGTCCTAGAGGGGGGGTGAATAGGATTATGCCAAATAAAAAACAAATGCGGAATATAAATGCAGATAGCTAAAATAAATAACAACCTCAATTGCAATAGTATTGAGAGGTTGATACAAACGTTGTTCAAAAGACAACCTTACACCAAAAACCAATATGGTAGGACAACCTGATTTCTTGAACTCGGTTAGGATAAAAACTCAAACTAATACAAGAAGCAATTGAAACAATTCTAGCTATTACAACATTCACCCAAGTACATGAAATAAATACAAGCATTCACCACATATAAATCACATACATCATCATCCACCAAACTCCAAGAATTATAGTGGTTCGGTGTGTACATCAACTGTTTTAAAACAACTACACCTACTCCACTCCCAATAATTACAACCCACGTGATATTGACTTTCACTATGAAAGAAAGTTTTCCAAGGTTCACCTTAAAATCTTTACAATTGTGTTTTCAATGGGCTACCACAATTAAAAACCCCACATTGAGATTTTCTGTCTATCTCAGTCAAAACCACAATAGAGATTTTCTGACAATCTCAAAAATCAAAAGCTGTAAATCAAATACTTATCTGAAGATTCTCTTTTGATGTAGCCCTATAGAACCTCTTCTTTGAAGATGAAGATGTTCAATGTTCAATCACACAAATGGAAGGATTCTAGGTCTAAATGAATTTTAAATTAATCCAACCTTGGACTACTTTGATTTAATTTCTTTGATCTAAAAAGGGGTAGATCAGAATTCCCTTTTATCAAATCAAATTGAAGTAGCAAGAGATCAAGAAATTAGAAATCAAAAAGCTATAAAAAGAATCTTAAATTACTAGACAATAGCTTGACAATCACGGTGACTTGTCTCTCAGAGTGGTGGCTTGAATTGGCTTGGAATGAATGAAAAAAGCTGAGAAAAGTCCTCTATTTATGGTTGAAAAATGGTTCCCTCGACTGGTCTAAGGTCAGCCTTGACTGGTCTTGGGAGCAACCAAATTTCAAAAATTCTAGCGCGATTGGATAAAACTGGCCCTCGACTAGTCGAGCACGGCACTCGACTGGTCGAGTGGGGCTCAAAATGGTTGTTAAAGTTCAAGTCGTGCCCGGCTAGACTGGTCGAGACAGTCTCACTGCCCGACCGAGGCAGGGTGCTCGACTGGTTGAGGACCTACCAGAAAATTCCGAAAGTTTGAATTTAAATCTAGACTAGTCGAGAAAAACCTTGGACTGGTCGAGCCAGAGCCTGGATTAGTCGAACCTTGACTAGGACTAGTCGAAGCAAATCCTGTAATAAGAACAATGACTCAAATTAAATATGCAATATGAATGACCTAAACCTAAGGTCTTTCTAAGGTCATTTATACCTGAAATGTTAAACATTGAACTTGTAGCTTTTGTAGATCCAGTAGATCTTCTTCTTGAAGTATTTGAAGCTTGAACTTATATACTTGAAACTTGATCTTTTTCTTAACTATGAAGTGTACTTGAACTTGATCTTGCATTTGAAGTAGCACTTGAACTTGGTCTAGAACTTGAACAAGTAATTGAACTTGATCTTGAACTTGAAGTTGAAGTTGGACATGAAGTTGATGTAGATAGAACAGTCTTCATGGCTTGTAACACATCTTCGTATGAAGGTGAACTTTCCATCATGAACAAGTCCATCATTCCAAAGTGGTTTGTCACAACAAAATTTGATAATACAGGGTGCTTGATATACAACATAGCACTTACATGGTGTTCGATGACACAGTCAATGTGTATTCTGCACTTGTTCTCTTGGTTTCGTTCCTTCTCCACTTGGTTTTCTTGAATCTTGGGACCTTGAGAGCTCAATCTTTGTCTCCTACGATCCATTCTTTGCCTTGGTGATCTTTGAGCGTCAAATTCATGCTTTTAGCACCTTTTTCAGTTCAAGATCTTAATTGCACCATGCAACACAAACATGAGTAAAATAGGACATTAAGCAGTATTATGTTTATAAAACCAAGATATAAACGGGGTTCAATATGCAATATTTGACCCTCAACAACTCCTTAGAGAATACAAGCAGAAGATGATGGAATTCTTGAAGCCAAGATTATCCAACTTTGCTTTCTCCTACGAAGATATGCCTGGACTTGACGAAGAACTGGTAATACATCACCTACCAACAAAGCCTAAAATGAAGTCGGTCAAATAAAAGCTTCGAATAATGAAGTTAGAATAGGCCCTGAAAGTCCATGATGAAGTCATCAAGCAATACAATGCGGGATTCCTGGTAGTCTCCAATTACCTGGAATGGCTCGCAAATATCATACCAGTTCCAAAGAAAGATGGCAAAGTCAGAATGCGCATTGACTTCTGAGATCTGAACAAAGCCAATCCAAAAGACGATTTCCCCCTGTCTCACATTGACACACTGGTAGATAATACATCGAGACACAATTTTCTTGTTCATGGATGGCTTCTCTGACTATAATCAAATTAAGATGGCCATTGAAGATTGAGAGAAGACACCATGGGGAACTTTCTGCTATTAGGTTATGCCATTTGGGTTGAAGAATGCGGGTGCTACATACCAATAAGCCATGACTGCCTTATTCCACGACATGATAAATAAGGAAATTGAAGTCTACGTGGATGACATGATCATCAAATCCCGCACAATCAAAGGACACTTTGAAGACCTCAAGAAGCTCTTCGATAGGCTAGAAAGGTTCAAGCTCCGCCTCAACCAGCAGAAATGTGTCTTCGGCGCAACCAGGGGCAAGCCGCTAGGCTTCATTGTCATCGAAGATGGCATTAGGGTTGATGAAACCAAGACAAAAGTAATCATCGAAAAGCCATCTCCAACAACTGAGAAAGAAATTTGGGGTTTCCTCGAGCGAATACAGTACATTAGCTAATTCATTGCTTAGCTCACACCCATTTGTGAGCCCATATTCAAGCTCCTAAGAAAGAACTCGCTAAAAGAATGGAACGAAGATTGTCAAACGGCCTTCGATAAGATCAAGAGGTATCTGCTGAAACCTCCAATGCTGATGTCACCCACACTAGGAAGACCATTGTTGCTCTATATCTCTGTCGCAGCAGAAGAAATTGGGTGCGTCCTCAGCCAACACGACACTTCAGGAAGGAGCAAACGATCTATTATTTAAGCCGGAGATTCATTACTTATGAATCCAAGTATTCCAGCCTAGAGAAAACCTGCCTCGCTCTCGTTTGGACAACACAACGACTTCTCCAATACATAATCACCTACCCGATCCTTCTGCTCGCTCGCATGGATCCATTGAAATACCTATTCAAAAAGCCAACATTAACAGGCAGGATAGCAAAATGGAAACTACTACTCTCTGAGTTTAACATCACCTATGTCACTCAGAAAGCAATCAAGGGGCAAGCACTGGCCTACCACCTAGCAATACACTCTCTGCCTGATTATCAACCACTGGAGATTTTCTTCCCTAATAAGGACATCCTCCTTATCGAGGGAGAAGAAGAGAGGAAGACAGGAGAATGGACACTCTTCTTCGACAGAGTCTCTAATTCAAAAGGAAGTAGAGTAGGAAAAATACTCTAATCCCACGACGATGTCTCGATCCCTATCTCCAGACGGTTGGCATTTAATTGTACCAACAATGTGGCTGAATATGAAGCATGTATCACAGGTCTGAAAGAAGTCATCATCCTCAATATGAAAATATTGCAAGTCATCGAAGACTCACAACTCATCATCAACCAGACAAACGGTGAGTGGAGGACCAAAAATGAAAAGTTGATCCCTTATCATGTTTATCTAGAGAATTTAAGTAAGGAATTCGAGGAAGTCACATTCTCATACATGTCCCGAGCCAAAAATCATTTGGCAAATGCCCTTGCCACCCTCGCATCAATGCTAGAGATTCCTAAGGGAATTTCTGAGTGGGAACTTACCGTGGAGCTTCAAGAAGAGCCCGCTCTGTCTGCAGATCGATGAAGTAGAAGCCTCCCCAAGCAAACATTAAAGAATATCTTAAGCACCAAAAATACCCTAAAGGATCTACATCAACCGAGCGTCGCACTATCCAACCGAGCTGGCAACTCAGTTTACAATCAGTGGAGGTATCCTCTACAAGTGATCCTTCAACCAAGTCCTCCTTCGTTGCGTGGATGAAACTGAAGCAGCCGAAGTCATGTCAGAAATCCATGAAGGAATATGCAGTCCACACATGAATGGTCACATGATGGAAAAAAAGATTCTGCGGCTCCGTTGCTATTGGCTTAACGATGAAGATAGACTGCTGCAAACATGTCAGGAAATGCTTCAAATGTAAGGAACACGCAAATCAAATCCATGAGCCTGCTTTCGAACTATACAATCTGACAACACCATGGTCTTTCTCTATATGGGGCCTTGACATCATCGGGAAGGTCAACCCAAAAGCTTCAAACGGGCACAAATACACTGGTGGCGGTAGACTATTTCATGAAGTGGATAGAGGCAGCATCCTACACCACCATCGCAGCACTTCATGTGATAAAGTTCATGAAGAACAACATCATTAACCGATACGAAATCCCTCATGCCATCATTACAGACAACGGATCACCTTTCGTCAATAAAAGGATGGACGAGTTCCTTAAAAAATTCAAAATTTAGCGTCATCGATCAAGCCCTTACCGCATTCAGATGAATGGTGGGGTCGAAGCTGCAAACAAAACTATCATTCGAATGATGGAGAAAATGGTCAAAACATATCGGAACTGGTTAGAAATGCTCCCATACGCACTTTGGGCTTATCGGATGACTGTATGATCTGCTACAGGAGTAACTCCTTTCGAACTCACATACGGAATGGAATCTGTGCTACCAGTTGAAGTCGAAATACCATCTCTCCGAGTATTACTGGAAAGCAAGATCAAGGAAGGCAAGTGGCAACAAGCAAGATATGATCAACTGCACCTGGCAGATGAAAAAGGCATGCGTGCACTAATCCACTCATAATGCTACCAAAGGAGGATCGCACAAGCCTACAACAAGAGGGTTTGAAAGAGGAGCTTCAGGGTTGGCGATATGGTTATGAAGGCATTTTACCGTCACACTTACCAAACCCCAGAGGCAAGTTCAAACCTTCATAGGATGGACCGCTAATCATCCGAGAAGTACTTCTAGGAGGCGCCCTTCGGGTCACCAACCTGAGAGAAGAAGATCTTCCAAAGTCCATCAACGCCAACAATGTGAAAATCTATCACAGTTAACCATACTTAACTTTGTCAATAATTACAATCATAAAGCTGAGCTTTAAAAAAAAAAAAAAGAAAAAAGGAGAACCACCCTAAAATACGCCCGTCATTTCTTCCCAATACAAACAAACAAAAAGAGAGAGAGAGAGAAAGAAAGAAAAAAAAAGTGAAAAAGTATACATTTCAAAAACAAAAAAAAAAAAAAAAAAAGAGAGAAAAAAAAACAAAAAAAAAAAAATCTTACAAAACCATCCCGCTTCACAAGATAGTCTTATGAAAATAAACAGCTTATGATTGTAATCAGAGATACAGTTAGGAAGGCATCTAATCGACCGACAATGAAGGAAATCTCCCCATCTCTCTCGTTACCCAAAAAATAATAATAATGTGCCTAATCGAGAAGGGCGACTTGAAAACCCGAAAGGGCAACTCGAGTAAAATAGTGGGCATGTAGCAGACTTGGCAAAAACTTGAAAGGGCAACAAGGGTATAAAAAAATAAAAAATAAATAAATAAAAGCATAGCTGCCAAGGGGCAAGCAAGAGAAAAAATCTAGGAAGTGGTGAAAATTCGAAAGGACGTCACGGGCAAAAATGAAGGAAAGCCGGTCATAGCGAAAACCCGAAAGGGCATTACGAGCAAAAATGGTAAGAAACACAAAAAAATAAAAAAAAATAAAACAAAAAACAAAAAACAAAAACAAAAGTGTGGGTATAGAAGAGGCCAAAGTAACGGTCAAAGTGAAGGAACACAAGGAAAGGATCAATTATGGATCAGAATTCTATCAGACTCTACCCAAATCCAAGGGGGCATGATGCTAGTATGGACTACTCTCAGGGAACTAGGATCCTTAGTAAACAATCCAGAATACAGGATTCGATGTGGCCTAAGTACAATGTTCTGACCCCATCATCTAAAGCACAAATCCAAACACAGACATACACTGGCAAAATATGGCACAAACAAAAATATTTCCTTTCCTTTCAAAGCTTTTTTATACATATGCAAAATTTATTATTTTTCCACAAAGACTGCTAAAGACAAAAATACAACCTTCCTGAATAAAAAACAAAGACCGCCCGGTAAGTCCCTCTCTCTTCCCCCCATACATCAACAGCCGCTGCCTTGGTCTATCAACCTCCATGCGTAGGTAAAAGACTACATCTCTCTCCAATCGGTGGGAAGCTATCATGCTCTCATCATATCGCCGCCCCACTGCCAAACAACGAGCCATATCCTTGCAAGCATGCCGAAGCACAGAAAGCATAGACAAAATGTGGTCATGAGTAGTTGAAAAGAAGGAAGGGTCAATGAAGGGTGTAACGTCTTAGAAAAATCCGTACAAAGACCCGAGTAGCACCTCAGGCAGAAATACCTAAGGACCGTATCCCGTCGTAATTAAGGCGAAAAGTGGTTAAGTGTTAAACTAAATAATTGGTGGATTTAGCTTGAACCACCATTTCCACAAATGACAAGACCTAAAACTATTAATACCACTGACTCAATACTACATAAAGACCTAGGTGAAATCTCAAGAGTCTGTCGCTCTCAGGAGTACATTGAAACTCCGTATCGGACCTTGACCGCACGTCTAGAATCGATGACCGTGAAACTATAGGGTTATGTCTGTGCTACTAGGCTAGACAATCATCGCAGGAATCGAGCTTAGATAGTATCCAGAAACGCACAACTTGAGCCCTGAGTAAATTGTGTGAGAAACGCGAATATCTTTAGAAAATGTAATAAAACTTAAGTGAATTGGGCCGTTCGTTCACACGCGAAATTGAGGATTTCGAACTGTCATTTTCTAACCAAACTTCACCCATGGGAAAAGGAAATTTCCCTGTTCATATTCGTATACTTGTGGGCCCGATCGAGCAAGTTCGATCGTTGATCTGACACAGGTCCTTCATGGTCGTTCGGCCTATCCAATCGCACCGAAATCACATCCTGACATAGATCCATTGTTAGGAAACTTACCTTATGATGTAGGTGAGTTGTGGGCCTCCCTATGTGCCCTGTTTGTCAAAAACAGTCACCCTTTGGATATAACTCAAGTATACTAGGGCCCTTGGGCCATTTGCATCACATCTGGGCTTATATATAGCCCTTAAACCACCCCATCTCTCTCCCATACGAATTTCTGCAAACCCTAGGAGAGAGAAGAGAGAAAATAAGAGAAAAGAGGAAGGAGAGAAGAGAAATCTTTAGAGATTGCTACAGTGGTTCTCTCCCACTACTCCACGTACTGATTCACCTCCCCACATCGCTACACAATCGTTTTCGGCTACGATTTGGGTAAGAAAACCTAACCCTAGTATCGTTGTAAAGATCCATATTGAGTAATCGACAAACTACCTAACCTATTTCATGATTTAGGTACCCATTGTTCCGTTTTTAAGAACGTAGAATTCGAACCGTGTCCGAATCAAGTATTCTGACGAAAGGTGCGGACTATAAATTTTAGGTTATGGTTTTCAATGCTTTTAATGTCAGCTAATGAATTATGTCCAACTTGATTGCTGCCATACTGTCCTAGATACGTCGTTTTTCGATATATTATACATGTATGAACTATGTTGAACAAAGATGCATCCCATGTGTTTGTTGAAATGTTTGAATGAACATGTAAACATGATTTATGATTGTCATGACTACTGATCTAGGATTTATCATTATCGTATGTGTGTTGACCTCCTTGTGTAAGGAATTACTAAAATCTATGGTGTAACTAACCTAGTCTATGTATTTGGTGAAGTGTAGCCTAAGTGTTTGTTAAATTGTCTGAATGAGAAATTGTTGATGATTTGTATTTATTAAGAGCATTAAGATAGGATTCTCAATTTCCTTATTCATATGTATAATTTCCTTCATGTAATCTTATTTGTCTCTACGTGATTTATGGATAAAATGCAAGTGTTAGGTAATATGATCAATGTGTTTGATGAAATGCTCAAATGAGGAATTTATTTGGATTGTTTGTTAAATGTTGATATGATTATCACATGTGTCTACCTATTGCATCTGAGTAAGATTGGGGACACAACGTAGCCCAGGCAATCGGTAACAGTCCATGTAAAGGGGGCCGAATTAGTCTCGCCACATTGGGTAACTCGACGAATCTGAGTCGCACGACGATTGTCAATAGTGGTTAGGCCACAAGGGGTGCTTATGCACTCCATGTCGATTAAGTAGCGTGTGCTCGTACCAATCGAACTTGCCAAAACCAACCGATTGGCCTATTGTGTGTTTACCATGTATGGACATCACTGCTTGAATCTAAGGTACTACTTATCAAAGGTAAGTCCCATTTCAACCATGGTACCACGATCCGCTAAGACTCATGAGCCGAGCATGGTGGTATGGGACACCGTGGTCGAGCTGTCATCCTATGCTAGGGTGATAAGCCTCCCCGTAGTGACTAGTGAGCAACCCAGACTCGTGAGCCGGGCATGGTGGTATGGGACACTGTGTTCAAGCTGTCGGCCTACGTTGAGGTGACGAGCCTCCCCGTAGTGACCGCGAGTATAAACTTTGAATTTGCCTATCGACTGCTTTCCATTAGGAGTGATGCCTTACAACTTGCCTATCGTATGTGATTAACTAGGATTGACGACCCTAGATGGATCCTTCGGTTTGGGTTAATGATATAAAGGGAGGTACCTTAGCTTCCCGAACCTGCTGTATGAATAAGCTTAATTAAGTACTCGGCTAACACGACCATGCATCGCATTGCATTAGTTAGGATGTATTTTTAGTGAGGAAGGTGTACTTTAGGGAGTCTTGTCATATGCGAACTTGGTTGTCGGAGTCGCTTGTGAGAGAGCTTTGTGTGAGGGCATACATCATTACCTGCACGCCATTCCTGCATTAACAAGAGTAGCTAGGAAGTGATTGTTGTATTGCTTTATCATTATTGCTTGATTGACTTGATAACATGTTAACCTTTGCCTTATAGTACCACTTAGTTGATCACTCACTCCCACCCTGGGATGGTGTTTTAAAACACCAACCAGACTCTGTTGTAGATGTAGGTGATGGGGAAGTCTATGCAGCGGAGTTGGACTTCATAGATGAGGAGGAAGAATTCTCCTACGTTCAGCTCTCAGGCAGGTCTATATAGACCTCATGCTGATTCGACGGGATTACATGGACATATAGATTAGTTGGACACTTTACATTTTGATATTTTGTCTATTTTGAAATAATACATGTATATATTCAGGCCGGTTACATAATCATACTCTGGAGGTTATGAAACACTTACCTGTTCAAATATATATATTTCAGTCTTCTGCTTGCTTAATTTAATTATATCTGGAGTATAATATGCTGTTTTAGTATAATCTCACTCATGTTTAACTCATTAATATGGACGAAATCTGAACATCATTATCCATATTGCATAAGTGATGTGCTGGTGCTCGGGAGTAGAGCTTTGCTCGACCCTCAAAATCTGGGGCGTTACAAGTTAGTATCAGAGTATGATTTGGATTAAACCGGACTTAGGTTATAGGTAACATGACGCACTCTTACACACTTTGACTTTGGAAGGGGGCGATGGAAATAAAAACCACATTAGGATCCCAAGTTTCACCGACGAGCAAAACAAAATGATGTAGGTTAGTTCCCAGCAATACCTGAGGGACTTAGATCACGTGAAGTCACCCAAATCACCTTTGGGCCATCAGTCGATGAGTCTAAATCATTAATTGACAAATTCCAAACTAAAAAACTGACCCAAAAAGGTGCGAATATGTGCGCATACAGTTAGGAAAATGGACTGTGCGGGCTTAAGGACCTAAAATGTGAAATACGGTAGGGCCCAGGGGGCCTGTAACATCCCAAATTTTTGCCAACCTGGGATTAGACATCCTTAGGCAATGGGTCGATCCTAACACCTTATTAACTTGTCAGAACTGAATCCCACAGTCTAAAATCGCTCCTTAAACCATTCCTTCACAAATCCCACCCTTCACCACCTTGTTCTTTCAATTTTTCTAAGTACTTTCACTCTAGACACTATATTAAACTATCTAAGTATTATAACTTGGATTACTTTATATACAAACTACAAAGGCCCAGGTATCACCTTAGACTGAAATCACCCTGGACTAAATCCTTTAGAAATTAGACGAGAATTAGCTAGTGTTAAACTAGAGTGCTAGTGAAATTAGCACCAATCACTTTAAATACGATCTGCAAGACCCAAAACTTGTGAAATCATTGACGCTAGGTTACGCTAAAATCTAGGATCAATCTCATTGCCCGGCCGCTCTCGGGAGCATCTCGAAACTCCATATCAAATCTGGACCGCACGTCGGAAGTCCGATTAACACGAAGTTAAGGAATTAGGACCGCCTTGCTGGGGTTGACAACCATCTCGGAAATCAAATCTAGATAGTGTCCCAGCGCTATTCGCTTGAGCTCGGAGCAGGGAGTGTGAGAAATGTGAGAATAATTCTAAATTAAATCCAAAATAAATAAATCTGGCACCTCTCGCTTGCGGATCAGTTTTAAGCAACCAGACCGTCAGAATCAGACCAAATTACACCCTCGGATCAGGGATATTTCTCCAAACATAACCATGTACTCGGAATCTCCGATCGAGATCCACTGACCGTTGAATTGAAACCGGTCCGCCATTTGCGATTGGAATCCCGACCGAAATGAAAACTTAACTAAACGTAAATCTAGTGTTAGTGAGCTTAAGTCCGACCTTTAGCTTAAGGAGGCCCGCCAGAAGTGCTCCGTTGAGCTGGAACAGGTCCACTTTGGTTATAACCTAAGTATACTTTGACCTGGAGTCTATTTCGGTGAGTTTTTAGGCTATATAAGGACCTTAAACCCTCTCTCATTACAGCCATACGAATTTGAGAGAAACCCTAGAGAGAGAAGAGAGAAAAGAGAGAGAAAGTGAGAGAGAAGTGGGAGATTCTCCCTGCCACTCTTCCCTGCTGCTATCCATGCTCAACCGCACCATTCTTATCACTTTCCCGTCGATTTCGACATCATTTCTAGGTAAGAAACCCTAACCCTAATCTGTTTTCAAGTTGTAAAGGTTGTAGGTTATGAAATAGCTAACCTATTTCATTCTATAGGTTACCAAACTGCCGTATAGCAATTCTATCGACTCCGTTTCGATTCTACGATAAAAGGTACAGACTTTAGGTGTATAGGTTATGGTTTTCAACACTTTCAATGTCAGATAATGATAGATTCATGATCTGCATGCAATTGCACATGTACAAAGTGCTATCTGTTTTCCGTTTCGATTAAAGATGAAGAATATGGAATTTTACATACTCTAGGTATTTGTAGAAAATACCATATACGTACAAATTTTGGAAATGTGTTTGACATGATTATTTGTTGTATGAATATATTATATATGGATAAATTACTTGTTTGGCGAAAGGACTCGCCCTAATACATGTTTTGCTTATATACACTATGTATGTTGAAATTGTGTATTCTAGAAAGTACTGTATACGGATAAATTTTGGAGATGTGTTTGCCATGATTATTTGCTGTATGAATATATTATATATGGATAAAATACTTTCTTGGCGAAAGGATAGCCCTAATACATGTTTTGCTAACATACACCATGTATGTTGAAATAGTGTATTCTAAGTATTTGTGAAAATGCTTGTGAGAGTAAGTGCTTGGATGATAGTGCCTTAGGTTGGTGTTGAGATGGGATTCTCAACTATCTTAGAGACGTATATGATTTCCTCCATATGGTTGTTTAATGTATCCGCTTACTTATGAAATATATGTGTTTGTATTCCTGTTTATATAGTGCTTTATAACATGCTTTATAACATGCTTTATGATATGCTTGTTAACATGCTTGAATTACTTTGTTTAATATGCTTTGCTCTACATGCTCTAAATAAGGATTGATTGAGTTTGGGACTATGATTATAGTCCAGACATTTGGTACCAGACTTGAAATCGTGGTTGAGATTCATTTCGCCACGTGAGATGTGTTCGACGAACCCGAGTCGTACTTCGGTTGGCGATAGTGGTTGGCCACACGAAGTGCTTTTGCGCTTCATATCGTTCAACTTGTTGTGCGCTCGAGCTAGCCGAGCTCATCAAGTAACCCGTTATGTCTAATGTATTTTCACCATGTTTGGACACTATTGCTTGAACCTAGGGTACCAAACTTACCAGTGAAATCCCGTTAACCATGGTACCTCGATCCGCTACGACTCATGATCCGGGCATGGTGGTAGGGACACCGTGGTCGAGCTGTCGGCCTACGCTGGGGCCACGTGCCTCCCCGTAGTGACCAGTGAGCAACTAGACTCGTGAGCCGATTATGGTGGTATGGGACACTATATTCGAGCTGTCGGCTTATACTGATTGGTGACAAGCCCTTTGTAGTGACCTCAAGCATACTCTGAATTTGCGGTGAGGCGACGAGTTTTGCCGCGGTGAGGCGACGAGTATGAACTAGGCCTGTTTTAATTTAGTGATGAACCGTTAAAGAGGTGATGGAGGAGTGGTGTAACGAATGCGTGTAACAGCCCTGATAGCCTTTGCAGCGACCTAGAAACACACCATCGTATGAGATTAACTAAGACTGACGACCCTAGAATGGATCATGTTTGGGAATGATACAAGGGAGGTACCTTAGTTTCCCAATCCTGCTGTTTGAAATGGACTAATAATAACTTGGTAATCATGCTCATCATCGCATTGCATGTGCCTGGAAGATGTGGAGCACTGAGGGATGAAAGCATGTCGCGAACGTAAGATGGTGTCGCACGAGGGTGTGTGTGGTGAGGGCATACATCATAACTACATTCCATACTTGCATTAATAAGAGTATTTAGAATTGTTTGATTGTACTGCTTGACCGAATTGATAACATGTTAACCTATGCTTTATTATTCCACTGAGTTAGCTACTCACTCCCACGTTACGGGACGGTGTTCCGAACACCCACCAGACTTTGTCTGATTGCAAATGGCGGTGCTACTCTTGAGGCGGAGCCGGACCTTTATGATGATAATAATGCTTGTTCGTATATGTTATGCTGACGGCTTCACTTGAGCCGTGTCTTGATCGACGGGATTACAGGGATGTTGACTAGTTGACACTACACATTTAGTATAATTTGAAATGTACTTGTAATTCATTAACCTGGTAACCTTATCACACTCTGAAGACTTGCCATAATTTGTTTTTTTTAATATTTTATATATCTATCACAGTCTTCCGCTCGCAATTTAACTGTCTCTGGAGTATGATATGTTGTTTTGGATTAATCTCACTCATGTTCAATGCTCTAATACAGACAACATTCAATCATCATTCATTTTGTTGCATAAGTGATGCGTTGGAACTCGCGAGTTGAGTTTATGCTCGACCCCCGATTTTGAAGGTGTTACAGGGCCTCACGCATCAAATCATGACCCCAGGGGGTGGCCACCGCCCCAGGTCGGAGCCACCGTCGAACACCCCAGGGGAGCGCGGATGCGTGGCGGCATCCTCCACAGCAGGGCGCCACAGCACTGTGGCGGCACCGCGCACCGCTGACCGGCCGCCCATGTGGGGCCACTCCCAAGTGTGAGACCTCCCACTTAACCCCCTCTTTGCCCCCTTTGCTCATTTCATCCTATTCTTACCCAAAACACCCCTAAACCCACTAACAACTCATTCTCTCTCAAATCATCTTCCCTATACATTCACATCTCTCATTTCTTCCATATCCTACACTCATCTACCACCATTTCCCTAAACCTATCTCTTGCAACTCTCCATCTTCTTTATTTCCACTCATTTGGGCACAAAACCCACATTTTTGTGTCTCATAACCTTCACACCTTCAAGTCCACTCCATTCTCCAAGCTTTCCCATCTCAATGGCCCTCTTTGAGCTCGTCACCACCATTTTCTCTATCTCAACGTTCCTTTCCCTTACGGGAAGAAGAGAGCGGCCCCGGATGAGGTCGGGCCTATCCGTCCAAGCCGTTCTAAGAAGAAGACGGATGTCGAGACAAGTGCAAGCGCCGAGTGAAGGTCGAAACAGGATCTCGACCCTCGAATCCCACTGGAAAGGTCTCTACCAGCGAGCGCCGAACTTGGTAAGTTCCGTGATCATAAAGTTGTATTTAAAGGTCGTGTTGACGAGAAGTTATTTGGATTGTATCCAGTAATTGATCTTCTCATGGAGAATGGGTGGGGTCCCATATTCGAAGGGAAGGCTCATGCAAGTGAAGGCACCGTACGAGCCTTCTATGCTCACATATGAAACCCAACTCTAGAGCCCCTCTAGTTTACTATTCCGTTGGGGAGGCATGAAGCCAGAGTTGACGTGGATGTTATGACCCGTATCATGAGAATAGAGTGTGGTGTGGTACATGCTAGTGAAACTCATCTCGCTAGTGGACGAGAAAGAGATCGCCGCACACTTTTCCTTTGCGGCCGACTAGTTCATTGGAGGTGTGAAAATAGCCTTACATCGATACGTATGATGGCAGACTTCCCCCTGCTCTACCACATATGCACGTATAACATGTATCCTAGGTGGAGTAACTGCGCATAATGCACTCGATTTGTGGTAGACTTCTTGTACAGAGTTGGACAAGGGGAAAAAGTATGCCTGCCTACTCTCGCCTTGTCTTAGATAATCAAGACCGCAGGATCTACTTGGGGGGACGCATCCCTCCCATTCGACCGACTCATCTCCAAGATTGCCTGCAACTTCGACTTCAGGCTTCATATGGATAATCTTCTGCCTATCCACTTCATAAGTGAGACTACACTAAACAATATGGGCATAGGCCCCAGGCAATGCCAAGCAAGGCTTGATGAGTACGGGGATGAGTTAAACAAGAGACCAAAGAAGAGGAAGGAAGTGAAGAGGAGGATGGCAATGAAGAAGAGGATAGCAATGAAGAAGAGGAGGCAGTGAGGAAGAAGAAGAGGCCCAAGACTCAGATGGGGGACCTCCTACTACACACGAAGACCGCCATGATCGGGCCACCATGGAAGCCTGCATGGCCAAGATTGAAGAAAACCAGGCCCATTTGAAACAGAAGTTTGAAGAGAACCAGGCCTATCTGAAACTAAAGTTCAAGAGAATGTCTCACACCCTAAAGGCCCTCCTGTCTATATGCAGGATAAGGGTGCGCCTCCGCCTTCGCCAGAGTCAGAGGACTAGTCACATGCTTGTAGTTGTTTTCCTATTTTCTTTGTGATAGCCTTGGTTAGGCTTAGTTTGAGTGTTAGTTTAGTAAGTGTTACAGCTTTTTAGTAATTAGCTCACAAGTATTCTCTGTAATAATTCATGTAATACTACACCATATGCATTGTGACAAATCTTGGTAAAATGTAATGCATGAAGCTTCTTTTGATTTTGAAATGTGTAGAATGTTTAGAAAAAAGGTGGATGATATTATCCTAATCTTACACGTGTTGCACCCTATGTTGTATATAGGGAATGCCTCCTAAAACCACTCGAAATATGGCACGTCTCCCACTTGGTGGATCAATTGACAAGGCACCTCCCCCGATCGATAGCCACACGGACCCCAGTTTAAGCCCGGGTATTGAGACAATGCCAGATTCACACCTGTCCACTGGCCCCACAAATGGGCCAACACCGAGTGCACCACCAGTTCTGGGTCAGAACTGTGCGTCTTCATCGATGCCACACATGCATCAGGCGGCCTCTCCCCCTGATAGGTTGAAGCAAATGATGCTCCTGATGCAGCAACAACAACAGTTTTTAGCTACTATAGTGGGGGCCATCGAACAGAACATTAATGCGGCCCCGTCGATGCCACCTGTATAGCCTACTGGGGCTATGCTTGCAAGTGGCCTATTTGAACGCTTTCAGCGCCTCCGTCCTCCCACTTTTGCGAGTACTCATAAACCCGAGGAGGCTGAGTATTAGTTGGATCGCATATCCAAGATGTTGAAGCCATTGCACTATGCTTAGGCAGAGCAAGTTGAGCTTATTATCTATATGTTTGAAAAGGAAGCTAGCCTTTGGTGAGATAGTATCCTACGAACCGTTTGTAACATCCCAGATTTTTGCCAACCTGGAATTAGACGTTCTTAGGCAATGGGTCGATCCTAACACCTTATTAACTTGTCAGAACTCAATCCCAAAGTCTAAAACCACGTTTGAACCCATTTCCTTCACAAATCCCACCCTTCACCACCTTGTTCTTTCAATTTTTCTAATTACTTTCACCCTAGACACTATCTTAAACTAGTTAAGTATTATAACTTGGATCACTTTATATACAAACTACAAAGGCCCAGGTACCACCTTAGACAGAAATTACTCAGGACTAAATCCTTTCGAAATTAAGCGAGAATTAGCCAGTGTTAAACTAGAGTACTTGTGAAATTAGCACCGATCACTTTAAATACGATCTGTAAGACCCAAAACTTGTAGAATCATTGACGCTACATTACCCTAAAATCTAGGATCAATCTCATTACCCAGTTGCTCTCGGGAGCACATTGAAACTCCATATTAGATGTGGACTGCACGTCGGAAGTCCGATTAACACGAAGTTAAGGAATTAAGACCGCCTTGCTGGGCTTGACAACCACCTCGGAGATCAAATCCAGACAGTATCCCAGTGCAATTCGCTTGAGTCCGGAGCGAGGAGTGTGAGAAACATGAAAATAATTCTAAAATAAATAAGGATTTATGAAATCTGGCATGTGATGCTTTCGGTTCAGTATTGAGCAATCTGACCGTCAGAATCAGGCCAGATTACACCCTCGGATCAGGGATATTTCCCTAAACATATCCATGTACTCGAAATCCCCGATCGTGATTTAGTGACCGTTGAACTGAAACTAGTCCGCCATTTGCGATCTGGAATCCCGACTGAAACGAAAACTTAACCATACCTAGATCCAGTGTTAGTGAGCTTAAGTCCGACCTTTGGCTCAAGGGGGCTGAAAAGGCCTAGCTATATGTCCTAGAGGGGGGGTGAATAGGACTATGCCAAATAAAACTTATAACAGCGGAATTAAAAAGAATATGATAGCCAAAATAAATCACAATGTAGGAAAGTAAAACAACCTCAAATTTTAGATCTTGAGAGGTTGATACAAATGTTGTTCTAAGGACAACCTTACACCAAAAACCAGAGTTTATGGTAGGACAACCTTATTTCTAGAAAGATCTTTGTATCAAATCTCAAACCAAAGAGGAATACAAAAACAAACACAAACTGAACTGAAATAAATTGAAATCACAAATGTATTGTTCTAGGGACAACCATACACCATAAAAATGGCAGGGCAACCTTGCTGGAACAACTTTAAAGGAAATTAAATATCAAGCTGATAAAGGAATAGCAGAAAATAAATTCTAAACTATTACAAAATTTCCACAATGCTTGAATTAAATGATTACAACATTCACCACCATACATACATCCCACAAATAAATAATTAAAGATTAGAAGTATAAATCATTCAACCACAACACAAGGGATTATAGTGGTTCGCCTGTGTGTTCACCAACTGTTAAATAACAGCCACACAGAATGCTACTCCACTCCTAATATCCTCACACAAGGGATATTAGCGTTCACTAACAAAATAGGTTTTCACAGGTTCACCCAAAACCTTTACAATTGTGTCTTTGTCTGTGGGCTTACACAATTAAATAAACCCCACTTCTGAGTTTTCCTGGCTCTCCTCAGATAACCAATACAACAATATTTTTCTGGCAAATCTTGAAAGAAACCATAACAGAAAGGAATTTACAATTAAATGTAAAATACCTGATTATCTCCTTCGTTGTAGCAGCCCGGTAGAACCAAGTCAGAGTAGATGATTGAATGTCCAAGTTCAATGTCCAGTACTCAATTACAATGGTTCTAGATCTAATAGATTTTAAATTAAACAAATAGGGCTTGCCTTAATTGATTTTGATTCCAAAGAAAGGGAATAACAATTCCTCTTATCAAATTAGATTGGAATAGCAGAAACAAAATCAATTAAAATAAGCTAAAGAAAGAGAATATTAAATAAGCACACTTAGCTTAGATGAAACACAGAATTATCTCTCAGAAGTTTGACGAAGATTGGCTTGAATGGATTAATTAATTAGATGAATTCTTCTGAGATTCGTGCTCTATTTATAGGTGAGCAGATCGCGTCTTCGACTGGTCTAGAGAGCTCTTCGACTAGTTGAAGAATTAACAGATATTTGAAAAATCGGGCGCGATAAGCTTTGACCGTTTTACGACTGGTCGAAGGTCTCCTTCGACTGGTCGTAGGTCACCTTCGACTGGTCGAAGAACCTGAATTTCATCGCTGGACTTTGAGTCGAAGACTTTCGACTGGTCGAAGATGCAGTCGACACTGTTCCTTCGACTAGTCGAACAGATTCCTGGACTAGTCGAAGCCTAACAGAAAATATCCGAATTTTGTAACAAACTCATGACTGATTGAAGAATTTCTTAGACTGGTCGAAGCAAAGCTAAGACTAATCGAAAAAAGCCTAGGACTAGTCGAAAAACAGACCAAACTCACGTAAAATAAACATCTGATTTATGTATCCAAAGTGACCTACTCCTAAGGTCAACCTAAGGTCAGTCAAACCTCAAACATGAAGTAGGGACATTGAAACATTAGGAACAAGTGACCTTGAAGTTTAAGCTTTGAAGTCTTGATGTAGTTCAATCTTGAAATCTTGATGTAGATCAACCTTGAAATCTTGATGTAGCTCAACCTTGAAAGTGTCTTGAGTTCTTTACGAACTACCTTGTACTCTTCTTGAAGTCTTGCATTCTTGAGTCATGTCTTGTGAGCAGTTCTTGCAGTCAAGGTTGATCTTTGTACTTGTGAGCTTTGCTTGTTGTGAGCTTTGCTTGTTCATGAATGTTGATCTTTGAGAGAGCTTCACTTATGCAAGTTATATAACAGTGATTTTGGCACCACAAATTTGACAACAGACAGAGATATAAACTATAGCACTTACAATCTCCCCCTTTGTCAAATTAGGGACAAAACACATAACCAAGATAAACATAAAGTAAAACAACTGGTTAAAGAAGTATGAACCAGTTAATATCAACTGGCTTACCTGCTAATCAATATTCAACATTCAACATTCAACCAGTTCATTTAACTAGTTCAAACATACTCCCCCTGAGTAACATAACCAATGCTACTCCTCTCACAATCACATCGTTAAGAACAAACCATTCTCCCCCTTTTTGTCACAATATTGACAAAGGAAACAACAATAAAGGAGAACTAAATAAAGGGATATATGAGTGTAAACATGAGATTATAGCAAAAACCAGAGATAGAGATACTAGCATAGTTTCACATAGAACAAATACCCAGCATAAAACAAAGATAGTATCCAACTCAAAATCAGTCAACCTAGTGCTAAGTTATAAAGTTATTATAGACAAGAAATCCCATATAAACTAATCAGAACCAGAACCATATGATGGAGCAGGAATAGAGGGATCAAGTTGGTGCATGCCTTTGTTCAATCGCCTAAGATAGTTACGCATGTACTTGAATTGTAAATCATGATCAACAAACATGTTTTCCATCTTTACATTTATATTCTCAACTTTATCTTCCAATGCACTCAGACGTACATCAACATCAGATGGTTCAAAATCTGGATCATTTGTTGAATCAGAATCCAGTTCCTCAAAAATGTCATCTATATTAATGTCATCACCAGCTTCTTCATGACCACCACCACCACCACCTTGTTCAGGAAGTAATTCCAGCTTCATCTTATTGATATTAGTATTGTTGAAAATCAGATGATGGATAGGTGCCTCATCAACCGGCATATCGACTAACATATGTGTCACTATGACCAAGATGGAGTCTAAACTAAAGAATGAAATGACAGATTAAGGATGGTAAACAAATTTGAGTACCACTGGCAATAGCATGGATAACACGAACCAAACGAGGTCAAGTCAGTTTTATTACCTGAACGAGAATACAGATTAGACACAAAGATTTTGTGGAGAACTCTATATTTGGGTAACAAATACCTTGCGGGAAGCGCATTCCCTTTTTGTGTCCATTGAACATTCATGTTGCACAAATCTCTAGTGAGCATGCGTTTTTCAGAAATTGAGGGTTTATCAGTTAGGTTATGGATAGGAATACCCTCATCATTCACAAGAATGTCCATAAGGGCTAAAATTAAATGACGATCAATGTCAAAAGGCCCTTCTCTAGTAGATATTTTAAAAGTTAAATCATCCTGTGAGAAAGCACTAATACATGCAAACATGGATTAGGCAATGGACCGGTATGCTGGCCCACCCCAATGTAATAAGTTAACCCAACCTACAGCTTCTAGCATAGGAAGGATGTCAAAAGGTGCAATATGATTGACATCAACAGGATGTTCAACAATAACTTTACGTAATCTAATGTCCCTAACATAAGATGGATCGTCATTGGAAATAAGAAGATGACGCTTAGTGATAATGGTCGATCTGGAGGAAGAAGAAGGACCATGGGAAGTAGTTTTTCTACCTCTAGAAGCCATTTGCAACAATGATAACAAGGAAATAAGAAGTGCAAAGGATTGAGAAGTGGGTTTACTCAAAACAGATTTTTCAAAATCCAAACCCCAAATCTCAATGAAATCCAAAATAGAAAGCTTTAGGCTAGAAAAGTAAACAATCTAGACACAAATCTGCAAAAAAAAACGTAATTGGAACACTAACCTTGAAGAACATGAACAATGGGTTCGACAAGTCGAAGCTCGGCTCCTTAGAGAGAAAAAACGGAATGAGGAAGAAAGCAAAATCCCCAAATCTTAAGTGATTCCCGAGATCTACGACTGGTCATGGATATCTACGACCGGTCGAAGTTCGACTGGTCGAGTATACTCACAACTGGTCGAAGAATGTCCAAAAATTCATATTTCTTGCAAATTATTCAAAAATTGGAATTCAACCTAGCAAATATATACACTATGATACAAGTAAGCATAAATAATTATTTTAAAATGCACATGCCAAGATCAAATTTCATCTTTTTGAACCTGCTTTTATCGAGAGGTTTTGTGAAAATGTCAGCTCGTTGATCTTCGGTAGGAATATATTCCAGAGATATAACTTTTTCTTCTACTAATTCCCGAATATAATGAAATCTAATGTCAATGTGCTTAGTACGAGAATGCTGAATAGGATTTCTTAAAATATTTATCGCACTGGAATTATCACAATGTAATAACATAGAATCTTGTTTAATTCCATAATCACTTAGCATTCGTTGCATCCAAACAAGCTATGTACATGCATTACCAGCTGCGATATACTCAGCTTCAGCTGTTGAAAGTGATATAGAATTTTGGTTCTTACTAAACCAGGAAACTAGACAATTTCCAATGTAAAAGCAACCACCACTGGTTGATTTTCAATCATCTAGATTACCAGCCCAGTCAGCATCCGAGTACCCAGCTAATTGGACATTAGTCTCATGAGGATACCAAAGACTGAGATTTACAGTACTTGCGACATATCTAATAATCCGCTTGACAGCAATCAAGTGAGATTCTTTTTTATCAGATTGATATCTTGCGCAAATACCAACCCTTAGAGAAATATCGGGTCTACTAGCAGTTAAATATAACAAACTACCAATCATACTCTGATAAAGTTTTGAATCAACATTTTTACCATTAGAGTCTTTTGAGAGTTTCAGGGTAGTACTCATAGGAGTATCGAAATTCTTGTCATTCTCAAATCCAAATCTCTTGATTAGATTCAAAGCATACTTAGATTGAGAAATGAATATTCCTTCAGGTTGTTGTTTACTTGCAATCCAAGGAAATAAGTCAATTCCCCAATTATGCTCATTTCGAACTGTGATTTCATCAAATCTGCAAACTCAGTAGTCAAGTTAGTACAAGTTGATCCATAAATGATATCATCAACATAAATCTGTACCATTAAGATATGATCATTATGTTTTTTAACAAACAGAGTTTTATCAACAGATCCCGTTTAAAAATTATGACTTAAAAGAAATTTTGTTAGTTTCTCATACCATGCCCTCGGTGCTTGTTTTAATCCATAAAGTGCCTTTTTAAGCCGATACACATGATCAATATTTTTGGGATCTTCAAAACCCATTAGTTGTTCAACATAGACTTCTTCATGTAAATCGCCATTTAGAAAAGCACTTTTCACATCCATTTGATAGATCTTTATCTTTCTAAAACATGCAATGGATATAAATAGTCTGATAGATTCAAGACGTGCTACTGGTGCAAAGGTTTCATCAAAATCAATTCCTTCAAATTGAGTATAACCTTGTACCACTAGTCTAGCCTTGTTTTTAATTATATTTCCACGCTCGTCAGACTTATTTTTGAAAATCCATTTTGTTCCAATGATGTGCTTATCTTTGGGTCTTGGTATGAGATACCAAACATCATTTCTTACGAATTGGTTGAGTTCTTCTTGCATCGCAACAATTCAGTTCTCATCAACAAGAGCTTCTTTTACGTTAGATGGTTCTATTTGGGATGTAAAATATACATAATTACATATATCCTCAAGTTGTCTACAGGTGCGAACACCGGTGAGAGAGTTTCTACGAATTTGTGTGGTTAGATGATCTTTAACAGTCCTCAACTCAGAATCAGTTTGATTTGATGAAGTATTGGGTTTATCAATGATTAGAACTTCATCATTATCTGAATTAGGGATTGGCGTGTTTAAGTGATCATCAATGACAACATTGATGGACTCTTGAATAACACCAGTTCTTTTGTTCAGAACCCTATAAGCTCGACTGTTTAAGGAATATTCTAGAAAAATCCCTTCATCACTCTTCGTATCGAATTTTCACGATCTCGTAAAATATAGCACTTGCTGCCAAAAACTCGAAAGTATTTGACAATAGACTTTTTATTGAACCACAATTCGTAAGCCGTTTTATTATTATCTTTGCTAGTGTAGACTCGGTTAATAATATAGCAAGCTGTGTTGACTGCTTCAGCCCAAAGATTTTTAGAGAGCTTCATGCTATTCAACATGACATTAGCCATTTCTTGAAGCACCCTATTCTTTCTTTCCACAATTCCATTTTGTTGTAGAGTTTTGGGAGCAGAGAATTCATGTAATATTCCTTGGTCGGTACAGAACTTCTCAAAACTGCTATTCTCAAATTCAGATCCATGATCACTACGAATCTTACTGATTCGAGAACATTTTTCAGTTTGAATCCTTTTGAGAACTTTTCTTACTTCTTCAAGGGTTTCAGATTTATCCCTTAAGAAGACTACCCATGTAAATCTAGTAAAGTCATCAAATATTACCAGGATATACTTTTTCCCACCACGACTTTCCGTTCTGGTAGGTCCTATTAGATACATGTGGAGGAGTTCGAGTGGTCTTGATGTGGCATTTGAATTCACCTTTTTGTGTGAGTTCCTTGTTTGTTTGCCTCTCTGGCACTCACCACATATTTTATCTAATTTTTGAAGTTTGGGTAAACCTCTTATAAGTTCTCGTTTGCTCAATCTATATAAATTTCGATAATGTACATGTCCAAGACGTTTATGTCATAAATCAGTCTCGTCTGTATGGACAATGTAACATGTTTGATTAGATGAGCTGGATTAGCTAATAATATAGCAATTTTCAGACGTTCTACGTCCAGTTAATATTACAGAACCCTTATTGTTTAGTATCTCACAGCTTTGATTAGAAAACCGAACACTATGGTTATTATCACATATTTGAGATATGCTAAGCAAGTTATGTTTTAAGCCTTCAACATATAAAACGTTTTAAAACATAGGAAGATTAAAAAGTTGAACCGTACCTTAGCCTATAATCTTGCAGTTGCTACCATCACCAAATGTGACTGAACCATCAGTCATATCTTTCAGATCCGTGAATAAAGCTTTGTCACCTGTCATATGCCTAGAGCATCCACTGTCTAGGTTTCACTTTGAATGACTTGTTGCTTTGAAAGCAGTGTGAGCAACCAAGCAGGCAACTTTAGGAACCCATTTCATAACTGTTTTGGGTTTAGGAACATTGTAACGCCCTAAAAATCGGGGGTCGAATATAACTCAACTCCCGAGTTCCAACGCATCACTTATGCAACATCAATAATGCTGATTAAATGTTGTCTGTGTTAGAACAATGAACATGAGTGAGATTATACCAAAAATAGTAATTCATACTCCAGATCATTTATATAAAGGCAAGCGGAAGACTGAACTACATATACATGTATGTAATGAAACAAAAATCATTTTTGTTCTCTAGAGTATGAATCTATCTGAGTTACCATATACATATGTTTGTTTTGTGAACAAAATGTCAAAAATGATCTAAGAAGTGATCCCTGCAAATCTCATCAGTGCGGCAGCCTAGTCGAAGCCGTCATAGTACTGCATATACGAGAACTCCTCCTGGTCCTCGTCATAATCGGGCTCCGTCTCCTGAGTCGTCGGCTCGTCTAAACCTGAGACAGAGTCTGGTTGGTGTGCGCAACACCGTCCCGTAACGTGGGAGTGAGTAGCTAACTCAGTGGAACAATAAAGCATAGGTTAACATGTTATCAACACAGTCAAGCAGTAATGATAAAGCAGTAAAATCAAACACTCCTAGCTACTCTTATTAATGCAAGTATGGATACAAGTATGATGGATGCCCTCACCACACCATCCCTCGTGCGACACCATCTCACGTTCGCGGCATGCTTTCATCCCTCAGTGCTCCACATCTTCCAGGCACATGCAATGCATGATGAGCATGATTACCGAGTTTTTAATTAGTCTACTTCAAACAGCAGGATTGGGAAGTATCATTCCCAAACATGATCCATTCTAGGGTCGTCAGTCCTAGTTAATTATCAGACGATGGTGTGTTTTCTAGGTCACTGCAGAGGCTGTCAGGGCTATTACGCACAAAGGTTGCCACTCCTCTATCACCTCTTAAACGATTCATCACAACACAGAAACAGGCCTAGTTCATACTCTATATACCGCAGCAAACCCTAAGGCGCACTGCGATTTCAGAGTATGCTCGAGGTCACTACAAAGGGCTGCTAGGGCTGTTACGCACAAAGGTTGCACCGCTCCCCCATCACCTTATCAATGTAGGCCGACAGCACGAATATAGTATCCCAACCACCATAATCGGCTCACGAGTTTAGTTGCTCACTGGTCACTACGGGGAGGCACGTGGCCTCAGCGTAGGCCGACAGCTCGACACGGTGTCCCATACCACCATGCCCGGCTCATGAATCTTAGCGGATCGAGGTACCATAGTTAACGGGATTCTCACTGGTAAGTTTGGTACCCTAGGTTCAAGCATTAGCGACCAAACATGGTAAACATACATAAGACACACGGGTTACTTGACGTGCTCGGCTAGCTCGAGCGCACAACAAGTTGAGCGATATGAAGCACAGAAGCACTTCGTGTGGCCAACCAATATCGTCAACCGAAGTGCGACACGAGTTCGCCAAACACATCATGTGTGGCGAGATGAATCTCAACCACGATCTCAAGTCTAGTACCGGATATCTGGACTATGGACATAGTCCCAAGCTCAATCAATTCTCAACCATAACATGTGGAGTAAAGCATGATAAACAAAGTAATTCAAGCACACTAGTAAGCATGTCATAAAGCATATTATAAAACATGTTATGAAACAAGTTACAAAGCATGTTAAAAAGCATGTTATAGAGCACTATACAAATAGGGATACAAACACATATATTTCATAAGTGAGTGGTTAGAGTAAACAACCACATGGAGGGAATCATACGTGTCTCTAAGGTAGTTGAGAACCCCATCTCAGCACTTACCTAAGGCACTAACATCTAAGCACTTACACCCACAAGCAATTTCACAAACACTTAGAGTGCACTATTTCAACATACATGACGTATGTTAGTAAAATATGTATTAGGGCTGTCCTTTTATCAAACTAGTATTTTATCCGTATATATCATATTCACACAGAAAATAATCATGATAATTACATCTCCAAAATTTATACATATGCGGTATTTTCTAGGATACACAATTTCAACATACATAGTGTATACAAGCAAACATGTATTACGGCGATTCCTTTCGCCAAATAGGTATTTTATCCATATACTATATAATCATACAACAATTAATCATGGCAAACACATTTCCAAAATGTGTACGTATACGGTATTTCTACGTATACCTAGAGTATGTAAAATTCCATATTTTGCATCTTTAATCGAAACAGGAAACGGAAAGCACTTTGTACATGTGCAAATACATGCAGATCATGAATCTATTATTATCTGACATTGAAAGCGTTGAAAAACGTAACCTATACACCAAAAGTCATCACCTTGCACCTTGGAATCACCACGGATCAGCAAGGTTTGGTGGGCTTCCGTATCCGGCAGTTTTATAGCCTAAAGAGTGAAACCGGTTAGCTATTTCATAACCTATAACCTTCATCCTCCCAAAAAGATCTAGGTTTAGGGTTTCTCACCTTAAAACGGAGTCGGTATCGCCGGGAAAGCATCAAGGAAGGGGTGGTGCAGCCCGTGTGGTGGTCGAAAGCAGTAGGAGGAAGATTCTCCCACAACTCTTAAGCTTTCTCTCTCTTTTTCCTCTCTTCTCCTTAGGGTTTTATCCCAAATTCGTATGGCTGTGAGAGAGGCTGCCCTAAGGTCCTTATATAGCCTAAAAACTCTCCGGAATAGAATTATTGTCAAGGTATACTTATATTATAAGCAAATCGGCGTTGTTCTAGCTCAAAAGAGGGTTTCTGGCGGCCCTCCTTGAGCCAAACGTCGGACTTAAGCTCTCTAACCTTGGATCTACGTGGGGTTATGTTTTCATCTCGGTCGGAATCCCAGATCACGCGTGGTGGACCATTTTCAGTTCAACGGTCAGTGGGCCTCGATCCGAAATTCCAAGTATATGTAAATGTTCCTGAAATTTTTCCTGATCCGAGGGTGTATTTGGGTTAGATTCTGACGGTCTGGTTGCTTATAAAATGTACGCAAGCGATACGTGCCAGATCACTATTCAAGATATTTATTTTGTAAAGAAAACAAAGGTTTTCACACTGCCTCGCTCCGGACTCGAGCGAACGGCCGTGGGACATCGTTTGAACTTGATTTCCGAGATGGTTGTCAAGCCCAGCGAGGCGGTCCTGATTCCTTAACTTCGTATTATTCGGACTCCCGATGTGCGGTTTAGACCTGATACGGAGTTTCAATTTGTTCCCGAGAGCAGTCGGGTAATGAGTTTGATCCTAGACTTTAGGGTAACCTAGCGTCAATGATCCTACAAGTTTTGGGTCTTGCAGATCGTATTTAAAGCGATTCCAATGGATTTCATGGCTAATCTAGTTTAGCACTTAGTTAACCTTGTTAAATTTCTAAAGGATTTAATCCTAAGTGATTTATGGTCGAGGTGGTACTCGAGGCACAGTACGGAAATTTTCAAGTCGTTACAAACATAGTTGGTCTTCTTTTGTTTATAGTTGTAAGAATGACCTATAGAGTTAGATTTTAAGACCTCCTTGAGTAAATCAACTATCTTTTCAACTAGTGGATTTCGTTTCTGATTAAAGTTGACATGGCTGCTTCTAGGTTTTTGAAAAATTTTTGAATTTCTAGAAAACCTTGATAAGTACTTTTCCCTTTTGAGTTTGAGGACTCTCCTTTAACAAACATAGGAGGAGTATACTTTTGTTTAGGAGATAAATTATTATCATAGCCCAACCCAGATAGATCGCCACATTTTCTTGATCCGGATAAAAGTTTTTCTAACTTTGGATCACCTTGGGCATATTTCCATGTGTCCTTTAGACTCAGAAGAGAAGATACTTCATTTTTTAGTTTCTCAATTTCAGATTTCAAATCAACAATTAGGGAGTTTTTGAATTCCAAGTCGCATTTTTATTTTTCAAAACAATCTGAAATTTGTGAATTTTCTAAGACAAGTGATTCAAAACATTCTTTGAGTTTAGAAAACTTTTCTTTTTAAAGTTTAAGTTTGACAGCAATTTTACAACTTTCCTTATATAGGACATTGTAAGCGTCTTGAAGATCATCTTCATTTTCACATTCACTACTTAGATTTTCTTCACTTGTTGAGTCATTATCTGAAAATGTGAATTTGGCTAGAGTCATAAGAGCTTTAACTTCATTGCCCGACTCAGTTTTAGAATCTTCTGATTCAGAAGAAGCTTCAGAATCAGATGATTCATCCCATGTAGCCAATATACCCTTCTTCTTGGGTTTGTCCTTTTTAGGACATCTATTTGCTAAGTGCCCATATTCTTGACAGTTGTAACATTGATTATCTTTCAAAGATTTTCAAGATTCGGGTCTAAACTTCTTTTTATCATTCGATTTTTGAAATCAACCCTTTTCTTGCTTTTGAAAATCTTGTAAAATTTCTTAGTTAAAAGAGTCATATCATCTTCTGAATCAGAATTTTCTTCTGAATTACATTTAGAAGATTTTAGTGCGATAGATTTACCTTTAGGAGCTTTAAAGTTTAACTCGTAGGTTTGTAGAGAACCAACTAGTTCTTCTACCCTCATATTATCCGTATCACGAAGTTCCTGGATCGCAGTTACTTTAGAATTGAACCGTTCAGGAAGTGAGCGTAATATCTTTGCACACACTTTACTTTCTGGGATTTTATCGTCAAGACCCTACATTGAGTTTACAATGTCATTCAATCTAGTGTAAAAGTCCATAAACATTTCATTTTCCTCCATATGAATTTCTTCAAATCTAGTTGTGAGGAATTGGACTTTAGATTTTTTGACAATTGTAGTACCCTCGTGTGTCATTTCTAATATATCCCAAGCTTGCTTTCCAGTATCACAGGAAATGATTCTTTTAAACTCGTCCGGTGATAGTGCGCAAGTGATTGCATTTAGTGCTTTAGCATTTGCACTACTCTCACTTTTCTGAAGTGTGGTCCATTGGTAATATGGTGTGACTTTCATAGATTTTGAACCGTCAACCCCAGTAACTTCCATGATAGGAGGATTCCATTCAGTCACTGTAGCTTGCCACACACTCTCATCCATTGATTTGAGGAAGATCCTCATTTTGGCTTTCCAATAGGCATAGTTGGAGCCATCAAAGGGTGGAGGCCTAGTGACTGAAAGGCTATCAAAATTTGACATCTTAAATAGCTTAAATCGTTAGCTCAGGAATTAAATCCAAGAATTAAAAAGAGCGATTAGGCTCCGATACCACTTAAAAAGGCCTAGTTATATGTCCTAGAGGGGGGGTGAATAGGACTATGCCAAATAAAACTTATAATAGCGGAATTAAAAAGAATATGATAGCCAAAATAAATCACAATACAGGAAAGTAAAACAACCTCAAAATTTAGATCTTGAGAGGTTGATACAAATGTTGTTCTAAGGACAACCTTACACCAAAAACCAGAGTTTATGGTAGGACAACCTTATTTCTAGAAAGATCTTTGTATCAAATCTCAAACCAAAGAGGAATACAGAAATAAACACAAACTGAACTGAAATAAATTGAAATCACAAATGTATTGTTCTAGGGACAGCCATACACCATAAAAATGGCAGGGCAACCATGCTAGAACAACTTTAAAGGAAATTGAATATCAAGCTGATAAAGGAATAGCAGAAAATAAATTCTAAACTATTACAAAATTCCCATAATGCTTGAATTAATGATTACAACATTCACCACCATACATACATCCCACAAATAAATAATTAAAGATTGGAAGTATAAATCATTCAACCACAACACAAGGGATAATAGTGGTTCGCCTGTGTGTTCACCAACTGTTAAACAACAGCCACACAGAATGCTACTCCACTCCTAATATCCTCACACAGGGGATATTAGCGTTCACTAACAAAATAGGTTTTCACAGGTTCACCCAAAACCTTTACAATTGTGTCTTTGTCTGTGGGCTTACACAATTAAAAAAACCCCACTTCTGAGTTTTCCTGGCTCTCCTCAGATAACCAATACAACAAGATTTTTCTGGCAAATCTTGAAAGAAACCATAACAGAAAAGAATTTACAATTAAATGTAAAATACCTGATTATCTCCTTCGTTGTAGCAGCCCGGTAGAACCAAGTCAGAGTAGATGATTGAATGTCCAAGTTCAATGTCCAGTACTCAATTACAATGGTTCTAGATCTAATAGATTTTAAATTAAACCAAATAGGGCTTGCCTTAATTGATTTTGATTCCAAAGAAAGGGAATAACAATTCCTCTTATCAAATTAGATTGGAATAGCAGAAACAAAATCAATTAAATAAAGCTAAAGAAAGAGAATATTAAATAAGCACACTTAGCTTAGATGGAGCACAGAATTATCTCTCAGAAGTTTGACGAAGATTGGCTTGAATGGATTAATTAATTAGATGAATTCTTTTGAGATTCGTGCTCTATTTATAGGTGAGCAGATCGCGTCTTCGACTGGTCTAGGGAGCTCTTCGACTAGTCGAAGAATTAACAGATATTTGAAAAATCGGGCGCGATAAGCTTTGACCGTTTTACGACTAGTTGAAGGTCTCCTTCGACTGGTCGTAGGTCACCTTCGACTGGTCGAAGGTCTCCTTCGACTGGTTGAACAACCTGAATTTCATCGCTGGACTTTGAGTCGAAGACTTTCGACTGGTCAAAGATGCAGTCGACAATGTTCCTTCGACTGGTCGAACAGATTCCTGGACTAGTCGAAGCCTAAAAGAAAATATCCAAATTTTGTAACAAACTCACGACTGATCGAGATATTTCTTAGACTGGTCGAAGCAAAGCTAAGACTAGTTGAAGAAAGCCTAGGACTAGTCGAAGAAAGCCTAGGACTAGTCGAAGAACATACCAAACTCACGTAAAATAAATATCTGACTTATGTATCTAAAGTGACCTACTCCTAAGGTCAACCTAAGGTCAGTCAAACCTCACACATGAAGTAGGGACATTGAAACATTAGGAACAAGTGACCTTGAAGTTTAAGATTTGAAGTCTTGATGTAGTTCAATCTTGAAATCTTGATGTAGCTCAACCTTGAAATCTTGATGTAGCTCAACCTTGAAAGTGTCTTGAGTTCTTTACGAACTGCCTTGTACTCTTCTTGAAGTCTTGCATTCTTGAGTCATGTCTTGTGAGCAGTTCTTGCAGTCAAGGTTGATCTTTATACTTGTGAGCTTTGCTTGTTGTGAGCTTTGCTTGTTCATGAATGTTGATCTTTGAGAGAGCTTCACTTATGCAAGTTATATAACAATGATTTGGCACCACAAATTTGACAACAGACAGGGATATAAACTATAGCACTTACAGGGGCCCGCCAAAAGTCCTCCGTTGAGCTGAAACTGGCCCACTTTGGTTATAACCTAAGTATACCTTGACCTTAAGTCCGTTTTAGTGACTTTTTAGGCTATATAAGGACCTTAAAACCCTCTCTCATTCAGCCATACGAATTTGAGAAAAAAACCCTAGGAGAAGAGAGAGAAAGTATGGGAGTTGTGGGAGCATCTCCCTGCCACCTGATCCTGCCGCTCTGCAAGCTTAACCACTCCATTCTAATCGCTTTCCTGGCGATTCCGGCTCCGTTCCTAGGTAAGAAAACCTAACCCTAACCTGTTTTAGAGTTCTAGGTAGTGTATCTTGTGGAATAGCTAACCTATTCCCTATTGTAGGTTACCAAATCACCGTAGACAAAGGCGTTGGGTTCAAACTGGTTTCGGTTCAAGCTTACCGACAAAAGGTGAGGACTTTAGACATATAGGTTATGGTTTTCAATGCTTTCAAAGTCAGATAATGATAGATTCATGATCTGCATGCAATTGCACATGTACAAAGTGCTGTCCGTTTCGTGTTTCGGTTATACGTTAACTATGTTGAATATACTGTATTCTCTGTATTTGTAGAAAATACTGTATACATACAAATTTTGAAAGTATGTTAGCCATGATTAATTACTGTATGAATATGCTATATATATGTATAAAACTCACTCGGCGAAAGGATTCGCCCTAATACATGTTTTTGCTAGTATACGTTATGTATGTAAAAAAGGGTGTATTCTAAGTGTTTGTGAAAATGACCGAATGAATATAGAATACGCATTCATGCTTGCCATGACTGATTTTCATGGATACATGATTGTTGTATAGGCAACACCCCTTTGACGAAAGGATTTGCCCTAAATCACGCCACGGCCAATATAAAACGTGTAGCCCAAGTGTTTGTGGAAATGACTGAATGAACATGGAACTTGGATTCCTACTTGCCATGACTATCCATCGTGGGTGCACGCATGTTATAATTGTGGCAATTCCCTAGTGAAAGGATTTGGCCTTATACCTATGTGATCAATATACTTCATGTATGTTGATGTATGTAGTTTAAAGTGTTTGTTGAAATGTCTGAATGAGTAGTAGTTAGTAAATTGTAATGTATAAGGGTGTTGAGATAGGATTCTCAGCTACCTTAGAGATGTATATGATTTCCTCCATGTTGCTTGTTTAAATTAACCGCTTACTTATGAAATATAGGTGTTTGTATTTTCTGTTTATATTGTGCTTTATTACATGTTTTATGACATGCTTGTCAACATGCTTGAATTACTTTGTTTATTCTGCTTTACTTTACATGCTTCTGGTCATGGATTGATTGTGTTTGGGGCTATGATTATAGTCCAGGCAATCGGTAACAGGATTGAATTCGTGGCTGAGATTCATTTGCCACGTGAGATATGTTCGACGAACCCGAGTCGTACTTCGGTTGGCGACAGTGGTTGGCCACACGAAGTGCTTATGCACTTCATATCATTCAACTTGTTGTGCGCCCGAGCTAGCCGAGCTCGTCAAGCAACCCGATCTGTCTTATGTATGTTCGCCATGTTTGGACGCTACTGCTTGAACCTAGGGTACCTAACTTACCAGTGAAATCCCTCTAAACATGGTACCTTGATCCGCTAAGACTCATGAGCCGGGCATAGTGGTATGGGACACTGTGGTTGACCTGTCAGCATACGCTGGGGCCATGTGTCTCCCCGTAGTGTCTATTGAGCAACCAGACTCGTGAGCCGAATACGGTGGTATGGGACACTGTATTCGAGCTGTCGGCCTACACTGATTGGTGACGAGCCCTTTGTAGTGACCTCGAGCATACTCTGAATTTGCGGTGAGACAATGAGTTTTGCCGCAATGTATAGAGTATGAACTAGGCCTGTATCAATTTAGTGATGAACCGTTAAAAAGGTGATGGGGGAGTGGTGTAATGATTGCGTGTAATAGCCCTGGCAGCCTTTGCAGCGCCCTAGAACCACACTATCGTATGAGATTATCTAGGTTTGATGACCCTAGAATGGATCATGTTTGGGAATGATACAAGGGAGGTACCTCAGTTTTCCAATCCTGCTGTTTGAAATGGACTAATAACAACTCGGTAATCATACTCATCATCGCACTACATGTGCCTGGAAGATGTGGAGCACTGAGGAATGAAAGCATGCCGCAAAAACGTAAGATGGTGTCGCATGAGGGAGTATGTCGGTGAGGGCATGCATCATGACTGCATTCATACTTGCATTAATAAGAGTAGTTAGGGGTGTTTGATTGTACTGCTTTATCATTACTGCTTGACTGAATTGATAACATGTTAACCTATGCTTTATTGTTCCACTGAGTTGATCACTCACTCCCACGTTAAGGGACGGTGCTTGCAACATCAACCAGACAGTCTTAGCTGCAGGTGATGGCGATGCTTGTGAGGTGGAGCCGGACCTTTGCATTGACAATGATGCTTGCTCGTATTGGCTGTTTTCTGGCGGCTTCATGTGAGTCGTGTCTTGATTGATGGGGTTACAGGGAAGTCGACTAGATGACCTTACACAATTTGGTATAATTTGGAATTATATTTGTAATTCATTAACCTGGTAACATTATCACACTCTGGAGACTTACCATAGCTTATATATTTATCACAATCTTCCGCTTGCAAATTTATCTGTCTCTGGAGTATGATATGCTGTTTTGGTATAATCTCATTCATGTTTCAATGCTCTCATCATAATCATCATTATTTGTGTTGCATAAGTGATGCGTTGGAACTCGGGAGCTGAGCTTTGCTCGACCCCTGATTTTCAGGGCGTTACACCGTTCCCGCAGGATTCGTGTGAACATGGGACAAGTTCAAAAACTGTTTTCATGAGAAGTACTTTCCCCTCACTTACCGTAATGAAAAGGAGGGTGAATTTCTCTGCCTCTGACAAGGTGGAATGACCGTAGCAGAATACGAGAACTGTTTCACAGAGCTGGCCAGATACGCTCCATTGATCCTAACAAATGAGTCGATGAGAATGCAATGATTTTCAGAAGGACTGCAGGCTGATATCTGCACCAAGATGTGTTGCGCTAGCATTTTCAACTACGCCGAGCTAGTGAAAATGTCCCTGTGAGCTGAGCAGGATGGTGAAAGAGTGTCTCGAACCCGTGTGCCAATGTGCCTAAGGCCTCTTCCTGAATTACAGAACCGTTCGTTTCTCGGCAAGAGGCCGCGAGTGAATTCATTGCCCAGACAAATGGCTTCGCCGACCCAGTAGAGGCGATCTGATCTTTGATGCACCTATTGTAACAAGATGGGCCATACAGAACCCTTTTGTTTTACCAAGATGAGGGACAACGGCTTTATGCCGCCTAAGAAGATCGACCGCTAGCCACCACTAGTTATTTCGGCTCCACCTC
Source organism: Magnolia officinalis (assembly GCA_021015155.1). Lineage (NCBI taxonomy): Eukaryota > Viridiplantae > Streptophyta > Magnoliopsida > Magnoliales > Magnoliaceae > Magnolia > Magnolia officinalis. The sequence goes on from JAJHSJ010000001.1 coordinate 51,090,789, forward strand.
TACCTCGATACAGGCCGCCTCAATGACCTATGGCAACGTAACCCATTCGTCCTCAACAAGCTCGAGTACATGCCCTCGCAGCCGAAGCGTCTGAATCTGCAGTTGCAGTATCGCTAACCTTTGAAGTCACTGCCCATATTCAAGGTATACCAATTTTTTTGTTGGTGGACACTATGTCCACTATATCAATGATAACATACTCTATAGTCAAGCGATTAGGGTTGAGCACTACCCCTATGGTTGGGGTGAGAGTCATCGCAGCAGAAGGAACCATCACAGACGCCACTAAGCTTTGTAAGAGTTGCCCGATAAACTTAGGGAGCAGAGTGGTGTGCATTGACCTGATTGTCACTACGATATATCATTACGATGTCATCCTCAGCATGGATTGGCTCACTGAAATGAAGGCAGAGATTCACTGCGAAACCAGATTGGTGACAGCCCATGGGCCCGAGGGCACGACCTTCACTTTCCCAGTTCAGGTCAGTTGGCCCTACCGCATTAGTTGTTACACTTCCCTATTGGAAAATTGTGGTAGTCCGTCACTTGAGGACACGCCTGTAGTCCAAGATTTCACGGACATGTTCAGAACGATACCTGGACTACCTCCTCAGCGCGAAATCGATTTTACCATCGACCTTGTGCCTAGCGCAACACCTATCTCTTTACCGACGTACCGTATGCCTCCGTGTGAAATAGAGGAACTAAGGAAGTAGATTGATGATTTGTTAGATTTGGGTTTCATACGACCGAGCATATCTCCTTGGGGAGCACCTGTGTTGTTTGTAAAGAAGAAGGACGGATCGCTGCGGTTGTGTATTGATAATCACAGACTAAATCACGTCGTGGACAAGAATAAGTATCCTCTGCCCAGGATAGATGACCTATTGGACCAGTCAAAGGGGCGCAGTATTTCTCTAAGATAAACTTGCAGTCCGGGTATCATCAGTTGCGCGTCAGGAATGAAGACGTACAGAAAACAGCATTCAGAACCAGCTTCGGCACTACGAGTTCCTCGTGATGCTGTTTGGACTTATAATGCACCAGCCGTATTCATGAATCTTATGAACCGAGTGTTTCGGCCGTATCTGTACCGATTTATCATCGTATTTATATATGACATTCTGATATACTCCAAGAGTCGGATAGATCACAAAGAACACCTGCGAGCAGTCTTTGATACTCTCAGGAAGAATCAGCTATTTGCACAATACCGAAAATGCGACTTCTGGAAGGAAGAAGTCAAGTTCGTGGGACATGTAGTTTCTAAGGAAGGAATCACCGTGGACCTTACCAAGGTGACCGCGGTGCAGGATTGAGAGCAGTCTGGTTCAGTAACAGAAGTGAGGAGTTTCCCTGGACTTGCTGGCTATTATCATCGATTCATTAAGAACTTCTCCAAGATAGCCCGACCGTTGTCTCAACTCACTCGAAAAGATCTTAAGTTTGCTTGGAACGAGAAAGAAGAAGCAGCCTTTTAGGAATTAAAGGACAAGCTGACATCCACACCCGTGCTTGTACTGCCAGAGCAAGGGGTCAAATATACTATAAACACCGACACATCTCGAGTTGGTTTGGGATGTGTACTTATGCAGAAGAATAGGGTGATCGCCTATACCTCACGACAGTTGAGGAAACATGAAGAAAATTACCCCACTCACGACTTGGAATTGGTGGCAGTCATCTTCGCATTAAAGCATTGAAGACACTACCTTTAAGGAGAGGAGTTCGGACTCTTTTGCGACCACAAAAGCCTCAAGTACATCTTTACACAGAGGGACCTGAATATGGGGCAACTTTGTTAGATGGAGACCTTGAAAGACTTTAAGTTTGAGGTCTCCTACCATCTTGGTAAGGCCAACCTTGTGGCCGATGCGTTGAGCCACAAGAAAACTATAGAATTTAAGAGTGGAATATGGTGGAATTCATGCGAGATTTTGAACTGAAGCTGACAGTGGAGGAGCCATTTGAGAGCGTCACACACTTCCACTTGCAGCCACTTATTAATGACCGAATCATTGTGGCTCAAAAGGAAGATGAGCTACTGGTGGAAATGAGAGACCGTACGAGCAACAGTGAAGAATCCAAATGGAGGATTGGCTTAGATGGAGGTTTGTGATATCATGGCCGCTAATGCGTCCCGAACCATCACGACCTGAGGAGAGAAGTCTTAGAGGCCGCCCACAATTCAAATATGGCGATGCATCTAGGCAATACGAAGATGTATCGAGACATGAAAAGTTTGTACTAGTGGGACAACATGAAGGCCCAGAAAGCAGATTATGTATCCTGTTGTCTCACAGCCAGTAAGTCAAGGCCGAGCATCGCCGACCCTCTGGTTTACTTTAACCCATGCCCATAGCTGAATGGAAGTGAGATTTCATATCTATAGATTTCATTTCTGGGTTACCAAAGACGAGAGAGGGGCATGACTCCATTTGGGTGATTGTGGACCAGTTGACAAAATCGGCCCATTTCCTCCCGATTAAAATTTCTAACTTGGCAGATGATCTAGCCAAGCTGTACATCAAGGAGATAGTATGACTGCGTAGAGTTCCTATGGAAATTGTGTCAGACCGAGACACACGATTCACGTCCATTTTCTGGACTTGAATCTAAGAAGAAATGGGAGTGAAACTGAAGTTCAGTACCGCGTTCCACCCACAGACCGATGGGCAGACGGAACGAGTAAATCAGATACTTAAAGACATGTTGTAAGCATGCGTGCTTGATTTCAAGGACAGTTGGAATGACTGTCTCCCCTATGCCGAGTTTTCTTATAACAACAGCTTCCAAGCAAGCATTAGCATGGCTCCTTACGAAGCCCTGTATGGACGCCCATGTCAAGCTCCACATTGTTGGGCAGAAGTTGGCGAGAAGAGCTTGGTTGGCCCAGACTTGGTTCAGGCAATCTCAGAGAAGATCGATATTATCAGGCGTCGACTCCTTGTAGCTCAAAGTAGACAGAAGAGTTACGCTGATACGAGGCGGAGACAGTTTGAATTTGAAGTCGGGGACCATGTATTCCTGAAAGTTTCTCCAATGAAGGGAGTCCTTCATTTTGGCAAGAAAGGGAAACTCACGCCGAGATTCATTGGCACATTCTAGATTCTAGAACGAGTGGGTGTGGTAGCTTACCGTCTCGCCTTGCCACACCACTCGCAGGCGTGCACAACGTGTTTTACATATCGATGCTAAAGAAATATGTTCCTAACTCCACCCATATTATCAAATGGGAACAAGTACAACTAAGTGAAGATGCTACTTATGTATTGCGGCCCACACGTGTTCTAGATAGTAAGGAACAAGTGCTACACAGCAAAGTTATCCCAGTCGTAAAGGTGTTATAGACACACCACACTGAGGAAGAGGCTACTTGGGAAACGGAAGCCAAAGTCCGTAAGAACTACCCTCAAATCCTCGAGGAGTACGAGAAGGTACTAATTTTGGGGATGAAATTTTTCTTTAGGGGGGTAGATTGTAACGTCTCGGAAAATCCGTACAAAAACCCGAGTACCACTTCAAGCAGAAATACCTAAGCACCGTATCTCGTCGTAATTAAGGCAAAACGTGGTTAAGTGCTAAACTAAATAATCGGTGGATTTAGCTCGAACCACTATTTTCATAAATAACAAGACCTAAAACCATTAATACCACTGACTCAACACTACATAAAGACCTAGGTGAAATCCTAAGAGCCTGTCGCTCTTGGGAGTACATTGAAACTCCGTATCGGACCTTGCCTGCACATCGAGAATCCGATGACCGCAAAACCATAGGGTTATGTAGCATTGCCCTCCTCTCAACCAATCACAAGCCACCACATCATCATTTACTCTCCAAAGTCCTTAGAGTTACCAAAATGCTATCCTAAAAAGCTATAAATAGCCTTCACTTCTCTTCATTTCTCATCAACAATCAAAGGAAAAGACCAACTAACTACCAAGAAAACACTATCAAAAGAAGGAGGGGAAGAAAGATAGAGAGTGAGCAAGTGAGAGTGAGGACGTTTTGAGTTCTCAAGCCTCTATCCTTCTAGCCTCCTCATCCATCCCTTAGCATACTCACCTCCATTTGAGTTAAACTTCCTAACCATAGCACACTAAGACATCCAAGCCGATGCAAGCCAAAAGTCACACAATCATCATACTTCTTATCGCATCATTACTTTCTTTCGTAACCCCCTTGCTCCTCTAGACTTCCATTGAACGCATGCTCTGTGACTTGCCTGAACCCTGGATCCTGTCACATCAAAAATTTATGGCAACCTAGTCCATATTCCATCATCGTTTGTCTAAAATCTTTCTAAACACTCTTTGGACGTATGCTCTGTGGCTTGTTGAATTTTTGGACCTTGCTACATCAGAAATCCGAGTTTGCCTAGTCCCATCTAATCTACCTTCTATCCCTTAAGAGTATTTTACCACACGAAGTAGAGACCGTACATCCGTATGGACAGAGAGGGTTCTTAACACCTTCCCTCTTTGTAACTGAGGTCCCTTAGAATCTTACAACCGCATATCAGGAGTCAATTTAAAGTAAGAGAATCTACAGATTCTCTAACTTTACGTATTCTGCAGGTTCTAGCTAACTGCGGGATTTCGAGTTAAGTGGCTAATGGCGACTCAAAGTCTACTTTGCATCAACAATTCAAATCAGTTTGATAACCCCCATCATCGTGCCCCACAAATAATAAAATCAACGTGGGCGCCGATTTCCAGCATTCACAGTATCATAATTAGTGATTCAAATATTTATTGTAGACGTAATGCGCTTTGTGTAGTGGGCCTCTTTGTCGACGTGTAATTTCATGGGTTTGGGTAGTGGTGCATAAATCGATGTAAGTAATTCGCAATAGGTGTTACATCACTTCCGAGATTGGATGTCGCAAATAGTTATTCCATGAATAAATCGTGTCACATAATTCATTCAACTCATGTGTTGTGCCGCCTCGAGGTGTTCACGTAAATCCACGGTAGTGTAGTACACATCGGTGAATCTCTGTAATTATGGGATGTGGGGCGAGTCGGGTTTTCTATGAATTATATTCCACATTGTGATGATCACTACGTATGATGAGCCACACACACTTTACTAGGCATGCATTCATATCTATATTGATTGCGCTTACTGATACCTCTCGTAGTGGTGGAGTACGAGACGTATCAGTACCCTTACATTACTTTTATGAATCTCTTGAATTATTGTTAACCTTAAAGGATAACTATCACTATAAGTAGGGCATTAACCGTCTCCAACCGTACAGATGATGCAAGTGATGTATAGATTGAAGACCTAGAGGACCATCTCCCTATGGAAGATTATACTGAATGAATAAGAAGATACTTTTATGATTTATTTTTATATTTTCACTGCAAACTCGATAATGTAATAAGCTCTCATTAAGAGAGTATTAGAAGTTTTGAATTTACACTTTACTTTTATGGAATAATAAATATGGTTGATTTTACTCTCGTGAATGTAACTGGATGTGATCTAAATAAACAAATAAATATATGATGCGATTTTGAAGCATCCAATTCATTCAATTATTAACACCCAATTTTCTTAGGCACAAGTTTAAACTCTGGCAGTGAAAATTCGGGATGTTACGACTAGAGATGCCATATGCTCTGTAATGGCCTAAAAAAGAAGTCATGATCACTTTTTTAGCAGGTAGCGATTCTTCTTGCAACACACGATAAAGTATGAATGGTTGCATATACGTGAAGCTATAAAAAAAGAATTCTAACACTCATGATTAGCTAAAGCGATGATCAACAAAGACATATGGCGTAACATGATTGGCCACATGTATCTAAAAGGAGGTTGTTGGGTTATCTCAAGATAGAAAAACAATCAACTATGTTTTCTGAACAATTCGTTGATTAAAGAAGATCTTACAAACTCGTCTTAAGTTAAAATTATAATTGGCCATGTCTTTTTATTGGCCAATCAATCAAGAGAAGATATCAGAGACCGATTCTAATACGTGTCTCTATTGAATCGCATTATACATATATAATTTCAACAGAGAATAAAGAGCTCAAGGCCCATGTCACTATAATACAACACAACATTACTTTTTCAATATAACATTGTCTATACGCCATCCGTCATGGACACTTATCATTATTATTATTATTATTATTATTGACGGACACTTATCATTATTATTATTATTATTCTTATTATTATTCAATCTAACTCCTCCATTGTTGAGTCAATGCAATGCTACAAAAACAATCCGAATTGAGTAGATTATAATGAGATAGTTCGGTAGACTATGTCCACGATCATGTCGTTGGACCTAAGAAGATCTCTAAGTCTCTATCGGATGGCTAGCAGGGTCATCTTGCCAAATGGCTAGAGATTTCGATCGACCATCTCGCCATGAAGTTTGACTAAGCCACGAATAGGTCACCGTTTAATTATATCTGCTTCACCATGGAGCTTAGTCGAGCGACGAACATGTGATCATCCAATGACAACCTTACTGTAACGCCCTGAAATTCGAGGGTCGAGTAGAAACTCACTCTCAAGTTCCAAAACATCACTTATGCAACATAGATAATGATGATTAAATGTTGTCTGTGTTAGTGCAATAAACATGAGTGAGATTATACCAAAACAATAATTCATACTCCAGATCAATTGCATAAAGGCAAGTGGAAGACTGAAACTATATATATATATATATATATATATTATATATATATATATATATATATATATATGTATGCATGTAAAAGAAACAAAACCATCTCAATCTCTAGAGTATGAACCCAACCGAGTCACCATATACATGTATCTGTTTTACGATCAAAATGTCAAAAGTACAACTAAAGAAGTAAGCCCTGTAAATTTCGTCGATCCAGGCAGTCTAGGCAAAGCCACCAACATATTGCATATACGAGAACTCGTCCTGGTCCTCATCGTAGTCCGGCTCAGCCTCCTGAGTCGTCACCTCATCTGTACCTAAGATAGAGTCTGGTTGGTATGTACAACACCGTCCCATAACGTGGGAGTGAGTAGCTAACTCAATAGAACAATAAAGCATAGGTTAACATGTTATCAATGCAGTCAAGCAATAATGATAAAGCAGTACAATCAAACACTCCTAACTACTCTTATTAATGTAAGTATGAATGCAGTCATGATGCATATCCTCACCACATACTCCCTCATGCGACATCATCTTACGTTCGCTGCATGCTTTCATTCCTCAGTGCTCCACATCTTCCAGGCACATGCAGTGCGACGATGAGCATGATTACCGAGTTGTTATTAGTCCATTTCAAACAGCAGGATTGGAAAACTAAGGTACCTCCCTTGTATCATTCCCAAACATCATCCATTCTAGGGTCGTCAAACCTAGATAATCTCATATGATAGTGTGGTTCTAGGGCGCTGCAAAGGCGGTCAGGGCTGTTACATGCATTCGTTACACCACTCCCCCATCACCTTTTTAACGGTTCATCACTAAATTGATACAGGCCTAGTTCATACTCTATACACCACGGAAAAACTCGTCGCCTCACCGCAAATTAAAGTATGCTCGAGGTCACTACAAAGGGCTCGTCACTAATCAGTGTAAGCCGACAGCTCGAATACAGTGTCCCATACCACCGTATTCGGTTCACGAGTCAAGGTTGCTCACTGGTCACTACGGGGAGGCACGTGGCCCCAGCGTAGGCCGACAGCTCGACCACGGTGTCCCATACCACCATGCCCAGCTCATGAGTCTTAGCGGATCGAGGTACCATGGTTAACGGGATTTCACTGGTAAGTTTGGTACCCTAGGTTCAAGCAGTAGCGTCCAAACATGGTGAACATACATTAGACATATCGGGTTACTTGACGAGCCTGACTAGCTCGAGCGCACAATCAACTGAACGACATGAAGTGCATAAGCACTTCGCATGGCCTAACCACTGTCGCCAATTGAAGTACGACTCGGGTTCATCAAACACATCCTACGTGGCGAAATAAATCTCAACCACGAACTCAAGTCTGGTACCGATTGTCTGGACTATAATCATAGTCTCAAACGTAATCAATCCTTATTCAGAGCATGTGGAGTAAAGCATAATAAACAAAGTAATTCAAGCATGTTAACAAACATGTCATAAAACATGTTACAAAGCACCATATAAACAGGAAATACAAACACATATATTTCATAAGTAAGCGGTTAAATTAAACAACCAACATGGAGGAAATCATATACGTCTCTAAGGTAGTTGAGAATCCCATCTCAACACCTACCTAAGGCATCATCATCCAAGCACTTACTCTCACAAGAATTTTCACAAACACTTAGAATACACTATTTCCACATACATAGTGTATATTAGCAAAACATGTATTAGGGAGAGCCCTTTCGCCAAGAAAGTATTTTACACATATATAATATGTTCATACAGCAAATAATCATGGCAAACACATTTCCAAAATTTATACGTATACGTACTTTCTACAAATACCTAGAATACACAAAATTTCATATTCTTCGTATCTAATCGAAACGGAAAACAGACAGCACTTTGTACATGTGCAATTGCATGCAGATCATAAATCTATCATTATCTAACATTGAAAGCATTGAAAACCATAACCTATCCACCTAAAGTCCGCACCTTTCGTCGTAGAATCGCAACGAATCAGATAGGTTTGCTAAGCTTCCGTATTTGGCAGTTTGGTAACCTATAGACTGAAACAGGTTAGCTATTTCATAACCTACAACCATCACAACCCCAAAACATATTAGGGTTAGGGTTTCTTACCTAGAAACAAGGTCGAAAGTGATGAGAATGAAGTGGTAAAGCTTGTGTAGCGGCAGGAAGAAAGGGTAGGAAGAATCCTCCCACAACTCTCTAACTTTCTCTCTCTTTCTCTCCTCTCCTAGGGTTTTTTCTCAAATTCGTATGGCTGAATGAGAGAGGGTTCTAAGGTCCTTATATAGCCTAAAAACACACCGAAATAGACTTATGGTGAAGGTATACATAGGTTATAACCAAAGTAAGCTTGTTCCAGCTCAACGAAGCACTTCTGGCGGGCCCCCTTGAGCCAAAGGTCGGACTTAAGCTCACAGACTGTGGATCTAGGTGGAGTTAAGTTTACGTTTCAGTCGGATTCCCAGATCACGCGTGGCGGACCAGTTTCAGTTCAACGGTCAGTGCAACTCGATCAGGGATTTCAAGTACACTGTCATGTATATGAAATTTTTCCTGATCCGAGGGTGTATTTGGGTCAGATTCTGACGGTCTGGTTGCTTACAAATTGTCCACAAGCGACACGTGCCAGATTTCATAAATTTGTATTTTACCTTTAATTAATTTCACATTTCTCACACTCTTCACTCCAGGCTCAAGCGAATAACCGTGGGACACTGTCTAAATTTGATCTTCGAGATGGTTGTCAAGCCCAGCAAGACGGTCCTAAGTCTATAACTTCCTATCATTCGGACTTTCGATGTGCGGTCCAGATCTGATATGGAGTTTCAATGTGCTCCCGAGAGCAGTCGGGTAATGAGTTTGATCCTAGATTTTAGGGTAACCTAGCGTCAATGATTCTACAAGTTTTGGGTCTTACAGATCGTATTTAAAGTGATTCAAACGGATTTCATGGCTAATCTAGTTTAGCGCTTAGTTAACTTTGTCAAATTTCTAAAGGATTTGATCCTAAGCGATTTTTGGTCGAGGTGGTACTCGGGCCATTGTATGGAATTTTCTGAGTCGTTACACTTACTCACAAAGTCAAGACTCGCCACAAAGTAAGGATTTGAAGTGATGTACAGGTTGTTACCCCACCAACCTTTCTCCCATGAAGTACATGGTTGAACCGTGAATGGTTGGTCATTTTCTAAACAATCGACTCACTGATGAACTCAATCATTCGAGGTAACGAACATACTATTGTTTTTCAATTATTATCTTGTTATGATGCCTAGTTGTACGATGAATGGATTGTTGAAGATATACTTGCTATCAGTCGTCTAGGTACGGAACTCGGCCTTGCTTGGTGAATAGACAGTTGTCAAAATGATTGTCTAACTACGAAGCCAGCCATGTGATGAACAAACGTCCACCCCCTTCACCGAAACCAAAATTGTCTCAACTAATGAAGCTTAGCTCATGAGGAATAGATGGTCATTCCTGACGACCATCTAGCCATGAAGCTCGCTGAGTAGGCGATTCAACTCTTATGCCTGTTTGTCACGCCCCAAACTCAGAAACCGGGCTCACGAAATTCCCGATTGCTGAATCCGGCGCCGACAGCCTCCGAGTACCCTATTCTCGGCTCCTAGCGCCCATACGCCAGATTCCGATCTTGGGATCCTACAAGGAAGATTTTTAGTATGATTTTTTTTTTTAATGGAGCATAACCTACAAGCATAACCAAGTCACAAAACAACATCACCACAAATCTACTATAACAAAGACTTGAAGTACAATGCAAAAAGGGAAAATATAGGGTGATCAAAAAGCTCCAAAACAATCTGGTATGCGCTCCTGCCTCAGCGCTGTTGCTGTCCAACGATACCTGCACGCAATGGTCGTGCATAAGCTTATGAAAACTTAGAGGGTGGTGTAAGTGGGTGCGCAAGGCGAGTGTCAAGTATACAATATTAGAGTAATGCGGAAATATGCGGTAAGTCCATGAATGTTGTCAGTTATACCAAAGCTATGTAATGCAAGGCATGAATGCTATCGGCCATACCAAAGTCATGCGATGCGAGGCCTATGTAGCCAAATGTCATATGCGAGATGCAATACAAGCATGTCAGTTCTCATCAAGTACACATATCAGTACAGTTCCTCTCTGGATATCACCGGGGTCTAATACACCTCACATTGACTGCCTCCTCCCTAGCTGCACAGTCAAGCAAGTGGAAGAGACCACACTATTCGCCTGACCAGTAGTCTACCAATACCTACCCGGCTTGTTGATAGCGGACACATTTGCGAGCTGGTCAAACTCAGCCTAGCTTATAGCCCCCTCACTCGTGCGGATAAGGCCACACCCCCTTCCAACCGACCACAACATAGTGAGAGACGCGGCTTACTGGTATTCGGCACTCAGGCACTCATGTATCCACTCGATCTAGACGTTGGAGCATCTTCTAGTACCAAAAAGGTTCTAAAATTTTCACCCAAGGACATCCTAAGTGCCCACAATGCTAGAACCAATATTTTCGGTATCCGATACGACCATCCACGATGTGTCTGTGGAGGCCACAGCCCTGTTGTCACTAAGGTGTACAGTGAATCACAACACACAATGCGAATTGCATGAGTCATACCATCAGTCATGCAGCAATCCTATGCTTACCACACACTCATGTGGGGGCACTCCTTCTCATAAGGAGTCTCATAAATGTCTTAATCCAACGGCTTATGCTATGATCAAACATTCTTCATATCAAGCATATATATGATGCGTATGGGCATGAATCATGAATCTATACTAAGCATGTTATAAAGTGATGAATTATCAACAAGTATGGGCCTATCAATGAGCCCTAAGAAGAGTTACAATGCGGACATTTAACCAACATTATACTTACAATATGGACATCAAACCCACATCGTTCCCAAGGCATGGCCCGCCACAAACCATGGAGAAATCACGCATTGCAATGGACCCTAAGGACAACCCGTTGGGCCTCGACCCATGGGCCTTAGATACATCAAATGGGCCGCATCATATGGGCCTTTTATAAATCAAGTGGGCCGCATCAATGGGCCTTATGTACATTGCAATGGGCCATATCCCATGGGCCTTTGAGTACATCACAATGGGCCTCGTAACATGGCCTTATATATCAAAATGGGCCTCAACCACGGCTTTATACACATCAAGGTGAGCCTCAACAATGGGCCATATAATTATGGCAAGGTGGGCCTAATTACTTGGTGTCCTTATATATACCAAAGTGGGGTCCACTTGAACTATAGATCTGACCTATTTTTAGTCTCAAGCCTATTAAGACAAGCTCGCCAAGTGGTTGGACAGATCGGAGGCAACACATGCATCATGGTGGGGGTCCACATGAGGGCCCACCATCATGTATATTATACATAATATAATATATCATCTATATATAATATATATAATATATACAATACTATAATATACACACACACACACACACACACACACACACACACACACACACACACACACACACACACACACACACACACACACCCACCATCCCCTGGACGGTGGATAGAACACATAAATCACCGTGGGCTCCACCGTCCGCCTGGACGGTGGATATAAAACACATATATCATTGTGGGTCCCATGTGGGGCCCACCATAATGTTTACAAGTCATCTAATCCATTATAAGGTCACGCAGACCTGGATGAAGGGTAAAAACAACTTTCATCTTGATCCAAAACTTCTATGAACCCAAAAAGGGTTCAATGGCAGGCTTTAAACCACCATTGTTTCCTATGATGTGGCCCACCTGAGCGTTGGATTGCCCTGATTTTTTGGGTGGGGCCTACTTCAGGAAGGGCCCCACAGAATGAATGAGTTGGATGACATACATACATCATGGTGAGGCCCACGGCTGAAGCCGTGGGTTCTCTGTCCGCCCGCCTACACTCAGTAGGCACTGCCTGTGCCCGCTGACAGCAACAGCGTCTGCTGCTTATAAATTTATTTTATTTTTTATTGAAAACCCATTTTTTTGTGGTTTTTCAGGTGTGGGGCCCGCATCGGAAGAATCCGACCCCGCTATTGGTCTTCAGGGCTCAAGAGAGACCCATCAAGCCCAATATTGGGTATATTTCGGAGTATCGAAACGTCGGGTTGAATTTTAACGGTGAAAACCACTATTTTCTATGCAATGGCCCGCCAAATGATCGGATTGCATTCATTTTCTGGCTCAACGCCTAAAATGATCTGAGGAATGGAATGGACAGCTTAGATTGAATTTATACATCAAGGTGGGGCCTACATGGACAGCCCTTCCCAATTTTTTTCTTTCTTCTGCTGCTGCCGTTAGTACACCCATTGTCAGCTCGCCCTTCACTGTTTTGAAACGTCCAGGGTCCCTGGACGCTGGACGGTTGGGTCACATATATTTAAGGTGGGCCCCACCCACAGACATGCTATTTGGGTGGGCTACCAAATGGTTGAATGGCGTGCATAAGGCACACATCAAGGTGAGGTCCATTTGATGAACGGTTTAGACATCTCATAGCTTATTAAGTGGGCCACACAATCACATCTTCACACATAAAACAAATGAAAAAGAGAGGGAGAGAGAGAGACATACGCATGATGGAGGGACCCCGGCACTATGGGCCCTCCATTGCATGATTTAAAACATACATCAAGTGGGTCTCATTGCATGTGGGCCCAACAAATCAAAGATCAACGGTGGAGATCCCTTCTCCACCAAGATGTAAGGTCTAGATGACCCTTTTTCAAGCTAGAAAATAAACATCATGATGGGGTCCATGGAGAATGGTCCCATCACGGAATGATCATGAAGATCAAGGTGAGCCATCGGCCACATCTTAGGGTCCCAAGTGAGATCCATACCATTGATCGGTAGGCCTCACTTGGTCCATTATAAAAATATGAAAAATTTAGCCTAATAAGCACCCACCGTTCGATCTTCTCGGTCCGTTGGAAAGTCAATCTCTTTGTGTCTCACTTTGATGGTGGAAGATGAGGTTTGAATGGTTAGGATGATGGATTTGGGATGGGAAAGTGGGCCATACACAAACTCACTTTTCTCTCTCACATGAAATGCTTGGACGTGTGGTGCTCTTGGTGTTGCTTGGAATTGTGTTGGGAAATGAGAGAGAAAGGGTTGTAAGGAGATGTGAGAGATGGGTGATGGAGTGATGGATGAGAGAGAGGGATGGGTGTGTAAGGACTTTGTTGACTTTAGGGGTAGATGATGTAAGAAGGGTATGGTGTGTGTAAGAAACTTTTGACTTATGAGTTGCTTGGGGATGGGTGTGAGGTGATGGTGTACTTGACCCTTGATGGGATTTATTGATTGATGGATGTGACATGTTATAGGGATTCTCTTAGGATTTGCAACACGCGGTGTTTTCCTCGAACTGAAGGCGGGTCCACATATCTCGGCCAGGGTATCGGGTCGGTGCGTGAGTCGCGGCGTTAGAACCGCGGCGACAGGGCAGTCACAATAATACAAGTCTCAGATTAAGCTGACTCAATTCTACAGGATACGACTTAAGGTCGATCGCAAACGTTGATTATACGTCGCAGGTTACCGAAATTTGACGGGAAGGATCGTGGAAATCGACGGAACAGTACGAACTAGGATACGGGTCTTACACTGTTGACCTTCTTACTACGAACAGATAGTCGTTTTCAACGACTATCTTGCTATGAACAAATTGTCATTAGTTATCCTTTTTTTTACTTTTTTCCTTTTGATCATTTACTTTTTCATCCGAGTGTAGTTAGAACTTATTTATTTAATTGATCAACTTTGGCCTAGTTTTATTCTTTTTAGTCATATTATCTTTATATTGAACAATATAAGCTATCACACACTTAATAAAATTCTTTTTTCCAAAGGAAAAAAAGTAACTCATTAAAAGAATGAACCCTCCCTGTAAGACTCGTATCCTAGACCGTACCGTTCTGTAGACTTCCGCGGTCTTCCCGGTCGAATTCCGACAACCTTCGACCCTTAACTGGCATTTGCACGCAACCCTGATTCACACGCCGTCAACCTGAGTCGACTCAAACCGAGACTTGTACCTTAGCGACGCACCGTCGCTGCGGTTCCGATGCTGTGACTCGCGCACCAAGGCGATACTCTGACCAGGAGATGTGGGCCAGCGTTCGGTGCGAGAAAAATGCCGCGCGTACAAATCCCGAGAGAATCTCTACAAAAGGTCACATCAATCAATCAACAATCAATCCCATCAATCCATCACCTCTCACCCTTCCCCAAGCAACCCCAAAGTAAAAAAGGCTCTTACACACCCATGCTTTTCTTACACCATTTGTAGCAAAAGTCAAAAAGGTCTCTTACACACCCATCACCACCACATCCATCACTCATCTCTCTTTACAACCCTCTCTCTCTCTCTCTCTCATTTTCAAAAATACTTTCCCAAGCAAGAGAGAAAACTTCACACGTCCAAGCCATTCCCAAACCCTCCAAGAGATTTGTGTGTGGCCCACTTTCCCACCCTCTCATCTTCCATCTCAACCATCCAAACTCCATCTCCTCTGTTCGGATCGAAGCTAAGGAGCAAAGGAAGCCTAAGGGGCAAGAAGGAACGATGGGTGATTTTTATTTTTTTTTGTTTCCATTCATTTGTTTAATTTAAGGGCCACATGTAGTGGGACCCACCTTGATGTAGGCGTTGTATCAAAGAGGGGCCCATAGTGGCGGGGGCCCTCCATCTTTATCGATCTCTCTCTCTCTCTCTCTCTCTCCCTCTCTCTCTCTCTCTATGTGTATGGCCCACCTAATGTATGTATTTCATCCATTGCACCTACCGGTGAACCCCTTTCATATGGGACACACCATGATGTTTATATGTGATCCCAACCGTCCATGGGGGGCCCACCTTGATGTGGCCAGCAATGGGGGTGGCTACCAGTGAAATGTGATCTTACGTGGGCCACCCAGATCCATAGCTCAAGCGGCTGGCTGAGTGAAAGATACCTTGTTTCAACACAGGTCTTGGAATCGATTCTCTGGGGTGGTGGCTAACATGGAGTGTGCACCGACAGTGGGTGTGCACTGACAGTGGGTATGACCTGGCATGAGGTCCACGGGACCCATCCATGCCGTCCACCCATTTTGGCAGGCCACACCATGACGTATGGGCTATATCCAAACCATCCACCGTCCTGGATGGTGGGGCCCACGTCCGTGTGGGGCCCTCCTTGCACGCGGACTGGCAAGCAGAGTGGAGATACCTTGTTTTACACTGAGCTCTTGGTACCGTTCCCTGTGGGGTGGCTAACGGTGATGTGTCAACTGATGTGGGACCCACCTAAGTCTTGGATGCGGCTGGAACTTTGTCTAACCGTCCATTCAAGTGGGACACCCACGATGGGTGGGCTGGATTTGTGGACCCCATCTCAGTGGGCCTAATAAATTATTATGAATGTTTTCAATGGAGGGTAGCCCTCTTAACTGATGTATCTGGTGCGACCCACACAAGTCACGGACCAACTTGATTTTTGAGACCTAGGCCCACGCTGGAATGGTGCATCTGACCGATGGGTCAGATGTTTGGCAAACATCAACAGTGGGGCCCACACAGCTCGTTGTACCTCTTCCCATATATACATATACGTGGGACCCACCTCTGTGGTGTCTCTGCTTGTGTCAGAGAAGGAAAAAGGAAAAAGAAAAGAAAAAGCAAAAAGAAGAAGAGGAGAGGCAGCCACGTGCTGCTATCTCTCTCTATATCTCTCTCTCTATATCTCTCTCACGCTCTCTCTCTATATCTCTCTCTCTTCATCTCTCTCACATCAGCAGGCTGTAGGACCCACTTAATGTATGTGTTTTGTACATGCCATCCATCTGTTTTGGTGGCAAGGCCCACTGCCATCTGGGGACAGCAAGTTCTATGGGTCCTGCTACTATTGACGCCGCATATTATAAAATATTATATTATATTGTAAATTATGTATTATATGTTATATATTATAGATTCTATAGTATATACTTGGTGGTGGGCCCTACGTGGGGCCCACCTTTTCCTTCCTAGGTGCAACCAGCTGCCTATGCAGCAGCCATATAACTGCTCCTTGTTGACAGCAGGCCCCACATTGATGTGTATCGACACCGTCCACTACCTTGAACGGTGGGCCCACCATGAGCATGTGTTGTATCCATGTCGTCCAACCATTTGTCAGATCATTTTATAGTGTGGAAAAATGAATGAATTAGATCTAAAGTTCATGTGGCCCCCACCATTCAAATAGTGGACCGTGTCATCCACCATTCAAACTGCTAAGGGCCACAGTAGCTCCCAATTAGGCTGATATTTGTTTTCATTTCATTTTCTATGTTAACTTAGGAATAGGTTGGATCTCAAAAATATATGAGGGTGGGCCCGATTGTTACACATGAAACCCATTGTGCGACCCATGTGAATTGGCCCATTTGACACGGCCCATTTGATCGGCCCACATGATTCGGCCCAATGAGACGTATGTGAGGCCTATGTATGGGCCGAATGTGATGTACATGAGGCCCATTGCTATGTGAGATTCCACCATGATGTGTGTGACGATGTTTTTTACCGCCGTACCTTGGGAGCAATGTTGGTTTGACGTCCACATTGTAATAATAATGTTGGTTAAATGTCCGCATTATAATTCTCCCTAGGGCCCATTGTTAGGCCCATACTTGTAGGCCGTCTAGGCCCATCTTTGTTAAGAACAACATCCATCACCGTATAACATGTTTAGTATAGTTCCTGATTCATGATCATACGCACCATATGTATGCTTGATATGAGAAGTGTTTGATCATAACATATGCCTTCGGACAGATTGATTAGGGGCTCCTGGAAAGGCGGTGTTGCCCTACATGAGCCCACGATACACGCAAGATTGATGTATGACTGGATAGTGTGATTCATGCATTCGCATTGTGTGATGTGGTTACTGTACGCCCTAGCGACATCAGGGCCGTAGCCTCCACAGGCACATCGTGGTTGGCAAGATTGGATACCGGAAATCTTGTTCTACATGAGATGCTATAGATATCCCTGGGTGAAAGTCCCTAAACCCTTATGGTACCAAGAGGTTGCTCCAACGTCTAGACCGAGTGGGTGTATGAGCGCCGAGTGCTGATTATCAGACGGCTGCGCTTTTCACTATGTCGTGGTCGATTGGAAGGGGGTGCGGCCTTACCTGCCTGAGAGGAGGGGGCAAAGCTAGGCTGAGTTTGACTAGCTCGAGGAATGGGTTCGCTATCGACGAGCCGAGCATGATATTGGCAGGCGGATAGTGAGGTCTCTTTCACTTACCTTATTGCGGGCGATGGGGCGGCAATTTGGTTTAGAGTGTACTAGACCCCGGTGATATTCCAGATTTGAGCTATATTGATATGTGGACTTAGATGAGGATTTGTATGCTTGAGTTGCACTTTGCATTGCATGGCCTTGGTATGGCCGACATCATTCATGCCTTGCATCGCATAGCCTTAGTACGGCTAACGGTATTCATGGATTCACCAGCATGTTCCGCATTACTTTGATTCTGCATATCTGCATTACTACCTTGCGTACACACTTTCACCACCCTCTAAGCTTTCTATAAGCTTATGCATGACCGTTGCATGCAGGTGACGTTGGATCGCAGCATCGCTGAGGTAGGAGCGCAGAGCTGATCATTTTGGAGCGTTTTGTCTATCATCATTGTATTTCCCTTTATGCTTATTGTACTTGTAAAGTTTTTTATCATAGTGGAAATGCGATAGAATTTTTGGTTGTTGTTTGTGGGTTATGCCTTTGGTTATGCTTATTAGGAATCAAACTGATGTTAGAAATCCTCCTTGTAGCATCGCAGGATCGGAACCTGGCGAATGGGCGCCGGGAGCCGAGAATGGGGTTCTACGGAGGCTGTCGGTGCCAGATTCAGCGATCGGGAATTTTATGAGCCCGGTTTTCGAGTTTGGGGGGTGACACTCCCCTTTGCAAGTCGCTTAATTCTACACAATTGGTGGCTAAATAGTCAGGATAATCTTCATAGATCTAATCCTAATCTAACTATTTCGGTGCCTGGAGTCACAAGGTGTTTAGTTTGAATTGAGCCACTTTGGTATGACACTTTTATACATCACACACACACAACATGTGCAACTAAATTCAAACCCAATAGGCTCACACATGTTTGAAAGGGAAGTAGATTAGTGTTACATGCATAACAAGTTAGCGTCTATTGCCCCAATCGTGGGGTCCACTTTGATGTATGTGTTGCGTCATCCATCAGTTTTTCTAGCTTATTTTAGACATGATAAAAAAATGAAGTAGATCTGAACTTATAGGCATTGATCGCCCACCATTGAAACCTTCTTAAGGTCCTCTGTAGTGTTTATTTGCCATCGAACTAATGATAAGGCCAAATGGACCCGGATGAGAGGAAAATACAAATATCAACTTGATCCAAAACATTTATACCCCGATAATTTGTCAACTGTAGGCATTCAATCCCCCAGTATTTCTTATGGTGTGGCTCATTGAAGCTTTGGATATGCTTCACTTTTAAGAGAGCTGGAAAAACAGATGGACAACATGGATAAAATAGTGGTGTTGGGTCCTTTTCTGTCTGAAGAGGAATGAAAACGACGACATAACTCTTTGAAGCCCACTGTGATGTATATGTTTTACAGTACGTTGTGTCACACCCCAAACTCGGAAACCGGGCTCACAGAATTCACGATCGCCGAATCCGGCGCTGACAACCTCTGTAGTACCCCATCACGGCTTCTAGTGCCCATACACCAGATTCCGATCCTGGGATCCTATAAGGAGGATTTTCAGTGTGAATTTTTTTTTTGTAAAGGAGAATAACCACAAGCATAACCAAGTCACAAATGACAACATCAACACCACACATCCACTAATATAAACATTCGAGTACAATGTTGAAAGTGGAATACATAAATAACAAAATCTCCAAAGTGATCTGCCACATGCTCCTGCCTCAATGTTGTTGTGACCTAACGTCACCTGCATGCAACGGTTGTGCATAAGATTATATAAAGCTTAGAGGGTGGTGTAAGTGTGTGCACAAGATAAGTGTTAAGCACACAAATATTGGCGTAAGCAGAATACTGGCAAGTTTATAAGTCATTCAATATCAGAGTATGCAATGCAGATCGGCTATGCAATACGAAGTCATAGTGAGCTAAATATCAGATGCCGAGGATGCAATACAATATGTAATTCTTAACTAGCCACAAATACCACCAGCCTCATTTAGGCCATATAAATGTAGAAACATAGTAACCCAAAATGTCATATGCCGTAGATGTAATGCAATACGCAAATCCTGGCGAGTCTATAATACCATCAACCTTATTCAAGCTAGACAATACAGAAGCATAGTAAACCAAATGCGATGTGCTGAGGATGCAATGTAATATGTAGTGCGAAAGAAATGACTAAGTTGGGGTGTGAAGTCGAGATAATAGTACTGTAACACCCCGAACTTTTTGATACTCGGGCATTGAAAGTCCTCGAGCGTTACCATAAGATTCAACATGACATATACATGTGTACGATACCAATCTAACTATTCTAGCCTTATATTCTTCCCCTGACACTAACTTAACCATTGGGAATGATCTTCATTCATAAATCAAGCCATCTGACCGTTGAATTTTAAGACAAGCCCATCCATCATGTGATTTGATATAAGTACTTTTCCTTAGATGACGTGACGAATAACTCCCTATCCATAATGATTTAGATATATGTTCATTTGTAAGAATTGCTTAGAAACATGTCTATAACCATGTGGAGCATTAGATTTCCTAAAACTCATAGATTGGCAGTAATTACGAAATTGCCACTAACCTAGACCCCTGAACACTAGATCACATGGTTCCCATGGTCTATTTCATGTGAAATTTTATATCATGCCTAATTATCACAAATTAACTATACACCTCGAATTTCAGCCCTTAGATCACAGTAAACTAGCTACTTGACCTCTACATCCGTCCGTACACTTATCAGATCAAGATTCTGATCCGTTCATCTTGTTCACCCCATATGAATATGATTAAACCACCATTAGAACTGAAATCAGAGGAATTTACACATGTGAACAAGTCACTCAAATCTAATGGTATGCATGTCTTACCCCTAGTCAATCCAGAAACTCATCTTGGTTCATCTATTTACAAAACTGACCGTACATCCACCTACATACAGAACCAGAGTGTTAACCATCAAGTTCTCTATTTTTAGCATGTCATCTAACCGTCCATCGTATTGGGAGCCACCAAACGGACCATCCAAACATCATAATAAACCACTCAATTGGAAGATCTTAGAACACAAGTCCAAATTATTTGATAATACTGCAACTAAACGTATATAAACGTCACATTAAAACTCGGAGTGGTATGGTCCATTGAAGTGGCATCTTTGTTGTTCGTAAGCAATCAAGGTCCAAACTTAGGCATTAGAAAGAGCACGAAAGATAACAAATGTTGGTGAAATTTCATCCTATTTGTACGTTAAAGCTATGAGATATGAATGACAAAAGTTATAATAAGGGAGAGGGGCATAATTGTAACTATATGATTCAAACTCATATGCCCAGCAATGTTACAACGTTTTTCACCTATACATTCTTGCAACATGTGGCCCACCCATAGCTCTGATCTACTTAAAACTTGGGCCCGTGGGTCCACATAGTGAGCTGAAGTTGGTGAACGGAGCGGATTGCTCACCAAACATCACGTTGGACCTCACCCAGCAATCGCAAAAATCAAGAAGCTACGTTGCACGTGACATGCACGTAACTAGTTTCCTAATGGCTTGGTTCAACGGTGAGCCTAAGCCCCATGTTGATTAATGGTGTGGCCACACAAAATCTCGGATCCACCCCATATTCTGGCCCCTAGCTTAACATAATCTCACCAAACCAATGGTCGGGGTGGATTCCACAAAAACATAAACGTGAACCCCACTTTTGAATTGTTGTAACAACTCATAGCCAACCCTAAACCCTAACCTAATAATAGAACCCACGCCACTAACAATCACTAATAGTGAAAATGATAACCCAACACTTGTGTCCAAGACGAGTAAACGAAGCGGATCTCCCACGAGCATCTTGTTGACCCCGCCTTTGAGGCGTGTGACACCATCTGTGCGTGCACCCGCCTTACACCCGAGCGTGCGTGCGTTTTGACCGCGCTGACCCGATAACAAGGAGAAATTTCTCTCCTTTTCTCTTCATTTTCTCCCGCCAGCGAGATTTTAAACAGACGACGTCCGTGTCACTGATCAAGGACCCACCTTCATCATCCAGGCTGAAGATGTGAACCGTCTATCATGTAGCCCAGGAAAATTCAATCAAACCCAGTAAGTATTCATGCTTATTACCTGCAGGTGTGTGCTCAGGGTCGATTGTAAATAGCTGGCATATGAACGGACAACATACGTTTGATCTAGACTTGGCCCACCATTTCGGATCATAGAAGAGATCCAAACCATTCATCTTATCGAGGACTCGAACTCGAGCAAACCTCAGAAATTTCACATGTTTTCGTGTGTGAACATGCACACGAACTGTGTCATAACAGCAATGTGCTTATGACTCGGTTCTAAAAGTGAAATACACGCCGCTTCTTGCTGCCAACCTGGTAATCCTCGTGTAAGATTCCCTTTCATCCTAACCCTTCATACAAAACAATCCTATCCATCCATTCCTTTCCGCACTTTAGGGCTTCCGTCGCAATGGAAGAGCCACCGCATGTGGAAACCGAAGCTGATTAAGGAAGAAGCCAATGATAACGCATCTAGTGGGTCCCACGAGCTCTTTGGGGCAGATCAAGACCCTTCAAAAGCCTAAGATTGTGGATTCATTCCTTCGATCGGAACTTGCCATGATCATGGCCATCATCTTCCTCATCCATTCGAAAAACCCACCACTTGTGCGTGGGTCCCACCTGCTGATCTAGACCATCATTTAGGTGGGTCAGGGTCCTAGAAGCCCATCCAAGTAGTCGGAACGTGACCTTATAAGCCTGATTCAAGTATAACGTTGTTAAAACTTAATGAATGACACCACTAAAATCATAACTAATCATCTGATTAGTTGCTACCGAATGTTCTGGAGAGGGTTCCGAGAGCTATAAAAGCTCTCTTTCTATTTTGGGCAGCCGGCCCTAAAAATCTGAGAAATAGAGAGAGAGAGAGAGAGAGAGAGAGAGAGAGACGGCCGTGAGTGTGGGAGGCCGACCCTCGTGTTAGGTAGCCGAGCTTTCCTAGTCTGGTCTTGTCGCACCAGCTCGACTTAGTTGGGTTCTCAGGCGGGGCTATCAGTCATTACAGGAGGAGAAAAAGAAAGGTGAAGAAGGAAAGAAAGGAGAAAGGAGAAGAAGAAGCAAAGAAGAAGAAGAGTCGAAAGAGAAGGAGATTTCGCTGGTCCATGGCACCAACTCGATTCGAGTCCAGTCGCTGGACTTCCATAGCAGAGAAACAGAAGGAGAAGGAAAGAAAGAAAAAGAGAAAAGAAAGTAGGAAAGAAAGAGGGAGAGCAGGACACAACTCCTTGCTGAGCGACTGTCGAGTCGACTTGCTGAGTTCGGGTCTGTGATGTAGTACCATGCCACACGGGGTCAACTCAGCTTAACTAGAACTGAGTCAGACAAACTCAAGATGCGTGTTGGACATTTTTCCAACAAAGGAAAAGAAAGAAGAGAAGAAGAAGATTAAAAGAGAAAGAAAGAGCCAAACCCGGTTTATGCCGCACCGAGTCAGGACTCACTTCAACTAGGTTGAGTTGTGACTCGGTCCGAGTCCTGCAAGTTTGGACCATGTTGAGTCCTGTCCAAAGTCCACCCAGCAGAAACAGAGAAAGAAGAAGGAGAGGTACTACTTTGTGATTTTATTTAGAATAATGTTCGTCATTATTATTATTATTACTATTATCATTATTATTATTTTAAATTTGGGTATTGATGTTATCATTATAAATTTCATTATTATAAATTCTTACGGAATTATTACCATTCACCATTTTTATTATTAAAATTAAATTTAATATTTTTAGTTATATTATTATGATATATTAATTATCATTAATATTTTAAATCCTTAAATCAGTATTACTACTAATCTGTATTTTGATTTCAAATCATTAAATTCTAAATAGTACACCAAATCCTAAATCTATTGGTCAAAATACCTAGTTTTAACCGTATCCGTATAAGTTGAGTAATGTGGTGATCTAACTGCACTAATTGTGTTGATCGTGTTAGATATCGATCTTAATGTACGAACATTCAACTCTAGTAACGTTGAGAGATAATTCAACTCTAAGATGAGGATCACCCTTTAAGCTTTTTTACGTCATGATAGTTAGTTTAGTTCATTCAGTTTGTTGATTCCTTAATATAGTGTCATGTGGAAATAATTATGAATGTTAATTTTATTTGAGTAATCTTTTACAAATCCAACATGTTTAGATTTAAATTCAAGTAACTTAACATGCTATGGATCTCTAGTATCTTCATTCTGATTTAAGATGTGTACTTTATATGTGTGAGTGCTAATAACATTATATGTGGCTTGTTTTACCACTTGTGCTTGCTTGATGGTGTTTTTAGAAAACTCTCGAACTAGTGGCCACCTATATTATGGATTAAATAAATTTACGTTGTAGACTTATCATCTTGTGGACCGTTTGTGCCTATGTGGGTTTCGGGGGAATAATCCTTTCTTATCGCGCTATTAAATGGAATATTTGGCCCTTGCGGCTTTGAAGGAACAATTGCCTCATGTGGTTTTAATTGTTTGGCTCTGTATAATTTTGCGATGATAAGTCCCACTTGTAGAACTATAATTAGTCACTAGTTGAGTAGGTTACCTTCAAAACACCACATTTGTTAGTCTCATGAGCCAGGGATAGTGGAATGGACACTATGCCTGAACTGTCGGCCTATGCTGGGTGACCAACCCCCCATAGTGACCTTTGAGTTTTTCTATATTGTTGTTGGTAATTTGGATCATATTCATAGTGAATTTGGTTTGTTTTATATTTTATGTATTTGCATTTTATAGTAGTTTTGATTATATTTTTCCTTTTGGGTGTTAGTTCTCCTATCTTTGTGTACTTTTTTAGGTGAGTAACTCTCCTTAGGCGATCTATATATTATTCCGGTCTTTTTTGGGTGGTTAGTTCTCCTTAGGCGTACCTTTGAGTATTTTTCTGGGTAACTAACTCTCCTTGGGCAATTTATATATTATTATGGTCTTTTCCGGGTGGTTAGTTCTCCTTGGGCGTACATTTGTGTACTTTTTCGAGTAACTAATTTGCCTTGGGCGATCTATATATCTTTGATCTTTTTCGAGTGGTTAGTTCTCCTTAGGCGTATCTTTGAGTATTTTCCGGGTGGCTAGTTCTCCTTGGGCGAATTTTTACCAGCTGGATGTGTATCCCCAGGACTGTGAACATGTGCATGCATCCATGCATTTAAACAAGATTATCTTGTATGATTTATTTAATGAATGCGTATCTGATGAACCTTATTTGATTTTCCATGATAATTGTTGTGTAATATTTGTTAATTACTGTCCTTGTTAACTATGCTTAATTATCTTCATGATACGATAAATCTTGGGGGTATACCTCACTGCGATAGCCATTGACGCTATCGAATCGTACTCAGTGTGCAGGAGACGTAGATGACGCGTATGTTGGTGTTCATGTGGAATGGGAGGAGCCAGATGATCTTGCAACTCTCCATTCCTGATTTTATTTGTATTTAATTTATATTGTTATGTTTGTAAAGGGTAAGACATTGGTTTGTATAAGTTTTTGAGTAACCACTTGAAAACCTTGGTTATGTATATTTGGACTCCCTCTTATACTTGAATTGTTTTTATTCCGCTTGAATGGTTAACTCTGACAAAGAAAAAAAAAATGTACGTGAAATTTGAGATATTTTAAAGATTAATACTCATGTTTTTGGAAAAACGAGTAGTGTACTCGGGTTCCGTGAACCGGGGTGTTACAGGATGGTATCAGAGAGAATCTAGACAAACCTTGCCTTTGGAAACAAACTTATACAAACCTTTAATGTCTCAAATTGATATGTTGGAATTGGAGATTTGAACCTAAGTAAATTCCTTTAGACTTTAGAGAAATTTCAAGAATGTAGAGACCCAAACTTAGGTCCCTATCAAAAATTTATTAGGTTAGCCACTCAAACTAGTATAGAAATCCCTTAGGATAAAAAAGGAATTGAGAACGTAGAAGCCTACAATCTTAAGCTCCTTTCATATTTTAAGATGAATCATTTGAACTTAGAAACAAAAACTTGGATTCCCTTAAAAGCTACCAGAATAGTAGTTTGCACTTAGGGACTAAACCTATGTATCGTGGGAGAACAAATACCCACCATAATGCACATACACAAAAAAAAAATAATAATAATAAATAAATAAATAAATTTTGTTGTCTAATCAGCTAGGTTACTTGTATGATGAAACAAAAATTTCAAGGTATTCCCCAAAACTTATAATGATCCAAAACCACATTCAAGTAAGGAGTAAGCGTTCTAATCCAATTACTAAATCTCGGGGTCGAGATTTTTATTTAAGGGGGGAAGATTGTAATGTCCCGATTTCCATACAACCAATTATACGCACACCTAAACATATACATCTACCTCACGAGGAATATAGTGTGATATTAAACATAACTAGATCAGTGTAAATGGATCAAATAAATAAATTTCGGGACGAAATTTTGTTTAAGGGGGGTAGACTGTAACACCTCGAACTTTTTATACTCGGGCATTGAAAGTCCTCGAGCGTTACCATAAGATTCAACATGACATATACATGTGTACGATATCAATCCAACTATTCTAGCCTTACATCCTTGCCCTGACACTAACTTAACCATTGGGAATGATCTTCATTCATAAATCAAGCCATCTGACCATTGAATTTCAAGACAAGCCCATCCATCACGTGATTTGATATAAGTACTTTCCCTTAGATGACGTGACGAATAACTCTCTATCCATAATGATTTAGATATATGTTCATTTGTAAGAAGTGCTTAGAAACATGTTTATAACCATGTGGAGTAATTAGATTTCCCAAAACTCATAGATCGGCAGTAATTACGAAATTGCCACTAACCTAGACCCCTGAACACTAACACAATCATAGATGATCATATATTAGATTCACTCATTCACCCTAGATCAGATATACTTGAATTATACGTTATCGGATCCATTCTCATCTTGTTCACCCCATATGAATATGATTAAACCACCATTAGAATGAAATCAGAGGAATTTACACATATGAACAAGTCACTCAAATCTAATGGTATATGCATGTCCTACCCCTAGTCAATCCAAAAACTCATCTTATGTTCATCTATTTACAAAACTGACCGTACATCCACCTACATACATGACCAGAGTGCTAACCATCAAGTTCTCCTATTTTTAGCATGTCATCTAATTGTTCATCGTATTGGGAGCCACCAAACGAACCATCCAAACATCAGAATAAACTACTCAGTTGGAAGATCTTAGAACACAAGTCCAAATTATCAGATAATACCGCAACTAAACGTATATAACCGTCACATTAAAACTCGAAGTGGTATGGTCCATTGAAGTGGCATCTTTGTTGTTTATAAGCGATCAAGGTCCAAACTTAGGCATTAGAAAGAGCACGGAAGATAACAAATGTTGGTGAAATTTCATCCTATTTGCACGTTGAAGCTACGAGATACGAATGACAAAAGTTATAATAAGGGAGAGGGGCATAATTGTAATTATAAGATTCAAACTCATATGCCCGGCAATGTTGCAACATTTTTTACCTATACATTCTTGCAACATGTGGCCCACCCATAGCTTTGATCTACTTAAAAATTGGGCCCGTGGGTCCACATAGCGACCTGAAGTTGGTGAACGGAGCGGATTGCTCACCAAACATCATGTTGGACCTCGCCCAGCCATTCGCAAAAATCAAGAAGCTACGTTGCACGTGACATGCACGTAACTAGTTTCCTATAATGGCTTGGTTCAACGGTGAGCCTAAGCCCCACGTTGATTAATGGTGTGGCCACACAGAACCTCAAATCCACTCCATATTATGGCCCCTAGCTTAACATGATCTCGCTGAAACCAATGGTCGGGGTGGATTCCACAAAAACATAAACGTGAACCCCACTTTTGAATTGTTGTAACAACTCATACCCAACCCTAAACCCTAACCTAATAATAGAACCTACGCCACTAACAATCACTAATAGTGAAAATGATGACCCAACACTTGTGTCCAAGACGAGTGAACGGAGCGGATCTCCCACGAGCATCCTGTCGAACCCACCTTTGAGGCGTGTGTACACCATATGTGCGTGCACACGCCTTACACCCGAGCATGCGTGCGTTTTAACCGCGCTAACCCGATAACGAGGAGAAATTTCTCTCCTTTTCTCTTCATTTTCTCCTGCCAGCGAGTATTTAAATGGACGACATCTATGTCACTGATCAAGGACCCACCTCCATCGTCCAGGCCAAAGATCTGAACCGTCTATCATGTAGCCTAGGAAAATTCAATCAAACCCCAGTACGTATTCATGTTTATTACCTGCGGGTGTGTGCTCAGGGTCGATTGCAAATAGCTGGCATATGAACGGACAACATACGTTTGATCTGATCTAGACTTGGCCCACCATTTTGGATCATAGAAGAGATCCAAACCATTCATCTTATCGAAGACTTGAACTCGAGCCAACCTCATAAATTTCACATGTTTTTGTGTGTGAACATGCACACGAACTGTCATAACAGCAATGTGCTTATGACTCAGTTCCAAAAGTGGAATACATGCCGCTTCTTGCTGCCAATGTGGCAATCCTCATGCGAGATTCCCTTTCATCCTAACCCTTCACGCAAAACAATCCTATCCATCCATTCCTTTCCGCACTTTAGGGCTTCCGTTGGGGCAGATCAAGACCCTTCAAAAGCATAAGATTGTGGATTCAGTCCTTCGATCAGAACTTGCCATGATCATGGCCATCATCTTCCTCATCCATTCGAAAAACCCACCACTTGTGCGTGGGTCCCACCTGCTGATCTAGACCATCCTTTTGGTGGGTTAGGGTCCTAGAAGCCCATCCAAGTAGTCGGATCATGACCTTATAAGCCTTATTCATGTATAACGTCGTAAAAACTTAATGAATGACACCACTAAAATCATAACTAATTATCTGATTAGTTGCTACCAAATGTTCTGGAGAAGGTTCCGAGAGCTATAAAAGCTCTCTTTCTATTTTGGGCAGCCGGCCCTAAAAATCTGAGAGAGAGAGAGAGAGAGAGAGAGAGAGAGAGAGAGAGAGAGAGAGAGATAACCGTGAGTGTGGGAGGCTGACCCTCATGTTGGGTAGCCGAGCTTTCCGAGTCCGGTGTCGCACCAACTCAACTTGGTTGGGTTCTTAGGCGGGGCTATCAGTCATTACAGGAGGAGAAAAAGAAAGGTGAAGAAGGAAAGAAAGGAGAAAGGAGACGAAGAAGCAAAGAAGAAGAAGAGTCAAAGAGAAGGAGATTTCGCTGGTCCATGGCACCAACTCGATTCAAGTCCAGTCGCTGGACTTCCATAGCAGAGAAACAGAAGGAGAAGGAAAGAAAGAAAAAGAGAAAAGAAAGTAGGAAAGAAAGAGGGAGAGCAGGACACTGCTCCTCGCTGAGCGGTTGTCGAGTCAACTTGCTGAGTTCAAGTCTGATCTGTGATGTAGTACCATGCCACACGGGTCAACTCAGCTCAACTAGAACTGAGTCAGACAAACTCGGGATGCGTGTTGGACGTTTTTCCAACAAAGGAAAAGAAAGAAGAGAAGAAGAAGATTAGAAGAGAAAGAAAGAGCCAAACCCGGTTTATGCCACACCGAGTCTGGACTCACTTCAACTAGGTGAGTTGTGACTCGGTCTGAGTCCTGCAAGTCTGGACCATGCCGAGTCCTGCCGAAGGTCCCAAGTCCACCGAGCTAGAAAGAGAGAGAAGAACTACTCTACTTTGTGATTATTAGAATAATGTTTGTCAGAAGAAATTATTGTGATTTTATTAGAATATGTTTATTATTATTTTATTATTATTATATATTATTTTATTATTATTATATTATTATTATTATTATTATTATTATTATATTATTATACTATTATCATTATTATATTTAAATTTGGGTATTGATGTTATCATTATAAATTTCATTATTATAAATTCTTACGGAATTATTACCATTCACCATTATTATTATTAAAATTAAATTTAATATTTTTAGTTAGATTATTATGATATATTAATTATCATTAATATTTTAAATCCTTAAATCAGTATTACTACTAATCTGTATTTCAATTTCAAATCATTAAATTCTAAATAGTACACCAAATCCTAAATCTATTGGTCGAAATACCTAATTTTAACTGTATCCGTATAAGTTGAGTAATGTGGTGATCTAATTGCACTAATTGTGTTGATCGTGTTAGATATCGATCTTAATGTATGAACATTTAACTCTGGCAACGTTGAGAGATAATTCAACTCTAAGGTGAGGATCACCCTTCAAGCTTTTCTACGTCATGATAGTTAGTTTAGTTCATTCAGTTTGTTGATTCCTTAATATAGTGCCATGTGGAAATAATTATGAATGTTAATTTCATTTGAGTAATCTTTTACAAATCCAACATGTTTAGATTTAAATTCAAGTAACTTAACATGCTATGGATCTCTAGTATCTTCATTCTGATTTAAGATGTGTACTTTATATGTGTGAGTGCTAATAACATTATATGTGGCTTGTTTTGCCACTTGTGCTTGCTTGATGGTGTTTTTAGAAAACTCTCGAACTAGTGGCCACCTGTATTATGGATTAAATAAATTTACGTTGTGGACTTATCATCTTGTGGACCGTTTGTGCCTATGTGGCTTTTGGGGGAATAATTCCTTCTTATCGCACTATCAAATGGAATATTTGGCCCTTGCGGCTTTTAAGGAACAATTGCCTCATGTGGTTTTAATTGTTTGGCTCTGTATAACTTTGCGATGGTAAGTCTCACTTGTAAAACTATAATTGGTCACTAGTTGAGTAGGTTACCTTTAAAACATCACATTTGTTAGTCTCATGAGCCAGGGATGGTGGAATGGGACACTATGCCTGAGTTGTCGGCCGATGCTGGGTGACCAACCCCCCATAGTGACCTTTGAGCTTTTCTATATTGATTGTTTGAATTTGGAATAATAATGGCTGGGCTAATCATGCATTTTCATAGCATATATTATGGCCTTTTCAGGGTGGTTAGTTCTCCTTGGGTGTACCTTTGTATACTTTTTCAGGTGACTAACTCTCCTTGGGCAATGTATATATTATTCCGGTCTTTTTCGGGTGGTCAATTCTCCTTGGGCGTACCTTTGAGTATCTTTCCGGGTAACTAACTCTCCTTGGACAATCTATATATTATTATGGTCTTTTCCGGGTGGTTAGTTCTCCTTGGGCGTACATTTGTGTACTTTTCGGGTAACTAATTCGCCTTAGGCGATCTATATATATTTGATCTTTTCGGGGTGGCTAGTTCTCCTCGGGCGTACATTTGAGTATTTTTTCGTGTGGCTAGTTCTCCTTAGGTAACTTTTTACCAACTGGATGTGCATCCCCAGGACTGTGAGCATGTGCATGCATCAATGCATTTAAACAAGATTATCTTTTGTGATTTATTTAATGAATGCGTATCTGATGAACCTTATCTGATTTTCCATGATAATTGTTGTGTAATATTTGTTAATTACTGTCCTTGTTAACTATGCTTAATTATCTTGATAATACGATAAATCTTGGGGGTATACCTCACTACAATAGTATCGACACTATCGAACTGTACTCAGTATGCAGGAGACGTAGATGACGCGTATGTTGGTGTTCATGTGGAATGGGAGGAGCCAGATGATCTTGCAACTCTCCATTCTTGATTTTATTTGTATTTAATTTATACTGTTATGTTTGTAAAGGGTAAGACATTGGTTTGTATAAGTTTTTGGGTAACCACTTGAAAACCTTGGTTATATATATTTGGACTCCCTCTTATACTTGAATTTTTTTTATTCCGCTTGAATGGTTAACTCTGATAAAGAAAAAAAAATGTACGTGAAATTTGAGATATTTTAAAAATTAACACTCGGGTTTTTTTGAAAATGAATAGTTTACTTGGGTTCCGGGAACTGAGGTGTTACAAGTACGTAGTATCCCAAGCTGTGGGGTTCATCACAAGGGACTTCTATCCAAACTGGCCCATACTTGATTTGGATAGCTAGACACAATTTGGTAAACTCATGATCTTAGGTTAGTCGCATACCCAACCAAAATTATGGCCATTGTGAGGGTACACATAATGATCTAGTTGCGCACCACCAGACCGAGTGGATAGTGAATGAATGAATGAATGAGATGCTGAGTACGCAACTCCTACTCAGTAAGTTCACATATAACCACCACAACGCTTCCGATGTGGAACCAGGTTCCGCCCCACTGCATACACTGTAGCCTGCCAACCACTGGTAGCTTGCCCAGGCCCTTAGGCCCCGCCCACATCAACGTTTGCCTACGTGTGCAATAGAGACGGTGTGTCACAATATCAGTACCATACATCTCTGAACAATCACATATCAGGACAATCACCGGGGTCTAGTACACGCTACACCAGCTTGCCGCCCCATCTAAGTGCACAGCTGGGAGAGTGGAAGATACCTCGTTATCCGCCTGCCAATATCGGCCCGGCTCGTCGATAACAGACCCATTCCTAAAGCTGGGTCAGACTCAGCCTAGTCAATTGCCCCCTCACTCGGGTGGGTAAGGCCACATCCCCTTCCAACCAACCACGACATAGTGGGAGATGCGGCCTACTGGTATTCGGCACTCGGCCACTCATGTATCCATTCGGTCTAGACGTTAAAACATCCCTGGTACCAAGGGGTTTAAGGACTTTCACCCACGGACATATTAGATGCCCGTATATCAGAACCAAACATTTTCGGTGTCCCACTTGGCTGTCCACGATATACTTGTGGAGGTCATGGCCCTGATGTCGCTAGGGCGTACAGTGATCATGCCATACAAATGCGAGATGCATGAGTCATACTATCCAGTCATGCATGAAACCTACGCGTACTGCGGTCTCATGTGGGGCCACTCCGTCTCACAAGGAGTCCCATAATAAACTAGCCCAACAGCACATGCTATGATCAATCACTCCTCATAACAAACATACATATGATAAATATGGGCATGTATCATGATGTAATAAAGTACATAGGCATGATTATCTGATAAGGAAGACAACAGTAATTCACAATCGACCTTCACCGGTATGATGCATACCAAGAGTATAAACTAAACAACATGCTTCTTCTACAATTATAGGAGTCCATGCGGCATGTCTTACATTAGCCTTCAAAGGCTCTGCATGATCCAAGACGGGGATGACGGGTCTAGTCCATACGTCGAGATAGGTTCTACATAGTGGATATACCAAACCTGATACTACATATTCTTCCATCTACAGCAAGGAGGGTGATGATGATATACTAATGCCAAAGATAGGCCTCACACTCATCCTAAGAAGGTAAATGGACAGTGTGGATGATACATACATAACACGAGGTCCTAGCAATCGATTACAAGGTAGAATACATCTCACGGGGTGAGTCAAGAGAATATACAACATGTGGGCTTCCTCACTCTTTTTATTATGAACAACTGGGCTTTCCTATGAGGGTCCGATACGAATACAAGGCGGGCCTTGGTAGGATCCACACATCCAGGACTATGTAACCCTACAAACGGTCTTGCTAATCATCTAAGTGGGCCTTGGGTATAGACACTAAACTTTGGGTAGTCACATGTATCTAGGTGGGCTACATCTTCTATGGAAGGCCCAGTATGAATACAAGGTGGGCTCCAAGGTTTGGATAATCGTACAAGGTATGGTGGAAAGCACCATCATCAAATGGGGGCCCAACGGATTGGGATAACCTAATCAAGGGAAAGATGGGTATCACTAGCATCAATGGGGGCCCAAGGGTTTGGGTTAGCCCTGTAAGGTGAGATGAGTATCATTAATGGGGGCCCAATGGATTGGGATAGCCTAATGAGGGAAGGTGTGTAATATAATCATCAATGGGGGCCCAACGGTTTGGGGTAAGCCCAATAAGAGGAGATGAGAATGGGCCTAACAATGGGCCTTAGGGAGATTACAACGTGGACATTTAACCATCATTTCTTCCAAGGTAATGGGTTTAACAACGGGCCCTAGGGAGGATTTCAACGGTGGACATTTAACCACTATTGCCTTCTAGTGTGTGGTCCACTTGGGATTTGAATCTAACTCTCTATGGGGCCCATGACACTTATATAAATCGGGGAAATGGATGGACATCGTGTATGTAACACATACATCGTGATGGGCCTCATAAGGCAGCCCCATGGTGGGTATATAGCCCATAAATCAGGGTGAGCCTCTGAAGGCAATGGGGCCCACGGCCTTGGAGAATGGATGAACGGTGTGAATATAACACATACAACATGGTGGAATCACTCATCACAATTGGGCCTCATATAAGGACCTCGTATACATCAAATTGGGCCTCACATAAGGGCCGCATATACATCACTTGGGCCTCATACAAGGGTCACATATACATCACTTGGGCCTCATACACGGGCCGCATATACATCACAATAAGCCTTATTACATGGGCCGCATATACATCACAATGGGCCTTATTACATGAGCCGCATATACATCGCAATGGGCCTCATACACGAGCCGCATATACATCACAATGGGCTCTCATTACATGGGCCGCATATATATCACATTGGGCCTCAAACACGGGCCGCATATTCATCACAATGTGCCTCATTACATGGGCCACATATATATCACATTGGGCCTCAAACACAGGCCGCATATTCATCACAATGGGCCTCATTACATGGGCCGCATATACATCACATTGGGCCTCATCCATGGGCCTCAAATACATCACATTGGGCCTCACAGTAGGTGGGCCTTGCACGTTGTAGGTGGGCCCTGAAGATGAATGGCCTGCATGAAACACATACATCACGGTGGGTCACACCGGCCAGGTGGACGGACGACGTGTATGAAACACATACATCAAAGGTGGGTCCCATATATCAGGGTCGGCCCCACCGTCCATGTATCTGGACAATTGGATATAACACATACCTCATGATCAGACCCACTAAACTTGCTAACGTCAATACAGTAGCTATATAGCTGCTTTAAGGTACACCAACCAATTTGCTTCCACAGAGGTGGGTCCCACGTGGGGCCCACCATATAATATTATATATTATTATATTATTATTAGTATTATTTTGATTGAAATGCTCCAGCGTCCAGGCCCTAAATGGACGGCCTAGATGCAAGATACATACATTAAAGGTGGGTCACACCGTCCAGCAGGTTGGAACAGTGTGGATAAATCACATGCATCACGGTGGTCCCACGTGGGTGGGCCACACGTGTTTGGATCAAGCTGTTATTTGTTTTCTCCCTCGTTCAGGCCAGCTAATAGCAAGGTGGGTCGCTGCTGCTAGACAGTGGGCGGCCCATTGCTGGACAGCATGGATACATACATCACAGTGGGGTCCACAACACATGGGAAAGAGAGAGAGAGAGAGAGAGAGAGAGAGAGAGAGAGAGAGAGAGAGAGAGAGACGCGCGGTGGAGGGGAGGAGCTCCGCCACTATGGTCCCAAATCATGTGGGCCCTAAATCATAAAAATCAACGGTGGAAATCCCTTTTCCACTAAAAATGCAAGGTCTAGATGACCTCCTCACAATGGAAAAATAAACATCACGATGAGGTCCATGGAGAATGGCCCCATCACGAGATGATCATATGAATCATGGTGGGCCATCGGCCACACCTAGGGTCCAAAGTGAGATCCATACCATCAATCGGTAGGCCCCAATTGGCCCATCACAAAAATTACAATCTAACCCTACAAAACACCCACCGATTGCTAATCTTCTAGGGTCCTTTAAATGTTAAGCTCCTCGACTTCAACTTTGATAGAGGATGATGAAGATTGAAGGGTTAGGATGAGAGATGTGGGGGTAGGAAGTGGGCCACACTTGGCTCTCTTGGGAAGCTTGGACGGTCCTCTCTTTGGTTGCTTGGAATGGTAGAGAGAATGAGAGCGAGAGAGGTTGTGATGGGATGAAAAGGGATGGGTGAGTATTGGTGTGAGTAACATGAGGGTTGACTTTGGGGATGACTTGTGTAAAAGAAGGATAAGTTGTAATGGAATGTGTACTTGACTAGTACTTGATTGATTGATGTTATGGATTGGGTAGAGATTCTCTCAGGATTCGCAATGCGCAGCATTTTCCTTAGAATATGTGCGGGCCCACAACTCCTGACCTGGGTATCGCATCGATGCGCAAGTCACGGCATTGGAACCGCAGCGACGGCGCGATCGTAATGGTAAAAGTCTCAGGTCGAGTCGACTCAGATCTATGGGATGCGACTTAGGGTCGTGCGCAAATGCTGATTATAGGCCACAGGTTGCCGGATTTCGACGGAGAGGATCGCGGGAGTCTAAGGAACAGTACAAACTAGGAAACGAGCCTTACACGTTGTCCATCTATTTTGCCGATTCGTTTTATGGAATGAGCCTAACGTTAAAGCATATCCAGCATTGAAGTGGACTACACCGTTGGAAATTGTAAGGACCGCCTGCAAAAGTTTTCAATTAGCCATAAAAGCTTTCATTGAAAGTTACTTTGAAAATGATAGTGTTGTCGTCTTTAAAAAAAAAAAAATTGTTATAACTTAAAAGCACTTTTGTATTTTGTCAAAATTACTTATCATTTTAGGCCCATGCACCACCCTGAATTAATTCCCTGATTAATTTTGATTAAAGACTTTTTCTTAATGGGTTAAACAAACACCTCAAATAACATATTTTAAGATTTAACCCGGGGGGGAAAATTCCAGTAATTTTTTGTTTTCATTTCATGGTCAGCCTTACAAACATCAAGATGAACCCAAGAAGGTTTCAATGGTACACATTTTTTAGTCCACTTTTTCTTCCGGTGCAGCCCACTTGAGTTTTGTATCTGCTTAATTTTGGGTGTAACATGATCGGGCAAAATGGCTGGACGGGTGGATTTATCACAAACATCACGGTGGGTCCAACAAGCTTTCGGTCTAAGGCAATCACTGTATGCGTCAAAATGCTTTTGGGTGGGCCCCAATTTAGCACGTGGATCAATCAAATCTGGCCCCGTCCGGTCACATAGAGTGTCAGGTTAACCATTCAATCATCTTACCAGCGTCAATGTTTTCCTCTTTTCCATCATTGTGGTTTCGACAGATTCCAGACACACATCATAGCTACCAAGCGGGCCTTCTTTACACTATTCGATGGGATACCCATAAAAGATCTGAGCCATTCATTCATCAGGAAGCGTACATCGTGGACATAAGTGGGCCAAAAATGACATTGGACCTCTTATCAAATACATCAAACCAATCTAAAAAAATTTAGAGTTAGAACCAGATAGTCCAACGTTCCAAATTCAATGCAAATGTGTGACCCACTTGATAAGTGTAGTATTATGATTTTTGCTACATGGCATGTCCACAGTTCATTAATGGCCCAAATCGTTACACGTGTGCCATTATTGAGGGAGCAGGCGGCCATGTTAGTTGAAAGATACCTCTTTTCAACACTGACGTCTTGGCATCGATTCCCTAGTTGGGGTGGCTAACATTACGTGTGAACTGACAGTGGGTGTACTAACAAGCTAACCAAAAAAAAAAAAAAATTCAAAGGCGGCCATGGTAGCTCTGATAAACGGGCATTGTATCAAAACCCCTTTTTATGGACATCTTCGTCCATTTAAAAGCGAACATGGGTATTTTCGTCAACTAAAAGTACCAATGGGGTTTATCAGTGTTTTATCTCCGGCAACGATTCGTCCGCTCGGTCTCTCGCTGCGTTTTCTTCTCTTTTCTTGGTTCTCTCTGCATTTCCAGCTCTTTACCAGGTTTTCGGACTCACTCTTTTAAAAGGATTTCCATTTCTTTGGGGCATTTGGATTCGGAGATTCTTTAATCTTCTTTGTATTAATCGTATTTTCGCGAAAATTCGGGTGCAAATCCTCAAAATGATTCCCGAAGCTGCTTTTAAAATGAGCTATTTAGCTGTTTTTGTTGGATGTTTATGCTTATAATGCAATCTGGTCAAAGTTTTTCAGCAATTCCTAGGTTTTTCTAGCTGTTTCTTCCGCAATTTTATCAAGAACGACGAAGAGTAATTCGGGCATTTCTGGGGTAGTTTTGAGGTTTTTGGTGGAAAGATCAAAAGCGCAGCGGTTTCTTGAACGGCTTAGAGATTTCGTTCGAGGATCACCCAAGAACAGCGGCATTGACCGATAATCAAAGATCTCTCGAAGATTATAGGGTTTCTGGTGGAGAATCTGGCGGTTCTGTAATTTCTTGGCCAAGATCAGGTATGCGGCTTCTGATTTTCGCTATCTTGTTCTTTGAGGATTTTGTATAAAATACTGAAAGTCTGGGGCCATTGGATGCAAAAGCAGCCGGAAAATAGGGTGCGATTCGCTGGTTTTGGGAGATTTTAACTATTCAGCATTTTGTTAGTTCTTCTTTTTCTTCTTCATCTTTTTTTTTTTTTTTTTTTTAGTTTTTTAGTTTTTTTTTTTTTTAATATTGTTTGTTTATGATTCTGTTTGAAAGAAGAGCTGAAAATTCAAAATTGTTGGATGAAAAGAAAAATGACAGCGAAAAAATATTGAATTGTCCGGGGAGATCTGAGCTATTTCAAACGGTTAATTAGTTTTTTTTTGGCCTTCTTTTTCTAGATTTCGCTGGACAGAGCTGAGGAATCAGGTCATCTTTAGGGGAATAGATTCTCATTTGAGAATATTGAGGAAAAGGGATTCAGAACAAAGACTTAGAGCTGCTTTATACACAGAAGATTGCTTTTCTTTAACAAAGCACCATTCAATCTCTTTTACTGTATCAACGTCCTCGAAATCTGAAGTTTTAAAGGCCAGAGGTATACAGTAAGCCTCCTGAGATCTTCGATTCCCCTGAGATAAGCGTGGATGGAGCATGCACATGGTTTCTTGCCATTCATTGCATTGCTTTTGATCGTTTCATTAGTTGAAGTTCAAGCTCAGTCACCTAGCACTTCCATAGGCACGGCGCGGGCATTGGATACACTTCTTCAGGACTATGCATACAGGGCATTCGATCAGCCGCTCACGGGTGTGATCTATGACGGTCAGGTCCCGTCATATCTCTCTGGAATAAAGATAGCCGCATTGAGGCTCCGGAGCGGGAGCATGCGAAGGAGAGGAGTGAAAAGCTACAAGGAGTTTGAAATACCCATGGGAGTCATTGAGCGGCCTTACGTCAAGCGGCTTGCACTGGTTTACCAGAACTTGGGCAACTGGTCTTCTCTGTTTTATGATCTACCTGGTTACAGCTTTCTGACACCTATGCTTGGCCTACTTGCTTATGATGCGATGAACATATCTGCCACAAATTTGCCTGAATTGTATATATTGGCAAAAGGGAGGCCCATTTCGATTCAGTTTACGAACGTGAGAACAGTGCCGATCGGTTCGACTGCTCAGTGTGTCTCGTTTGATTTGAATGGCTTGCCCAGATTTGAAGCTTTGATGTCAAGAAATGTATGTTTGACTAATGTCCAGGGGCACTTTTCTATTGTTGTCAAGTCTGGCAGTGGCAGCCACACTCCACCAGCACCAGTGCTGGCACCAATGCCCATTCCAAGACCAGGTCCCACCGTGAAGGAGGAGTCAAAGGTGTGGGGGATCGCCGGACCCGTGATTGGTGGGTTTGCAGCGTTCGTCTTCTGGGGTTTGATATTGGTGTTCCTAGTGAGGTATAAGCGGAAAAAGAACATGGCTCAGATGGAACATGAGTCGGAACATGGGGTACCATTGCAAGTGGTGAATATGGGGGGTGTTAGACTGCCGGCAGCAGCTGCAACCCGGACAGGACCAGAACTCGAGCACCGCGAGGTGCCTTAAGCTGTGGTTGGAGCAAACAGGTGCCAGGCTATATGGTCAGATCCATGACTGGTGCGAGTGGGATGAGTGGATCCTGTTCGAAGTGCCTGATATGTACAGGCTGCTGCAGCTCAGTTCCTACCGCCCGCCCAGGTAACCAAAACATGATATTTTGTGACATGGGTTCGATTCAGAAGTTGCCATTTTGCAAGTTTCAGTTCAGCTAAAGCATGATCACATCAAATCGCAACATTCTTTCGATGGAGTTTCTCTGTGTTTTAATTGTTAATCTCTTCATTGTTGGATTATGTCTTCTTCTTCCTCTTCGCATTGTAGGGGTTTGAATCATTTGTTCAGTCTGCTGTAATCAGGGCTACAGCTTGCCAAATAAGAAAGCTGAGATGCAATTCATTTCATTTTTTCTGTTACTCGGTTGCATCTTGCCATGAATACATTGTTGGGGATTTGCACTGCGGAATCACACAAATCTATATCTAGGATAACAATTCAATGGCAACAAGCACACATAAGAGAACATGCAGATTTAACGTGGAAAACCCTTGCGGGAAAAAACCATGGCATAAAGCGACAAATCTTCAAAATAGAAATTACAAAGAGAGAGAACTTACCCAATTCGAACAACCTCGAATCTCACCTTTGCTACACCCTTTGATAACCCTATGACCCTTTTAGAAACCCCTGGAATCCCTTTAAAAAGCCTTAGAATGCCCTAAAATAGCCCTAGGGACTCCTATTTATAATTTAGGAAACTCTCTTTTCGCACATCCTTGAAACCGCCTCAAATTTACGCAGTCCGCGCAAGAATCTGCATAACCTCGATTAGTCGAGCCAAGGCCTCGACTGGTCGAGGGACCCCCTCGACCGGTCGAGCAAGCCCCTCGACTGGTCGAGCAACACGGAATAGCGAAAGGACGAAGCTGCTGGACTTCGAGTCGACCTGGCCTCGACCGGTCGAGTGGACCCTCGACTAGTCGAGCAGACCCTCGACTAGTCGAGCATACTTGAAGACTTTTTCTGACAACATACATGCAGTGGAATATCTGCCAAGAAGTTCCTTCTATGCACCCCTTGTGTTTGCACCGCAGGCACAGGTATGGTTGCTTTCTCCTCATACGAATCAACACATCCAACTCGAAACTAATCCGTTGTTTTTCTACTGGCATTCCCCGCCTTATGGGCATACCACCAAGATCTTCCTACCATGTCCAGGTTTTGATTGATGTCTTAAATATGTAAATTAATGTGTCTGTGGATGACAGTTCGATGCTACTGAGCATACTTCGATGCCATCGTAAAAATCTAAAATTTCTTATATTGGTTGTTGGACACTTTGGGTGTACTGTTCGATACCATCAAGTGGGGTTCGATGCCATTGAAGGCTATTCAATGACATCGAAATGTCATCAGAAAAATCTGAAAAATCCATGATTTATCACTGAAACGTTTTGATGTTTAGTTCGATATTATTGAAAGATTGTTCGATGCCATTGAAGTCCCATCGAACTATTGCGTAGAGTTGCGTATCTGCAGGATTTTGTTTCTTGTTCCGATTGTGATTCTCTTAGAGGCTATAAATATGGGTGTAATGGGGATTAGTGTCACGCCCCAGACTCGGAAACCGGGCTCACAAAATTCGTGATTGCCGAATCTGGTGCGACAGCCTCCGTAGTACCCCATTCTCGGCTCCCAGTGAACATACGTCAGATTTCGATCCTAGGATCATACAAGGAGGATTTTCCAACGTACATTTATCTCGTAAGAAGAATAACCACAAGTTTATCCAAATCACAAAGGC
Organism: Magnolia officinalis; assembly: GCA_021015155.1. NCBI lineage: Eukaryota > Viridiplantae > Streptophyta > Magnoliopsida > Magnoliales > Magnoliaceae > Magnolia > Magnolia officinalis. The sequence goes on from JAJHSJ010000001.1 coordinate 51,132,458, forward strand.
AACATCATCATCACATATCCACTAATATAAACATTTGAATATAATGCTGAAAGGGAAATACATAAATCGAAAATCAAGGCTCCAAAAGTCCGTTGCACGCTCCAAGCTCAATGCTGCTGCAACCTAACATCACCTGCACGCATCTATCGTGCATAAGCTTATATAAAGCTTAAAGGGTGGTGTAAGTGTGTGTACAAGGTAAGTGTCAAATATGCAATATAATGTCATAAATCATAGAATATCGAAATAAGCGAAAATACTGACAAGATTATGAATCATACGATATCAGAGTAAGTGAAAATACTGCAAGTCTATAAACCATACAATATCAAAGTACGCAATACAGATCAGCTATGCAAATGAGGAGTCATAGAGAGCCAAATATCAGATGCCGAGGATACAATGCAATATGTAAATCCTATTAAGTCCATCTAGGCCATACAAGTGTAGAAACATAGCAACCCAAAATGTCACATGCCTGCGGATGTGATACAATATGCGATGCGAATGAAATGACCAAGCTGAAGTGTGAAGTCGGGATGATAGTACGTAATATCGTAGGCTACGGGGTCCACCACAAGGGACTTCTATCCAAACCAGTCTCATACCTAAATTTGGATAGTCAGACTCAATGTGGTAAACTCCTGATCTCAGGTTAGTCGCGCGCCCCAACCGAAATCCTGGCCATTACGAAGGTACACGTAACAAATAGTTGCGCACTACTAGCCCGAGTGGATAGTGAATGAATAAATGAATGAGTATGCAACTCCTGCTCAATAAGTCCACATATCAGTACAGTTCATCTCTGGGATCATCACTGGGGTCTAGTACACTACATGCAAATCGCCGCCCACTGACGCGCGACCATGCAAGTGGAAGAGACCTCACTATCCGCCTGACTAGTAGTCAGTCAATACTTACCCGGCACGACGATAGCGGACTCATTCACGAGCTGGTCAAACTCAGCCTAGATATGCCCCCTACTCTCGGGCGGGTAAGGCCACACCCCCTCCCAACAGACCACGACACAGTGGGAGACGTGGCCTCCTGGTATTCAGCACTCGGGCGCTCATATATCCACTCGGTCTCGACGTTGGGGCGTCTCCTGGCCTCGGAGGTTTAGGGATTTTCACCCAGGGCCATTTATAGCAGCCCAATGCTAATAACATATTTTTGGTGTCCCATCTGGTCATCCACGATATGCCTGTGAAGGCTACGACCCTAATATCGCTAGGGCGTACAATAATCACAACACACAATGCAAGATGTATGAGTCATGCATCAATCATGCACATACCGTGCGCTCATGTGAGATAATCTATGCCTATCGAGGAGTCTTATAACAACCGACACTATGACATATACAATGGTCAATCATATCTCATAACAAACATGCAAATGATGCGTATGTGCATGTATCATGATGTTATGTTGTCACATACTCATAATCAGTACCAATAACCGTCATCGACAATTGACCTCAACAATGTGAACATTTAACTAACATTGCCTCCAATGAATGACCCATATAGAGCCTAACATACAGTGGACCCACGGCCTCACACAAGGGCTAAATATACTACACCATGGGCCTCACTCAAGAGCTTAATGCACATCACGATGGGTCTTTCACATAGGCCCAACATACATCACAATGGGCTCTATTGCCTGGCCCTCAAATGCATCACAATGGGCCTCATCACATAGGCCTCATATACATCACATTGGGCCTTAAACTCGGGCCAAATGCACATCACAATGGGCCTCAAATACAGGTCGCATATACATCACATTGGGCCTCGACAACGGACCTTGATAATCAGAATCGGCCTCAACAATCGGCTTCATCAATCGGGATCGACTTCGATAATCGGCCTCGACAATCATAATCGGTCTCGACGATTAGCCTTGACAATCGGAATCGACTTCGACAATCAGCCTCGATAATCGAAATCGGCCTATACAATCAGAATTGACAATCGAAATCGGCCTTGATACTCGGCCTCGACAATCGAAATCGGCCTATACAATCGGCCTCGACAATCGGAATTGGCTTATACAATCGGCTTCAACAAAAGGAATCAGCCTCGATACTCGGCCTCGACAATCGGAATCGGTCTATACAATCAACCTCGACAATCAGAATCAGCCTATACAATCGGCTTCAACAATCGGAATCAGCCTCGATTCTCGGCCTTGACAATTAGAATCGGCCTATACAATCGACCTCGACAATCGGAATCGGTCTATACAATTGGCCTTGACAATCAGAATCGACCTCGATACTCAGCCTCGACAATCGAAATCGGCCTATACAATTGGCCTTGACAATCGGAATCGGCCTCGATACTCAGCCTCAACAATCGAAATCGGCCTATACAATCGGCCTCGATAATTGAAATCGGCCTAGACAATCGGAATCGACCTATACAATCGGCTTCAACAATCGGAATCAGCCTCGATACTCTCGACAATTAGAAACGGCCTATATAATCGGCTTCAATAATCGGAATCGGAATCGGCCTTAACAATCGGCCTCGACAATCGGAATCGGCCTTAACAATCGGTGTCGACAATCGGAATCAGAATCAGCCTCAACAATCGGCCTCGTTAATTGGAATCAGAATCGGCCTCAACAATCGGCCTCGACAATCGGAATCAGCCTCAATAATCGGAATTGGGATCGATAATCGGAATCGGCCTCAATAATCGGAATCGGTATCGATAATCAGAATCGGCCTCGATAATTAGCCTTGACAATCGAAATTAGAATCGGCCTCGATAATTGGAATCGGCCTCAACAATCGGCCTCGACAATCAGAATCGACCTCAACAATTAGCCTCAATAATCGGAATCGGAATCGGCCTCGACAATCGGAATCAGCCTCAACAATCGGCCTCGATAATCGAAATTGACCTTAACAATCGGCCTCGATAATCGGAATCGATATTGACAATCGGAATCGGCCTCGACAATCAGAATCGGTATCGACAATCAATCGGCCTCGACAATTGGAATCTGAATCGGCCTCAACAATCGGCCTTGACAATCGGAATCGGAATCGGCCTCAACAATCGGCCTCGACCATCGGAATCGGCCTCGACAATCGGAATAGGCCTCGACAGTCGGAATCAGAATCGGTGAGAATGGGCCTAGCAAGGCCTAAGGGAAGGTCACAATTTGGACATTTAACTATCACTGCCCATCAATGTGGACCTTTAACCAACATTGCTCCCAAGGAGTGGCCCACATAGATCTGAACATAAAGTGGGCCCATGACCTCACACAGGATTAATATACATTGCAATGGGCCTCATACAAGGGCTACATACACATCAGTATGGGCCACATCACATGGTCCTAATACTCATCACGGTGGGCCTCAAATACAACAGGTGGGCCGCATCATTGGGCCGTACTAATGGACCTCATATACACAACAAGTGCGCCCTGCTCATGGGCCTCAAATGCATCACATTGTGGGCCCTACACATGGGTCTCGTATGCATCGAATGGACCACGTATCTAGGTCTCGAATACATTAAATGGGCCACGCGTCATGGGCCTAATTCACGTCACAATGGGCCGCACGATAAGGGCCTAATACACATCACAATGGGCCTTGCCTATAGGCCACAAATACATCACAATGGGCCTTGCCCATAAACCTCGAATACATCACATTGTGGGCCTTACACATGGGCTAAAATACAAACAGGTGGGCCCCACTCATGGGCCAAAAATACATCATGATGGGCCTCATAGATAGGCCGCATTAACGGGCCTCAAATGGGCTTAGACCATACCAAAAATCATTTCAATAGTTGTAGGTGTAACATGTGTATCACTGTACACTATCATTTCATGGGGTACATAGCCCACTAATGATGATCGACATTGTCCAAACATTTCTCATGTAAATTAGCACTATCCATCAGCACCATCCAGGTGTTGGATAGTGCATATAAGACACATACATCAAGGTCAGTCCTACTAGTCCCTGGACTGGACAGTGGTGGGTGCAACACTGCAGCAGGGTGGGTCCCACGTCCCTGGACAGATGGACGAAGTGGATATAAAACATGTACCTCATGGTGGCCCCACATGACACCATCCAACAATGGACGATGCTGATAAACAGCATGGATAAAACACATATCATGTGTGGGTCCACTAATCAGGACGGAAGGCATAGGATGAAACACATACATCACGTGGGCTTCCACAACCCTTGCTGACGTACAACAACAGCTAATCAGCTGCGTGGGGTCCACATAGATGAATGGTTGGGATGTGATCAGACCCACGAAGCTTGCTGATGTCAGCAGCTACAAAGCTGGTGAGGTACACCAGCCAATCCGCTTTCATCCACGTCCTTGGATTGGACGGCATGGATAGTCACATATCAAGGTTGGCTCCACGTACACCGTCCAGAAATGGATGGTGTAGATATTAAACACACACATCCCTGTGGACCCCACACGTGTGCCATGTGGGGTCCACGTCCTCCAATGGACGGTCAGTTTGGATGTAGCACATACATCATGGAAGGGCCCACCAGAGATTTGAATCTGCTTTATTTTTGTTTCAAGCATTAAGAAGAGCTCACCATTGGGTGGATGGTTTGGAGATTCACGATGGATGGACAGCTTGGTTGGATGAAATCCATCAGCACGGGGGTCCACAGGGACGTCAAATGAATGGACGGTTTGGATGGATGAAATCCATCAGTGTCGGGTCCACAGGAGAGAGGACGCTAGCCAATCCACTCGTCAAATGGGTCCCACGTACATGGCCCACCACCAGAAGGTGTGTATACACACACACACACACACACACACACACACACACACACACACACACACTATAAAGAGCCCACCGTCCAGACCCCTGGACATTTTGGACGGTGCAGATCTGACGCATATATCATGGTGGGTCCACACGTGTGGCCTACCTCATCATGTAATAAGCTGATATTTGTGCTCTCTCTTCATCTGGGCCTATTTAGACGGATGGTCAACATTCCCGTCCGTTGGACAGTCTAGTAAGGTGGGCCCAATGCATGAACGACACGGATATGATACAGACTTCATGGTGGGGTCCATTCGGATGGGTTACATGGCTTCATCATCACCACAAGAAAAAAATGAAGAAGAGAGGGAGAGAGAGAGAAAGAGAGAGAGAGAGAGAGAGAGAGAGAGAGAGAGAGAGAGAGAGAGAGAGAGAGAGTGTGTGTGTGTGTGTGTGTGTGTGTCACGCCCCAAACCCGAAAATTGGATTCACAGGAATCCCAATTGCCGAACCCGATGCCGACAGCCTCCATAGTACCCAATTCTCGGCTCCCAGTGTCCAATCGCCAGGTTCCGATCCTGGGATCCTAGAAGGAGGATTTTCCAACGTACCTTTATCTCATAAGAAGCATAACTACAAGTATACCCAAATCATAAAGGCAACATCATCATCACATATCCACTAATATAAACATTTGAATACAATGTTGAAAGGGAAATACATATGTAAAAATCAAAGCTCCAAAAAACCATTTTATGCTCCATGCTCAACGCTGCTGCAACCTAACGCCACTTGCACGCATCTATCATGCATAAGCTTATAGAAAGCTTAGTGGGTGGTGAAAGTGTGTGCACAAGGTAAGTACTAAGTAAGCAATATCAAAGAAATTAGAGTAAGCAGAAATACTGACAAGCTCATAAATCATACAATATCAAAAATACTGGCAAGTTTATAAATCATGCGATATCAGAGTAATGCGAAAATATACTGATAGGCCCATAAATACCATCAGCCTTACCCAGGCTATACGATGCAGAAATATAATAAAAACAATATCATATACTGATGAAGTAATGTAGATCAGATATGCAATGCGGAGACAGTAAGCCAAATATCAGATGTCGATGATGCAATGCAATATGCAAATCCTGATGAGTCCACGAATGCCGTCAGTCGTATTTAGTCCGTATAAATGCATAAACATAGTAGCCTAGAATGCCATATGTTACGGATGTAATGCGAGATGCAGTGCAAATGGAATGACCATACTGTAGTGTGAAGTCGGGATGATAGTACGTAGTATCGTAGGCTATGAGGTCCATTACAAGGGACTTCTATCCAAACCAGTCCCATACCTAAATTTGGATAGTCAGACTTAATGTGGTAAACTCCTGATCTCAGGTTAGTCGCGCGCCCCAACCGAAATCCTGGCCATTGCGAAGGTACACGTAACAAATAGTTGTGCACCACAGCCCGAGTAGATAGTGAATGAATGAATGAATGAGTATGCAACTCCTGCTCAATAAGTCCACATATCAGTACGGTTCCTCTTTGGGATCATCACCGGGGTCTAGTACACTCAACACCACCTGCCGCCCCATCAAGCGCACAACTGGGTAAGTGGAAGAGACCTCACTATCCGCCTAACCAGTAGTTGTTCACTCTCCAAGTATAGGGTTGTGATATAGTAATAAACTCGGTGAGACTGAGGTCGAATCCCAAGGGACTGAAACCTGTACATTATCTGAAACTAACTACAACTAGAACTAGAATGAGATGAAATCTAAATTGAGTTGTAATTTGAGAAATAATTGTGAAATATTAATCTAAAACTTTAAGGAATTCAGATGAGGGAAACTAGGGATTTAGAGGATCCACTTGTACAGATCAGAGAGATCTTATGCCTGCTTCAAGAGCTCAACTGGACTTAAAGTCCTATCTTCATCTATTTGAAGGGTGTAACCATCAAACTAAACTTCCTTTGATATAGTTTTCAAGAGATGAAAGGTATATAAATTAGAATGGATTCCATCACCAAACCATGCCCAGGAGACAAAGTAAACAACAGAATTAAACTAATTAATAACCAATCAGATGATTATGAAGGTTAGGAGGGGTACCGTCATCCGAGCATGCCGAAGAGACGATGGTGAACAATAGAGCTTCCTGACGTCATAAACATAAAAGGAATAGGAACATGCTCAAAGCTATCGCAGACCCATTGTAATTTGTGTCACAACAGACCATTAAAAACTAAAAACATTCCCCTAATTAACTAATATCAACATCAGTTCAGTCTAAACAAAAGGCACAAGCAAAGAGTCCTCCCATCACGCTACAAGCTTCACCTCTTAGCCCTAGCTAAGAGGTTTAGCCACTCATGAACATGATGAGGCTATACGTCTCAAAAATATAGTAAAACAGTAAAAATAAATAAAGAAAAACTGAATTACTCTTTCTCCTTTTATGCTCCTCTTCTAGACGTTCAACCCAAGCTCCCAGGATGCTCTTCCAGGCCAAGATCTCGTTCTTTTATAGGCATCAAGGTCGGTCATGCAGTTGGTGCGGAAGCTTTACGCAAGTGCGGAAGTTTTATGTAGCAACCATCCAAAACAGGATTCATTAGATTCACAACAACCTTCAAGAACGGCAATCCAGGGATCCTATCCAGAATCTGATCCAGACAAACATTTGGAGAGTGGTCGGCCGCTCTATGGAGGAAGTTTGGACGGTCCAGATGGATGGACCGATCCTCGCTAATCTTCTCAAACAGACCACAGCGTCCGGACGTTAAAACGGAGGCCCTTCTTCTCTTCACTGTGATGTCGGTGGGGCCATGATCATCGATGGTTTGAGGAATCCATACTATCTCTCAGCTCTGTGATGAAATTTCAGCTGAAAAGGGCCGGTTTGTATTACTTCTGATACGACCCACTTGATTTTCTATTTTGCCATCCATCCTACGTTTCGACGGTCGAAATCCAATACATGCTGCTTCTTGAAAAATCTCCCCCTAGGTCGTGGTTAATGGGCTTGTAGGACTCTGATGGACGATCCTGATCGGACATTTGGATTGTGGTGGTGGCCCGCAAGAAAGTACCGCAACCTCTGTTACGAAACAGAGTTTCGAGCTTCGCACTATGATGGTCGATGGGCCCCAGATTGATGCCAGGTGTAAAATCCCCTCCGTCCATTGGATTCAGGACGAAAAACCGTCTAGACATGCTTGGTTTTAGATCCCAACTGTGGTGGACCATGAGATCTCCATTCCGCCGTCCATCTCAAGTTTAATGATTAGGATTCTGCAACATCTTACATGGTCTCAAGAGGCCACCTTGGTGAGGTTAATACCCCCCCTATGCACACCATGGACGGTCTCGATTGATAATTTGGATGAGGAGTGGGCCCCACTGAGAGGAACCGGTGGACGGTGGAGTGTCCGCTGGAAGCTTGTTCTTGCTTGAGAAGATGAGTCAGTCAGTGCACGCTGACCGACTTAAGGTGAATTGGTGTACGTCCAGTGCACTTTATGTACATGCACACACGCTGTACATGTAGGTCCCACGACGATGTTTGTGACAAATCTGCTCCGTCCATCCTCTTTAGAAACTCATTTAAGGGGTTGAGACTAAAATTGAGACATATCTAAAGATCTGGTGGGCCCCAAATCATGATTTCAGTGGATGATTTGTCCATTGGGCTACTTTTACAAGGATCCAATGGCCGAAATTCGACTTGTACGGTTACTTTATGTTCTTCAGGCCATGTATGTGGTTTCAAGCCGAACGGATGGTGGGAACCCCGTGATCTTGCATTCTGGATGATTTTCGAGCCACTTGAGCTTCAGTTTCCTGATTTTTTCGGATCTCTGGCATGTAATTCGGTCGATCTTGGTCCCCTAGAGTCCGTCCCTTGCCTTTGGTGTCATCAGAGCGTTAAATCCATGCTTTAAGCACCCTTTTTCAGTCCATGTTCGTAAATACACTCTGCATCACAAATACGATTAAATCGGGCCATTAAACGGTATCATGCTTGTAAATCTAGGCAATAACTAGGGTCTAATATGAAATATTTGACCCTCAACAGTAGTCTGTCAATACCTACCCGGCTCATTGATAGCGGACCCATTCCTCAAACTGGTCAAACTCAGCCTAGCTATGCCTACTCTCTCGGGCGAGTAAGGCCACACCCCCTCACAACCGACCACGACACTGTGGGGGACACGACCTCCTGGTATCCAGCACTCGGGCGCTCATGTATATCCACTCGGTCTCGACGTTGAGGCGTCCTTTGGTACCAAGAGGGTTTAGGGATTTTCACCCAGGGCCATCTATGGCAGCCCGATGCTCGAACCAAACATTTTTGGTGTCCCATCTGGCCACCCACGATATGCCTGTGGAGGCTACAACCCTGATGTCGCTAGGGCGTACAGTAATCACAACACACAATGCAAGATGCATGAGTCATACAATCCAGTCATCCATCAATCCTGCGCATTCCGTGCGCTCATGTGAAAAAACCTCTGCTTATCAGGGAGTCTCATAACAACCTGCCCAAAACACATGCAATGGTCAACCACATCTCATAACAAACATGCAGATAATGCGTATGGGCATGTATCATGATGCTATGCGGTCACATACTCATAATCGGTATCAATAACCGGCATCGACAATCAACCTCGACAATGTGGACATTTAACCAACATTGCCCCCAAGGAATGGCCCATATAGAGCCTACCATACAGTGGACTCATGGCCTCACACAAGGGCTAAATATACAACACCATGGGCCTCACTTAAGAACTTAATACACATTACGATGGGCCTCACTTATGGGCCACATATACATTAAGTGGGTCGCATCTCACAGGTCTAATATACATCGCAATGGGCCGCTCACACGGGCCTAATATACATCAAGTCGGGCCTCATCATATGGGCCGAAAATATATCACAATGGGCCACGTCCCATGGGCCTCGAATACATCACAATGGGCCTCAGCAATCGGAATCGGCCTCAACAATTAGCCTCGACAATCGGTATCGATAATCAGCATCGATAATCGGCACCGACAATCAGCACATAAACAATACGAGGTCCATAGATGGACAACTGATCAACCATAATATAAAGATCGGCCCACGACCGTGGTTATATCAAATCTGATGGCACGGAGCCATCCATCTATGGCGAATGGGGCCCACTCATTTGGGTTAACCCACTTAGAGAATGGTGCGAATGGGCCTAACAAAGCCTACAAAAAGGTCACAATGAGGACATCTAACCATCATTGCACATCAATGTGGACATCTAACCAACATTGCTCCCAAGGAGTGACCTACATAAGGGATTCATACACAACGTAACGGCCACACATACATCACATTGGGCCTCATTCATAGGCCTCTCATATATCGCGTTGGGCTTCTTACAAGGGCCTCAATCATATCACAATGGGCCATGCCCATGGGCCTCAGATACATTTCGATGGGCCGCGCCCATGGGCCTTGGATATATCACAATGGGCCACGTCCCATGGGCCTCATACAATCTCAATGAGCCACATATACATCACATCAGGCCTTGCCCCTGGGCCTCGAATACATCACATTGGGCCTCGCTCATGGGCCTCGAATACATCGCAAGTGAGCCTTAAATATACTTCACAGGTGGGCCACATACATGGGCCTAATACACATCACTATGGGCTACATCACATGGGTCTAATATACATCACTATGGGCCACAACCCATGGGCTTTAAATACACAATAGGTGGGCCCTACACATGGCCTCAAATATATACAATAGGTGGGCCTCAATGGACGGGCCACAAATACATCAAGATGGGCCTAATCACATGGGCCTCACAATATATATATATATATATATATATATATATATATATATATATATATATATATATATATATATATATATATATCGAATAGGCCGCACCAATTGGGCCTTACATACATTGCAATGGGCCATAACCCATGGGCCTTGCATATATCACAATCGGCCTCATAACATGGACCTCATATATATTAATGTGAGCCTCAACAGCGGCCTCATACACATCAAGGTGGGCCTCAACAATGAGCCATAAATATGGCAAGTGGGCCACATCACATGGGTCATATGTTTATCAAATGGGTCGTATCAACTGGCCGAATCAAATGGGCTTCATATATATCAATCGAGCCTGCCCTTATGTATTTTTGAGATCCAACCTATTCATAAGTTAACATAGAGGTAGATGAAGTGAAGATAAATATCAGCTTAATTAAAAACTACTATGGCCCTTGGAAGTTTGAACGGTGGATGTCACAGTCCACATATTTCAGTGGTGGGGTCCACGTCAAGTGAATGGACAGTTAGGATATAACACATGCCTCATGGAGTGGCCCACCAGATAAATAGGTCCGTCTCATTTTTTTGCCTCAAGCCTTAAGACAAGCTAACTGGATGGACGGTTTGTATGTAACACAGACATCATGGGGTCCACTGGCCGTCTAGGAAAAATGGCTGGATGGCATAGATGAAACACATGCACCGTGGCTGGGACCCACGGTCCCTGGCCCTTGCGTCCAGCAGCACAGGACGCTGCACCACGCACCACCGTTGAGGGTTTTACCCTCCATAAACATTCATAATTATTCGTTGGACCCACCAATTTGTAGTTCACAAATCCAACCCATCCATTATGTGTGTCCCACTAGATTAAGGGGTCAGACCAAGTTTCATGCGCATCCAAACCTCAGGTGGACCCCGGCAAATGCTTTCATATGGTTTAACATAATTCACATGATTGAAGATGGTGTGGGCCACCTGAGATCTGTATATGGCTGATTTTTGGGGGGCCCACTGCCCTAAAAGGGAGCCACCAAATGCACGGTGTGGATGTACGGCACACATCATGGTGGGGCCCACGTATGGGACCCACCTCCCTGCCTCCGTCCACGCAGCAGCGCAGCAGTGCCCTGCTGCACGTCCGCTGGACGTCAGCGGCAGGGCTACTGCATATATATATATATATATATATATATATATATATTATATATATATTTTTATTGAAAAAAGTTTGTTTTCTCACGGTTTTTCGCAGGTGGGGCTCGCATCAAGTGAATCCAGTCCAACCATTGCACTCTACGGCTCAAAACAGTCCAAATAAGCCCAATATTCGATGTGTTTTGGTGCATAGAAACATCAGAGTGGGTCTTAACAACCTTTAACGGACAATATCACTGTTTTCTATGGTATGGCCCGTTTGACTCTCGGATTAACATCATTTTTCGGCTCAACGCCTAAAATGGGATGGGGAATGGAATGGACGGCGTGGATTAAACTTATACACCAAGATGGGGCCTGCATGAGTGGCCCACCCAAAAGCCTTAAAATCAAATGCTTTTGCAGTGAGGTGTCCTCACTGTCTATTTACGATTCAGTGAACACGTCCAGCGTCCAGGGACACTGGATGGACTGTGTTCACGTGAAAATCAAGGTGGGTCCCATAGGGACGTGGCCCACTTGATCAATCTGATCTTTGTGTTTTCCCATCATCTAGAGGGTAGGGTCCGCATGGCTTGGATGACCATGGGGTCCATTTGGTGGACGGTCTAAGTATCACATACACTCATCATGTGGGCCATAAAATAAAGGGAGGAGAGAGAGAGAGAGAGAGAGAGAGAGAGAGAGAGAGAGAGAGAGAGAGAGAGAGACGTGATGATGGAGGGACCCCGACATTATGGGCCCTCCCTTCCATGCATATCAATCGTACATCAAGTGGGTCCCAATACATGTGGGCTGGCCAAATCAAAATCAACGGTGGAGATTCCTTTTCCACCAAAATGGAAGGTCTAGATGACCCTTATCAAACTAGAAAGTAAACATCATGACGGGGTCCATGGACAAGGGCCCCATCAAGGAATGATCATGAGAATCAAGGTGGGCCATCGGCCACATCTAGGGTCCAAAGTGAGATCCATACCATCAATCGGTAGACCTCACTTGGCCCATCCTAAAAACATAAAATCTAGGCTATAGAAACACCCACCGTTGATCTTCTTGGTCCGATGGAACGCCGATCTCCTTGTGTCTCACTTTGATAGAAGGTGATGAGAGTTGAAGGGCTAGGATGATGGATTTTAGGTTGGGAAGTGGGCCACACACATCACATTTTTCTCTCCATGGAAAAGCTTGGGCGTGCACTTCTTTGCTTGGAATTTGTTGCCTGGAAAATGTGAAGAGAAAGAGAGAGAGAGAGAGAGAGAGAGAGAGAGAGAGAGAGAGAGAGGTGGTTGTAAGAGAGAGGTGATGGATGTGAGGTGATAGTGTACTTGACATGTATGGGTGTGTAAGAGAGAGGGTGAGAGAGAGTTGACTTTGGGATTGCTCTTGTACTTAACATTTGATGTGATTGATGGATTGATTGAGGTGACATGTTGTAGAGATTCTCTTGAGTTTCGCACTCGCGGTATTTTCCTCGAATTGAACGCGGGTCCACATCTCTTGACCAGGGTATTGCCTCGGCGCGTAATACGTGGCGTCGGAACCGCGGCGACAGCGCGGTCACAATGGTACAAGTCTCAGATTAAGCCAACTCAGATCTACGGGATAGGACTTAAGGTCGTGCGCAAACATCGATTATAAGTCGCGGGTTGTCGGAATTCGTCGGAAAGAATCGCGGGAGTTTATGGAACAGTACGGACTAGGATATGGGTCTTATAGAGAGAGAGTGAGAGATGAGATGGAGGGCCCCGCCACTATGGGCCCCTCTAGATTACAACACATGCATCAAAGTGGGTCCCACCACAAGTGAGCCCTTCAATAGAAAATCAACGATGGATCACCCACCTATCGGCCTTCTTTTTTAGCTCCTTGGACTCCTATGCTCCTTGCCTTCAATTTTGATGGAGGTAGATGATGAATGAAAGTTGAGATGGGAGATGAGAGAGTGGGAAAGTGGGCCACACTTGGATTTGGGAGAGTGAGCTTGGACGTTGGGTGTTGCTTGGGAGGTTTGAGAAATGAGAGAGAGAGAGAGAGAGAGAGAGGTGATGGGATGATATGGGATGGGTGTTGTAAGGAAAGGTGGTTAGGGTATGGGCTTGGTTGAAATTTGGGTGAAAGAGGGATGGGTGGAGAGGGAGAGTTGACTTTGGGAACAGGAAAGAGATGGGTTGCTTGTACTTGAGGTATGATGTGTACTTGATTGATTAATTGATTGATTGGACATGTTGTAGAGATTCTCTCAAAATTCGCAACGCGTGGCGTTTCTTTGGAATGAACGGGGGCCCACATCCCCTGGACCGGGGATCGGATCGTGCACAAATCGCGATGTTGGAACCGCGGCGACGGCGCAGTCGCTAGGGTATAAGTTTTGGGTCGAGCTGACTTTGGTATGCAGGACTCGGCTTAGAATTGCTCGCAAACATCAGATATAGGTCGAGGGTTACTGGAATTCGACCGGGAGGACCGTGGAAGCCTACAGAATGGTACGGTCTAGGATACGGGTCTTACAATTAGGGTATATCTCAGAGCTTTCTAATTCGTTCCTAGGGATTAGGGTATATCTTAGAGCTTTCTAATTCGTTCCTAGGGATTAGGGTATATCTCAGAGCTTTCTAATTCGTTCATAGGGTTTTCAAGGGCTTGTAAGGGGAGATTTGAGGCTTGTTCGAATCGGATATTCTCTCTATCTCTTGTAATTTCTACTTTCATAGTGTATTACTGTCGCTTTGTGATGTGGTTTTTTCCCAAAAGGGTTTTGTTGATGCAGAAATCTGGTTAACCCTCGCTGGACCTCCGAGTACTTGCACACAAAGAAGACAAAGGAGACTCTGGCTGTAACAGGGAGACCCTCCGATGCCTAAGTCAGGATTAAGCAAGCTGGGTCCAGTAGAGTTGAGGGTTCACTGGTGTGTACCTTTCACTGTAGATAAGGCCTCTATTTATAGATAACGAGTCGATTACGTGGAGAGAAATGCTTCCTAAATCATAGGCATGCGTTTAACAACTATTTCGCAAGATCATCAGTGACGATAAGACCAAGTGGTTGAGATCTAAAGTCACGTGGTAGGAGACCGAGGTCGACTAGTCAAGCTGATCTTCACGGCCACCTTGAGAAAGAGGTCCATGAGTTAGGCCCTTTAATAGACTATGGTCGAACATTCTGATCGGATTACCGACCTACCCGTGAAGGCTGCGTCCGAGTATTGAGACCGGACTCCCTCCCTTGACGAAACAGGCGACATCGCGAATGACCATCCTCTTCATCTTATTATATGGGGTAGGAGCTTGAAAATGGACGTGGGAGGGCTTGGTGCTCGTCCTCTTCCAAAGAAGGCGGATGTACTTCATTTTCTGATGTGTTGATCTGTAAGATGGGCAGATCTTCACATAATGAATTACCGTTTTCTGGCCATTGAGGAGCTCCTTGGTCATAATTGGTAGCAGCCGACCACGTGACGTGCACAAATGTCTGAACCGACCTTATGTTTCTGACTAGTTCATTTTTACCCATACAGTAGCCCCCTACTTCCGAGCTGACTACGTAAGCTCGAGAAGTAAGTCGGTGTAGTGAGGTCGTATTATTTTACGCGTGAAGGGTCGAGCCTAGTCGTTATTAATGCGGAGTGAGGAGGCAAGCACGGAGATCGATGAGGATCTGCAATGATGGTATGGCGTGCTGGAGGAGGCGTGCGCTAGTAGGGGTACCTCCTCGGTTCTTGACCCATGGGATGTGGACGCATGACGCTACCTGGAAAGTCGGGTCGCCTATTGAACGGGAGGCCTCCATGTGGCCACGCGCATGTGTCAAGGAGCCTCTTTGGTTGCTGCATTAAATGCAGGCAATTAATGCCTGTGACCGAGTTGCCTATAAAAAGTGAAAAACCCTAATCATTCCAGCCATTTGCTTTCACTGCCTCTCCCTGACTTCCCAGACTTGACAATTTCCGGTAAGTTAGAAATCTTCCCCTTTAGCGGGCTCTATTATTCCAGATCTTCTTCATTCTCCCATTTTCTCTTTCTACTTCTGCTTCTCGACTATTTTCTGGCTGAAAATGTCTGATATGTCTGATGATTGGGATGAACCCATGGCCTTCTAGGGCAATTCAGAGCTAGATGATTGGGATTTTCCGCTAAAGGCTTCTCATGATCCACTGTCCCCAATCCCATTGTTGGGTGATAAAGATACCCCTGCTTCAACAAAGAGGGTGGCCGCCCGATCCTCAGCCGAGACAGGGTCTACTCCGGTGGAGAGAGAGACTGATGGATTCGAAGAAATCGGCCATTTCAAGTCGAGACTCAAGGAATCTGACCTAGTCCAGATCAAGTCAAAGTACCACATCCTTAACTCGGTGGTACTCCGAGCTCCTGTATTCGGTGAAATTTCGGGTGATCCCCGTGAAGGCGAGGTAGCCGTGTATCTGGTCACCTTGTAGTGCGGCCTTAGACTTCCCTTTCATTGCATTGTTAAGGAGGTCATCTCTCTCTTCAGGTTGCCCCCTGACAAAATAATCTCGAATGCCTGAAGGGCTTTGCTGGGGGCCTTCATTTTGGGGTTTCAGCTCGGGCAACCAGATCTGATCGCCGACGAGTTCCTCATCTCTACCAGACGAAGGCCAACCCTAAGCACACGGGTTGGTATTACTTCTCTACCTGGTCGAGCAAGGATAAGGCCCTCATTACCAAGAACATGTCCTCCAACAAGAATTGGAAAGACAAGTGGTTTTGGGCGTCTAGAGATTGGGAAGCCCCGGCGGCCGCTGGGGTACGACCTCGGGTTCTGACACGCTTCGCCAACCCAGGTCGGGTATATTCGAACTGCTGACCTTGTAGTTTGTATTCATCTCGTTTTGCTTTTAACTATAGTGGTCTTTTGCAGTCCTACCCAAGAAGTCTGTCAAGGTAACTAATTCAGAGCGCAATCTAATCACTCACACAAGGTTAATAGATGCTTCTAAGAGATCGTGGAAGTTTTTGACCACTCCTGAGCTCCTCCATTAGTCCGGTCTCGCCCCATCCATCTATGGAGGTAAACGCATTAACTTCTGAACTTTGACTTTTCCTTTTTCATTTCTGACTGGCCTATCGTTTATGCAGGAATGTCTAATCTCTTGTGCCCTGCCAAGAGGATGCGGGCTTCCCCCATTGCCAAGGTGACTTAAAAGAAGCCACCTGTCAAAAGGAGAGTTATCGTACCTCCGATGAAGCAGGCTGTGGGGGCAAGGTCGGAGCCCCGAGTGGAGGAGTCTGCGGCTGAGCAGTTATCCCTAGCTTCCCTGGTTGTGACCGACCAGCCGCTCCCTGCCGCTGCGGGTGAGGGGGCTCAGGGTGTCTCCTCTTCGGCTGATCCTCCTCACTTGACGACTCCAAAGGTAGCAGACTTGAAATCTCCTCCAGCTCAGGAAGAGATTCCCACTGCTGGGGATCTTCAACTTATAGTAGCTGAAGTTCGGGTTGATGAGGGTGAGACCTCGGCCCAACCAGTGAACGAGGCTGAAAAGCTGAGCTCCCTCCCTGTCGGTTACTACATGAATGGCCTGGCCAAGTGGACGACTAAGCACACCCTAGAAGATGAAATCACTGAGATGGTCAATGCCCATCCTCAGACAATACTGGACGACCTGGCGGCTATGTGCTACAAAGTTGGTTTCTCTTCTTTATCCTTGTTTTGTCTTCATTGTTGGTGTCTTAACAGGCTTTGTTTTCCAACTCGTCTCTACTATCCTGTCAGTCCGTCGTTCAATGGTGCGGGTCGCAGAGTAGTGTGAGCAAGACAAGGCTGACCTCAAGTCGAAGACCAAGGAGGTCGAGGCCCTCTATGAAGCCCTAACAAAGTCCAGAAAGGAGCTGGTTATTCTGAGGGCTTCACTGGAGGAGACCTGAAAGAAGTTTGGGGAGGAGCAGGCCGCTCTGAAGATCCAGCTGGAGGAGGCTTGGAAGAGAGAGAGCTCGGCACGGACCGAGCTAGAGGAGGCTCGGAAGAACGAGAGCTCAGCCCGGACCGACCTAGAGGGGGTGAGGACATTCCTCACCAAGTCTGAGGAGGGAAGGATCGAAGCAGAGGCCAAGGCCATGAGGTCAGAGGCGAAATTGGTCAATGTGGAAGCGTCTGTCTCGTCAGCTCGTGCTGCTGCTGTGGAGGAGTATAAAACCTTCAAGGAGATGGCCGACTTGGTAGAGGTTTATTATAACATGGGTTATGATAAGTGCCTCGAAGAAGTCAAAGGAAGATATCTCGAGCTCGACTTAAGTGGTCTGGATGAGGGATCCTCCCATGGTCCTCCTTCTGAAGTGGCCAAACCTGAGCAACCTCCTCGGTCTGATTAACCTCGCCATCCCCCATACTTGTAGTTATCTTTTTGTACTTTGAAATTTCATCAATGGAAATTTTACTTTTTGGAAGACTTATGTTATTCCTTTTTGTATGGTTGCATGTCAACTGTGCATGTAGTGGTTGAGCTTATGAGCACGTAGTCGATATATTGTTTATAGCATGACTAGTACGTAAGGCGGATAGTATCAGGTCAAACATAATGGCCTGAGTTGATAGGTCAGCAAAATGGTCAGTCTTTGAAATAGCTGACATAGTCGTAAACTGAGCACAAAGAACCTTCTTCGCGGCTCGGGTAATAGATTCTAAAAGAAATTCTGCTCCCCTGACCTGGGGGGGGGGCTCGGGTGGTTGAGGTATTTGGGAGGAGTTCTTCCCTTTTTCTTTAGGGAAGCCCTACCCTTGTAGAACACAAGAGGAATTCACTACACCAACCTGTTCACAATAGGCCAACAACTTGACAAGAGGATTACTTTCCCTTGCACTAAGGGAAATCCTCATAATAGGCCGTGTAGTCCGAGTAGCTAAAATAACAAGTAGAATTTTGAACTTCCTGAGAATTTTTATTATAGATTCTGTTATACAAGTAAACAAGCCGTTCTAACCTCATAGGTCAATTATTTCTGTCCTAAGACCTGATCGATCTTTACGGATAGTAGATCTTCAAGTATTCTGCATTCTATGGGTGTGGTAGAGGTCGTCCATCCATGTCTCTAAAGTTTATATGTGGCCGGGTTGTGCCTGTTATCTTGTAGGGTCCTTCCCAGTTTGGCCCCAGGGTTCCTGAACCAGCTCCTTGGTATTTTGGAAGGTTTTTCGGAGGACTAGGTCTCCCACTCAAAATCTTCGCACCTTCACTCGAGAGTTGTAAAATCGGGCGACCTACTGTCGATGAGTTGCAGTCTTCAGTTGTGCTTGCTCCCTATCCTCTTCGAGTAGATTGAGGCTCAAAGTCATTTGCTCGGCATTTTGAGATTCACTGTATGATTATTCGCACAGTAGGGAGCTCTATCTCGACTAAAACGACGGCCTTTACCTTCGAATGCTAGGGAGAATGGAGTTTCTCCCGTAGACGTCTAAGCAATAGTTCGATATGCCCAAAGGACATAGGGAAGCTCCTCAAACCAAGGCCCTTTGGCCTTTTTGAGCTTAGTTATGAGGTGATTTTTGATGATCTTGTTAACCACCTCTACTTGGCCATTAGCATGGGGCTGCCGAGGTGACGAATAAGCGTTACGAATTCCGAGCCCTCCACATATGCATTAGAACTGATCATTGTCAAATTGTTTACCGTTGTCCAAGACAATTATATGCGGGATCCCATACCGACATATGATATTTTTCCAGACGAAGTTGGTGGTCTTCTGCTTGGTAATCTTGGCCAATGCCTTGGCCTCGGACTATTTAGTCAAGCAGTCGACTGCGACGACAATGAACTTAGTCTGGCCTTTGCCCGTTGGCAATGGGCCGATGATGTTTATCCCCCATTAGGCGAACGACCACGGTCCAGTCATGAGTGTCAATTGCTCAGGTGGTTAATGATGTATCGTCGCAAATCTTTGATACTTGTTGCATTTTCAGGTATACTACTTGGCATCTTCCCAGACGGTCGGCCAAAAGTATCATTGTCGGATGACCTTATGGGCAAGGGCTCGGCCACTGGAATGGTTACCGCCAATTCATTCATGTATTTCTCTTAATACGTACTCGGCCTCCTCAGGTCAGAGACACCTTAGAAAAGGTAAAGAAAAACCTTTTATGTACAGGGTGTCTCCCACCATGGTATACTAAGCTAACCTGGCTCAGACCCTGCGCGCCTCGACCCTGTCTTCAGGTAGCTTGCCTTTCCGAAGATACTCGGCGATTGGGTTTAACCAGTTCGAGGTCGAGATGAGGGGACAAACAGTTTCTTGGTTAGACTCATTGATGCTCGATTCTGACTAGAACTCGATGGGAATTTATTTTGGAATGCTGTCTTTGGTCGTCGTGGCCAACTTTTCCAGTGCATCTGACTTCACATTTTTAGAACTTACTGATAAGTTCTTGTGCTTTCTAAAGATAAGTGATCATTTTCTCTTCCGTGGCGTGATACTAGCTGGCGACCTGGTTGACGATGAGCTGTGAATCACTGTGGACTTTCAGAGTATGGGCCCCCATTACTGCCACTAACCTGAGTCCGGCGAGTAGTGCTTCGTATTCTTTCACGTTATTTGACTTTTGGAATCAAAATCTCAAGGCACGCGTGCAGGTCTGGTCTGGTGCCTCGAGGACTATCCCAGCCTCGATGCTTTTATAATTGGAAGAACCGTTGACGTACAACGTCCAAACCTGTTGGTCGACTTCACTGTTCGGATCGGTTGGAGTCGGGATCTTCCAATCCCCATTTTTTCGAAGGCGACAACGAAGAGGATGTCAACCGAGCTGCCAATGTCCACCAAAATCTGAAACACCTTGCGGTTGGCTATAGTCATGGCCACCACTAGGGCATTGTCATGGGGATGGTGGATTCTGTGGGAGTCCTCTTCGGTAAACGTTAGTTCGCAGGGGACCATTTTTTGCTCTTTCAAAGGTTGACAGGTGAGGTCGATGTAGTGTTCCGGGCTGGTGCGGTTGATGCTTTGGGCATGACGCTTACGAGCTCGGTTCGAATCTCCTCCTCCAGCAAGCCCACCAAAGATGGTGCGGATTTCACCCGTAACCTCGTTGTCGTTCCCATTTTCGTGTTGCTCGTTCCTCTGATTTCGTCATTCCTCCCTCCTACTAACATAATCGCACAGGTGTTCGACATGAATGAGGGCTTTGATCTCCTCCTTGACGTCGAAACAATCACTGGTGGTGTGACCGTGGTTGCAGTTAAAGTGATAGTACTTTTGCTTGTCCCGCTTGTCAGCATCGGTCCTCATCCGATTCGTCCATTTCAAGAGTCTTTTATCCCGAACTTCCATGAGGACCTACTCAGGCATAGCATTTAAGGGGGTGTAAGACTAAAACCTACTATCAGGTCGTTGGCTCAGACGTTGTCTCGCAGAGTCGCCGTCTCTCCTCCTCTTATTCCTAATGCTGGGAGGGGGCTCTTCTTTACGCTTCTTTTCCTTAGCTGAGCTCCCGGTACTCCAAGTAGCCTTACAAGAGCTGAACAACTCTTTGGCGTTGGAATACTTTTAAGCCCGGTTGAGGAGCTCGTCCAATGTCGTCGGGGGGTTTTTTCCGATTGAGAAAAGAAATCTCCCCTCCTTCAGGCCAACCATCATGGCTGTCAGGGCTATCTAATCTGAAAAGCCCTCCACTTGCATTGCTTCTTGGTTGAAGCATTTGATGTAATCCTTAAGTGGCTCGTCCTCCTTCTGAGTAATAGTAAGGAGGTGAGCCGTCGGCTTCCGTCTGTTCTTTCATCCAATGAATTTAGTGATGAAGACCTTGCTGAGCTGTACGAACGAACTGATGAGTTTTGGTTTTAACTGTCGAAACCATTTTCGAGCTACTCTTGATAGAGTTAAGAAGAATGCCCTGCACATCACCACGGTCGAGGCATCATGAAGTTCCATCCATGCCCTGAAGGATTTTAGATGCTTGGCCAGGTCAACGGACCCAGAGTAGGGGGTAATCTGTGGCATCATGAACCTGGACGGGAGTTGGGCTTGCATGATGTCGTCAGTGAATGGTGGTTCAGTTTCCTTCAGCATTGCTTCTATTGAGGTCGGAACCTATGCACGGTAGGCTTGGTGTATGTCGTCGATCTGACCTCGTAGCTCTTTAAGTTTCGCTTCCCAGGGAACTTCTTTTTCTCCCATTGCCTCGGGTGTTTTTCCATGCCTTCGATTCTCTAGCACGTGTAACACCCCGTATTTTCTATACTCAGGTGTTGTTATAGAGATCTAAATAACTTTAGACATGTGTAACGACCCTCAAATTTTACCGTAAATTTCAACTTGAGATGAGACCAATCACCTCACTTTCCAACAACTACGATCTAACCTAAACCCAGTAACAAGGTTCCAATGCTAAGAAAGATTCTATCTTCCTGTAAACGCGCCTTAGGATTACCAACTTAATTTCGAGAATAAAAACTAACAACCCAATTGAAATGATCAACCCTCATCTAGGATAAATTCGCAAGTAGGACCCACCTTTGAACTCAACTAAAACGACCACCGTCGAGTTAACAACATCTAGTTATAGTATGACCCCAAATAATAAACTCCAAAACGTTAAGACTAGCTAATCCTTAACCTCAAGTACTTTGGAGATCGCCCGAGAAGAATGAACGGAGTGGATCAACGTTGATCACTTCATGGACCCCACATTTGATCCGTGCATGTGCACAGATAATGTGCACACGCCGTGCACAACGCCTTAGCATCGGGTCAAACAAGTGTTGACCCGATAAAAACCAAAAACTTCAGATTTTTTTAGAATCCTTTCCTGCCCGTCAGAATTTCAAACAGATGGTTCATTTGTTGCTGATATTGGCCCACCATCAGACCCTGTTCGAAAAATCCAAACTGTCCATCCTTTAGATAGGGTCCCACCGACCCTGAACATGTTTGGGTGCGTGGACGGAAGTCACACACATAAGCACAAACAATGATCGGTCAGACGCTGGGAAAGGAAGACGCTGGCGGGAGTAGGGAATCCATGTCTGTTGCCTTGCTGGAAAATCCAGTCGTTTGGAGTCGTCAGACTCCATCCACGCGCGCAGAGAAAATCCGCGTCGGCCCTATGATTTCTGAAAATGAAACCCTACACATGAAAGGCGGTAGAATAACTGCTATTTTGGGTTGGAACGATCTCCACCCTTCTCTGACTTCTGGAAGCTTCATCCGAGAGATCTGGGACGTCCAAACTAGGGCTATCCGGAATATCTCGTAAGGAAGCCGAGATATTGGCAAGATGCAGCCACATCTTGAACCGACTTCGTTTTAGCGAGTATTGTCATCAACGGCCCATACCTCGCCGTGATATGGACCCCACGAGCCTCCTAGGCACAATCCAAACCATTTAAGTGTCTCTGATCGTGAAATTAGCCGTTAGTTAAAAAATCACCATGACCAGTGGATCATCTTCCCCGATCTGGCCAGTCGACCCACATTCTGTAGAACTGACCCATTCACTTATCCAGGCCGTTCATCATGTGGCCCACCCCAATTAAAGTCCATCTGGGCAGTCATATAGCCCCCTACACCAGATATAATGCATTGGAAGACCCTGATGGCAAGCCATTCTCGGCTAACTCGTGTTATCTCCGCGATAATCTTTGTGATTAGTTGTGGATATTTTAAGAACAGAACGGCTATAAATAGCCATGTATAAGGGCGAATCCCAAGGAAGAAAAAGAGAAGAAATAGGAAAGGAGAGATAGAGAATGGGAGAGTGCAGCCGAGCGAGTTACATGCCCCTGTAGCAACTCGACTCAGCCCAAAACAAGTCAGGGACTGGTCCGACTCTTCTCCCTGTAGTGTGAGAGCGAGAGAGAGTAGGAAGGAGAGAAAGATAGAGATAGGAGGAGAAAGAGAGTGTGAACCGGCTGCTGGAACGAATTTCCAGTCGACCGTCTGAAGCTCCTCGGGCTCGCCATAGGCCCTGTTCGTCCAGTTCGCAACCTCAGCCACGTTCAGGTATCGAAACCGAAACTTCCCCTGTTACAGCCATACATCAGATCCATTCCTAACCTAACCTAATGCTCCGCTCAGCCAGGCCCATATCATCCCAAAACGGCAACCATAACCAAGTCATGGATGTACCTCTGATTCCGACGAACACGGAGCATGCCATATACAAACCCCCTTTCAGCATACAAACAGCGTCCCAGATCAGGTAATCAGTGTCGATCCTCTCTCAGTTACTGTAGAAATCAATCTACTCAGCTGACTGTGTTCACAATCATCTCAACTCGGTCACGAGTTGAGTGACTCAACTACACGTTCCAGGGTGAAAACCCTGATCTGAATCCATGACTGAGCTCGTTTCGCCTTGAGCAATGATCAACACCAAGAACCGGTCTTAGACATGTTCACGATGTGGCATGCTGTTAGTCGAAAAGACTCAACTGAGTTGAGTCACCACTGAGTCAGTGACTCAGGACCGCTTCAGACTCAAAAGACCTGACTTAGTTGGGCCTAGGAAGTAACCCACCTCAGTCAGCCAGAAGCCCAACCATGGGCATCTTATATTTGCCCATTAGAGGGCTGGCTCGACCGGTTTTCCAACTGAGTCGACTCTATACTTAGTAACGGGCTGACTCGGTCAGTTTCCCAACTGAGTCAAGCTGACTCCAATCATCTTTGGATGATTTGGGTGGCACTGGACTCAAAGGAATTATCATTCGGACCTTGTAGTTAATAGAACTCTTACAAACTAATTCAACTCATTGTTAGTTAAAAATCCCGACCGAGTCAACTCAATCGTAACTCACTAGTGTTTTATAACGATTCCTCCAGGTACAACCAGCAACTATTTACCTTAGAAGACACTCCTACTTGCAATCTGTCCAATCAAGTAAGTAAAGATCAAAGTGTACATAGCTAGTAGATTATTTGGAATTAGAAGATTAATTATACACTTGCTTGGATTTTAGGATCTTTACATCCACATCTCACGACAAGAGGAACTTCCAATCTAGGTGAGGGTTATCCCACTTGGCTTCCTCATTTCAATGAATTTTAAAATAATTTAAGCTTAAGATATTGTAGTTGTGAAAATATTGATTGTGGTTCCCTTAGACTCGAATTGATATTGATAAGCATGTAGGAATGCCTCAATTTATGTTACCCTAACATATCTTATGAGAATTGCTTTAAGATCACCATGCCATATTTGGAATTGCTTATGTACACGTATATTTCTACTTGTTGCACTAGGAAGTGATAATCTTGTTTCCATGATGGGTTTACTCCATTAACTCCTTATATATGCTAGATAGTTGTAAATTGAATCTAATGAAGTCTTAGAATGTTACAAATAAGAACTTGATCCTCTAGTTCCTATTTAAATGTGGTGAACATGAGTTATTTCGTTAACTTACTCAAGCCCTATGATTATTAACTAAGTAACTATGATCTATAATTGCATTCATTATGTTTTCCTAGTACTTACTCAATTTTGTACATAAAAGAATCATGACGCCTATAATCATTCTACCTCATAAGATGTACAATGAATACGAGGAGTGGGATATCTCTTTTCTTAAGATGTGTAGTAATCCTGTTACTATCCTAATATGTTTGAAATGTCATATCTGGGCCCTCCTTTGGACCTTGGGAAAGTAAACGAATTTATATTGATCTTATATTTGAATGCTAGATATCCTATTAAAAGACCACAAGTCTTGATCATGCTTATGAGAGTAATCTTGTTAATCCTATGAAATGTGCATGAGCATCATGGTACATGAAACTCACGTATGACATATGAGCTTTTCCGAGTGCTCAATGTAAGTCACACTCTGTTCGATTTACTGAGAGCCCTAACACTTTAGTGTAACTCACAGAACTTGTGCATTTGGGTCACTTTGGGATCTTTTCTTTACATGAGGCTTTTTCGAAATTAGACACTCTTCGGAACTACCCCGTGTATTTTTTCAGGAGATATCCTTGGGCACACTCACCTGCATGGTCTTTTCCGGGTGGCTAGTTCTCCTTGGGCGTACCTATGATTATTTTTTTGGATGAATAGTTCTCCTTGGGCGACCCTTTATTTTGACAGCTGGATGTGTATCCCAAGACTGCGACTTGAGCATACCTTCATACCTCCATACATTACATATAAATTCATATTCTCCTCATTATGATCTAATGAGGCAGGGGAGGACGTGAGGTCGAGCACCATCTTCCTCAAGAGGATAAGTATTCCGAATCCACGGAACTTCTCTGGACTCCTCACAGAGACTTCTCGAATCCACGAGGAAAGAAAGCATAAAATAGAAATAAATTCTAATAAATTCGAAATCGATTAATCCATCAATAAAAACGAGTTCACAACCCTTTAAATAGGGGTACCAAGCAATGGGAAAGAAATCAGAATCAAACTACAACTAAAACTCCTAGAAATCGCGACTTACTATAAATAGTAAACTTACTATTTATAGACAGTCGTGATGTCTACTAGTGCGCAAGGTTTTCGGCCAAAAATAGTAAGTGTCCTATTTGGCTTCACCAAACCGTTCTCCTAATTATTCTAAGCTCTTTTCACGTTGGGCGCAACTCCTAAAGCCCAACGGATGAAGAGTTATAATCAAACTAAAACTTACTATTTATAGTAAAAACGAAATTAAACAGGGAAACGATTGTCGATCCAGGGGCTTTTCACAATTTCAGGTGTTGCAACCCTGCGTAGCTGGGTTGGTTGGCTAAAGTAGCTTGTTCTACGCCAAAATCATATATTTTACGTCAGTTAACTCATTCCGGATTGTGAGATGCGCCCGATTTAAGGTCCGATGGTCTGGATCACTTCTGTCGCCGACCGGGCCTTTTCTGATCCATCTTGGCCATGAAACTATCCGCGACCCGCTCTACAT
Organism: Magnolia officinalis; assembly: GCA_021015155.1. Lineage (NCBI taxonomy): Eukaryota > Viridiplantae > Streptophyta > Magnoliopsida > Magnoliales > Magnoliaceae > Magnolia > Magnolia officinalis. The sequence goes on from JAJHSJ010000001.1 coordinate 51,159,106, forward strand.
CAGTCCCCTCCACTTCAAAAGAACTCGTCCTCGAGTTCTCATCCTGCACTAGTTCATGATACTCGGTCAAGTCCGCGACGTTGAAAGTCCGTGAGATCGCCATGCCATCTGGAAGATCAACAACATAAGTATTGTCATTGATCTTTCGGATGATTGGTACCGGTCCAATATTTTTATTCTTAAACTTGTTGTACGTTTCGGTCGGAAATCATTCTTTGCGCAGATGGACCATTACTTGATCGCCCACCTCGAACACTTTTTGTCGCCGATGCTTGTCCACTTGCTCCTTATACTTTTCATTCGAGGCATGTAGCTTGGTTTGTACCTCCGCATAAATTCCCATAATCTTGTTAGCCATATGTTCTGCTGCAATGCTCATTCCTGGGAGCTTGGGCAGAGGGACCAAGTCTAGTGTGTGGCGAGGTACTCGTCCGTAAATAACCTGGAACGGAAATTTTCCTGTCGAGCAGTTCACCATGTTGTTGAATGCAAACTCCGCTTGAGACAAAGCCAAATCCCACTGCTTTCGGTTTTTCTCCTAAAATACATCGAAGGAGGTTTCCCAACGTGCGATTCACAACCTCAGTTTGACCGTCAGTCTGTGGGTAGTAGGCGCTGCTGAACTGAAGTCGTGTATCGAATTAAGTACACAAAGTCCGCCAAAAGTGGCTTATGAACTTCGTGTCATGATCAGAAGTAATAGTCTTGGGAACCCCGTGTAGCCGCATAATTTCTCTGAAGAATAGATTCGCCACATGTGTTGTATCGAGAGTCTTCTTGCATGAAATAAAGTGCGTCATCTTGGAGAAACGATCTACTACCACGAACACCGAATCCATGTCGCGTTGTGTTCATGGGAGACCAAGCACAAAGTCCATAGATAAATCCTCCCAAGGGCCGTCAGGCACGGGTAACGGGGTGTAGAGGCCCGTATTATGAGATTGCCCCTTAGCGGTCTGACAAATTAACAACGTTGGACTGTCTTTCCCACATCATGTACCAATTGCGGCCAGTAATACCGTTCTTCCACAAGAGCTCGCGTCTTGTCTCGCCCAAGGTGTCCACTGAGGTCACCTCCATGTAGCTCTTGGATTATCTGTTCCCTTAGCGAACTATTGGGGATGCACAATCGATTTTCCTTAAAAAGGAACCCGTCTTGCATATGTAAGTCGCCGGGGTGACCTTCTTGGCATCTAACCCATGCGTCCTTGAAGTCATCGTCATCGGCATATATGTCTTTGAGGCTCTCGAACCTGACAACCTCATTGCTCATAGTGACTAACAAAGTTGTACGGCGACTCAGTGCATCAGCTACTTTGTTCTGTTGCCCTGACTTGTGTTTTAGTACGAACGTGAATTCCTATAAAAACGAGATCCATCTAGCATGCACACAATTAATGTTAGCTTGACTATTAATGAATTTGAGAGCTTGATGGTCCGTGTAAAGTATGAATTCTCTTTGAATCAAATAATGTCACCAGTGTCGCAGTGCCTGAACCACCACATATAACTCGATCTCATATGTAGACCACTTCTTGCGTGTATTGCTAAGTTTCTCACTGTAGAAGGCTACCGGCCTACCTTCTTGAGACAAAACTCTCCCAATTCCAACATATGAGGCATCACATTCGACTTCAAACAGTTTGTCGAAGTTGGAAAGTACAAGAACCGGGGTCATGGATAATCTGCGCTTGATTTCGGCAAAGCTCCGGTCGGCTTCGTCAGTCCACTGAAACTGTCCTTTCTTCATGCAATCTGTGATTGGTGACACAATAGTACTGAAATTTTTCATGAACCGACAATAGAATGTCGCCAGTCCATGAAAACTTCGCACTTCGTGAATATTTGTGGGAATCGGCCATTCTTTGATTGCCTTCACCTTTTCCTCATCCATCCGAATGCCCGTGGATGTTACGACAAAACCCAAAATCAATAGGCTATCAGTCATGAAGCTGCACTTTTTTAAATTGAGAAACAATTTATTTTTAGTGAGCACTTGAAGGACCTTCTTGAGGTGTTCCATATGGGTGGTTTCGTCTTGACTGTATATCAAAATATCATCGAAATAAACCACAACGAACCGCCCAATGAAAGGTTTTAGAACTTGGTTCATCAATCTCATAAATGTGCTAGGCGCATTCGAAAAACCGAAGGGCATGACCATCCATTCGTATAATCCTTCCTTGGTCTTAAAGGTCATTTTCCACTCATCATCCGGCCCTATTTGAATCTGATGATAACCGCTCCTTAGGTCCAATTTAGAGAATATTTTTGCACCCTCTAATATGTCCAGCATATCGTCCAACCGTGGTATATAAAACCTGTATTTTATAGTAATTTTGTTGATGGGTTGGCTGTCGACACACATGCGCCAACTCCCATCTTTCTTTAGAGTTAATAGAGCTGGTACAGCACATGAACTCATGCTTTCTCGAATAAGACCCTTATGGATCAACTCCTCTACTTGTCCCTGCAGAATCTCGCACTCATTCGGACTCATTCGATAATGAGGACGATTAGGTAAACTGGACCCAAGGACAAAGTCGATATGATGTTAGATATCCCGCATGGGGGGTAACCCATCGGGAAGGTCATCAGGCCAGATTTCTTTGAATTCATGTAGCAGGGCCCTTAGTCTTTCAGGGATGATGGTAGGCTCAAGTTCATCCCCTTTTATAATTAATACATAAGTCTGTCCTGTTTCTTTGGATTCTTCCATGAAGTCCCGTATGGTTAAGAGAAAACGGCCTTCCACTTTAGAAGTTTCAGGTGGTCCCTCTGGATCCATAGGGGCTAATATGGTCTTCCGGCCGTCCTTGACGAAGATATATATGTTATCTCGCCCTTTATATGTGATGTCATGGTCAGATTGTCAGGGCCGACCGAGTAGTATGTGACATGCTTCCATGTTAACCACATCGCATACTACTTCATCCTTATAATGTTTGCCAATTGAAAAGGATATGGTGCACCGTTCAGTTACCTTTGTTTCGCTGACCTTCTTGATCCAACCGATTGTATATGGAGAGGGACGACGCTCCGTTTTCAATTGTAATTTTTTCACCATGACCTTGGATATGATGTTCTCGCTGCTCCCACTGTCAATGATCACGTCACAAACCTTTCGATTCACCGTACACCTAGTGCGGAAGATGTTATGCCGCTGTGAATGAACTTCTTTTCTTGGCGCATATAATAGTCGCCTCACGACTCGCGACTCGCCGTGATCTTGTTGAACCCAACCTGAATCATCTACCTCGTCCTCGCTGGTATGTTCCTGTTCTTCAATATCTAGATCTTCATAAGCGTTATCAGCACTACCATCATTGATGGCGAGGTTTGCCACTTTTCGCTGGGGACAAGTATTTGATAGGTGGCCCGGTTGGCCACAACAATAGCAGTTGTTGGGCCTTGGTCGAGCATAGGGGTTCGGGATTCTACTTGGACCAGCAGCAGTCGATATGCCCCTTTGGGATCTAGCCTGATCTCGGTTCTCAAACGTAGGAGGTTGAGTGCGTGCCCCTATGGGCTCCTTCCCCTTGGGCTGTGCAGTTCCCTGGAGCAGACCTGTCACAGGGATCCTTGTAGTAGGATAGGTTCGTGTGTTAGGACGCTCAAGTTGCGCTTCTGCCCGAGTAGCCAACTTGATCGCATCATTCATCGTCCAGACGGACTGCATCTGGACCCGATCCTGAATAGTCATACGCAATCCACCGTTGAATCGGACGACTTGTTGCGATTCAGTCTCGACCAAATCGTGCAAAATTCTTCTGCGTATTCTCTCACCGATCGACTACCCTGTCGACAATTTTGGTATTGTTGGAATAATACCTAATCGTAATCGCTAGGGAGGAATCGGGCACGTAATAGCTGCTTCATCTGCTGCCATGTGCGGATTGGTGCTTTCATCTGCCTGGTTCGCGTGAGTTGCAGTTGTTCCCACCAAGCTGAAGCTCCTCCTTTCAACTTGTAGGCCACAAGCTTGACCTTCTTTGCTTCAGGGATATCCATATAGTCGAAAAATCGCTCAACTTAAGAAATCCAATCGAGGAAATCCTCAATGTGTAGTTGGCCATTGAAGCTAGGAATATCAACCCGCATCTTGAATTCTCGATCCGTTCGATCTACTCGATTGCCGCCAGGTCTGGGGTGTTGGAAAATTATGTCGTCGATTTCCTCCTCACTGGAGCCCCCTTCCTCAGGAATGACCCTTGGCTGACTGCCGGTACTATCCTATGATCAGGGCCATTACGAGTTTCAGTAATTGGCGGTGGAGGATTACCACCAGGAACACGGAGTTGCCTTAGGTTTTTCGCCAAGAGATCCGCTATGCGGTCGATGGAAGCCTGCAACCCTTACATGGCTTACCGATTCTCTTATTGCGCTACTTCGAAAGCTGCCGCCGTTAAAGGTAAATTCCCTAGAGCACCGCATATGGGATTGTTGCCCGACCCGTCGTTAGAAGCCATCGATCCGAGGAGAAACCTTGCTTTGATACCAAACTGATGCAGGGGAGGACGTGAGGTCGAGCACCGTCTTCCTCAAGAGGATAAGTATTCCAAATCCACGGAACTTCTTTGGACTCCTCACAGAGACTTCTCGAATCCACGAGGAAAGAAAGCATAAAATAGAAATAAATTCTAATAAATTCGAAATTGATTAATCCATCAATAAAAATGAGTTCACAACCCTTTAAATAGGGGTACCAAGCAATGGGAAAGAAATCAGAATCAAACTACAACTAAAACTCCTAGAAATCGCGACTTACTATAAATAGTAAACTTACTATTTATGGACGGTCGTGATGTCTACTAGTGTGCAAGGTTTTCGGCCAAAAATAGAAAGTGTCCTATTTGGCTTCACCAAACCGTTCTCCTAATTATTCTAAGCTCTTTTCACATTGGGCGCAACTCCTAAAACCCGACGGATAAAGAGTTATAATCAAACTAAAACTTACTATTTATAGTAAAAATGAAATTAAACAGGGAAATGATTGTCGATCCACGGGTTTTTTGCAATTCTGGGCATCGCAACCCTGCATAACTGGGTTGGTTGGCTAAAGTAGCTCGTTCTACCCCAAAATCATATATTTTACGTCAAGTAACTCATTCCGAATTGTGAGATATGCCCGTTTTAAGGTTCGATGGTCTGGATCACTTCTGTCACCGACCGGGCCTTTTCTGATCCATCTTGGCCATGAAACTGTCCGCGACCCACTCTACATCATCTAATATATTGGTTTAAACTATGTTGGAATAACTTGAAATGCACGAATCCTTGCGGAAAATTTTCACTGAGTTTTCACTCACCCAATCGTGAGGTTGCACCAAATAGACACAAGTATGATGAACAGGTGGAGACCCTTATGACGGGATTCCAAGGATGGCTGAGGTGGAGTTTGGTAAGGAAGAACTCTATGTGAATGTAGTTGAGCCGTTGGAGCTCAATTAATATTTTAGGATTTACATATTTACATGTTTCAGACTTTGCATTATACGTGAATTGTAATAAAAATTCCACTGCTGAGGGATTCCATTTTGCTTCCATTTACTTGTATTAAACTTCCTCGTTGTTACTCTTGATATTTCAGTTTACATGGTAGTTGCCATGTTTTACGTCATGAAATTTTTTAGTGATTAGATGTAAAGTTGTTCACTTCATAGTGTAATACTCGGGTTCTCATACTCGTGCTTATTGTCCTCGGGTTTTGAGAATTAGGGTGTTACAGCGCGTGACGCAGGTCGAAAGTAGGAAGAACAGTTATTCTTGCAGTTCAGGCGGGCATTTGGTTGGGCTACCTTGATTGTGGTCTGACTTCTCTTGGGAGGTCATGTGGAGGTCGAGACTGCTTGGTTGCTGCGCGATCTTTTACCTCGTTGCTAAGGAGGGGGTTTTGCCTCTCTAGAATCTACATTAGTTGATTCATGTTGTTGTTCAATGTCTCGACATGATTTTTCAGAGAGACCAGGCAACCTCCCCGGTTATGCGATCTAGGCGCAGGTGCCGCTGGAGCGGAATCAGCTCATTGCTGAGTGGATTGTGTGCCTTACTCTGCCGATGATTCCAGTGGGGCTAGGATATCTGCAGCTGCAATGGCGGCCAAAGCTTTCTTCATTCCTTTTGCCATCATAGAACTCCTGTAGGATGAATGCGGCTTTGATGTCATTCCCACAAACGGCACCAAACAATTGATGCATAAATGTGGTTAACCCTCGCTGGACCTCCAAGTACCTGCACATGAAGAAGACAAAGGAGACCCTGACTGTAGTAGGGGGACCCTTTGATGCCTAAGTCAGAATCAAGCAAGCTAGGTCCAGTAGAGTTAAGGGTTCACCGGAGCGTACCTTTCACTATAGATAATGCATCTATTTATCGACCAAGAGTCGATTATGTGGAGAGAAATGCTTCCTAAATCATAAGCATGCGTTTAGCAACTGTTTCACGAGATCATCCGTGATGATGAGACCAAGTGGTCGAGATATGAGGTCATGTGGTAGGAGACTGCGGTCGACTAGTTGAGCTGATCTTCACGGCTGCCCTGAGAAGGAGGTCCCTGAGTTGGGCCCTTTGATAGACTATGGTTGAACATCCTGATTGGATTACCGACCATCCCGTGAAGGCCGCGTCCGAGCATTGAGACCGAGCTCCCTACCTTGACGAAACATGCGACATCATGGATAACCATCCTCTTCATCTTATCATACGGGGTAGGAGCTCGGAAACGGACATAAAAGGGCTTGATGCTCATCCTCTTCCAAATAAGGAGGAGGTACTTCATTTCCTAGCAGGCTGATCCATCAAATGGGGAGATTTTCACACAATGGATTACCGATTTATGGCCGTTGAGGAGCTCCTTGGTCATGATTGGTAGCAGCCGACCACGCGACGTGCACAAATATTCAACCCGACCTTATGTTTCTGACTAGTTCATTTTTACCCATAATAGGTTTTTCTACGTTAAATTCGAAGTGTTTGAAATTGGACTTGATTGTTGCGATTGGAGTACTTTATTTGGTTCATCTCTGTGTGCTTCCACAGTCCCCCAACAAGTGGTATTAGAGCTTACGTGTAGGCGCAGATTGAATATGAAAATAGAGTATCAATGGCTTTTAATCCTAAGTTCAATTTTGAAAAATATTTCGAGAAAAATAACTTTTAATTATGGAAGGTCTAGATGACCGGTCTCCTAGTTAAGCAAGGATTGGATGATGCACTCATTGAGAAACGACCAAAATCTATGACAAATGATGAATTGAACAAGATGGATACAAAAATGAGAACCTTTATCCAATTGTGCTTAATTGATGAGGTCTTCTAGAATGTCATGAGAGAGAAAACTATAACAAGTTTATGGGTGAAGTTAGACTATGCGAAGAAATCCCTTGAGAATCACATATACTTGAAGCTTTAGTTGTTCAATATGAAAATGGCAGAGCGAAGTGATGTTGAAGCCCACATTAGTAACTTTAATAAGATGATATACAAATTACTCAATGTGGAGGAAACGATTAAAGATGAGGATCAGGCATGATCCCGTTGAATTCTCTCTCGGTTTTGTATGAGTCATTCAAGGACTCATTGTGTATCGGTAAATTGACCCTTAATGTCGATACTGTTATCTCAGCCCTTCAAGGAAAGACGATGAGAAAGAAAGATGGTGATATGTGTGTCTCTACTAATGCACTGGTTACGAGGGGGCGAATTTCTGAGCAAGATAGTGGATCTTCTCGATCGAGATTAGGGTGTATCTCAGAGCTTTCTAATTCGTTCCTAGGATTTTAAGGGATTATAAGAGAAGATTCGAGACTTGTTCAAATAAGTTATTCTCTCTATCCCTTGCAATGCTTTCATAGTGTATTACTGTCACTTTGTGCCATATTTTTTTTTTCAAAAGGATTTTTCCACGTTAAACTCTGAGTGTTTGAGATTGGAGTTAATTGTTTACAGTACTTTGTTTAGTTCATCTCTGTATGCTTTGGCGGTCCCGTAGTACAAGCCAGCCCCAGGATGAGGTACCCATGGAGCTGTCAATCGGCTTGAGCCATAGTGGTGGCTATGTACAGGCTCCTAGCCCCCGGCCTAGCTCTAGCAAGGAAAAGAGTAACATTGTCGAAGGTTTGAAATAGTCTGAATTTATGTTTTTTTTTTCTTTCTTTGCAAAACCTCTCCGAATCCCATCATATAAATGGTCCAGGCCCTTGTGGAAACATGACTTGAATCGAAATGTGCTTCCAAACTACCCATGTGTATTGAATGGGTGATGGGGACAAGTCAGGTATCTTCAAATAATCAATTCTTTTGTATTACAGTGACCCACTGGACGATTAGAATCAGCTGGTCAACCCTGGGCTAGACCGACCCAAACACGGGCCTAGATTTCAAGCCTCCCTACAGAGCTGGCCCTGGCAGCTTGGCCCAATGCCAACCGTAATGAGCCCATCTTCTGATGATTCTGCATGGCTTCTAGTGTAGATGAAGTACCCACGTAGTTGTCCATCAGCCGGGCTGGAACCGGCGGAGGTCTGTACAGTCCTGGCACACAAGGGAAAACCCAAGCAGAGCCTAGCATTGCCTATCAAGCATGGGCCCATCCCGTGATGATTATACATAGCCCAATCCTGAGCCTGGCTCGATCTCTTCCATTTCTTGCTTTCGTGCAAGATCCTGGCTGTTCATCAGGCATGTATTACGAAAAATGGGCGGGCCCAACAGGCTCATAGAAACAGCCTGTCTGACCCATTAATAGCCTTGGGGAGAGGAAATCAGTATGGGACCTACATGAATACACGATGGACTGTTTAGATCATTAGGACCTATTATTATCATCATTATCTACTGTCCATTTTCAGTCCATGATTGGATGCTTAGGATCATCAAGTGCTGTATGAAATTTGTGTCCTCTTGTAACATCCCGGATTTTTGTCAACCTGGGATTAGACGTCCTTAGGCAATGGGTCGATCCTAAGACCTTATCAACTTGTCAAAACTCAATCCCACAGTCTAAAATCGTTCCTTAACCCATTTCCTTCACAAATCCCACCCTTCACCACCTTGTTCCTTAAATTTTCTAAGTACTTTCACCATAGACACTATCTTAAACTAGCTAAGTAGTATAACTTGGATCACTTTATATACAAACTACAAAGGACTAAGTACCACCTCAGACAGAGATCTTACAGGACTAAACCCTTTAGAAATTTGGCGAGATTTAGCTAGTGTTAAACTAGAGTGCCTGTGAAATTAGCACCAATCACTTTAAATACGATCTGCAAGACCCAAAACTTGTAGAATCATCGATGCTACAGTACCCTATAATCTAGGATCACTCTCATTACCCGGTTGCTCTCGGGAGCATCTCGAAACTCCGTATCGGATCTGGACCGCACGTCGGAAGTCCGATTAACACGAAGTTAAGGAACTAGGACTGCCTCGCTGGGCTTGACAATCATCTCAAAAATCAGGTCCAGCCGATGTCCCACGGCCATTCGTTTGGATCCGGAGCGAGGGAGTGTGAAAAACACTATTCCCTTTCCAAAATAAATATCTGGAATAGTGATCTGGCACCATTCGCTTGCGCATCAGTATTAAGCAACCTGACCGTCAGAATCAGACTAAATTACACCCTCGGATTAAGAAAAATTTCAGGAACATTTACATGTACTTGGAATTTCGGATCGTGGCCCACTGACCGTTGAACTGAAAGTGGTCCGCCACGTGCGATCTGGAAATCCGATCGAGTCGAAAACGTAATCCCACATAGATCCATGTGTGGTGAGCTTAAGTCTGACGTTTGACTCAAGGAGGGCCACCAGAACCTCTCTTTTGAGCTGGAAAAGTGACGAAATACCTATATTAGTAGTAACCCTTGAACAGGAGTCTATTTCGGTGAGTTTTGAGACTATATAAGGACATTAAACCCTCTCTCATGGCAGCCATACGAATTTGGGATTTGAGAGAGGGAAAAGAGAGAGAAAGTGAGGGAGAAGTGGGAGGATCTCCCTACTATCGTTCCCTGCCACCACACGGGCTGCACCATCCCTTTCTTGATGCTTTTTCCGGCGTTTTCGGCGTCGTTTCTAGGTAAGAAACCCTAACCCTAATCTGTTTTGGGGTTTAGACTGTTGTAGGTTGTGAAATAGCTAACCTATTTCGTTCTATAGGTTACCAAACTGCCGAATACGGAAGCTTAGCAAACCTATCGATTCCGTTGCGATTCTACGACAAAAGGTGCGGACTTTAGGTGTATAGGTTATGGTTTTCAACGCTTTCAATGTCAGATAATGATAGATTCATGATCTGCATGCAATTACACATGTACAAAGTGCTGTCTGTTTTCCGTTTCGATTAAAGATGAAAAATATGGAATTCTACATATTCTAGGTATTTGTAGAAAATACCGTATACGTATAAATTTTGGAAATGTGTTTGACATGATTAATTGTTGTATGAATATATGATATATGGATAAAATACTAATTTGGCGAAAGGATTCGTCCAAATACATGTTCTACCAATATACACTATGTATGTAGAAATACTGTATTGTAGAAAATACCGTATACGTATGTATTTGGAGATGTGTTTACCATGATTATTTGTTGTATAAATATATTATACATGCGTAAATTACTAGTTTGGCGAAAGAGTTCGCCCTAATACATGTTTGCTAACATACACTATGTATGTTGGAATAGTGTATTCTAAGTGTTTGTTGAAATGACTAAGTAAATATGGATTTATGATTTATGTTTGTCATGTGTGTTGAATGTAAGAACATGATTGAAATGTACTAGTCAACCCCTTGACGAAAGGATTTGCCCTAAATCACGCCACGGTCAATACACTACATATGTTAAAGTGTGTAGTCCAAGTGTTTGTGGAAATGACTGAATGAATATAGAACTTGGACCCATGCTTGCCATGACTATCTGTCGTGGGGGCACGCGTGTTATAATTGGGGTAGCTCCCTAGTAGAAGGATTTGGCCTAATACCTATGTGATCAACATATGTCATGTATGTGATGTATGTAGTTCAAGTGTTTCTTGAAATGTCTAAATGAGTAGTAGTTAGCAAATTATAATGTATAAGGGTGTTGAGATATGATTCTCAACCTCTCTTAACTATGTGTATGATCTCCTCTGATAGTTGTGTGATTAGGAATTGAACATGTACAAACTCATGCTTGTGTTGTGATTCATAACATGCTCAACTGCTTTATGATTTTAACTATGTAATGCATATGTTTAAATTTATATTTACGTTGTATGATCCGTTATGGGTGATGGGGGAGCGGAGCAACGAGTGCGTGCAACAGCCCTGGCAGCCCTAAACGGATAATACCAGACCTTGACTGTATGAGTTGAATCTTGATCCATTACTGCTTTATCTATCTGCAATTGATTGTGTTTGGGGCTATGATTATGGCCCAGGCAATCGGTAACGGGATTGAACTCGTGGCTGAGATTCATTTGCCACGTGGGATGTGTTCGACGAACTCGAGTCGTGCGTTGCCTGTCGGCAGTGGCTAGGCCACACGAAGTTGTTTATGCACTTCATGTCGTGCAGCTCAACGGGCGATCGTGCTAGTCGAGCTCGTCAAGTAACCCAATCTGCCTTATGCATGTTCACCCTGTTTAGACGCTACTGCTTGAACCTAGGGTACCAAACTTACCAGTGAAACCCCTTTTAACCATGGTACTTCGATCCGCTAAGACGCATGAGCCGGGCATGGTGGTATGGGACACCGTGGTCGAGCTGTCGGCCTACGCTGGGGCCATGTGCCTCCCCGTAGTGACCATTGCGCAACCAGACTCGTGAGCCGAATATGGTAGTATGGGACACTGTATTCGAGCTGTCGATACTTACGACGAGAGCCGAGTATGGTGAGACCTGTGCTCGTGCTGACGGGCGACGAGTCCTCCGTAGTATCATCGAGTATACTCTAAGGGTCTGTGATTGACGACGAGTCTTTCACAGCAACTAGAGTATGAGTTGAGTCGAGTACGGTGAGACCTGTACTCGAGCTGACGGCTAGTGATTGAGCCGAGTACGGTGAGACCTGTACTCGAGCTGATGGCCAGCAATTGAGCTGCATACGGTGAGATCTGTATCCGCGCTGACGGGTGACGAGCCCTTCGCGATGCCTTCACTACGTTTCTCAAACTATAATATCGTATGAGATTAACTAAGATTGACGACCCTAGAATGGATCATGTTTGGGAATGATACAAGGGAGGTACCTTAGTTTCCCAATATTGCTGTTTGAAATGGACTAATAATAACTTGGTAATCATGAGCATCATCGCACCGCATGTGCTTTGTAGATGTGGCGCACTGAGGGAGTTAAGCATTTGCGAACGTAAGATGATGTCGCTTGAGGGTGTTTGGCAAGGGCATACAGCATCATGTCATTTCATTTTCGCACTTAATAAGAGTAGTTAGAATTGTTTGATTTGTACTGCTTTATCATTACTGCTTGATTGAATTGATAACATGTTAACCTATGCCTTATTGTTCCACTGAGTTAGCTACTCACTCCCACGTTACGGGACGGTGTTGTACAACCAACCAGATTTGTTGAGTTTCAGGTGATGGCGATGCTTGTGAAGCAGAGCCAGACTACTTCTATGATGATAGGAGGAGTTCTCCTATCTGTATCTCTCTAGCAGGTCAATGAAGACCTGATTTTGTATTGACGGGGCTATGGTACTTGGGACAGGAGACATTACACTTCCTCACATTAGGTATATTTTAGAACTGTACTTGTAATTATTTAACCTGGTAATGTTATCACACTCTGGAGACTCATCATAGTTTATATATTTTATCTATCTATCACAGTCTTCCGCTTGCAAATTTAACTGTCTCTGGAGTATGATATGCTGTTTTGGCTTAATCTCACTCATGTTCAATGCACGAATACAGTCAACATTCAATCATCATTCATTTTGTTGCATAAGTGATGTTCTGGAACTCGGAAGTTGAGTTTATGCTCAACCCCCGATTTTCAGGGCGTTACACCTCTTTAATCCAAATGGTACCACCATTTATATGAGAGTATTCATGGTCTAGATTACACGATATTATGATGTCATCAGGTTATTTGGATTCAATAACACGGACTGTTCATGGCCTTCTGCCCCACCAAATGTGATCTAGGCTGTTAATATGTAAAAGTACCATATACGGTCAAAAGAATCTCAATGGCCATTGATCATGGCTGCCATATAAATGTAAGGAATAATGGTTGAAATGTCAACATGTATGCATGGATAACTATGATATTTTTAAGGGAATTTTACAAAATAGTACCTCAATTTACATCCCGATACCTTTTTAAATAATGTTTTCATTAAATACCTAATTAATGAGGTACTATTTTGCAAAATTCCCTTTTTTTAATCGTTGAAGTCTTAGTGGTACAAACAATCTATGGTGGGATCTGACAAATGAACGGTCTGGATCATCTTTTGTTAGCGCAAAAGGGGCGAGCCTGGTAGCAAATCTTGAAGAAGTGCAATAACGTTTCAGTAGGACGCCCAGAGAAAACTTATCCCGTGTAACAGAAGATAATGTGGGCCCCACTGAGATGTCTGCGCAACATCCACCCTGGCCATCAGTTGCACCAGCTTATGTTTGGAAGTGAGCCGAAAAATGAGGCAGATCCAAACCTCAAGTGGGCCACACCACAGGAAACAGAGGAGATAGAAATGCCCACAATTGAAACCTTCGTGGGGCCCTAGTTAAAACTATTTTTATTTTTCTATCACTTGTGTACAAAGTTCCTTTACTAGTTTTCTGCAGTTTAGTTTTGTTAAAAAAGAAAAAGAAAAAAAAGAGAAGGTGATTCTTCCTTCTCACATCTGGCACTGATGTACATATATCCGACCATTTAAATTGTGGGTCCCATTGTGGACAAAAGCATTTTAAAATTACATTGATGTAGTTACACATGATAATTAGATCTGACTGTTGGATTATTCAGATTGAGCGATTCAGTAGACTCCATTTCAATTGTGATCATTATAAATAGATTTGGGACAGGACCGTTGTCCCTCTAGTCGGTTATTAAGCTAGATATGAAAACCTACGTTGTGGAGACTCTAGAGGGAGAAGTGTGATGTGTAAGCTTTTAGTCATCTTTCTTATATATTGATGTCATGGTCCCCTCACCAACACATGCGAGAAAACCTTAGTCCCATTGAAGATTCTCCTGAAGAGTGTGAGGTGTGGAAGATCAAGATTCTTGTCGGCGAATCAAGAATGTCTTCCCAATTAGATACGCTTTCAATTTATGATTTTGAATCTCCATTGTTGATGCATAGATGATCCATCAATTCCGCAATACAATTATAACATCCAAGTCATCCAATTAATGGTTATCAAATGAACAGTACAAAGTAATAGCTTTGTTAAAAGCCCATATGCCTCTCTAAGTCTGCAAATGCACATGCCATCACATATGCAGCATGGACATGAGAAATATCCAAGCCACCCATCACGTGTACCTCACCTAAGATAAAGGTGGTTGACTTAGTAAGTGGGCCATCATACTTAGAAATGAGTGGACGGGTTAGAAAATATCCGCAGATTTCTTCACAACTAGACATTTGTTAGTGGACCAACCTAATTCTTGAGACGGGAATCTACATTGCGGTGCTTTTCTGATGAATGGCTTTGGATATTTATACTGCATGGATGGTTGGGGTCAATGACGGATGCTGAATCGGTGGATCCAGCGAACCACCAACCTCAGTGGATCTATGACTGTGGGGCCCACCTTGATGCATATATTTTATATTCACTCGGCTTTACCCGATCATGAACCGAGAAATGTAGTCCAAATCTCAAGTGGACCTAGCCAAAAAAACATTTGTGATTGAACGGCCACCATTAAAAACTTCTTAGGCCCACCCTAATGTTTATTTCCCATCCAAACATGTTGATAAGTTTTTTTTTTTTTTTTTTTTTTTTTTTTTTTTTCTTTTGTAATTTCATCCAACCAATTAATAAGGTTATACGGACCGGGATGCACGGAAAATGCATGTATCATCCAAAACTTTTGTGGCTTTGAAGAAATTTTTAATGGTGAGCGTTCAATCAACACCGTTTCCTGTGGTATGTTCCACCTAGGATTTGGATCTAGTTCTGGGCTCATGCCCTAAAAGAAGCTGGAAAAGCTGATGGACTGAATGGATATAAAACATACACATCACGGTGGGCTCCACAGTCATGATCTACCGGGGTGGATGGTTTGCTGGATCTACGGAATCAGCGTCCGTCAATGACAAGGACAGTGGATTTACGTACAATAATGCTGGTGATACGGCTGAAGAGATCCTGTCATTTTTTAAGTGGCGTAAAACAGTGGCAGGTGGCTAGCGGGAAGCGAATTGCGTAATGAGTAACTCAGTACGGTAAGTGTACTGAGTAGACTCCGTGGGCCCAGTGCAATTCATGCATTGTGTCCACTCCGTCTATCCTTTTAATATATAATTTTAAAGCTATATCCTAAAATGGAATATATCCAAATCTCAAATGGACCACACCACTAGAAACGGCGTGAATTGTACATCTACTGTTGAAAAAATTCTTCAAGACAACAAAAGTATTAGATCAAGCTGGTATTTGTGTTTTCCCTTCATCATCGATGTCTTTCTAATCTTATTAACGGGTTGGAGGACAAATAAACATTATTGGAAGCCCTAGAGAGTTTTCAACGGTTGAAATCAATACTTTCACTTTTTCCAGTGGTATGGTCCACTTGAGCATTGTATATGCATCAATTTTGAGTTAAACTCATAAAATGATCTGGAAAAATGAATGGACGACGTGGATAAACTACATGCATTCATGGTGGGCCCAACTGAGCTTACTCAATACGATAAGAGCATCCTGAGTAACTCAGTACATAATCCCATTTCGTGGCTACCGTTGGGTGCTCTGTAGGCTCCACCATGATGTATTTGTTTAATTCACGTTTTAGGTATTGAAATAAAAAATGAAACATACAGGTGGCCCACACCAACAGAAAACAGTAGTGATTGAATATCCACCGTTAAAAACCTCCTAGGGCCCACTGTAGTGTTGATTAACATCCAACCTTTTGATTAGGTCGTACAGACCGGATGAAAGGAAAAGAAACATAAGTTTGATCCAGAACTCTTTTGGCCCGCAAGAAGTTTTTAATGGTGGGCATTCAATCAACAGTGTAGTCCACTTAAGATTTGATGAATCTACTTCATTTTTGGGCTCATTTTTCATAAAATGATCTAGAAAACATAAACGGATGGCATAGGTGGGCCTACATAGCCAATGGCTAGTGGCAGGGTCACTAACCAATCCTTTTCCAAAACTAACATTGGAATATGGCCCTTTGTCACGTATATAGTAACAACTGGGCCGCTATGATTCTAATGGTGTGTGGCCATTACGATGCGATTGCGTCCTACCCTGCACGTCCCTAGCTGGGAACCGGCAGGAGCTTTGAGTGGCCGCCGTGATGTCTGGTTCTTATCCACACTGTCCATCTATTATTTTTTTTACTTTTATTTTAGGATATAAATCCAAAAATAAGGCAGATCCAAGGCTCGAGTGCACTACGCAATGTGGATTGAACTCTTACCTCTGAAAACTTCATGGGCATATAAGTTTTAGATGGAACGGATATTTGTGTTTCCTCTTCATCCAGGTCTACTTGATGAATGATTTGATGGAAAATAAACATCACGGTCGGCCTTAGAAAAGTTTCAACGGTGAGAATCATTATCACCATTGCTTCATGTGGTGTGATCCACTTGAGCCTTGGATCTGCCTCATTTTTAGGCTAAATTCCTAAAATGATAGGAAAAAAATGGATGGACCGGATAAGACCCATAAATCACGGTGGCGACTCAAAGCTCCTGCCCGTTCCCAGTTGGAGACGGGACGGGGGTAGGACGCAATCCACGTCCAATGAAACAATATTACGAGTCAACAGATCGCTAGTTATCCTCCTACGGCACCCCTTTCCATATATGGAACACGTGTGCGGGATGGCTACCATCATCTTCTCAGTGCTCATCCACTATTGATTCGGAGACTTGGACGGTATGGATTGCTGTTAGGCTATGCCATGGGTACGGATGAAGAGCCACCACTATTTCAAAAACGGTAGTAAACCATCACAAGAGTCTTGTTGGACAATCATTTCCTTGTGGAATCTTGACCACACGATGCGGAGGCAACGTGGTACAGATCTGAGAACGACGTGTTCCATTGGTCCAAAAGTATGTCAATTTGTTCTTTGGGTGGGTCAAACATGAACCGAATCCAAGGACAATTGAAATAAGCGAAATTGTCACTGTCCTTGATGTATGGTCAAATTCCCCAAAGACATTCAACATTTCAAATATTCCGTAGATGGCCTTCAGACACCCCTTCCAAATTTACTTGGACCAAAATGTTTTTTCCTTATTTCAATAGTTGTACGATTTTTTAGGAAATAAGAAGTTACGTCGTATTTAATGCCAAGAAAGTGACGTGTACGGAATTCTTTTTTGCACGTGGGTAAGGACCAAACTCGTGGGGCCCACATTGATGTATGTGTATAATCCATGTCACTCATCCTTTTTGTCATGTCATTTTAAGGCTAGGGCTCAAATATTAACCTGATCTAGATCTCGTGTGGGTCACATAATATAAAATAATGGTGCCAATGGAACCCATTGTTGAAACTTTTTAGGATCACTGTGATGTTTGTTAGAAGTGGACACTGTCTAAGTCATGACTTTTTGGGCCCACGGCGAGTTGGCTGACAAGGTGGACGGAACGGATCACCCCATTTTGGGCCTTGGGCTATTGTACCAAAGACTATCCTTTCATTTGGTAGTAAAGGAAGTGAACATGTAACAACCGCGACCCATATAACATGAGAACCACGACCCATATAACATGACAACTACGACCCATGACAACCACGACCCATATAACATGACAACCACGACCCATGACAACTACGACCATTACCACCATACAACCACGACCTTTACCGCATTACAACCACGACCGGGTATGAGTCGTGGTTGCCATGAGGTAAGGGTCATGGTTGTCATGCTATACGGGTTCTAGTCTTCATTTTATAAACCTTGGTAAGGACCAACTAGCGGGGCCTACATTGATGTATGTGAATAATCTATGCCGCCCATCCTTTTTGCCATGTCATTTTAGGGTTAGGTTCCAAATATCAGCCTGATCCAGAGCTTGTGTGGGCCACATAATAGAAAATAATGGTGACAATGACACCTACTGTTGATATTTGAGCCCACACGAGCTCTGGATCAGGTTGATATTTGGGTCCTAGCCCTAAAATGACACGCCAAAAAGGATGGACGACATGGATTATTCACATACATCAATGTAGGCCTCACTAGTTGGTCCTTGCCAAGGCCTTTAAAATGAATACTACGACCCGTATAACATGAAAACCACGACCCTTTCCTCATGAAAACCACGACCCATACCCAGGTCATGGTTGTAATGCGGTACGAGTCGTGGTTGTAATATGGTAAGGGTCATAGTTGTCATGGATTATGGTTGTCATGTTATATGGGTCGTGGTTGTCATGGGTCATAGTTGTGATGGGTTGTAGTTGTCATGGGTCGTAATTATCATGTTATATGGGTCGTGGTTCTTATGTTATATGAGTTGTGAGTCTAATGTTAAATGTGGTAAGTGAACATGTAACAACTGCAGCCCATATAACATGATAACTACGACTCATGACAACCACGACCCATATAATATGACAACCACGACCCATGACAATTACGACCCTTACCACATTACAACCACGACCCGAGTATGGATCGTGGTTTTCATGAGGTAAGGGTAGTGGTTGTCATGCTATACGGGTCATAATCTTCATTTTATAGGCCTTGGCAATGACCATCTAGTGGGGCCTACATTGATGTATGTGAATAATCCATGCCGCTCATTCTTTTTGTCGTGTCATTTTAGGGCTAGGACCTAAATATCAGCCTGATCGAGAGCTCGTGTGGGCTCAAATATCAACGGTGTGTGCCACTGTCACTATTATTTTCTATTATGTGGCCCACACGAGCTATAGATCATACTGATATTTGGAACCTAGCCCTAAAATGACACGACAAAAAGGATAGGTGACATGGATTATTTACATACATCAATGTAGGCCCCACTAGTTGGCCCTTGTCAAGGCTTATAAAATGAAGACCACGACCCTTACCTCATGACAACCGCGACCCTTACCCGGGTCGTGGTTGTAATGTGGTAAGGGTCGTGGTTGCCATGGGTCGTGGTTATCATGGGTTGTAGTTGTCATGGGTCGTAGTTATTATGTTATATGGGTCGTGGTTATCATGGGTCGTAGTTGTCATAGGTCGTAGTTATTATGTTATATGGGTCGCGATTCTCATGTTATATGGGTCGCGGTTGTTACATGTTCACTTCCTTTACTACCAAATGAAAGATAGCCATTGGTACAATAGTCTAAGGCCCACAATGGGGTGATCCGTTCCGTCCACCTTGTCAGCCAGCTTGCCGTGTGCCCAAAAAGTCCTGACTTGGGCAATGTCCACTTCTAACAAATATCACAGTGAGCCTGATAAGTTTCAATAGTGGGTTCCATTGTCACCATAATTTTCTATTATGTGACCCACGCGAGCTCTGGATCAGGAGGATATTTGGGCCCTAGCTCTAAAATGACACCACAAAAAGGATGGGCGACATGGATTATACACATACATTAATGTGGGCCCCACGAGTTTGATCCTTGCCCATGCACAAAAAAGGGTTATGTGCACATCACTTTCTTGGCATTAAATACGACGTAGCTTCTTATTCCCTTAAAAACCATACAACTACTGAAACAATGACAAGGGCATTTTGGTCCAAGTAATTTTTGAAGGCGTGTCAGAAGGCCACCTATGGAATATTTGAAAGGTTGAATCTCTTTAGGGAATTTGACCATACATCAAGGTCAGTACGGTCCTTTTACTTTGAAATAAATTGAATAACGGTCCAAGTTGATGTGTACCCGAGTCGAGTTAGCTCGGTCAGTTCGTTTGACTCTTGACTTGTAAAATCTGAGATTCTTTTTTACTTGAAATTGGATTTGCACGGAGTCAAGTTAGTTTCTGGAGCTCCACAAAATTCCGTGTTTGTCTCATTTTGACTTGACTCGGCCTGAACCGTGACTCAAATCCACTCGGATTGAATCAGCTTGGTGACTCTATCATTTTCATCTTGATGTTGCTCGCCGAGTGTTTGACGAAATGCCTCGACAAAATGTTGTTTCTTGGACTGCCATCATATTAGGGCATTTTCAAAATGGGAATTGGAAAGAAGATTGTCTTTATATCTTGATCTTGATGCTACTCCCTGAGTGTTTGATGAAATGCCTGCAAAGTAGTCTTACTAATTTGCATTCGAAGTGTGAGAGATTGAAGATGCAATTTATGTGTTTGAGAAAATGTTACACATGCTCAAACTCAGCTTGAGCTAGCCCGAGCTGTTGACCAAACCAAGCCAAGCTGGTCAGTCAGACTCGAGGACCGAGCCAAGCCGAATTTAAGCTGGGATTGGCTATTGGTTGAGCCGAGTTGACTATTGTAAGTGCAACCATTTTTGCACATATTTTGCCAATCACATGAGTCGTTGTGTCGCATAGTCGGTTGAGCCCTTGGAAAGTGAAGACCGAAGACACAAGCGAAATCAGCACATCAAGGAAGTAAAACGGGTAAATCAAGATGCCTTGGTGACCCTAACCTTTTTCCCAAAACAACCTAACTTCTTGATGATTTGGACTTAATATGAATAACCAATTTTGATCATCCTTTTAGCCATACGAGCCTATACCCTAAACATCTTTAGATTGGCTTTTGAGGTTGTGTTATTGAATTAAACAATTGAATTCAACAACATTCGATCTGATTGAAGATGGCTTCGGCCTGACTGAATCTGGCCATTGCAGGACAAAACGGAATAGGAAAATCTGGCTGTTGTTCGGTTGGACTCGGTCTGACCAAATGGCAAGTTCGGTCCAACCGAATTCACCTTCGATCCGATTGAAAATGGCCAAAACAGTCCAGTAAGTTTCAGCCCTAATTCGGTTTGACCAAATCAAAATTCGGTCGACCGAGTGTAGCCGAACGTTAGCTTTGGTTCGACCAAATCTGGCCAAAATTGTCTAGCAGCTGTTGGTCTTTATTCGGTCTGACCAAACCAAAATTTGGTCCAACTGAAGACATTTCAGTCCGACTGAAGGCTCTTTCAGTGCAACCAAAATCTAACTTGTTCACAACCCCCAAGTGTAGGGTTGCGATGTAGTAATAATCTCGGTGAGACTGAGGTCGAATCCACAAGGACTAATCTCGTACGTTTCTGAACGTAACTAGAACTAGAACTAGAAGAAGATGTAAATCTAAATCTAACTAATTGGAAAAAATAATTGAAACTTTTGAATTTAAAGGTGCGAACTAGGGTGTCAAGGATCCACTTGTAGCTCTTGGGATGCTACTTGATTCAAGAGTTCCAATTGGAATCGGAGTCCTATCTTATCCAACTGGAAAGAGAGATGATCAAATCTCTGATCTTCTCATTGATGTAGCCTCAATGAAAGAGGATTGTGAAGATTGGAAGGGATTCCATCACCCAACCATGCCTAGGAGACTATGACAAACAACAGGATTTACTAATCCAACAATTTCAAATAAGAAAAGAAGATATTCAAAGCTATCGTAGTGTCTATTGTAATTTGAGTCACAACAAACCATAGAAAACTAAAAATATTTCTTAAAATCAAACTAAAATTCAATGAAGTTCAACATAAATAAGAATCAAAGAAAAGTAAAATCCCAATCACATTACAAGCTTCACCTCTTAGCTCTAGCTAAGAGATTTAGCCAACCATAGACATGATTGGACTAAAAACTCTTAAGAAAAGCATAAAAACAAACTAAGTAAGAAAAAGAAAAACTCTCAGACGGTGACTCCACCCTTTTGCTCCATTCCTGAAACCCTAGAAGATGCTTTTAAGCAACTTAAGAACTCCTATTTATAGTTGGGGAACTCTAACTTTCGCACCGAGTTGGAAAATTTTGAAAACCGCCTCAAATTTACACAGTCCGCGCAAAATTTCCGTAACCTTAGACGAGTCGAAGACAATCTTCGACTAGTCGAAGGTCATCTTCGACTGGTCGAGGATCACGCGAATTTAAAAGATGTTGTTGTTGGAGTTCGAGCCAAAGTTTCTTCGACTAGTCGAGACAGAGTTTAGGCTAGTCGAGAATCACGCAAATTCACTTCAGATCTTCAATTTTCTTCATTCCTCACTTGGTTTCCTTAGATATTTGGCATGTGAATTCTTTAATCTTGGTCTCCTAAGATTCATCCTTTGCTTTGGTGATTCTTGAGCATCAAATCCATGCTTTTAAAATTCTTTTAAGCTCTCAGATTCACCTTGTAACACAAACATGTATAAAATATAACATTAAGCAGTATCATGTTCATAAAACCAAGATATAAATAGAGGAAAATATGCAATATTTGACACTTAACACACTCCCCAACAAGCATTTTTCTAGTCCCAAACAAAACATGCGGGAAGTAATCTTCGATTCTCAACGTTCAAACCTTTTTCAGAAATCAATCCTTTGTGCAATCAAGTATGAATGGGTAGAATTAAGATGAGAAAGTGGGATTTTGAAAACCTAGAGCCGAATCACATAAGCAATCAATCAAATAAATTCTTTATTAATTCTTTCAGAGCATAAGTTCATATATCAAGTTTTTCAATGTGCTCAGTGCAAATCAACTTACTTCTCATAAAAATACTATCTTTTCATAATGTTAGCCATGCTCATCACTTCAAGATTGGTTGAAAACTCAAGTACTGATTCCGAACTTATCCCATTTTCGTTGTTTTTTTAGTTTTTGATTTTATATCAACGGTCATTTGTATTCATTTAGTCTTTTCATATTTTCTCTTTTCTTTTTCTTTTTTTTTTTTCTAGATATTTCATTCTTTTTAAAACTTTTTCACCATACATGACCTTTTTGTCGATCTTCTTATTTTTTAACTGGTTCTTTTCTTCTTTTAAGGTGGAAAAAATTCTCCAGACTTCATTATCAATATCTTTCAATGATCATCATACTAATAATCAGAAAATCTAGTACTATTCACAGAAAGCAAATTGAACGTGTCTTGTGATTTAGATTAACATGATATTTATACTTCCTCTTAATCAATTGAGTATAAGAACTGTAAGTGATAGGCTACTTAGTTGATCAAACTCCAACAATTCAAAATTCGCTTCCTATCTTATCATCATACTCAAAGCATCCCTAAATACACAAATTATCAATTTCCAAACAGGTTTTATATTGAAAAATTGAAAATTTTCCACAATTTTTACTCAAAACTAAGAGAACGCTGATTATTTTACCTAATCCACACCCCCAACCTAAAATCTACATTGTCCTCAATGTAAAAGATATGAGCATGTAATACATATGAGGCAACGAAAAGAAATGAGTAGTGAAGGAAAGGTAATACCTGAAGAAGGCGAATTGTAGCTTTTCCATGGATCTCAAAACGAAAATGGGCTAGCACATAAACTAAACAATGGAAAATAAACTATCTTAATCCTAAATCCTATGAAAGCAATAGACCCAACTACACCTCCATTAGACTAGGAGGTCAATCCTGGTAGACAGGATCAATTAGAGGTATGGACATGTCATATGAATTAAACTTCTCAACAAATGGCTTTAAACAATGTCTATTCACTTTGAAAGCATTGTCATTCATTGTATTCTTTATCTCGACGGCCCCATGCGGATAGACATTAGTAACAGTGAAAGGGTCGGTCGAACGAGATCGGAGTTTACCTAGAAAAAGATGTAACTGAGAATTGTACAAGGGGACTTTTTGAGCAGTCAAGAATTATTTCCGAAGGATGTTCTTGTCATGGAACACTTTCATCCTGTCCTTGTAAATTCTTGAGTTCTCGTATGCATCATTCCAGATTTTCTTGAGTTCATTTAACTGAAGTTTATACAGCGAGCCAACATCGTCCAAGTTAAAATTCAGGTTTTTAATAGCCTAGTAGGCTCTATGTTCCAATTCCACAGGTAAGTAGCAAGTGTTCCCATAGACGAGTCTAAAGGGAGACATTCAATTGGAGTTTTGAAGGCTAGGTACATAAAGCATCAGTCAAACGGATTGACCAATCCTTGCGATTAGGGTTAACCGTTTTCTCCAAAATATGTTTAATTTTCTTATTGGAAATTTCAGCTTGCCCACTTATCTACGGGTGGTATGGAGTGCTCACTTTATGAGAGATGTCATATTTCCTCATTAAATTTGCAAATGGCCTATTTAAAAAATGTGAACCTCCATCACTAATAATGGCCTGAGGCGTTCCAAACCAGGAAAGGATGTTTTCTTTTAAGAATCTAATGACCGTTCGATGGTCATTGTTGTCATTGTTTCGGCACGGGATCACTTCGACCCATTTAGTGACATAGTCTACTGCGAGTAAAATGTATAAATTTCCAAAGGATTGGGAGAATGGCCCCATGAAATCGATGCCCCAACAGTCAAATGCTTCAATGATCTGAATGGGATTCAAAGGCATCATATTTCGACGGGACAACGCTCACAAGCTTTACAGAACTAATGAGTGTCCTTGAACATAGTGGGCCAATAGAAGCCACACTGCAGGATTTTGGTTGTGGTCTTTTTAGCAGAAAAGTGACCACTACAGGCCTGAGAGTGACAGGAGGAGATGACACTTTGATGTTCATTGTCTGTTACACATCTCCTTAGAATTTAGTATGGGCAATATTTGAATAAATACAGGTTGTCCCAGAAGAACTTACGTACCTCCGCGAAAAAAATTTCTTATCTTGTGCAGTGCAATGACTCGGTGTGAAACCTATAGCAAGATAATTTGCAATATCAGCAAACCAAGGTAGTTGGGAGAGTTTGAATAGTTGTTCATTAGGGAACATGTCATTAATGGGTGTCGTCTCAAGGGGATTGGGAAGATCAAGCCTTGAAAGGTGGTCAACTACTACGTTTTTTTACTCCCTTTTTGTCTTTTATTTCTAAATCAAATTCCTGTAGTAAAAGGATCCATCTTATCAAGCAGAGCTTAGCATCATTCTTAGAAAGAAGATATTTGAACGCCGTATGATTCATGTAGATGATCTTCGATCCAATCAAGTAGGACTTAAATTTGTCCAAAGCGAATACTATGGCTAAGAGTTCATTCTCCGTAGTAGAGTAATTCACTTGGGCAAGATTTAGAGTTATACTTGCATAATAAATAACGTAGGGCTTCTTCTCTTTTCTTTGTCCTAACACCGCTCCAACAGCGTAGTCAGACGCGTCGCACATAATTTCAAAAGGGATGATCCAATCAGGTGGCTGCATGATAGGTGCGGTTGTTAATATGCCCTTGAGCTTAGTGAAAGCTTCCTAGCATTGCTCAGTCCACTTGTATCGTACATCATTTTGAAGTAGATTACATAAGGGATGAGAGAGGTGACTAAAGTCCTTTATGAATCGTCTGTAAAATCCGGCGTGTCCTAAGAAGGATTGCACATCTTGTATGCTCTTGGGTGGAGGTAGGTTAGAGATAAGATCAATTTTGTCTTTATCTGCCTCAATTCCCTTGGACAAGATGATATGTCCAAGAACAATTCCCTTACGAACCATAAAATGACACTTCTCCCAAATTAGTACCAAATTCTTTTCCTCACATCGCTTCAGCACATTTTTCAAAATTTTCAAACGTTTCCAAACATTTCCTGAAGGATGGACCAAAGACAGAGAAATCGTCCATGAAGACCTCTAAATGTTGCCCCACCATGTCAAAAAAAATATTCAACATGCATCGTTGAAAAGTGGAAGGAGCATTACACAGTCCGAATGACATCCTTCTGAAAGCAAAGGTGTCATAGGGACATGTGAACGTTGTCTTTTCCTAATCTTCAAGAGCTATCTCTATCTGATTGTAGCCCGAATACCCGTCGATGAAGCAATTATAAGAGTGACCAGCTAGCCTTTTCAAGATTTGATCAATAAAGGGCAAAGAAAAGTGGTCCTTCCTCGTGACAGTATTCAATTTTCTGTAGTCAATGCACACTCTCCAACTAGTAGTGACTCTAATTGGCACGAGTTCATTGTCGACATTGGCTACGATGGTGATTCCGGACTTCTTAGGAACCACTTGAGTTGGACTCACCCATTGGCTATCGAATATGGGATATATGATACCCATGTCTAACAATTTTAGCACCTCAACCTTAACCACTTCCTTCATGTTTGTATTTAAACTACGTTGTGGTAGCCAGGAAGTCTTCGCATTATCCTCAAGATGAATGCGGTAAGTACGAATCAAAGGGTCGATTCCCTTAAGGTCAACAATCGTCCATCCAAGGGCTCCTTTATGCTCAATGAGAGTAGCGATAAGCTCACTCTCCTGTTCTTTCTCAAGGTGGGAAGAAATCACCACTGGGTATGTTTCATCTTGACCTAAAAAGACATTTTAAATCAGAGGGTAAAGGTTTTAGGTCAACCTTAAGTGCTTTGAGGTTAGACGGTAGAGGCACTACATCAGTTTGGGACAATTCTTTAAATTGCAGCCTCCACCGGTTAACTTCAAGTACCGGTGTAGTATCAAGCATGACATCCATCTCCCTAATCATGTTATCATCCAAATTGGGAGAGTGTGCCAAGCACGTCTCTAAAGGGTCAGAGGATAAGGTCATCAGGGCTCTATCTTCCAAGGAGTTTATCATGTTTATGTCGTGGGCCTCATCATCATCCTCTACCTATCTGATCATGTTAAAGAAGATATTGAGGTCCAACGTCATATTTTCAAAAGACAAATTCATGACCCCATTCCTACAATTTTTGTGTAATGGTGATGATGTAGAATGGAGCAAGGGCAATGCACTTCAGGCCTTGAGTATGTCTTATGACTACTATATCTTGCATCTTATTTTTATCTCCAATGTCTACCCTCGGTCGGGTAATTACACCGAGCTCACCCCTTTTATGGTAGAAATTCTATACAATCTTGGAAAGGGGGAGCCGATGTGTCTTCCGATCGTGATCTATCATTAGATAGTCTCTGCCTTTGAGTTAAATTCATCTAGGATACCTTTTGGTCAATTGCTATGTCGGCTAGCCTTCTATTGTGGGCTTAAAGGGATAAAAGGCACATCGATCATAGCTCCAAAATTTAATGCGCAAAGTATTCAAAAAATGAACCTCCCCTTCGAAGATGGATCCAGTGGCCCAACAGAAGAAGACATCTAGGATGAGGCTGAGGACACCGCTGATGCAGTTGAAGATACATAGCCACCTCATGTTGGTCCTACAACCCCTGTCTCCCAGGACGATATTCTCACAACATCAGAGATGAGCATGTGTAGATTTTAGAGTGACAATCTCGACTGGAGCAGATGGTCCAGTCCATGGGGGAAGCTATTTATTCGTTACAGCGCACTGTGCAGAGCATCATAGCTCACCTATCGTGCCAACAAGATGACACAACGACACCAGAGCCTTCTAGATCATTGTAGTTTTATGTTGTTTTGTATGTTATATTTTTTTTTGAATATTATGTATTTTATTGGTAATGGATATTGGGCTTATGCCCCAACACATTTTGGATTTGGATGGTACTTTTCATGCTTTTATATATCAATTCAATCTAGTTATGTGTTCTATAGGAAAATCAGAGGATTTAGCCTCATTTCCGTTGATAATTTAGGTTTTAAAGTTGCTAAACTCTTATCATATGTTTATAGCCTAGATTATCACTGGTCATTCCCTTTTTCATTGATATTTCATTTGAATGACCATTCTTAGCATGCTCTATGAACTTCATGTTTATATGCATTCCTTAACCCTTGTTAGTATGGCTTTTTATATGATTTTATTTATTTATTTATTACATTTAGCATTAGTTTATATGCGATTTAATTAGTATATCTTGTTTGGGCTAACCCTTTATCAAATACTAACAAAAAGGGGGAGAAAGATCATTTCCCACCAAAACAATACATACTCTTATGTAGGGTTTGTTTGTGTTGCAGGTATGATCGGGAAGCAATTTAGGAGGAGGATTGCCAACATTACATGTCTTAGTATATGTGTATTGAATTATAAAATTTTATATTTGACATGTAATTTTTTTTAGTTGTTTTGGTATGTCATGGGTATGGATCATGACATGGTATTAGGTTAGGTTTTTATCATGTAATTGACAATGGGGGAGATTGTAACTACAACCATTTTTGCACTCGGTTTGTCAATCACGTGAGTCATTGTGTCGCATAGTCGGTTAAGCCCTTGGAAAGTGAAGACCGAAGACATAAGCGAAGTTGGCACATCAAGGAAGCAAAATAGGTAAATCAAGATGCCTTGGTGACCTTAGCCTTTATCCCAAAACAACCCCTTAACATCTAGATAATTTGGACTTAATAGGAATAACCCATTTTGATCATCCTTTTAGCCATATGACCCTATACCCTAAACATCTTGGACTAACTTTAGAGGTTGTGTTGCTGAAATAAACAGTCGAATTCAGCAACATTCAGTCCGACCAAATATGGCCATTGCAGGACAAAACAAAACAAGAAAATTTGGTCACTATTTAGTTGGACTCGGTCTTACCGAATGGCAAGTTCGGTCCGATCGAATTCACCTTCGGTTCGACTGAAAATGGCCAAAATAGTCCGACAAGTTTCAACCCTAATTCGGTCCAACTGAGTGCAGCTGAAGGTCGGCTTTGGTCTGACTGAATCTGGCCAAAACTGTCCAACAGCTTTTGGTCTTTATTCGGTCCAACCGAACCAAAATTTGGTCCGACCGAAGGTTCTTTTGGTGTAACTGAAATGTAGCCGTTAAAGATCCGTTGAGGGCACTTTTTCTATATATTTAGCTTCTGAATCTTTGCATAAATGATGGATTTTGGCATTTTAGAGACTCTAGTGCATCCCAAGCCTAACTAGACATCATATACTTTATTCTAATGAGATTCATGCACTCTTCTTGGTGACTATTCACTCAAACAAGAATTCCAAGCTTTTATTTAAGAAGAACATGATCTCATGCCTTCTCTAGAGTGTTGAGACCAAGCTTATAGGTACATATACACTCCCTATCATACTCTAGAGTGTCCATTAGTTGAATCCCCTAGGCAAACAATTTTCCATTAGTTGTAGGAAATTCAACCCACTCCTATCACCTTGGTCATCTTGAAGAAGCATCAAATGCAAGGAGATTGATCGTGGAGCTGAAGCCTTGGCAAAGCAACAACAATATGATCGGTGGAGCATCGGGGAGCTGAATGAAGTACGGGAGAGTGGAGATCAAGCAACCCATCGAGGCGCATCAAAAGGGACTCAATTTGATAAGTAAGTGTCATGTAGGGTTATACACGAACCGAGTTAGCTCGCTCAACTCGACTCGAAAAAGCGTGATGTAACTCGATTCGAAACTGAGTTCGAGCCGAGTCGAGTTGATTTTTTTAGCTCGAAAAAATTTCGAACCGAGTTCGAGCTTGCCTGAGCTCGACTCGACTCGGATCGAACCCAACTCGAATTGAACTTGGATCGAACCAGTTTGGTGACTCGGTTACTTCGATATTGATGTTGCTCACTAAGTGTTTAATGAAATGACTCAACGAAGTGTGGCCGGTGGCAAGGAAGGTATGTATATGAAACAAATACCCTTTTTTTTTCTTGATTTTTATGTTGCTTAGAAGGTGTTTGATGAAATACCTATAAAACCACTGCTGCTATTTTACATATAGTGAGATTTTGAAGGTGCAATCCATGTGTTTGTGAAAATGCCACACAAGCAAACTTGGCTCGAACTGGCCTGAGCTGCTGATTGAACCAAGTTGAGCTGGCCAGTCAGGCTCGAGGACCGAGCCGAGCCGAGTTCGAGCTGGGTTTAGCAAGTGGCCAAGCCGAGTCGAGTTGTGCCCAGCTCGACTCAGTTCAACCCATGTACACCTCAAGTCACATGTAAGAGTCCATGTTTGTACTCCTTCCTTGTGTAGGTTGGAGTACAAGATTTCCGGTGTCCCATCTAGCCATCCATGATATACCTATGAAGGCTACGACCCTGATGTCGATTAGGCGTACATTAATCACAACACATAATGCAAGATGTATGAGTCATACAATCCAGTCATGCATTAATCCATCGCATACCATGTGCTCATGTGAGACAATCTCCGCCTATCAGGGAGTCTCATAACAACATGCCTAATGACATATGTAATGGTCAGCCACATCTCGTAACAAACATGCAGATGATGCGTATGGGCATGTATCATGATGTTATGCTGTCATGTACTCATAATCGACATTGATAATCGGCCTCGACAATCGGAATCGGCCTCGATAAACGAAATCGTCCTCGACAATCGGAATCGGCCTCAACAATCCTCGACAATCGAAATTGGCCTCGACAAACGGAATTGGCCTCAACAATCGACCTTGACAATCGGAATCGGCCTCGACAAATGGAATTGGCCTCAACAATCGACCTTGACAATCGGAATCGGCCTCGGCAAACGGAATTGGCCTCGACAATTGGAATTAGCCTCAACAATCGGCCTCGACAATCAGAATCGGCCTCGATGAACGGAATTGGCTCGACAATCGGAATCAGCCTCAACAATCGGCCTCGATAATCGGAATCGACTTCAACAATCGAAATTAGCCTCGATAATCGAAATCAGCCTTAACAATCGAAATCGGCCTCAATAAACGGAATTGGCCTCAATAACTGGAATCGGCCTCAACAATCAGCCTCGACAATCGGAATCAGCCTCGATGAACGGAATCAGCCTCGACAAACGGAATCGGCCTCGACAATAGAAATCGGCCTCAACATAGGCCTCGACAATCGGAATCGGCCTCGATGAACGGAATTAGCCTCAATAATCAAAATCGACCTCGACAATCGGAATCGGCCTCCACAATCAGAATCGGCCTCAGCAATCGGCCTCCATAATCGGAATCGGCCTCGACAATCAGAATCAGCGTCGAAAATCGGAATCGGCCTCGATAAACGGAATCTGCCTCGACAATCGGAATTGGCCTCGATAATCGGAATCGTCCACGACAATCGAAATCGGCCTCGACAATCGGAATCGGCTTTGACAATCGGAATCAGCCTCAACAATCGGCCTCGATAGTCGGAATCAGCCTCGATGAACGGAATCGGCCTCGACAATCAGAATCGGCCTCAACAATAGGCCTAGACAATCAGAATCGGCGTCGATGAACGGAATCGGCCTCAACAATCGGCCTCGATAATCGAAATCGGCCTCGTCAATCGGAATAAGCCTCAATAATCGGCCTCGATAATTAGAATCGCTTCGACAATCGAAATCGGCCTTGACAATCGGAATCGGCTTAGCAAAAGGCCTAAGGGAAGGTCACAATGTGGACATTCAACCATCATTGCCCATCAATGTGGACATTTAACCACCATTGCTCCCAAGGAGTGGCCCACATAGAACCAAACATTAAGTGGGCTCATGGCCTCACACAATGGCCTAATATACAACACTGTAACGCCCTGAAAATCGGGGGTCGAGCATAAACTCAACTCCTGAGTTCCAGAACATCACATATGCAACAAAATGAATGATGATTGAATGTTGACTGTATTCATGCATTGAACATGAGTGAGATTAAGCCAAACCAGCATATCATACTCCAGAGACAGTTAAGTTTGCAAGCGGAAGACTGTGATAGATAGATAAAATATATAACTTATGATGAGTCTCCAGAGTGTGATAACATTACCAGGTTAAATAAATACAAGTGCAGTTCTAAAATTTACCAAATTTGAGGAAGTGTAATGCCTTCTATCCCAGAACCATAACCCCGTCAATACAATACCAGGTCTTCATTGGCCTATCAGAAAGTTACATGTAGGAGAACTCCTCCTCCACATCATAGAAGTCCGGCTCTGCTTCATAAGCATCGCCATCACCTGAAACTCAACAAATCTGGTGGGTGTTCGGAACACCGTCCCGTAACGTGGGAGTGAGTGATCAACTCAGTGGAACAGTAAAGCATAGGTTAACATGTTATCAATTCAATCAAGCAGTAATGATAAAGCAGTACAAATCAAACATTCTAATTACTCTTATTAATGCAAGAATAAATGACATGATGCTGTATGCCCTTGCCAAACCACCCTCAGCGACATCATCTCTACGTTCGCGAATGCTTACTCCCTCAGTGCGCCACATCTACAAAGCACATGCGGTGCGATGATGCTCATGATTACCAAGTTTTTTTATTAGTCCATTTCAAACAGCGGTATTGGGAAACTGAGGTACCTCCCTTGTATCATTCCCAAACATGATCCATTCTAGGGTCGTCAATCCTAGTTATTCTCATACGATATTATAGTTTGAGGAGCGTAGTGAAGGCATCGCAAAGGGTTCGTCACCCGTCAGCGCGGATACAGATCTCACCGTATGCGGCTCAATTGCTGGCCGTCAGCTCGAGTACAGGTCTCACCGTACTCGGCTCAATCACTAGCCGTCAGCTCAAGTACAGGTCTCACCGTACTCGGCTCAACTCACACTCTAGTTGCTGTGAAAGACTCGTCGCCAATCACAGACCCTTGGAGTGTACTCGATGATACCACGGAGGACTCGTCGTCCATCAGCACGAGCACAGATCTCACCGTACTCGGCTCTCGCCGAAGTATCGCAAAGAGACACATGTGCAATACACGACAGCGCACTGGTCACTCGGCTACGAGTGATGCAATGGTCACTACGGGGAGGCACATGGCCCCAGCGTAGGCCGACAGCTCGACCACGGTGTCCCATACCACCATGCCCGGCTCATGCGACTTAGCGGATCTAGGTACCATGGTTAAACGGGGATCGCCACTGGTAAGTTTGGTACCCTAGGTTCAAGCAGTAGCGACCAAACAGGGTGAACATGCATAAGGCAGATCGGGTTACTTGATGAGCTCGACTAGCACGATCGTCCGTTGAGCTGCACGACATGAAGTGCATAAACACTTCGTGTGGCCTAGCCACTGCTGACAGGCAACGCACGACTCGAGTTCGTCGAACACATCCCACGTGGCAAATGAATCTCAGCCACGAGTTCAATCTCGTTACCGATTGCCTGGACTATATCATAGCCCCAAACACAATCAATTACAGAGATATAAAGCAGTAATAGATCAGGATTCAAATCATACAATCAGTCTGGTATTATCCGTTTAGGGCTGCCAGGGCTGTTGCACGCACTCGTTGCTCCGCTCCCCCATCACCCATGACGGATCATACAACGTAAATATAAATTTAAACATATGCATTACATAGTTAAAATCATAAAGCAGTTGAGCATGTTATGAATCACACAACACAAGCATGAGTTTGTACATGTTCAATCCCTAATCACACAACTATCAAAGGAGATCATACACATAGTTAAAAAAAGGTTGAGAATCATATCTCAACACCCTTATACTTTACAATTTGCTAACTACTACTCATTCAGACATTTCAAGAAACACTTAACAACATACATCAACATACAACATACACGACATATGTCGACCACATAGGCATCAGGCCAAATCCTTTCACTAGGGAGTTGCCCCAATCATAACACACGTACACCCACGACGGATAGTCATGGCAAGCAGGAATCCAAGTTCCATATCCATTCAGTCATTTCCACAAACACTTGGGCCACACATTTTAGCATATATAGTGTATAATGGCCGTGGCGTGATTTAGGGCAAATCCTTTCGTCAAAGGGGTATCGCCAATATAACAATCATGAATCCATGACAATTAGTCATGGCGAGCATGAATGAGAATTCCATACTCATTCAGCCATTTCCACAAACACTTAGAATACACTATTACAACATACATGATGTATGTTAGTAAAACATGTATTAGGGTTATCCTTTAGCCAAGCTAGTATTTTATCCATGTATAATATATTACTACAGCAAATAATCATGATACATACATCTCCAAAATTTATACGTATACAGTATTTCTAGAATACACAATTTCAACATACGTAGCATTTACAAGTGACATGTATTACGGCGATTCCTTTCGCCAAACTAGTATTTTATCCATATATAGTATAATCATACATTAAATAAACATGTCAAACACTTCTCCAAAAAAAATACGTATACGGTATTTCTACGTATACCTAGAGTATGTGAATTTCATATTCTACAACGTTAATCGAAACAGGAAACGGAAAGCACTTTATACATGTGCAATTGCATGCAGATCATGAATCTATCATTATCTGACATTGAAAGCGTTGAAAACCATAACCTATACACCTAAAGTCCGCACCTTTTGTCGTAGAATCGTAACGGAGTTGATAGGTTTGCTAAGCTTCCGTATTCGGCAGTTTGGCAACCTAGAGAACGAAATAGGTTAGCTATTTCATAACCTACAACCTATACAACAACCCTAAAACAGATTAGGGTTAGGGTTTCTTACCTAGAAACGGGGCTGAAATCGCCGGGAAAGCGATGAGAAAGGGATGGTGCAGCCCGTGTGGTGGCAGGGAACGACGGCAGGGAGATTCTCCCACTTCTCCCTCACTTTCTCTCTCTTTTCCCTCTCTCAAATCCAAATTCGTATTGCTGCCATGAGAGAGGGTTTAAGGTCCTTATATAGTCTCAAAACTGACCGAAATAGACTCCTGTTCAAAGGTTACTGCTAATATAGGTATTTCGTCACTTTTCCAGCTCAAAAGAGAGGTTCTGGTGGCCCTCCTTGAGCCAAACGTCAGACTTAAGCTCACCACACATGGATCTATGAGGGATTACGTTTTCGACTCGATCGGATTCCCAGATCGCACGTGGCGGGCCACTTTCAGTTCAATGGTCAGTGGGCCACGATCCGAAATTCCAAGTACATGTAAATGTTCCTGAAATTTTTCCTGATCCGAGGGTGTAATTTGGTTTGATTCTGACGGTCTGGTTGCTTAATACTGATGCGCAAGCGAAAGGTGCCAGATCACTATTCCAGATATTTTAATTTCAAAGGGAATAGTGTTTTTCACACTCCCTCGCTCCGGATCGAAATAAATGGCCGTGGGACATCGGAATCATCTGATTTTTGAGATGATTGTCAAGCCCAGTGAGGCGGTCCTAGTTCCTTAGCTTCGTGTTAATCGGACTCCCGATGTGCGGTGTAGACCTAATACGAAGTTTCGTTTCATTCCGAGAGCAGACGGGAAATGAGTTTGGTTCTAAACTTTAGGGAAACCTAAAGTCACTGATTTTGCAAGTTTTGGGTCTTGCAGATCGTATTTAAAGCGATCCCAACGGATTTCATGGCTAATCGAGTTTTGCACTTAGTTAACTTTGTTAAATTTCTAAAGGATTTAATCCTAATTGTTTTCTGGTTGAGATGGTACTTAGGCCTTTGCAGTTTGTATATAAAGTGATCCAAGTTTTACTACTTAGCTAGTTTAAGATAGTGTCTAGGGCGAAAGTGCTTTGAAAAATTGAAAGCATAAGGTAGAGAAGGGTGGGATTTGTGAAGGGAATGGGTTCAGAAGCGATTTTAGACTGTGGGGTTCAGTTCTGACGAAATAATAAGGTGTTAGGAGCAACCCATCGCCTAAGGACATCTAATCCCAGGTTTGCAAAAATCCGGGATGTTACAATCTACCCCCCTTAAAACAAAATTTCGTCCCCGAAATTGGCTAAGGGTAATAAGGGAAAATTTCTATTATTTCATTTGCCTAATGACTTATTGATTTCGAGTTTCTAACGCGTGGTAAGGTAAATACCAGCTGGTTCATTTTAGTCTACCCCCCTTAAAACTTAATTGTTTATCCATTGCTCATATCCTGATGGTTTGCTACAATTTATTTCTTTACCTATTTGGAGCCTGGACGATAATTCCCACAATTTAGAGTAAGATAGCGGTTTCCATTATTTGACCAACACGGAGAGACGATAATAGTGGGCTCGATCCCGATACATCGATCATCTACCTGACCAGGGTAGAAGGCTCATCGTATCACTTCCGAATCCTGGTGGATCCTGGTCTTCTGCTCGGTCAAGCAGTGAGTCCATTGGTAGTCGCCCAGGATTGAGAATTGGGTCAAGCCGCGAATGTTTCGCAGTTGTATATTTCAGTAACTCCGTAGTCCGATCACTCTAGAAACGTAGGGAATGTCCATCATAGGAAGGTCAAATTGTCCATGTCTAAGGTTACCCTTTAGGTCTTCATCTAAGAGAGTCCTCGTTATTATCTATGTCAAAGGAAAAGGTGAATCAAATCTTACTAGATCATCCTAAAACGGTTTCTCATAGTAGGACAGGCTACGGCTTCAATAATGTTCGCATTCAACGAGCACCGTTTCGATCTTGGGCCAGTGGGGTAGGGTCCACTGCGTTTCCGCTGCGCCACCCAGATCAAAGAGGCGTATCAGGTGACCTAACTAGATTGGGCTCATAATGTTCTACCCCCCTTAAAATTTAGTTTCACCCTCAAGGCTCAAGAGCTATGTCCTGATCCGTAGGTCGGAACAAGGTGTAATTTATAACCTATCCTTGACATGAAATGGTAAATATATTGGTCTGCCTTTCATCGACGATGTGTACTATGGCATTGATACGTATGGGTATCGAGAGGATTCAACAAAGGAACGGGGTCTCGTTCCAACCTATTCAAGCCAACTAACTACGTCCATCACTCAATTATCTTAGTATTGTTAGTCGTTTATATTTCTTAGTCTAGTCGGCAGCCTAGGCTCAACGTATGCGTAGCTGTAATCCACTAGTTTGTGATTCAAAGTCTATGCCTCTACTAGCTAGATGATTTCACTTCATTCCTAATACAAGGAAGGGTTTTGTCACTTAGGGTCAAAGTTGTCTAATTGGAATTGAGTTGCCTAAAGTTGAATTTAATTACGCCCGAGCATGTCACACATGCTCAAACCAACCCCAAGGGGGTTCTAGAGTTCACGTTCTTATTAGTTGGATTTCTTATACTGTCAGGTCTGTTGAAGCACTGCTCTAGGTCCAAAACTCCGAGGGTCTATTTGTCAAACAACCATTTACTCAGAAAGCTTAAGCTATCAGAGTGCGGTAGGTTAATTATATCAAGGGACTTTATCACTTCAACACTATTTGGCAAGTGGTCTTAAGTTGTATTAAATGTGACCGCATTACTAATCCTACCTCGGGATTAGGAGTGACATGGTTGGTAGGAGGGTGGGTGGGGATTAAAATTATTAGTATAGGCTTTGGAAAATGAGCGATGTGTTGGAAAGTGTGAGATGGGATTTCCAAATCCCAGGATAATGATTTTCTAAGCGAAATTTGGAAGGACAACTCAGAGTTTACGTTTAAATGCATACATTCCAAACACGGTATTAGAAAACATGGGATACAACCAATCTAGGGCCATACCTTACACATACATTTATTATTACTTTTACAATTCAATCCACCTTACTCACCTAACGCAGTGGCCAAACGGGCCCTAGAGGGAGAAAAGGGGCATAAGTTTTTGGTTCTCCACGAACTTGGGTCTCAACAGTGGTTGTAGAGGCCCAAAGAACAGGGATTTGTAAAGGAAAGTGGAGAGATGGGTTGGTAGAGAGGTTACACGTTTTTGAGCTCCAAATGAGGGTGTAGGAGCTCAAATGAGAGAGAATGATGAGGGTAGGAGGATCGGTAGGGCTGTAAACGATGGAGTGATGTATGGTTGGACAGGAAACAATGAAATGGGCGATTGGAGTGGAGGTTTGAGAGAGAAAATAGCAAGAATAGGAGGAAATGAGAGATGGGAGGGGCGTTTGAGAGAGAGGGGGGCTCCAGACCTAAAAATCCCAAACCCCAGCCAAAACCGCACGTGCCAGGGGGTAGGGGAGGTCGGGCCGACCAAGACCAGACCCGGCCTGACCCGTACGGCCAAGTTTGACGGAGGTCCATCTCCAGAGTGGAGGTTCCACCCCCGCCCAAGTGGCCGTGGGCTGCCGCCGCGGGTGGGGTGTGTTCTCCTTGGTCCCAAGGTGCCAAATGCACCCGGGTTCGACCCTGGGTCCCGTCGAATTTAAGTGGGGAGGCCCCCGACTCCAGTTGAGGCATTTTCGGGGCCAATTACAAACTAGAATGATTTTATATATCGTGTGACATATGATTTTGGGGTAGGAGGAGCTAATCTATCTAACCCATTTACTTGGTTAGATTCCAAAGTTTGAATGGTCAAAAGTCTAATTTATACATATATTTACTATTCATAGTAAATTTTTGTTTAGGTGTTATTCTTCGTCATTTATACGTTAGAATTTATATCTGGTATGATAGGATTTAGAAAAAATTAAAGAATGAGTGGTGGTGCAAGGAGAGATTTTGAAGAAATTGGGTAAAAAGGGGTTTTAGGCTTTGGTGTTGTGGTTGACCCACAATCTAAGGACATTCGTCTCTAAGGAATGACTCACACCCGTCGACTGATGGCCTAGAAGTGATTCGGGGGATTGTTTCGCTTGATCATGGGTGTGTACGGCCCAATCTCAACGGTCGATTTCGGTTGGTTTCGCCGTTCGGCGAATTTGGAAAATCCTAAGTTAGTTTCTATGTTTCGTCGCTCCCTCCTAAGTCAGAGTGCGTCAGAGTGCGTAGTGTGACCATAACCCAGGTCCAGTTTAATCCAAATCATGCTCTGATACCATCTTGTAACGCCCTGAAAATCGGGGGTCGAGCATAAACTCAACTCCCGAGTTCCAGAACATCACATATGCAACAAAATGAATGATGATTGAATGTTGACTGTATTCGTGCATTGAACATGAGTGAGATTAAGCCAAAACAGCATATCATACTCCAGAGACAGTTAAGTTTGCAAGGCGGACTGTGATAGATAGATAAAATATATAACTTATGATGAGTCTCCAGAGTGTGATAACATTACCAGGTTAAATAAATACAAGTGCAGTTATAAATTTACCAAATTTGAGGAAGTGTAATGCCTTCTTCTATCCAAGAACCATAACCCCCCGTCAATACAATACCAGGTCTTCATTGGCCTGTCAGAAAGTTACATGTAGGAGAACTCCTCCTCCACATCATAGAAGTCCGGCTCTGCTTCATAAGCATCGCCATCACCTGAAACTCAACAAATCTGGTGGGTGTTCGGAACACCGTCCCGTAACGTGGGAGTGAGTGATCAACTCAGTGGAACAGTAAAGCATAGGTTAACATGTTATCAATTCAATCAAGCAGTAATGATAAAGCAGTACAAATCAACAATCTATAATTACTCTTATTAAATGCAAGAATAAATGACATGATGCTGTATGCCCTTGCCAAACCACCCTCAAGCGACATCATCTTACGTTTGCGAATGCTTACTCCCTCAGTGCGCCACATCTACAAGCACATGCGGCGATGATGCTCATGATTACCAAGTTTTTTTATTAGTCCATTTCAAACAGCAGTATTGGGAAACTGAGGTACCTCCCTTGTATCATTCCCAAACATGATCCATTCTAGGGTCGTCAATCCTAGTTATTCTCATACGATATTATAATTTGAGGAGCGTAGTGAAGGCATCGCAAGGGTTCGTCACCCGTCAGCGCGGATACAGATCTCACCGTATGCGGTTCAATTGCTGGCCGTCAGCTCGAGTACAGGTCTCACCGTACTCGGCTCAATCACTAGCCGTCAGCTCTCAACAAGGTCTCACCGTACTCGGCTCAACTCACACTCTAGTTGCTGTGAAAGACTCGTCGCCAATCACAGACCCTTGGAGTGTACTCGATGAACCCCACGACTCGTCGCCCAGCACGAGCACAGATCTCACCGTACTCGGCTCTCGCCGAAGTATCGACAGCTCGAATACAGTGTCCCATACCACCATATTCGGCTCACGAGTTGATTGCGCAATGGTCACTACGGGGAGGCACATGGCCCCAGCGTAGGCCGACAGCTCGACCACGGTGTCCCATACCACCATTGCCCGCTCATGCGACTTAGCGGATCTAGGTACCATGGTTAAACGGGGATCGCCACTGGTAAGTTTGGTACCCTAGGTTCAAGCAGTAGCGACCAAACAGGGTGAACATGCATAAGGCAGATCGGGTTACTTGATGAGCTCGACTAGCACGATCGCCCGTTGAGCTGCACGACATGAAGTGCATAAACAACTTCATGTGGCCTAGCCACTGCTGACAGGCAACGCACGACTCGAGTTCGTCGAACACATCCCACGTGGCAAATGAATCTCAGCCACGAGTTCAATCTCGTTACCGATTGCCTGGACTATAATCATAGCCCCAAACACAATCAATTACAAAGATATAAGCAGTAATAGATCAGGATTCAAATCATACAATCAGTCTGGTATTATCCGTTTAGGGCTGCCAGGGCTGTTGCACTCACTCGTTGCTTGCTCCGCTCCCCCATCACCCATGACGGATCATACAACGTAAATATAAATTTAAAATATGCATTACATAGTTAAAATCATAAAGCAGTTGAGCATGTTATGAATCACAACACAAGCATGAGTTTGTACATGTTCAATCCCTAATCACACAACTATCAAAGGAGATCATACACATAGTTAAAAGAGGTTGAGAATCATATCTCAACACCCTTATACTTTACAATTTGCTAACTACTACTCATTCAGACATTTCAAGAAACACTTAAACAAACATACATCAACATACACGACATATGTCGACCACATAGGCATCAGGCCAAATCCTTTCACTAGGGAGTTGCCCCAATCATAACACGTGTACACCCACGACGGATAGTCATGGCAAGCAGGAATCCAAGTTCCATATCCATTCAGTCATTTCCACAAACACTTGGGCCACACATTTTAGCATATATAGTGTATAATGGCCGTGGCGTGATTTAGGGCAAATCCTTTCGTCAAAGGGGTATCGCCAATATAACAATCATGAATCCATGACAATTAGTCATGGCGAGCATGAATGAGAATTCCATACTCATTCAGCCATTTCCACAAACACTTAGAATACACTATTACAACATACATGATGTATGTTAGTAAAACATGTATTAGGGTTATCCTTTAGCCAAGCTAGTATTTAATCCATGTATAATATATTACTACAGCAAATAATCATGATACATACATCTCCAAAATTTATACGTATACAGTATTTCTAGAATACACATTTCAACATACGTAGCATTTACAAGTGAACATGTATTACGGCGATTCCTTTCGCCAAACTAGTATTTTATCCATATATAGTATAATCATACATTAAATAAACATGTCAAACACTTCTCCAAAAAAAATACGTATACGGTATTTCTACGTATACCTAGAGTATGTGAAATTCCATATTCTACAACGTTAATCGAAAGAGGAAACGGAAAGCACTTTGTACATGTGCAATTGCATGCAGATCATGAATCTATCATTATCTGACATTGAAAGCGTTGAAAACCATAACCTATACACCTAAAGTCCGCACCTTTTGTCGTAGAATCGTAACGGAGTTGATAGGTTTGCTAAGCTTCCGTATTCGGCAGTTTGGCAACCTAGAGAACGAAATAGGTTAGCTATTTCATAACCTACAACCTATACAACCCTAAAACAGATTAGGTTAGGGTTTCTTACCTAGAAATGGGGCTGGAATCGCCGGGAAAAGTGATGAGAAAGGGATGGTGCAGCCCTGTGGGTGGCAGGGAACGACGGCAGGGAGATTCTCCCACTTCTCCCTCACTTTCTCTCTCTCTTTTCCCTCTCTCAAATCCAAATTCGTATGGCTGCCATGAGAGAGGGTTTAAGGTCCTTATATAGTCTCAAAACTCACCGAAATAGACTCTTGTTCAAAGGTTACTGCTAATATAGGTATTTCGTCACTTTTCCAGCTCAAAAGAGAGGTTCTGGTGGCCCTCCTTGAGCCAAACGTCAGACTTAAGCTCACCACACATGGATCTATGAGGGATTACGTTTTCAACTCGATCGGATTCCCAGATCGCACGTGGCGGGCCACTTTCAGTTCAACGGTCAGTGGGTCATGATCCGAAATTCCAAGTACATGTAAATGTTCCTGAAATTTTTCCTGATCCGAGGGTGTAATTTGGTCTGATTCTGACGGTCTGGTTGCTTAATACTGATGCGCAAGCGAAAGGTGCCAGATCACTATTCCAGATATTTTAATTTCAAAGGGAATAGTGTTTTTCACACTCCCTCGCTCCGGATTGAAATAAATGGCCGTGGGACATCGGAATCATCTGATTTTTGAGATGATTGTCAAGCCCAGTGAGGCGGTCCTAGTTCCTTAGCTTCATGTTAATCGGACTCCCGATGTGCGGTCTAGACCTAATACGAAGTTTCGTTTCATTCCCGAGAGCAGACGGGAAATGAGTTTGGTTCTAAACTTTAGGGAAACCTAAGTCACTGATTTTGCAAGTTTTGGGTCTTGCAGATCGTATTTAAAGCGATCCCAACGGATTTCATGGCTAATCGAGTTTTGCACTTAGTTAACTTTGTTAAATTCTAAAGATTTAATCCTAATTGTTTTCTGGTTGAGATGGTACTTAGGCCTTTGCAGTTTGTATATAAAGTGATCCAAGTTTTACTACTTAGCTAGTTTAAGATAGTGACTAGGGCGAAAGTGCTTTGAAAAATTGAAAGCATAAGGTAGAGAAGGGTGGGATTTGTGAAGGGAATGGGTTCAGAAACGATTTTAGACTGTGGGGTTCAGTTCTGATGAAATAATAAGGTGTTAGGAGCAACCCATCGCCTAAGGACATCTAATCCCAGGTTGGCAAAAATTCGGGATGTTACAAACACCATGGGCCTATCTCAAGGGCCGAAAATACATCACAATGGGCTACGACGTATGGGTCGT
Source organism: Magnolia officinalis (assembly GCA_021015155.1). Lineage (NCBI taxonomy): Eukaryota > Viridiplantae > Streptophyta > Magnoliopsida > Magnoliales > Magnoliaceae > Magnolia > Magnolia officinalis. The sequence continues at coordinate 51,202,052 of JAJHSJ010000001.1, forward strand.
AAATACATAACAGGTGGACCTCAAATATCCAACAGGTGGGCCTCAAATATACGTCACAGGTGGGCCCTGCACATGGGCCTCATACACATCAAGTGGGCTGCATCAATGGGCCGCACTAATGGGCCGGAAATACATCTCAATGGGCCTCATCATTGGGCCATAAATGCATCACTATGGCCTTGCCCATGGGCCTCGAATACATCATAATAGGCCATAACCCATGGACATCAAATACACAATAGGTGGGCCCTACACATGGGCCTAATATACATCATGGGTGGGCCCTGCACATGGGCCTCATATGCATCAAATGGGCCACATCAATGGGACGCACTAATGGGCCTCATAGATGGGCTTGGACCGCACCAAAAATCATTTCAATAGTTGTAGGTGTAACATGTGTATCACTGCACACTATCATTCTATGGGCACATGGCACCTTAATGATGATCAGCATTGTCCAAACATTGCCATGTAAATCAGCACCATCCAAACATTGCCTATGTAAATCAGCATCATCCAAACATTGTCCAGCACCGTCCAAACATTGTGGACGGTGTGGATATGGAACATACATTAGGTGGGGTCCACAGCATCATCCAAAACATGGTCCAGCACCGTCCAAATATTCTGGACGGTATGCATATAATGCAAACATTAAGATGAGACTCACACATGTGGCCGACCAGAGATTTGGATCTTCCTCACATAGACGATGAGGAGAATACATATATCAAGGTGGTTGTCACACACGTGGCCCACCAGAGATTTGAATCTGCTTCATTATTTATTTATTTATTTTATATCTCAAGCCTTACGACAATGTCACTAAATGGATGGATGATTTGGATGTAACACATACATCACGTGGGCCCCATAGAGATGGACGACATAGATAAAGCACATACCTCATGGTGGGGTCCACACTGTGGCCCACCATACGAAATGGACGGACAGTTTGGATTCCCCACGTCCAGGGTAGAGATCCCACCGTCCAGAGCACATGGACGATGAGGATATGGATTACATACAGCAAGGTGGGTTCCCATGTGGGACTTACCATCCCATATATATATATATATATTATAATATATATATATATATATATATATATATATATATATATAATATATATATATTATATTCTTTTTTTTTTTTAACGTTCAGCGTCCAGGGCATCATAGCGGGCCCACATGAATGGACGGTTTGGAGAAACACATACAACGTCGTGGCCCACAAAACTACTAAAACAGATGGACAACGTGGAGGAACATATACATCAGGGCCCCACTGCAGCAGCCTTGTTGTTGGACGGCTGGGCCAGCGGCCCAGTGTCCAGCAGATGGACAGTTTGGATAAACAGATGAACAACGTGGGAATAAAACATATACATCAATGGTGGGTCCCACGTGAGGGCTGGATGACATGGATAGATCGCATACATCAGGTGGGTCCACACGTGTGGCCCACCTGCTTTGTATCAAATTGATATTTGCATTTTTCCTTTTATCCGGACCTGGTAGCAGGCTGGACGATGCAGATCCAACACATCCATCAGGTGGGTCCCACGTAGGTGGACGGCATGGATCAAATACGTGCATCATAGCGGGGTCCACAAAATAGGAAGAGAGAGAGAGAGAGAGAGAGAGAGAGAGAGAGAGATCGGTGAGATAGAGGGAGGGACCCCGCCACTATGGGCCCTCCCTATACAATGCATACAACAAGATGGGTCCCACCACAAGTGGGCCCTCAAATCATCAAATCAATGGTAAAAATCATAGAATCACCCACCATTTGATCATCTTGGTCCGATAGAATCCCTAGCTCCTCGGCTTCGACTTTGACGGAGGATGATGAAATTTGGAGGGTTAGGATAAAAGATGTGGGGGTAGGAAGATGGGCCACACCAGGCTCTTCTCATGGAGAGCTTGGACGGTTGGGTTGCTTGGAGAATGAGAGAGAGATGAGAGAGAGAGGTGTAAGAGAGGAGAGAGAAGGATGGGTGAGTGATGGGGTGTGATGGGTGAGTGAGTGATGGATGTGTACTTGTCTAAGAGAGAGTGTTGACTTTTGGGGAGGGTGGTTGTACTTGGGGATGGGATGGAGCGATGGGTGTACTTTGGTTGATTAATGTGACGTGTCGTAGAGATTCTCTTGGAATTGCAACGCGCGGTATTTTCCTCGAACTAAACGCGGGCCCATATCTCCTGGCTCGGGTATCGCCTCAGCGCGTGAGATGCGGCGCCAGAACCGCGGCGACGGCACGGTCACACTAGTACAAGTCTTAGGTCGAGTCGACTCAGATATGAAGGACTCGGCTTAAGATCTCGCGCAAGCGTCGGTTATAGGTCCCGGGTTGCCGAAATTTGACCGGGAGGATCGTAGGAGTATACAAAACGGTACGAACTAGGATACGAGTCTTACAATTATCTTGCACGCATGTATTATGTTGGGAATCCCACTTCTAGTGATCAATATATTATCGTGGACATAATGCGTTACGGGTAGCGGCCCTCTTGGTCAGCACGTAATCCCCTGGGTTGGTGAGTGGTGCACAATCGATGTAAGTAAATCACCATGTCTATTACATCACTTCTCGGGGTTGGATGTCACAAATAGTCACTCCATGAACACATCGTATCACGTAAATCCTTAAATCATGTTGTTGTATCGCTTTGAAATGTTTGCATATATCCACGTTAACGTTGGACACGCCGACGAATCTCCATAGTATGAGAATGCGGGGTGAGCAGGTTATCTTTAAACTACTTTCCACATTGTAATCATGATCGTTGGTTGTGATGGACTGCACATACTTTGTTAGACATGCATTTCATATATAATGTTACACATACCGATACCACTTGTATTTGTGGAGTATGAGATGTATCGAGGCCCTTCTGTTATTCTTATGAATCACTTGAATTATTATAAACTTTAAAGGACAACCACCATTATGAGTATGACATTGACCCTCTCCAATCGTACAAATATTGCAGGTGCATCACAGGCTGATGATATGGACGATAATCAATCTATGGAAGATCCTTTCGAATAAAGAAGAAGGATATCACCACGAATTGTTTTATTTATTTTCCTCTACAAACTCTGATAATGTAATAAGTTCCCATTGAGAAGACATTAAAGAATTATTTGTACACTTTTTACTCTAGTAGAATAATAAATACAGTCGATTTCGTTCTCATGAATAATTACTTTCGTGAATGTAATTGGATGTGATCTAATTGAAAAAAAAAAAAAAAAAAAAAAAAAAACAAAAACAAGGTGTGATTTTAAAGTATCCAATCTTTATATTATTAACACTCGAAATTCTCAGGCACGAGTATGTATTTGGGCCGTAAAAATTCAGGGCGTTACAATAATAACTTGATGAGATTTATTAACCAGCCTTTTATAGTGACTCTCCCATCAATCAAAGAAGATGTCCATCATCTGAGGTTGATTCGAATAGATGGGAAGATTGAGAGTTAGACTAGTCGACAGGAAAGTAGAATAATAGGGGTCATTTCGATCGGCGATCGGCTGAGTAAAAGGAGGTTGGTTGCAAGATTTTTAAATGAACAGATAGAGAATGTACTGGACAAGACTGAACTGACAGTCGAACAAGTTTGGACAGTACTGCTCAATTCCAGCCTTCTCATTCTTACCAGTGTCTATTGTGCCACCATAGGGGACATCCTTGCAAATGAGGTAAGTCTCCCAAGCAAGGTGCATCTGAGATGGTTCTTGATTGTCCTCATCCTCGTATCGTCCAATAAACCAATCTAGACCAAACTCTTTATCATCAAAAGGAGTGAACGATCAACTGCATTTACTTTTATTAAGATAAAAGAATAAGGAGTCCATATAAATGAAAAATGTATGGATCTCTTGAGGAGAATGAATCATCCATTGACCGTAAGAAGAATAAATAATATCAGAATGAATGAAGATATGTACAAGGGAATGATGGAATTACTCATAGATATACATCTAAGAAGCCACATCGGTCCTCCTCCAAGATACAGACCTTTGGTGGTAATTTCAAAAATACCTCTATATAGGTGGTTGAGTACAAAAGGTGTCAGAGCGAGTTTTCGACCCTGTGCAAGCACCTCGGCCAGTTGAACATACTCATTTGTGATCTGGAGAGCATTCACGCAAAGTAAATGTCAGTAAATCCAGAGCAGCAGGAATGCCGTATAATCTTCGTAATCGATCGGGCCTTCACGTTTGCGGTACACTTGCATGAAGTGTGCATAGGCATTACCGGCCTTATTAGCAAAGCGTCTTATTTCCTTCTGAGTGAAGCTTGGGAAGAATGTCTTGCTGAAAGGAATGAGTTGGGTAAGAGCTGCAATGTTTAAAATTGTTAGACTTATAGGGCCACATCCGAAGAAAATTGTGTTAGAAAATGGGTTCTAGAATGTCGACGCCTCTGTGAGAAGAGCAGGGTCCGATGGATATTCGTATATGGAAAGTGTCGTGCACTCGTAAATGCCAGAGTTCCTCCATGTTGCCTCATATTGGGAAGAAACATGAGTGAACCAAACATCCCATTCTAGCAATGGTTTCATCCAGGATCAAGTGTTCTTTAAAGCGTTGGACAGCTTCGGGATGGATTTGGATTGAATTAGTAAGGATTCGCCTAAGCAGTTAGGAAACAGAGGGTCCATCATATTGACTTCATCAGTATCGATCCCAGGGAAGCATTCTAGTCCCATACAATAATAGTCTTCAATAGGCAATTTGAAGAGTATTTCATCGGAAAACTTCTCAGAAAGAGCATCCATTACAATGATCAAGTCATCTCGATAGAAAGATGGGGCAGAGGATGATGATGTAGCCATTATTAAGGTTGAAAAGAGAATGAAGGAATTAGAATTGGGGAAGAAATGATGAAGAAGGAAGTATGGAGTGAAAAGAATGTTTGAAACGATGCTTATATTAGTCGACGAGAAGGAGCATTTATTAGGGCATCATTAATTTTTGTTTTTTTACGATACGAGTACATGCGGCACAACGAGGTTAGCCCTTATTTCAAAAAAGGGTGGTTGGAGCTTACGTATATGGCTATATTAGTCAGAGACGGTTGCAATGGCATTGCCACGTGTACTAAAGGATTGTTCATGTATTAATGAGGGGTCGCATGTCGCTTTCACCTTTTTCCAAAGGCGAAACAATGTGGGGGACAATGTTCATCCACATGTCGCAAATTCCCGCGAGAGCCAATTAAAGAGAGTTGCATGTGATATGGATGGATTTATGTGGTATATTTGGAGATCTTTGGGGATATACGAAGAAAATTCTACGATAATACAATTGGAGCGTATCGAGCGACGCCACGCCATCCACTAAGCAGTCAATTGAAGAGTGATCATACATAAGTGGTTATAGGACAAATGACAGGTAGAAACAAGGAAGGTTAAGACGTATTAAACGGTTATAGCAACCGTCAGAATGTGGGAAGCATCCGTATGGTCGGATTGAGGCTATAAATATCAAATGAATTCAGTAAGAATATTTATCTTATATATACCAATTCAATCAAACCCAATATATCTTTCAATTACCTATCATTTACATTTTTTTAGTGTAATCTTTTACCATTTTTACCAGTCAATTACATTTCTTAGCATAATCATTTACTTTTCGTCTGCTGTTTACATTCCATAGTATATTCTGTAGCATCAAGTAGCTGATTATCTTAACTTTAATTTGGGTCTATGCTTATACGATAGATTCAGTTCTCCATCTAGAAAAGTAATTTGCAACTGCTTTTTGTGACTGACTGTAAGATTTCCTTTCTTGTTTTTCTTTTATTTGCGTTGAAGTCATTTGGACGTAAGGCAAAGGTATAACTCATCATCAGAGAGGATGAATCCTACCCTATGAATATCATCCGATCCTTTTTACGCACTGTTGAGAAGTGGAGCCACATCTGGGGCCGCCCACGACTAGTGAGGTTGCAGCGGATTTCGTGTCACAAGTCCTTTCGCAACTGGGATGCGAAAGGAGTTTCGCGGATTTCGTGTCGCAAGTCCTTTCGCAACTGGGATGCAAAAGGAGTTTCGTGGATTTCGTGTCGCAAGTCCTTTCGCAACTGGATGCGAAAGGGAAGTTGCCAAAACTATAAATTGGGGTCCCTAGGGTTATTCTAGGTTAAGGTGAATTTTAGGAAATTATTCTGAGGTGTAGGCAAAGGATTTTCTCTGTACTTCCAAGGGAGAGGTTAGTATATTGCCTTGTAATCTTCGTTTCTCTTCATAGTGGAATTTTGCATCCGTGGTTTTTTTACCCTAGTTTGGGGTTTTTCCACGTATATCTTGTCTTGTGGTTTGTTTTGGATTGCTTGATCTATTTCTAGTTTATATTTCTTCCTGTTTATCGTTTGTGGGTGAGGCTTAGATTGGATCTAGGCTCACTGCGTTGTTGGCGTGCTGCGCAACAACTGGTATCAAAGCTATTGGTTTAGTTCTATTGGGAGCGATGGCAGAAGATGGAAAAACTAGAATTGAGAAGTTTGATGGTTCAAACTTTGCCTTCTGGAAGATGCAGATGGAGATTATCTGTATCAGAAGGACCTCTATATTCCTCTAGGAGGAAAAGAGAAGAAACCAGAAAAGATGACAGATGATGAATGGTTTTTACTGGATAGGAAGGCTTTAGGAACGATCCGACTCTCTTTGTCTAAGAGCGTCGCCTTCAATATATCCAAGGTGAAAACTACAAAAGAATTAATGGAAGCCCTAGCCACCATGTATGAAAAACCCTCAGCATCCAACAAGGTTCATCTTATGAAACAGCTATTCAACATGAAGATGTCAGATGGTGGGAGCGTGGCTGAACATCTAAACGAGTTCAATACAGTCACGAGCCAGTTGGAATCCGTTGGCATTGCTTTTGAGGATGAGGTCAGGGCATTATTGATCTTATCCAGTTTGCCAGACAGTTGGGATGGTTTGGTGATTGCTGTGAGCAATTCTTCAGGATCGACAAAGCTGAAATTTGATGATGTGGCCGGTCTAATTCTCAGCGAAGAATCTAGAAGGAAGGCATCAGGAGTTTCAGGGGATTCAGGGAATGCTCTAAACGTTGAAGGAAGAGGAAGATCGCTGAACAAAGGAGGCAATAAACACGGGCGTTCTAAGTCAAGGATAAGTCCAAGGGACCGAAAGACAAAGACGGGTGTTGGCATTGCGGCAAGAAGGGGCATATGAAACGTGATTGCAGGGCGCTCAAGAAACAAGAAGGAAGCTCTCAAGGTGGGAAGGATTCAGTGAATCTATCTGAGGAGAGTGACACAGAGGCGTTGATCTTGTCTCTTGATGCGAGGAATGAGTCTTGGGTTATAGACTCGGGTGCTTCGTTTCATGCTACTTCGTAAGGAAGTTCTGCGTGATTATGTGTCAGGTGACTTTGGGAGAGTCTACCTGGGTGATGATGAGCCGTGCAGTATTGTTGGAAAGGGGGACGTTCATGTAAATCAGAAAGACGGAACGGTCTTGAAATTGAAGGATGTCAGACATGTACCGAGTTTGAAACGTAACTTGATCTCAGTGGGGCAGTTGGCCGATACCGGTTATGTGACGACATTCACCAGTGATTCCTGGAAGATCACAAAAGGTGCCTTGGTGATATCTCGAGGCAAAAAGGAAGGTACTTTGTACGTGACTTCAGGATCGTATAGTTCACTCGCAGTCGCATCAACTGGAGTGAATGGGCAGTTATGGCATCAGAGGCTGGGACATATGAGTGAGAAATGGATGAAAGTGCTATTGTCAAAAGGGAAGCTACCAGGGCTGAAGTCTATTGACTTGGAATTCTGCGAGGACTGCGTGTATGGCAAGCAGAAGAGGGTAAGCTTCAAGAAGACGGGACGCGCTCCAAAGACACATCTGTTGGAGCTTGTACACACTGATGTGTGGGGACCGGCACAGGTATTATCTCTTGGTGGCTCACGTTATTTTGTTACCTTTATTGATGATGCTAGTAGAAAACTGTGGGTCTACTTCTTAAAACATAAATCTGATGTATTTGATGTATTTAAGAAGTGGAAAGTTATGGTAGAAAATGAGACAGGTAAAACAGTAAAGTGTCTCAGATCTGACAATGGGGGAGAGTATTGTGATAAGAGGTTTGAGGAGTATTGTGCAGCAAATGGAATCAAACATCAAAAAACGATTCCAGGGACACCACAACAGAATGGTGTGGCTGAGCGCATTAACAGGACCATCCTTGAGCGCGCCAGGAGCATGAGGTTACATGCAGGGTTGCCCAAGACCTTTTGGGCAGATGCTGTGAATACTGCCGCATATCTCATCAATAGAAGTCCCTCAGCACCATTGGATGGTGGGCTACCAGAAGAAGCGTGGACTGGGAAAGAAGTGAACCTTGCACATCTCAGAGTGTTCGGTTGCACTTCATATGTTCACATTGATGCAGAGCACAGAAACAAGCTGGATGCGAAGTCCAGGAGGTGCACGTTTATAGGCTATGCGCAACATGATTTTGGCTATAGGTTCTAGGATGCAGAAAACAGAAAAATCATCAGAAGCAAGGACGTAGTTTTTAATGAAAAAGTGATGCATAAGGACAGTGTGCAGGAAAATAAGGCCGAGAAAAAGGAATTCGTAGAGTTGGAAGAGTTACCCCACATGGGTGTTACAGTGCCACAGGATGAGGCAGAGCCGCATACACCAGTTGTGAGGAGGTCTACTCGGGAGAGGAGACCCACGGCCGATACTCACCCTCCTTACATTATCTACTACTGACAGATAATGGTGAGCCAGAGTGTTTTGAAGAGGCGTTACAGTCAGATATACGGGTTAAGTGGGAGCAGGCCATGGATGATGAGATGGACTCTCTTGAGTCTAATCGTACATGGGAGCTAGTCACTCTACCCAAGGGTAAGAAAGCTCTTCATAACAAGTGGGTTTACAGACTGAAGGAGGAGCACGATGGTTCGAAACGGTACAAGGCCAGATTGGTTGTGAAAGGGTTTCAACAAAAGGCAGGTATCGATTTCACTGAAATATTTTCACCGGTAGTGAAAATGTCTACGATTCGCATGGTCTTGAGTATAGTGGCTTCAGAGGACTTACATCTAGAACAGCTAGATGTTAAGACAGCCTTTCTTCATGGGGACCTTGAAGAAGAGATATATATGCATCAGCCGACAGGATACGTGGCACCAGGTAATGAGAACAAGGTGTGCAGACTGAAGAAGAGTCTATATGGCCTGAAGCAGGCCCCGAGGCAGTGGTACAAGAAGTTCGATAGTTTCATGTCGGGAAACGGTTTTAGGAGATGTCATGCAGACCACTGTTGTTACTTGAAGAAGTTTGATACGTCATACATCATCCTTCTTCTGTACGTTGATGATATGCTTGTGGCTGGCTCAAGCATGAAGGACATCTCAGATCTCAAAAGACAATTGTCTAGAGAATTTGCCATGAAGGATTTAGGAGCTGCAAAACAAATCCTAGGCATGAGGATAAAGCGTGACAGAGAAAACAAGAAATTAGTTTTGTCACAGGCAGAGTACATAGCCAAGGTACTTGATCATTCAATATGGGAGGTGCTAAGCCGGTTAGCACTCCATTAGCCAACCACTTCAAGCTATCTAAGGAGCAAGGTGCAAAGACGCAGGAGGAACAAGACTACATGGCTAAAGTCCCATACGCGTCAGCTATTGGGAGTCTCATGTATGCTATGGTGAGCACGAGGCCAGACATTGCTCAAGCAGTGGGAGTTGTTAGCAGGTTCATGAACAACCCTGGAAGGAACATTGGGAAGCTGTGAAGTGGATCCTTAGGTACTTGGTAGGTACTAAGGACGTAGGGCTGTGTTATGGTGGATCGAAAATCAAGTTACAAGGCTACGTGGATTCAGATTTGGCAGGAGATATCGACAGCAGAAGAAGCACTACGGGTTATGTTTTTACTCTGGGTAGTGCTGCAGTCAGTTGGGTCTCTCAGTTACAAAAGATAGTATCTATCAGTACGACAGAAGCAGAATATGTTGCGGCTACAGAAGCATGCAAGGAGATGGTGTGGATGCAAGGTTTTATGGAAGAGTTGGGTAAGAAGCAAGCAGATTGCAAGCTGTACAGTGACAGTCAGAGTGCAATACACTTGGCTAAGAATTCAGCCTTTCATTCAAGGACCAAGCATATTGCCATCAGATATCACTTCATACGTTCGTTACTGGAAGATGGATCGATTGCTCTGGAGAAGATTCATACAAGTGAGAATCCTGCGGATATGCTGACCAAGGCGGTCACAATGGAGAAGTGAAGCTCTGTTCAGCTTTGATTGGTCTTTAGGCTTGAAGACGGGAGGTGGTGCACTCCGGATGAAGAAGACAAAGGTTTATGGAGATGTGTCTCCAAGTGGGAGATTGTTGAGTAGTGGAGCCACATCTGGGGCCGCCCACGACCAGTCGAGGTTGCGCGGATTTCGTGTCACAAGTCCTTTCGCAACTGGGATGCGAAAGGAGTTTCGCGGATTTCGTGTCGCAAGTCCTTTCACAACTGGGATGCGAAAGGAGTTTCGCGGATTTCGTGTCGCAAGTCCCTTCGCAACTGGGATGCGGAAAGGGAAGTTGCCAAAACTATAAATTGGGGTCCCTAGGGCTATTCTATGTTAAAGGTGAATTTTAGGAAATTATTCTGAGGTGTGGGCAAAGGATTTTCTTTGTACTTCCAAGGGAGAGGTTAGTATATTGCCTTGTAATCTTCGTTTCTCTTCATAGTAGAATTTTGCATCCGTGGATTTTTACCATAGTTTGGGGTTTTTCCACGTATATCTTGTTTTGTGGTTTGTTTTGGATTGCTTGATCTATTTCTAGTTTATATTTCTTCCTATCTATCGTTCGTGGGTGAGGCCTTAGATTGGATCTAGGCTCACTGCGTTGTTGGCGTGCTGCGCAACACGTACTTTACGAGTGATGAATCCTACCCTATGAATATCATCCGATCCTTTTTACGCACTATACGAGTGATGAATCCTACCCTATGAATATCATCCTATCCTTCTTACGCACTATATGAGTGGTTGAGTAGGCAGTAGATCTTGGTCATATGCTATGTATCTACCTATATCGACACTTAGGTGCATAGTTGTTCGGTTTAAATTGAGCTGCAAATTCAATTCTTGTCACCTAACTGGAACCGGAAATCGAACGTCAACAATCCTCTCATGTGATTTTTCGGCTACGCTAAGTCTGCAGTTGCGCTGGTCTGGATTGCCATACAACTATATCCTGTGTGCGATTGAAGTGTCAACCAGCATTTTTTAAGGGTGCTAAGCTAACACAACGGAGTGGAGACTGTGCATGATCTCTTAGGCGGTGGGGGCCACATTTACGGAGGCTTCTTGCAATCTTTGATAATTGAACCCTCCCCTTTTGACATATAGGTACAAGGGGCCCCACGTTGATGTATACATGACATACACTGGTCCATGTGCCACCTCATTTTATTCTCGGAGAACAAAAATCATGGCAACCCAAAATTCAGATATGTGGCCCACCTCAGATTTGCAATGACCTGATTTTTGGGCTGTCCATTTGTCCGGGTGGAACACATCTTATGAATGGATTGGATGGCAGACACAAAATACATTGAACCACACACAATTCAAAAGGTTTTATTGGTGGTCATCGTCCTACCAATTGTAAGGGTAGCAATCGGCCATATTTGGGCCGGCCCAAGTTAGGCTATGCCTGGCCCAACACTGCGACCCAATGCCTGAACCCGGCCAAGCCTGAGATAGGCCTAGCACAGCAGGCCCAAGCCGGACTCAGATCCAACTCGACCAAAAAATTGATAAAAATCCTCATTTCCCAATTGGATGTCTTTAATCTAATCCATTAATCAATTGGCCTACAAATACAAAATGAAATAGATATTTTAGAGGAATAAAACCAACGGTTTACATTGCAGATGAATGGTTGCCTAATTGAGGATTGGAATGGCATATTTGTTAGATATGACACGTACATTCAAGCTTAGGATGGGCCATGCCTGACTGGACCGGGTCAGACTAAATTGATGATCCCAAACCCAACTCGAAATTCATTGGGTCATTTCATGTGAGACCCAAGGCTGGTCAATGGCCGAGCTAGTAGGTCCAAGACTGACCCATGGTCGGCTGTTGTGACCCTTAACCAATTGTGCCCTATTTTGTGGCCCATATGCATTTTGGATCAGCATGATTTTTGTGATACGGTGTGAGCTTTAGGGAGCACAGCTTATGGACGGAGTGGATGTGGGCCCTAGATTAAGATGGGCCCCACATACAACACTGTAGGATGAGTTTGATCTGCAATATAGTTTGTCGGGGAGCTGGTGTCTATACTAACATACTAATAGCAAGCAAGATCTGTGACAAGGGAGCAGAGGAATGGAATCCTTTTGTCATACCTGTTTTAAGCAACTCATAAAAAACACCAAGGCTCTTTGGTGCCCACCATGCCATATTGATGAAAACCACCTGGGGCCCACGATTTTGTATATGTTAGATCTACTCGTCTAGGTGCACTTGTCGATGCTGGGTCATGGTGCAAAAATCATAGATCGACAATTCAGGTGGGCCATACCACAGGAAACAGTAAGGATGGGGATGCCTACCACTGAAACAGTATTGGGCCCACCGTACTCAGTCCATTCATAATGTGAGTCCCACTAGGCTGAAGGAAAATACAAACATTAGCCTGATCCGAAGCTAACCCCAACCTAGAGGGACTCGGATTCGGTAGTGGGTAGTGACCACTCCAGTACGGAGGTCGGTACTGGTCATCGCTGTGGGCCCCACAATGAGGTATGTGTTTTATCCATGCCGTTCATCCATTTTGCCAGATCATTTTAGAGCTCTCGCTCACAAATGAGGCGGATCTAAATCTCATGTGGACCACGGCACAGGAAACAATGGTAATTAAATGCACACCACTAAAAACTTCTTGAGGGCCACAAAAAGTTTGGATCGATCTGATATTTGTGTTTTCCCTTCGTCCATGTCTGTGTGACATAATCAACAAGTGGATGGAAAATAAACATTACAGTGGGCCTTAGGAAGTTTTTAATGGTGGGCGTTCAATCTTCACTGTTTCATGTAGTGTGGTCCACCTAAGATTTGGATCGGCCACATTTTTTTATTCAAGTACTAAAATGAGCTGGAAAATTGGATGGGCGGTATAGATAAAACACATACCTCATGGTGGGTCCCACAGCACCGACTAGTATTAAGATATTGGTAAAATCAATCCTTATTTGAAACCGACTTTCACCTTCTTTATTTTTAATAAAATCTAATCCCCAGGAAGTGAGTGAGTTAGTTCAAGTCATACTGAGTCGTGTCGAGTTTCCTTACTTATATGTATCGTGAAGTAAAAATTGCACGTATTTGATTAACTGAATAATGGATTGGTGGACATTTATTGGACGGCCACAATGAAAAATATCTAATGGTCATACCTTCAACAAACAAGCGTCCACGAGTCAGAGATCTCGATTGTTTAACCGACCTGCTTTTGCGAGAGGGAGACAGTGATAGCGACGGTGGGTTCCACAGTTTAGTCGGTTTATGTATGCCAACTATACAATTTCTGAGTGGCCGTGTATCAAGCGTCACACTCGCCCAGAGCACCGAATAACTCCCCTTTCTTTTACGTAGACGGTGAAATCATGTCCATGAAAGATCTCAGCCATATCACGGCCAGATGACTGGTCCAGATCTTATGCACGGTGGCACGTGTAAGGAGAGAAAAAGGTAAGCCAGGATCCCTTTTGTCTTAGGTATTGTTAGGAAGGAATATATACGGATCTGGCACGAATTAATAATTGTGCGCGTATGTTGCAACCACCACCTTCTTTTCTGAGGCCCCAACGTGCATTGTCGTATGCTTTTCTGTTCGTTAGATGAGAAGGGAATCCAATGCTTATGTGAGAAATATGGAAACGAATTGGCTACTACCCCTGCCACTAGCCAACAATGGCTAGTGGTCGGTGCTCTGTGGACCCAACATGATGTATGCGTCTCATCCATGCCGTCCATCCATTTTTTCAGATAATTTTATGGTATAAACCCAAAAATGAGATATATCAAAATCTCAAGTGGGCCACACATTGTTGATTGAACTATGACCATTAAAAACTTCTTAGGGATACGAAAGTTTTGGATCAAGCTGATATTTATTATTTTTTTTTTTACCTTCGTCGAGGTCTGTATGACCTAATCTACAGGTTGGATGTCAGCATATGGTAGACGTTCACTCACTACTGTTTTCCCATGGTGTGGTCCACCTGAGATTTTGATCTGCCTCATTTAAGTCATAATTTATTAAAATAATGTGTAAAAATGGATGGACAGTATGGATAAAATACATAGATTATGGCGGGCCCACATAATACCAACCACTAGCCACCTTGCAAGTGGCATCACTGGCCAAACCGCGTCCGAGAAAGATGCAGCAAGTACCACTTAACCTACGTCAATCGTGGGACACGTGTACCAGATCTAAGAGACTAGTGGGTGGGCCTTACTTGTAGATGCTTGGACAAGGACGCGAATTAGCTAATGACAGGTTGAGTAGCGAGACTAAGTGACGTCACCTAGTTATGTGGGTCCCACCATGATGTATTTTTTATATCCACACCATTTATCCATTTTGAGAGATCATTTTAGGGCACGAGACAGAATGAATCAGATCCAAATCTCCAGTGGACCTACCACAGAAAACTGTAAAGAGAGTCACGCCCACCATTAAAAACTTCTAAATACCACGAAAGCTACCAATCAAGCTAATATTTGTGCTTTCCCTTATTTAATGTCTGTGTTAATTTATGAACAGGTTGGATCTCAAATAAACATCATGGTCCACCTTAGGAAGGTTTCAACGGTGGGCGTCACTCTCCCCACTATTTAATGTGGTGGGTCCAACTCAAGCTTTGAATCTACCTCATTCTTTTGATCATGCCCTTAATTGATCTCTTCAATTAGATAGACAATGTGCATATAAATGATACATCAAGGTAGGCCCCACATAACTTGGTGACATCACTTAGTGGCGAGTCTTGCTTCTCAACCTCTTGGATCCTTGCTCTTGCTCGGGTGGTAGACTCTCGAGAGTTTCAACACCTGGTCAAGGGTTTGAGTATCCATAGGTAGTGAAAGCCCACTACGGTGTGAGTGTGTGGGGGTGTTTGTGCGTGTGTAAAATAAAATAATTTTTTTTTAAAAAAAAATTAGAAGTCTTGCTACTCAACCTGTCAGTAGCTAATCCACTTCCCTTGGACAAGACAATGTGGAATGCCTAGTGACCAAACTCTGTGGGGGCCATGATGTGTGTTTCATCCACGCATCTATCTATTTTGCGCGTCCATCCGTTTTGCTAACTCATTTTAAGGCATGAGTCTCATAAAAAAAAACGAAGCTGATATAAAGTTTTAAATGTATCACATCATAGGATAACCATGCCCACAATTGAAACATTTCTAGAATTCGGGTTCTCTTTTGTATTCTTTTTTATTATGTGGAATTTTTTTTAAAAAGAAAATAAAAGAATTCTAATCTTCTAAAAAAATCAAACCTTCCAACCTTCTCTCTAATGTTTATTTGTTATGTAATCAGTACATAAGGTTTATCTGACCTAGATGAAGGAAAAACTACAAATATCATCTTAATCTGAAACTTCTATGGCCCCAGAAGATTTTAATTATGGTTGCTTAATCTCCATTGTTTTGTTTAGTGTGGTTCACTTGAGATTTGGATATGCTTCAATGAGAGGAAAAATGGATGGAAGGCATGAATGAAAAACATGCATCACCGTCGCCCATGATACCATTGACATTGTTCACCATCAATAGGCTTCGGAAGATGTTGGTCCCTTTTTTTTTTGTTTTTTTTTCTAAAAACATAATTAAAAATTAAAAATTAAAAAAAAAAAAAAAAAAACTAACTTTGCTAAGCACATGCGGGTGCACTAAGGCTCATGTACATGCTGCAAGTGGTAGCATGGCACCATAGATCCTAGATTCAATCCATCCATCAGAAATATACCACTATATTGATTCCCTAGCTAGGCCAAGAGTCAGGTTGATCTATTAGTCAAATGGGCCACAATTTGAAAAACAAAATGAACGGCTCTGAAAGACTTGACTGAAGTTTTCTAACCCGTCCAACGGTTTCCAATGTTGGGGCCCACATGCTGATTTGGACGTGATTTTAGTTTTGGGAAAACATATACAAGGTTGGAGCAACCTAATGGATATATTAGATCTCGCACTTATGTGCCATGACGTCGTCACATGTGTTGCATGTAGACAAGATTTATTGCACACGTGTGTTCTTAGGAAAGGTCTTTTTCTTACTGTCCATTCTCTATGTAAATGTCTATGTGGCCCAACTGATGCATGACCCAGAAAACGGACGAGTTCTGAATGCATCAGTAGATGATGGCATGCTCTCTTCATCCATATTGTTGCATTTTCTTGCGAGTACCAATCAGACGATCTGGATGAACATGCGTGAGAAATTTGAAGATACGTGGAAACGTACAAAGATAATTTTACCAAGTTAAAGCTGGAGCGCATTTTGCAATAGAGAAGTTGACCGTACTGACCTTGAAGTTTGGGCTAATTACCTGGAAGGCTATGACATTCCATATATTGTGAGAGTGGCCTTCCGACAACATTTGAAGATTGTTTTGGACGAAAATGCCCTTGTCCTTGGTTCAGGAGTTGTATGGTCCTGGAGTGAAGTAGAAGTCACCTGTTGCTCTAACGCCCGAGAAAGCGACGGATCGGCTACTCCCCCTGCCACCAACCAATGGCTGGTGCTCGGTGGTCGCTGGGACCCACCACCATGTATGTGTTTCATCCATGCTGTCCATATAATTTATCCACATATAATATATTCATACAACAATTAATCATGTCAAACACATTTCCAAAATTTGTACGTATACGGTACTTTCTATAAATACCTAGAGTATGTAGAATTCCATATTTTTCATCTTTAATCGAAACAGAAAACAGACAGCACTTTGTACATGTGCAATTGCATGCAGATCATGAATCTATCATTATCTGACATTGAAAGCGTTGAAAACCATAACCTATACACCTAAAGTCCTCACCTTCTGTTGTAAAATTGTAACGGAGTCGATAGGTTTGCTAAGCTTCCGTATACGGCAGTTTGGCCACCTAGAGAACGAAATAGGTTAGTTATTTCATAACCTACAACTATCAAAACCCCAAAACAGATTAGGGTTAGGGTTTCTTACCTAGAAACGGAGCCGGAATCGCCGGGAAAGCGATGAAAACGGAGCGGTGGAGCTCGTGGAGCGGCAGGGAAGAGTGGCAGGGAGATTCTCCCACTGCTCCCACACTTTCTCTCTCTTTTCTCTCTTCTCTCTTTAGGGTTTCTCTCAAATTCGTATGGCTGCAATGAGAGAGGGTTTAAGGTCCTTATATAGCCTAAAAACTAACCGAAATAGACTCCAGGTTAAAGTATACTTAGGTTATAACCAAAGTGGGACTTTTCCAGCTCAACGGAGGACTTCTGGCGGGCCTCCTTGAGCCAAAGGTCGGACTTAAGCTCACAGACACTGGATCTACGTTCTATTAAGTTTTCATTTCAGTGGGATTTCCAGATCACGCGTGGCGGACCAGTTTTAGTTCAACGGTCAGCGGATCTCGATCGGAGATTTCGAGTACATGTAAATGTGTATGAAATTTCTCCTGATCCGAGGGTGTAATTTGGTCTGATTCTGAAAGTCTGGTTGCTTAAAACTGATCCGCAAGCGAGAGGTGCCAGATTACTATTCAAGATATTTTATTTTGAAATTATTTCACATTTCTCACACTCTTCACTCCGAGCTCAAGCGAATAGCGCTGGGACACTATCTGGATTTGATTTTCGAGATGGTTGTCAAGCCCAGCGAGGCGGTCCTAGTTCCTTAACTTCGTGTTAATCGGACTTCCGACGTGCGGTCCAGATCTGATACGGAGTTTCGAGATGCTCCCGTGAGCAGCCGGGTAATGAGATTGATCCTAGGTTTTAGGGTAACCTAGCGTCAATGATTCTACAACTTTTGGGTCTTGCAAATCGTATTTAAAGTGATTGGTGCTAATTTCACAGGAACTCTAGTTTAACACTAGCTAAATCTCGCTTAATTTCTAAAGGGTTTAGTCTTGTAAGATTTCTGTCTGAGGTGGTACCTGAGCCTTTGTAGTTTGTATATAAAGTGATCCGAGTTATACTACTTAGCTAATTTAAGTTAGTGTCTAGGATGAAAGTACTTAGAAAGATTGAAGAGCAAGATGGTGAAGGATGGGATTTGTGAAAGAAATGGATTCACAAGCGATTTTAACCTTTGGGACTGAGTTTTGACAGTTTTGACAAGTTGATAAGGTGTTAGGATCGACCCATTGCCTAAGGACGTCTAATCCCAGGTTGACAAAATCTGGGATGTTACACTTTCACTGTAAAAACAGATGAACGGAATGGATGAAACACATACGTCATAGTTGGGCCCATGGCTGGTGATAGGGGGAGTAGCCAATCCGTTCTCCCCTGGAGAATACAGAAGAATGTATGAGCTTGGAAGGGCCAAATGTCGCCTTTCACATGCACCTTTTATAGACCTTTTTCTTCTTCTTTCATTTTCATAGAAAAGTGATGATCCAAGGACCAACTTCCAGAGAGGGATGTTGTTTGTCATTGTCAGAAATTCTCGTCCACTACGAAGTCTGTATTTTATTTTTTTTTAGGCGTTTTGATAAGGTAAAGGAATATCAGAGTCGAGAAGGTTCTTGTCACGTGAAGGGAACTTACTGTAGGGCACACCTCGATCAAACCTACACCATTGATAGTAGAAAATCACGACTTCACGTTTTTAAACCTTCCACCCTCCAAGAAATCAAACCTTGACCATCGACAGTGACAACCATGACCCTTCACGTATTCAAAACCACGACCCAGACGAAGGATCATGGTTCCCGGTTCCCATGCACATTGGATCTTGGTTGTCATGTTATAAGGATCGTGTTTTTCACATGCACATGAGTCATGGCCATTATGTTACATGGGTCGTGGTTGACAGATGTTATGGGTCATGGTTGTCATGCCAGATGGGTCGTGGTTGTCATGTTATAAAGATCGTGCTTTTCACTGCCCTGTGAACCATGACCCTTTGAGTGGTTTGTGGTTGTCAATCACGACACCTATATAACTGTGAACCACGACCCATATAACATGTCAACTACGACCCATATAACATGTCAACCACGATGCAATATATTGGGGCCAACGAGTTAGGACTTTAACGTGACCCTTACAACCACGACCCTTACCACATGACAATCACGACCCTATATGACATTCTATTGAACTCAAAAATTACATTATATGTGAACTCCGTAAGATAACTATAAAATCAACAAGTGAGCTTTCGTTTAATTACAAGAATAGCAGGAGAAGGAAGAAGAAGAATGACTGGATGAGAGTTACGTGTGAAACAATTTGAGGTCTTTAAATCTTTTAGCGGCCTGAGCTTTCGCTTCCTTTGCCGCGTTGTACCTCTCAATCCAGTACAACATTTTCTCGTTAAAGTCCTGCTCGCGAGACCAAGCGGAACAACACCGCTCAATTTCTCTGTCCGCCTCAGAGAAATTATCTCCGAATTGCCGGAGTTCTGAAATTGTTTTCAGAATTTCCTGTGGAGGCCATTGATCTTTAGTAAGATCGACAACATCCTTGAGGAAAGGGAAGGGATCACCCATAAAGGAAGAACGCGAGAAGGACTTGATGCCTTCTTCGAATATCTCCTCCATTATTTTGATTGAAAGAGTAAAGAAATTCATGAATGCTTAGGGTGTTGCAATAAGGATTCTGGTTTGGATTGACTTATGAAAGTAATTTGAAACCCAAGTACCACTTTTATAGGCTGGTGAACGAGATGTTTATGTGATTAGGATGTCGTGCGACTATTGGTTTTTTGATGTTAGGAATACCGTTTTTCGGGATTACGAGGAAATAACGAAATGAATGCGATTTCCTAAAAAAGAATGTGACACTATTATCGAATGGGTCGTGGATATGACGAATAATGGGTCGTGGTTGTCATCCACAATGGATCGTGGTTGGGAACTACCACCCAGTGTGTATGACAACCATGACCATGTCGTGTGATCGTAGTTCATATGCACATTGGATCGTGGTTGTCATCCACGTTGAATCGTGGTTTTAATGAACAATGGATCATTGAACGTGATTGCCAACCACGATCTACATACCGTGACAACCACGACCCGTTTAACATAAAGACCATGACCGATATAACATGACAACCACGACCCAAACGAGTTAGGCCTTGCAATAAGGATTCTGGTTCGGATTGGCTTATGAAAGTAATTTGAAACTCAAGTACCACTTTTATATGACAACCAAGACCTTGTCGTGTGATCGTGGTTCACATGCACATTGGATCGTGATTGTCATCCACGTTGGATCGTCGTTTTGATGAACAATGGATCGTTGTTGTATATGGGTCATTGAACGTGGTTGTCAACCACGATCCATATACCGTGACAACCACGACCCATGTAACATGAGAACCACGACCCATATCAGCTGACAACCACGACCCGTCTAACATAAAAACCATGACCCATATAACATGACAACCACAACCCAAAGGAGTTGGGCCTTACAATAAGGATTCTGGTTCGGATTGGCTTATGAAAGTAATTTGAAACCCAAGTACCACTTTTATAAGACAACCATGACCCTGTCGTGTGATCGTGGTTCACATGCACATTGGATCATGGTTGTTATTCACATTGGATCGTGGTTTTGATGAACAATGGATCATTGTTGTATATGGGTCGTTGAACATGGTTGCCAACCATGATCCATATACCGTGACAACCATGACCCATGTAACATGAGAACCACGGCCCATATCAGCTGACAACCATGACCCGTCTAACATAAAAACCATGACCCATATAACATGACAACCACGACTCAAACGAATTGGTCCTTGCACAGGCCAGTAAAATGCACGATCATTACAACCATAACCCATTTTGGTTGAAAACGACGACCCTTCGAGTGGTTCGTGGTTGTCATCCACATTGGGTCATGGTTGACAACCACGACCCAATGTGGATGACAACCACGAACAAATGTGGATGACAACCACGACCCATTTAAGATGATAACCAGTATCCTGCATTCCTGACAAGTTGTACTCATTCAATTTTTTCGCAGATTAACCAATATTGGAAGAGTATGTGGTCATAGGTCTATATTATGCTATTATGATGGAGAGAGTATATATGACAAGGGAATGTTTACCTATGATGGTGGAGACTCAAAGGGATTTGTTGTGAGTGATGATATTACATATCGACAGCTGCTAGATAAAATGCATCAGATTACGAAGACTGCATCGGATGAATTCGATTTGATAATTAAAGTTGTATACGGTGATGCACTACATGGATTCCTCCACCCACATATAATCAAAGTTGATGAAGATCTCGAAGCATATATGTTTTTCTGTGGACGGACTCTTTCAACACAAATACCATTGTATGTAGAGAAAGTGAGGCGTTGTCCTTTTTTTGAAGATAACAACATAGATTATACTTTATATTTGAACCTATCATCTCTTCAGTTGCAGCCTTCAAGCAATGATCGGATAGTCGATGATTTCAATATACCTGGCCCTTCAAGTAATGATAGATATCACGATCGAGGAGTCAACGATTGCAATATAAGTGACCCTTCATGTAACGATACACATCATGATCTAGGGAATGATGACTGTGATATACCCGGCCCATCAAGTAATGATAGATATCATGATCGAGGACTTGACGATTGCGATATATGTGGCCCTTCAAGTAACGATCAATTTCAAGGAACAGTTGATCAGTGCGATCTCCAAATCCCATCCGTTAATGATGCGTCTGTTGATCCATCTGTGCAGGTCAACCCGCAGCCTATAAACTTAAATTTACCCATACCGGTGTATGAAGAAAATGGAGATATTCTTATATCATTGTATACTGTCTTCACTTCATCTGATGAAGCTTTTGTCAATTCAGATCATCAAGAATATCCGAAATTTGTGGAAGATCCAATTGAAATATCTGTCGGGCAAGTGTTCAAGGACAAATGTCGATTACAACATTTTCTATGTAAATATGTCATGCGTCACAAGTTCCATTATAAGGTCTTGAAGTCTAACAAGCTGATATATATGATTAGGTGCATTATAGAAAATTATAGTTGGAGGATGCATGCTTCAAAGTTGGACAGCACAGGGATGTTCAAGATAAAGACTTACAACTCGAAGCATACATGTAGCATGTCGTTTGAGGTGATACGCCACTCTGAGTCAACGATCGTAGATGACGGTCGTGATATAATAACCTCGAAGATGAAGGGAAGAGATCATTGCCAAGCCACCAGTTTAATAAATAGTGAATTTGGCGTTGATCGTATGAGTTCGGGAATGACTTGCACGCCAAAGGAAATTCAATATCGTATGAGTGAGATGTACGGGGGTGAGATCAGCTACAAGAAAGCGTGGAAAGGTAAAGAGATTGCAACAGAACAAGTCTTGGGATCTTACGAGGGTTCTTATAATGAGCTTGCGGCCTATCTTCACGGGTTGAGAAAGGCCAATTTAGGGATTGTGACGGAGTTATAGGTGAATGACGAAACAAATAGTTTTAAACGATGCTTTATTGCAATTGGACAGTGCATCAGAAGCCTACATTTGCATATTTGGAGGGTGTTGTGTGTTGATGCGGTACGTTTAACAGGAAGGTACAAGGGTGTTCTTTTCATGGTTACTGCATTGTATGGAAATAATCACATCCTCCCTGTGGCATATGGGATCGGAGAATCTGAGAACAATAGTAGTTGGAGGTGGTTCCTTTGGATTTTATTCAAAGCAATCGGGAATCTTCTAAGACTAGTTGTAGTGTGTAACGCCCTGAAAATCGGGGGTCGAGCATAAACTCAACTCCCGAGTTCCAGAACATCACTTATGCAACAAAATGAATGATGATTGAATGTTGACTGTATTCGTGCATTGAACATGAGTGAGATTAAGCCAAAACAGCATATCATACTCCAGAGACAGTTAAGTTTGCAAGCGGAAGACTGTGATAGATAGATAAAATATATAACTTATGATGAGTCTCCAGAGTGTGATAATATTACCAGGTTAAATAAATACAAGTGCAGTTCTAAAATTTACCAAATGTGAGGAAGTGTAATGCCTTCTATCCCAAGAACCATAACCCCGTCAATACAATACCAGGTCTTCATTGGCCTGTCAGAAAGTTACATGTAGGAGAACTCCTCCTCCACATCATAGAAGTCCGGCTCTGCTTCATAAGCATCGCCATCACCTGAAACTCAACAAATCTGGTGGGTGTTTGGAACACCGTCCCGTAACGTGGGAGTGAGTGATCAACTCAGTGGAACAGTAAAGCATAGGTTAACATGTTATTAATTCAATCAAGCAGTAATGATAAAGCAGTACAAATCAAACATTTCTAACTACTCTTGTTAAGTGCGAAAATGAAATGACATGATGCTGTATGCCCTTGCCAAACCACCCTCAAGCGACATCATCTTACGTTCGCGAATGCTTACTCCCTCAGTGCGCCACATCTACAAAGCACATGCGGTGCGATGATGCTCATGATTACCAAGTTTTTATTAGTCCATTTCAAACAGCAGTATTGGGAAACTAAGGTACCTCCCTTGTATCATTCCCAACATGATCCATTCTAGGGTCGTCAATCCTAGTGATTCTCATACGATATTATAGTTTGAGAAGCTTAGTGAAGGCATCGCAAAGGGCTCGTCACCCGTCAGCGCGGATACAGATCTCACCGTATGCAGCTCAATTGCTGGCCGTCAGCTCGAGTACAGGTCTCACCGTACTCGGCTCAATCACTAGCCGTCAGCTCAAGTACAGGTCTCACCGTACTCGGCTCAACTCACACTCTAGTTGCTGTGAAAGACTAGTCGCCAATCACAGACCCTTGGAGTGTACTCGATGATACCACGGAGGACTCGTCGCCCGTCAGCACGAGCACAGATCTCACCGTACTCGGCTCTCGCCGAAGTATCGACAGCTCGAATACAGTGTCCCATACCACCGTATTCGGCTCACGAGTTAGTTGCGCAATGGTCACTACGGGGAGGCACATGGCCCCAGCGTAGGCCGACAGCTCGACCACGGTGTCCCATACCACCATGCCCGGCTCATGCGACTTAGCGGATCTAGGTACCATGGTTAAACGGGGATCGCCATTGGTAAGTTTGGTACCCTAGGTTCAAGCAGTAGCGACCAAACAGGGTGAACACATAAGGCAGATCGGGTTACTTGACGAGCTCGACTAGCACGATCGCCCGTTGAGCTGTACGACATGAAGTGCATAAACAACTTCGTGTGGCCTAGCCACTGCCGACAGGCAACGCACGACTCGAGTTCGTTGAACACATCCCACGTGGCAAATGAATCTCAGCCACGAGTTCAATCTCGTTACCGATTGCCTGGACTATAATCATAGCCCCAAACACAATCAATTACAGAGATATAAAGCAGTGATGGATCAGGATTCAAATCATACAATCAGTCTGGTATTATCCGTTTAGGGCTGCCAGGGCTGTTGCACGCACTCGTTGCTCCGCTCCCCCATCACCCATGACGGATCATACAACATAAATATAAATTTAAACATATGCATTACATAGTTAAAATCATAAAACAGTTGAGCATGTTATGAATCACAACACAAGCATGAGTTTGTACATGTTCAATTCCTAATCACACAACTATCAAGGAGATCATACACATAGTTAAAAGAGGTTGAGAATCATATCTCAACACCCTTATACATTACAATTTGCTAACTACTACTCATTCAGACATTTCAAGAAACACTTAAACAAACATACATCAACATACATGACATATGTCGATCACATAGGCATTAGGCCAAATCCTTTCGCTAGGGAGTTGCCCCAATCATAACACGCGTACACCCACGATGGATAGTCATGGCACGCAGGAACCCAAGTTCCATATTCATTCAGCTATTTCCACAAATACTTGGGTCACACATTTTAGCACATATAGTGTATATTGGCCGTGGCGTGATTTAGGGCAAATCCTTTCATCAAAGGGATATCGCCATTACAACAATCATATATCCATGACAATTAGTCATGGCGAGCACGAATGAGAATTCTATACTCATTCAGCCATTTTCACAAACACTTAGAATACACTATTCCAACATACATAGTGTATGTTAGCAAACATGTATTAGGGCTATTCTTTCACTAAGCGGTTATTTTATCTGCGTATACCGTATTCATACAACAATTAATCATGACAATTATATTTCCAAAATTTACACATACGCGGTATTTCTAGAATACACAATTTCAACATACTAGGCATTTACACACGAGCATGTATTTCAGCGATTCCTTTCGCCAAACTAGTATTTTATCCATATACTATATAATCATACATTAAATAAACATGTCAAGCATTTTTCCGAAAAAAATACGTATGCGGTATTTCTACGTATACCTAGAGTATGTGAAATTCCATATTCTACAATGTTAATCGAAACAGGAAACGGAAAGCACTTTGTACATGTGCATTTACACGCAGATCATGAATCTATCATTATCTGACATTGAAAGCGTTGAAAAACGTAACTTATACACTTAAAGTCCGCACCTTTTGTCATAGAATCGTAACGGAGTTGATAGGTTCGCTAAGCTTCCGTATACGGGAGTTTGGCAACCTAGAGAACGAAATAGGTTAGCTATCTCATAACCTACAACCACCCAAGCCCCAAATCAGATTAGGGTTAGGGTTTCTTACCTAGAAACGGGACTGGAATCGCCGGGAAAGCGATGAGAAAGGGATGGTGCAGCCCGTGTGGTGGCAGGGAACGACGGCAGGGAGATTCTCCCACTTCTCCCTCACTTTCTCTCTATTTTCCCTCTCTCAATTCCAAATTCGTATGGCTGCCATGAGAGAGGGTTTAAGGTCCTTATATAGTCTCAAAACTCACCGAAATAGACTCCTGTTCAAAGGTTACTGCTAATATAGGTATTTCGTCACTTTTCCAGCTCAAAAGAGAGGTTCTGGTGGCCCTCCTTGAGCCAAACATCAGACTTAAGCTCACCACACATGGATCTATGAGGGATTACGTTTTCGACTCGATCGGATTCCCAGATCGCACGTGGCGGACCACTTTCAGTTCAACGGTCAGTGGGCCACGATCCGAAATTCCAAGTACATGTAAATGTTCCTGAAATTTTTCCTGATCCGAGGGTGTAATTTGGTCTGATTCTGACGGTCAGGTTGCTTAATACTGACGCGCAACCGAATGATGCCAGATCACTATTCCAGATATTTTTATTAGGATGGGAATAGTGTTTTTCACACTCCCTCGCTCCGGATCGAAACGAATGGCCGTGGGACATCGGAATCATCTGATTTTTGAGATGATTGTCAAGCCCAGAGGGGCGGTCCTAGTTCCTTAGCTTCATGTTAATCGGACTCCCGATGTGCGGTCTAGACCTAATACGAAGTTTCGTTTCATTCCCGAGAGCAGCCGGGAAATGAGTTTGGTTCTAAACTTTAGGGTAACCTAGAGTCACTGATTTTGCAAGTTTTGGGTCTTGCAGATCGTATTTAAAGCGATCCCAACGGATTTCATGACTAACCGAGTTTAGTACTTAGTTAACTTTGTTAAATTTCTAAAGGATTTAATCCTACGTGATTTCTGGTCGAGGTGGTACTTAGGCCTTTGCAGTTTGTATATAAGTGATCCAAGTTTTACTACTTAGCTAGTTTAAGTTAGTGTCTAGGGCGAAAGTGCTTTGAAAAATTGAAAGCACAAGGTAGTGAAGGGTGGGATTTGTGAAGAAAATGGTTCAAGACGGGATTTGAGGCTTTGAATTGAGTGTTTGAAAAGTTAATCAGGTGTTAAGATTGACCCAATGCCTAAGGATGTCTAATCCCAGGTTGGCAAAAATCCGGGATGTTACATAGTGTCAGATCGTCACAAAGGGTTGGTTAGTGAAGTCCCTAACATTTTTCCATATGCGATCCATGGATATTGTGCTCATCATATTCTTAGAAACATGAAGAATGCATGTTCGGATGATTCTATGAGGGAATACTTTTGGGGTGCTGTTAAGAAATACCGGACATCCACGTTTTGGGAGATGAGGCGATGCATTCAAATGTTGAATTCCACAGCATATCAGTTCCTTAATAGTATAGAAAAGGAAAGATGGGCATCCGTTTTTTTTCTTGGCATGAGGTATAACATTGTAACCACCAACATCGTCGAAAGCATGAATGCATTGTTGGTAGATGCACGAGAGTACCCCATCATGAAACTTCTTGAATTAATAAGGAGTAAAATCCAAAACTTATTCCTCCGCCGATGAGATGAGGCCTCGGCTTGCAAGAGAATTTTGACTCCTTGGGCAGAAAAAAGATTGTCCGAACTTTATCACTCTGAAGTGCGGAAGACACAATGCATTACGATTTCAGAGGATGAGTTCCAAGCGACCACACGGGGAATGACCGATGTGGTGAAGCTAAGAGAAACGAAGTGTACATGCGGTGAGTTCGGAAAAATTTTGCTGCCTTATGTTCATGTGATAGCGGCCCGTGATAAGTATTAACTTGATATGTACAAATACTGCTCTCCATTCTACTTTAATGAAATATATCGTAAAACATACCAAGAGTCAGTTTACCCAGTGCTTGACAAGACACAATGAGACATTTCAGACGAAGTGAAGGTTTTATGTGAGAATATGAAGCCTCTAGAAACGAAAAGATGTGCTGGAAGACCGAAAAAGGTTCGAATTACATCTCAGGGAGAAGATAGGCCAACACCTAGATGCTCGAGATGCAAATGAATAGGTCACAATCGGCGTCGATGCACTTTCATCCTTACAGGATGAGGCTGAGGCTGATGATGACTTATTATTTTAGTTTTTTTTTTATTTTTATTGTTTATGATAATGTAATGTGAACTGTAATATACTTATTGATTCATGAACCTTGGTGCATGTTAACCACGATCCAGTGTGGATGATAACTACAATCTGTTGTGCATTTGAACCACGACTCATAGAGGAAATCGTGAACTTAACAACGGGTTGTGGTTGTCATGACATATGGATCGTGGTTATCATGTTGTATGGGTCATGTTTCTCATAAGGTCATGGTTGTCAACAACGATCCAACATGGACGACAACCACGATCTATTACAACTGTGAACCACGACCAATTTAACATGACAACCACGACCATATCAACTACGACCAATGCTTCACCTATACCACGACCCATATAACACGACAACAACAACCCATATATCATTCCATTCAGGGTCCATGTATCATGACAACCATGACCTATACAACCTTACAACCATGACCCATATACAATGACAGTCACGACTCATGTATCATGTCAATTATGACCCAATGTGGATGATAATCACGAGCCTTTGTGCATTTGAACCACAACCCAAAGATGGAAATAGTGTACATAACAATAGGTCATGGTTTTCGTGATATAGTGTTCGTGGTTGTCATGTTAATGGGTCATGCTTTCACTCAGTGCCATGGTTGTCAACAACGATCCAGTACGGATGATAACCACGATCCATTACTGTAACATCCTGGATTTTTGCCAACCTGGGATTAGACGTCCTTAGGCAATGGGTCGATCCTAAGACCTTATCAACTTGTCAAAACTCAATCCCACAGTCTAAAATCGCTCCTTAACCCATTTCCTTCACAAATCCCACCCTTCACCACCTCGTTCCTTAAATTTTCTTAGTACTTTCACCATAGACACTATCTTAAACTAGCTAAGTAGTATAACTTGGATCACTTTATATACAAACTACAAAGGACTAAGTACCACCTCAGACAGAAATCTTACAGGACTAAATCCTTTAGAAATTTGGCGAGATCTAGCTAGTGTTAAACTAGAGTGCCTGTGAAATTAGCACCAATCACTTTAAATACGATCTGCAAGACCCAAAACTTGTAGAATCATTGACGCTAGGTTACCCTAAAATCTAGGATCAATCTCATTACCCGGCTGCTCTCGAGAGCATCTTGAAACTTCGTATCGGATCTGGACTGCACGTCGGAAGTCCGATTAACACGAAGTTAAGGAACTAGGACTGCCTCGTTGGGCTTGACAACCATCTCGAAAATCAAATCCAGATAGTGTCCCAGCGCTATTCGCTTGAGCTCGGAGTGAAGAGTGTGAGAAATGTGAAATTAATTCAAAATAAAATATCTTGAATAGTAATCTGGCACCACTCGCTTGCGGATCAGTGTTAAGCAACTAGACCGTCAGAATCAGACCAAATTACACCCTCGGATCAGGAAAAATTTCATACACATTTACATGTACTTGAAATCTCCGATCGAGATCTGCTGACCGTTGAACTAAAACTGGTCCGCCACGCATGATCTAGAATCCCGACCGAAATGAAAACTTAATAGAACGTAGATCCAGCGTTAGTGAGCTTAAGTCCGACCTTTGGCTCAAGGAGGCCCGCCAGAAGTCCTCCGTTGAGCTGAAACTGCCCCGCTTTGGTTATAATCTAAGTATACTTTGACTAGGAGTCTATTTCGGTGAGTTTTTAGGCTATATAAGGACCTTAAACCCTCTCTCATTGCAGCCATACGAATTTGAGAGAAAACCTAGATTGAGAAGAGAGAAAAAGAGAGAAAGTGTGGGAGCTGTGGGAGAATCTCCCTGCCACTCTTCCCTACCGCTGTTCGGGCTCCACCTCTTGATTCTCATTGCTTTCCCGGTGTTTCCGG
This sequence comes from Magnolia officinalis, assembly GCA_021015155.1. Lineage (NCBI taxonomy): Eukaryota > Viridiplantae > Streptophyta > Magnoliopsida > Magnoliales > Magnoliaceae > Magnolia > Magnolia officinalis. The sequence continues at coordinate 51,231,992 of JAJHSJ010000001.1, forward strand.
CGTCATTTCTAGGTAAGAAGCCCTAACCCTAATCTGATTTGGGGCTTGGGTGGTTGTAGGTTATGAAATAGCTAACCTATTTCGTTCTATAGGTTACCAAACTGCCGAATACAGAAGCTTAACAAACCTATCGACTCCGTTACGATTCTACGACAAAAGGTGCGGACTTTAGGTGTATAGGTTATGGTTTTCAAAGCTTTCAATGTCAGATAATGATAGATTCATGATCTGCATGCAATTGCACATGTACAAAGTGCTGTCTGTTTTCCGTTTCGATTAAAGATGAAAAATATGGAATTCTACATACTCTAGGTATTTGTAGAAAGTACGGTATACGTATATTTTTTGGAAATGTGTTTGACATGTTTATTTGTTATATGGATATACGATATATGGATAAAATACTTATTTGGCAAAAGGATTCGCCTAAATACATGTTTTACTTATATACACTATGTATGTTGAAATTGCGTATTCTAGAAAATATTGTATACGTATAAATTTTGGAGATGTATTTATCATGATTATTTGTTGTAGTAATATATTATACATGGATAAAATACTCGCTTGGCTAAAGGATAACCCTAATACATGTTTTGCTAACATACACCATGTATGTTGTACTAGTGTATTCTAAGTGTTCGTGAAAATGACTGAATGAGTATAGAATTCTCATTCGTGCTCGCCATGACTAATTGTCATGGATTCATGATTGTTGTATTGGCGATACCCCTTTGACGAAAGGATTCGCCCTAAATCATGCCACGGCCAATATACACTATATATGCTAAAATGTGTGGCCCAAGTGTTTGTGGAAATGACTGAATGAATATGGAACTTGGATTCCTGCTTGCCATGACTATCCGTCGTGGGTGTACGCGTGTTATGATTGGGGCAATATCCTAGTGAAAGGATTTGGCCTAATGCCTATGTGATCGACATATGTCATGTATGTTGATGTATGTTTGTTTAAGTGTTTCTTGAAATGTCTGAATGAGTAGTAATTAGCAAATTGTAATGTATAAGGGTGTTGAGATATGATTCTCAACCTCTTTTAACTATGTGTATGATCTCCTTGGATAGTTGTGTGATTAGGAATTGAACATGTACAAACTCATGCTTGTGTTGTGATTCATAACATGCTCAACTGCTTTATGATTTTAACTATGTAATGCATATGTTTAAATTTATATTTACGTTGTATGATCCGTCATGGGTGATGGGGGAGTGGAGCAACGAGTGCGTGCAACAGCCCTGGTAGCCCTAAACGGATAATACTAGACCTTGATTGTATGAGTTGAATCTTGATCCACTACTGCTTTATCTATCTGCACTTGATTGTGTTTGGGGCTATGATTATAGTCCAGACAATTGGTACCAGAATTGCATTCGTGGCTGTGATTCATTTGCCTCGTGAGATGTGTTCGACGAACCCGAGTCATACTTCAGTTGACGATAGTGGTTGGCCACGCGAAGTGCTTATGCACTTCATGTCGTTCAACTTGTTGTGCGCTCGAGCTAGCCGAGCTCGTCAAGTAACCCGATCTGCCTAATGTATGTTCACCATGTTTGGACGCTACTGCTTGAACCTAGGGTACCAAACTTACCAGTGAAATCCCTTTTAACCATGGTACCTCGATCCGCTAAGACTCATGAGCCGGACATGGTGGTATGGGACACCGTGGCCGAGCTGTCGGCCTATGCTGAGGCCACGTGCCTCCCCGTAGTGACCATTGAGCAACCCAAACTCGTGAGCCGAATACGGTGGTATGGGACACTGTATTCGAGTTGTCGATACTTACGGCGAGAGCCGAGTACGGTAAGACCTGTACTCGTGCTGACGGGCGACGAGTCCTCTGTAGTATCTTCGAGTATACTCCAAGGTCTGTGATTGGCGACGAGCCCTTCACAGCAAATAGAGTATGAGTTGAGCCGAGTACGGTGAGACCTGTATTCGAGCTGACGGCCAGCGATTGAGCCGAGTACGTGAGACCTGTACTCGAGCTGACGGTCAGCAATTGAGCCGCATACGGTGAGATTTGTATCCGTGCTGACGGGTGACGAGCCCTTTGCGATGCCTTCGCGATGCCTCTCGAACCATAATACCGTATGAGATTAACTAGGATTGACGACCCTATGATGGATCATGTTTGGGAATGATACAAGGGAGGTACCTTAGTTTTCCAATACTGCTGTTTGAAATGAACTAATAATTACTCGGTAATCATGCTCATCATCGCACTGCATGTGCCTAGTAGATGTGGAGCACTGAGGGATGGACGCATTCGCGAACGTAAGATGATGTCGCATGAGGGTGGTTTGGCAAGGGTATACATCATGTCATTTCATACTTGCATTAAATAAGAGTAGTTAAAAATTGTTTGGCTGTACTGCTTTATCATTACTGCTTGACTGAATTGATAACATGTTAACCTATGCTTTATTGTTCCACTGAGTTGATCACTCACTCCCACGTTACGGGACGGTGTTTGCAACACCAACCAGATTTGTTGAGTTTTAGGTGATGGCGATGCTTGTGAAGCAGAGCCGGACTACTTCTATAATGTTGAGGAGGAGTTCTCCTACATGTAACTCTCTGACAGGTCTATGAAGACCTGGTATTGTATTGACGGGGCTATGGTACTTGGGATAGAAGACATCACACTTCCTCACATGTGGTATATTTTAGAACTGTACTTGTAATTATTTAACCTGGTAACATTATCACACTCTGGAGACCCACCACTGTTTTTATATTGTATATATATCTATCACAGTCTTCCGCTTGTAATTTAACTGTCTCTGGAGTATGATATGCTGTTTTGGCTTAATCTCACTCATGTTCAATACACTAATGTAGACAACAATTAATCATCATTCATTTTGTTGCATAAGTGATGTTCTGGAACTCGGGAGTTGAGTTTATGCTCGACCCCCCGATTTTCAGGGCGTTACAATTACAAACCTGACAACCACGACCCATGCAACCGACAACCACAACCCGTATAACATGACAACCACGAACTCATATCAAATGACAACTACGATCAATGCTTCACGTCAACCACGGACCATATAACACGACAACCACGATTCATATAACACAACAATCACGACCCATATATCATTACATTCAGGATCCATATTTCATGACAACCACGACTTATACAACATTACAACCATGACCCATATACAATGACAATTACGACCCATGTATCGTGTCTCGAGCGCGATCATAGGCCTTGTCTCTGTCCGAGCTGACCTTATAATCTGAATCCTTCTATGATAGTTCTTCCGGGCTCCAGGCTGATGTCAAAGCCTTACAAAAGAAATTGATATTTTGTCGATGAGCACCTACTCGGAGTTGGAGGACCAGGTGTGTAATGGCTTCTTCCGAGTTCCAAGCTAATGTGAAATGACTTCTTCTGAGTTCCAGGCTGACGTGAAAGCTCTACAAAAGAACTCGATATTTTGTAACATGACAACAACGATCCATATAACACGACAACCACGATCCATTTTACATGAAAACCATGATAAATAAAAACTGTCAACAACGATCCTTTGTCTGGGTCATGTTTTGACAACGTGAAGGATCGTGGTTGTCATTTACGAAGGGACGTGTTTGTTGTCCCTTCGCTTGATGACAAAAGCCCTTACCATATCTAGTTTGATCTTCGCGATCCGTAGCAAGTGTTTACAAGAAGGTCCGATAAATAGATACACCCCCATATGGGGAAACGATCGTTTTCCATTGGTAAATTCATTATGTTACATTCCTTGTATGGGGAAACAGTCGTTTTCCTTTTTCCAGAACATTCTAGGTATGGGGAAACGGTTGTTTTATGATGAAGGTTAGGTCGTGGTTGTCATGTTAATGGGTTCGTGGTTGGGAACCACTATCCATTGTGTATGACAACCACGGCCCGGAAGTCAGGTCGTGGTTGACATGCATATTGAATCATGGTTTTCATTATATATGGATCATTGTAGTCATGATATATGGATCGTGGTATTCAAATTTTACGGACCAATATGCCCTCGACATGTAAAAAGAGGTAATGATGAAAAGGTAAGGTCGGCGCCGGATTTATTATGTTGTGCTGGTATGTCTCATACAACTCTGGTTATTTCTCGGTTGTGGGACAGATCTTATGTAAAATTTCAATCTACACTGATTGTTAGTTGTTTGAATATGTACTATTCTTTATCCAAAAATATGAACTTTACTTACAGATGTAGTTGACCACACTGAAATAAATAGTTATAAGGTGTTGAGAACTACGTGGGCCGTACATCCATATGATAAACCTTATTTTTATGCTATGCCTTTATATATGTACATTACATACGATGATCAGTTTAGGTGATATTTACATATCACTGTGGACCCCACATATCTTACCATGTACTGAATCAATATGTCGCATGTACATACATTAAAAATGGCGTACAAAAGGCGAAAAGTTCTCTTACGATTCCCAATGCATAACATCAATCATCGATCATCTTGTTCTAGTCTATGAGCCCATCATAAATCAGATTTAATCTGTTAGAATTGTTTAGGGCTGATGGATTCCTTCGAAAATTTTAATAGTGACACATATCGAGCCATCAGTGGCCCACATTGAGTAAAAATGACAAATTATGGGCTTTTCCGGAACCTATTGGTTTGAACTATTGTGGTCCATTGGATTTGAATATTTTGATAATTCTTTGGGCAATTCTATTTCTTGATGTTACAAATATAATGGACGGAGCGGATCAGAGAAAAGGCAATTCGACATGACTAAGAAACGCCTGAGGTTGGAAGATATACAATGTAAAGCAACTTCTTGTCCCCATACGGAACACTGACTTTATCTTGAAGCTTCTTCTTTAGGACCCCCTTCCCTTTGCATTTTCATAGTTTTGAATCTTCTTCACTAGGCCCCTCCATCGTCATTCAATGAGTACATCTACAAGTTTAGTGCAGCTCAGTCAATATAAATGGCAAAGTAAGGTAATGGTTGACAGGCATAGTTTATCGTGACTCACATGTTATGTGGGTAGTGGCTGTGAACCAAGACCCGATGTATATGACTACAACAATATGTATAGCATGACAATCACGATCGTGGTTGATATGCCCAATGGATCGTGGTTGACAGTCACAGTGGATTGTTGCTCACATGTTATGTGGGTTGTGGTTGTGAGCCACGACCCAATTTATATGACTACAACGATATGTATAGCATAACAATCACGATTGTGGTTGTGATCGTGGTTGATATGCCTAATGGATCATGGTTGATAGGAACAGTGGATCGTTGTTCACATGTTATGTGGGTCGTGGCTGTAAACCATAACCCAATGTATATGACTACAAAGATATGTATAGCATGACAATCATGATCGTGGTTGATATGCCCAATGGATCATGGTTAACAGGCACAGTGGATCGTTGCTCACATGTTATGTGGGTCGTGGTTGTGAACCACGACTCAATGTATATGACTACAATGATATGTATAGCACGACAATTACGATCGTGGTTGTGATCGTGGTTGATATGCCCAATGGATCGTGGTTGATAGGCACAGTGGATCGTTGCTCACATGTTATGTGGGTCGTGACTGTGAACCACGACCCAACGTATATGACAACAAGATTCATATAGCATGATTATCATGATCGTGGTTGTGATCGTGGTTGGTTTGCCTAATGGATCATGGTTGGCAGGCACAGTGGATCGTTGCTCACATGTTATGTGGGTCGTGGTTGTGAACCACGACCCAATGTATATGATTACAACGATATGTATAGCATGACAATCACGATTGTGATCGTGATCGTGGTTGATATGCCCAATGGATCGTGGTTGACAGGCATAGTGGATTGTTGCTCACATGTTATGTGCACAACCACGACCCAACGTATATGACAACAACGATTTGTATAGCATGATTATCATGATCGTGGTTGCAATCGTGGTTGGTTTGCCTAATGGATCGTGGTTGACAAAAACAATGGATCATGGATCACATGTTAAGTGGTCGTGACTGTCAACCATGACCCAACATCGATGACAACAACGAATCATATAATATGACAACCACGATCATGGTTGTGATCGTGGTTGATATGTCTAATGGATCGTGGTTGACAATCACAGTGGATCGTGGCTCACATGTTATGTGGGTCGTGGCTATGAACCACAATCCAATGTAGATGACAACAACGATCTATATAGCATGTCAATAATGATCGTGGTTGCGATCATGGTTGCTTTGCCTATTGGATCGTGGTTGACAGGTACAGGGGATCGTGGATCACATGTTGGGTGGTGGTGACTATCAACCATGACCCAACATAGATGACAACAACGAACCGTGTAGCATGACAACCACGATCCTTTAGAACTCGTGATAACCACTACCCTTCGTGGATTATAACAATAATCCACTATGTAGTATAATTACGACCCATGTTAAATTTGCAAGACCATCTTATTATTGATTAGCAATCCACGACCATATTGGAATGCAGGTCGAAACAAGCTAATGATGACCAGATGCTTAGACTTCAAGAAGGCACAGGTCTCTCCTAAGTGCTCCATCAATTTTTTGAAGGAGTACATGATTGAAGATATGTAAAAGAATCCTGATAGAAAGAAACTTGTTAGAGACAACTGTTTTGGATTTCTGCTTGACTTTCCACTGACTGGGTGGTGGGCACACTCTCAGATCATGCATTGCCTAATGCAAAGGCATGTTGGTGATCTGAAATTTGATGTTCAGGGCACCATGATAAAATTTGCTGAGATCAATTTTGCGTTAATAATGGGTCTTAAGTTTGGACCAATTAGGATAGAAGGTGGCTGTCGTGCCGAGGCCGGAGGAGTAGAGGCAGGAAAAGGTATTAGGGAGACCTACCTGAGAGCAGTTGGCATGAGTAAACAAGAATTGAAAGCAGCCTATTTGTCACTCGCCGATAAAGAAGAACATATGGACGTGGTGAAGCTGACTCTAATAATTTGCATTGAGAGTCTATTAGTTGTATCTTCACAAAAGAATTACTGTGTTGATAAGTTTATCGACATGGTTGATGACTTGAAATATTTTAATAAGTACCCTTGGGGTAGTGTGGGGTATGAATATTTGATGGATGGGTTTAACACTGCAATTGGCAGTGTTCGGGCGAATGGCCAGTACCCCAAATCATACAACATATGCGGATGCGTGTATGCCCGACAAGTAAGTTATTCTTGTCCTGATTCATACTTTGAGTTTAAATTTTTACTCCATACATGTAAACTAATATGTAATGCATAATAATTGATTTTAAACAGGTTTGGGCCTATGAACAGTTCCCCAAACTCACTAGTGACAGTGGGTGGGTTGTTAGAAGACTACCTATAAGGATTCCTCAAATAGTAAATTAGGATCCCCATAAAGTAGGCAGATATCCCTCCATATCCGCCACTTCAGAGTTGTACCGGTAAGAGTTATTTAATTAGTAGTGTAATTTAATTATGCAGTATGTTTATAATTAATAAATCAATTTTGCTCCTTCAGGTGGTGCTAGCTCCAGAGCTTCAACCAACTGTTGAAGAAGCAGATACCGAAGTTGCTAGGAGTATAACTGACGACACTTATACGAATGACAAGGCTCTATGGGCAGCACCCATGGCAGAGACAATGGTGGAGGACTTGGAGGAAATAAGAAATAAGAAATAAAGTTGAGGCTCCTCTTACAGCCTCCCTCTTGAAAATGAAAAATAAAGTTGAGGCTGATCTTAAAGGCTCCCTCGAGGAACTTCTTGGCAAGGTATTGAAAGATAATAAAAAATCAAGATCCGCAATAAAGAAATTTAATAAGCAGATTGGGACCATTGCCACTGAAGTGGAAGGAATAATGGATGAAGTGAAGCGGATTGATGAGTTTGGAGGAGAAATAAAGCAACTCAAGGAGGAGAATGCTTCTTTACGTAAAGAAGTGAAGTTGATGAGAGAGGATATTAATACAAAATTCGTATGTAAAATTACTTTGCTTTATTTGTTAATAGCTCACTGTGAATTACTATCTTCTAATATATGATTTTAATACAGGTCAACAACACAACAATAACAACAACAACAATAACTGTTAATGATGGGATGAGCTATCTCAAACTTTTTGAAGACAGGATGAGCCATCTCAAATATGACAATTCTTCACTGCGGGAGCAAATGAAACAGCTAAAAGATGAGTTTCAGGCAAAGAAGGTAAATGAATCATGGTTATCATCCACAAATGGATCGTTGTTATCATCTAGGAAGGGTCGTGGTTGTCATACACATTGGGTCGTGTATCAACCATGATCCAGCAGAGGGTCGTGGTTTCTGTATAAAATGTGTCATGGTTTCTATGAACTATAGATCTTGGTTATCATACATAGTGGATCGTGGTTTTCATCCTCGATTGTTTGTGGGTGTGGTCGAACCACGACCCAACATGGACGACAACCACGCACCATTGGTCGTAATAACCACGACCCTATTCTTGATTGTAGTTGTCATCTTGGTCGTTGATGTGTTCCATTTTGGGTCATGGTTTAACCACGACGCAATACGGTCGACAAATATGATCTAGTGTTCGTAATAACCACGTCCCTTTACTTGATCGTAGTTGTCATCCATAGTGGGTGGTGGTTCATATCCAGGAAGGGTCGTGGTTGAGTTCCTTAAAAAAAGGCATATTGAAATACATAACAATATATGATTTTATTACAGGACATTATCCCTTCGATCAGCCCTCTCAGAGGAGAGAATGCTTCACTGTAGAAGTAGGTGAAGCAACTTAGAGAGGAGATCCAGGCCATGAAGGTATACGAAATTGAATTTATCCTGAATCTTATTTGGTCATTGTTGTGTCCCGTTTTGGGGTCGTGTTTATGATCCAGTGATGGATCATTGTTATCATACACCAGGGGTCGTGGTTGTCATGCACACTAGGTCATGGATGAATCACGATCCATATATCATGAGAACCATGATCTAAACAAGGATCGTGGTTTCTACGAATTGTGGATCGTGATTATCATCCATAGTGGATCGTGATTTTTATCCAATATGGATCGTGATTATCATCCACTGTGGATCGTGGTTATCCACGACCCTCCCTGGATGTGAATCATGACCCAATATGGACGACAACCACGCTCCATTGGTCATAATAACTACGACCCTTTTCGTGATCGTAGTTGTCATCCACAGTGGGTCGTGGTTCACAACCAGGAAGGGTCATGGTGGAATTCCTCAAAAACGATATTCGATTTCATTTCTGATATACGATTTTATTACAGGATAATGTCCCTTCGACCAGCCCTCTTAGGGAAGAGAATGCTTCACTACAGGAGCAGATGAAGCAGTTTGGAGAGGATGTACAAGCAATAAAGGTCTATGAAATTGAAATTTGGTCATAGTTGTGTTCCACCTTGGATCATGGTTATTGTCAATGTTGGATCGTTGTTATCATGTATGATTGGTCTTGGTTATCATCCACAATGGGTCGTGGTTGACGCACGACCCAATGTGGACGAGATGGGATATACATACAAAATATGTACGTGATTTGCCTTTGGTTTAATAGTTAACGAGTCATTATGAATGCAATGTCTTCTAATATACAATTTTACAACAGGTCAACAGCTCCACCGTTGAGGCTGGGATGAGCCAGCTCAATAGTTTTGAAGCTAGGTTGACCCATCTTAAAGATGAGAATGCTGCACTATGGGAGCATATGAAGCAACTAGTAGATGATTTTCGTTCTACAACAGTATACGAATTTATTTATCTTTGTCGTTATTTGGCTGTGGTTATGTGTTGATTTTCCAAGTCCAGACAAGGATCGTGGTTAATATTCATAATAGATCGTGGTTATCATATATAATGGGTCATGGTTGTTGCACAACCCAATGTGGATGAGAACCACGATCCAACATGGTTGATAGGTGACAACCACGACCATTCATCTCGATGATACTTGAATAATATATGATTTTATTTCAGGACAAAATTTCGACAAGCCTCTCAGCCGTGAGATTGCACTTCAGCGTTAGAGGCTTCTTACGCTAAGAAATGAGTTCGATGCATCGAAGGTATATTTATGGGTCGTGATTATCCACAGTGGGTCGTGGTTGCCAGTCACAATGGGTCGTGGGTAGTTGATGCATGACCCTGTAACGCCCTGAAATTCGGGGGTCGAGTATGAACTCAACTCCCGAGTTCCAACGCATCACTTATGCAACATACACAATGCTGGTTAAATGTTGTCTGAGTTAGCGCAATAAACATGAATGAGATTATACCAAAACAGTAATTCATACTCCAGTTCAATTGTATAAAAGCAAGCGGAAGACTGAAATTTTATATTCAAGTATGTAAAGTAACAAAATTTTTGAACTCCAGAGTATGAGTACTAGCTGAGCACCAATATACATGTATTGTTTTTAAGTCAAAACCCAAAATACAATCCTCAAAAGAGGCCCTGAGAATCCCGCGATGCAGCCGGCCTAAGCGAAGCCGTCAGAGTACTGCATGAAGGAGAACTCCTCCTGGTCCTCATCAAAGTCGGGCTCCGGCTCCTGAACCAAGGCGCCATCTATACCTGCGACAGAGTCTGGTGGGTGTTGCAAACACCGTCCCGTAACGTGGGAGTGAGTAGCTAACTCAGTGGAACAATAAAGCATAAGTTAACATGTTATCAAATCAATCAAGCAGTAATGATAAAGCAGTACAAATCAAGCATTTCTAACTACTCTTGTTAAGTGCAAAATGATATGACATGATGCTGTATGCCCTTGCCAAACCACCCTCAAGCGACATCATCTTACGTTCGCGAATGCTTACTCCCTCAGTGCGCCACATCTACAAAGCACATGCGGTGCGATGATGCTCATGATTACCAAGTTTTTATTAGTCCATTTCAATCAGCAGTATTGGGAAACTAAGGTACCTCCCTTGTATCATTCCCAACATGATCCATTCTAGGGTCGTCAATCCTAGTTATTCTCATACGATATTATAGTTTGAGAAGCGTAGTGAAGGCATCGCAAAGGGCTCGTCACCCGTCAGCGCGGATACAGATCTCACCGTATGCGGCTCAATTGCTGGCCGTCAGCTCGAGTACAGGTCTCACCGTACTCGGCTCAATCACTAGCCGTCAGCTCAGTACAGGTCTCACCGTACTCGGCTCAACTCACACTCTAGTTGCTGTGAAAGACTCGACGCCAATCACAGACCCTTGGAGTGTACTCGATGATACTACGGAGGACTCGTCGCCCGTCAGCACGAGCAGATCTCACCGTACTCGGCTCTCGCCGAAGTATCGACAGCTCGAATACAGTGTCCCATACCACCATATTCGGCTCACGAGTTGGTTGCGCAATGGTCACTACGGGGAGGCACATGGCCCCAGCGTAGGCCGACAGCTCGACCACGGTGTCCCATACCACCATGCCCGGCTCATGCGACTTAGCGGATCTAGGTACCATGGTTAAACGGGGATCGCCACTGGTAAGTTTGGTACCCTAGGTTCAAGCAGTAGCGACCAAACAGGGTGAACACACAATTACACTTCGGTTTAGTTGGCGAGCCTGACTAGCTCGAGCGCACCACAAGTTGAGCGATATGGAGCGCAAAAGCACTCCGTGTGGCCAACCACTATCGCCAACCGAAGTACGACTCGGGTTCGCCAGACACGTCCTTTGTGGCGACATGAATCTCAGCCACAATCGCAAGTCTGGTACCGAATGTTTGGACTATATACATAGTCCCAAACTCAAACAGTTTTCATTAATAGCATGTGAAGTAAAGCATGATAAACAAGCAATACAAGCATGTTAGTAGGCATGTTATAAAGCATGAAGTAAAACATGAAGTCAAGCATGTTGCAAAGCATGTTGTAAGGCATGTGATAAAGCACTATCCCCATAGGGATACAATTGTGTGCGCATTACAAGTGAGTGGTTGCGGTGAACCACCGCATGGAGGGGATCCTACATGTCTCTAAGGGAGTCGGAAATCCCATATCAGCGCACCTATCTAAGGCACTAGTACATACACATGTACTCATACAAGCATTTGCACAAACACTTAGAATACACTATTCCAACATACATGACGTATGTTAGCCAATTTCGTGTTAGGGCTGTCCCTTCGCCACGAGAGTATTTTACCCGTGTATATCGTAATCATACAGCAAATAATCATTACAATTACATTTCCAAAATCCGCACGTATGCGGTATTTCTAGAATACGCAATTTCAACATACATGACATTTACACATGAACATGTATTTTTGCGATCCCTTTCGCCAAACTAGCATTTTATCCACATATGATATAATCAAACATTAAATAAACATGTCAAACATTTTCCCAACAAAAATACGTATACGGTATTTCTACGTATATCTAGAGTATGTGAAATTCCATATTCTACATCGCTAATCGAAACAGGAAACGGAAAGCACTTTGTACATGTGCATTTGCATGCAGATCATGAATCTATCATTATCTGACATTGAAAGCGTTGAAAAACGTAACTTATACACTTAAAGTCCTCACCTCAGCCCTTGGAATTCCAACGAATCAGCAAGGGTGTTGGAGCTTCCGTATACGGGAGTTTCCTAGCCTAAAGAGCGTATCCGATTAGCTTTTTCATAACCTACCACTATCCAACCTCAAATCAGACCTAGGGTTAGGGTTTCTTACCTTCAAATGGGATGGACACCGCCGGGAAAACACCTGGAATAAGGCGGTGTAGGCCGTGTGATGAGTGGAAGCAGCAGGAGGAAGATCGGCTACGAACTCCAAGCCTTTCTCTCTCTTTTCTCTCTCTCTCTCTAAGGGTTTGCTCCCAAATTCGTATGGCTGTGAGAGGGGCTGTTCTAAGCCCCTTTTATAGCCAAAATCATGTCCAAAATAGACTCAGGTTCAAGGGTGGCTGCATATATAGGCAGTTCGCCACTTTCCAAGCTCAAAAGGGATGTTCTGGTGGCCCTCCTTGAGCCAAACGTCAGACTTAAGCTCACCATCTATGGATCTACGTGGGATTACGTTTTCGACTCGATCGGATTCCCAGATCGCACGTGGCGGACCACTTTCAGTTCAACGGTCAGTGGGCCACGATCAGAAATTCTGAGTACATGTAAATGTTCCTGAAATTTTTCTTAATCCGAGGGTGTAATTTGGTCTGATTCCGACGGTCAGGTTGCTTAATACTGACGCGCAACCAAAAGATGCCAGATCACTATTCCAGATATTTTTATTTGGATGGAATAGTGTTTTTCACACTCCCTCGCTCCGGATCGAAAAGAATGGCCGTGGGACATCGGAATCATCTGATTTTTGAGATGATTGTCAAGCCCAGTGGGGCGGTCCTGGTTCCTTAGCTTCGTGTTAATCGGACTCCCGATGTGCGATCTAGACCTCATACGAAGTTTCGTTTCAGTCCCGAGAGCAGACGGGTAATGAGTTTGGCTCTAGACTTTAGGGTAACCTAGAGTCACTAATTCTGCAAGTTTTGGGTCTTGCAGATCGTATTTAAAGCGATCCCAACGGATTTCATGGCTAACCGAGTTTAGTACTTAGTTAACTTTGTTAAATTTCTAAGGATTTAATCCTACGTGATTTCTGGTCGAGGTGGTACTCGACCCAATGTACGAAATTTACAGGTCGTTACAATCTACCCCCTTAAACAAAAAATTTCGTCCTCGAAATTTATACCTTTTCGTAGTCCTCGAGAATCTGAGGATAGTTCTTTCTGACCTCGGCCTCAGTCTCCCAGGTAGCTTCCTCCTCAGAATGATGTGTCCAAAGCACCTTCACAAGTGGGATGACCTTGCTACGTAGTACCTGCTCCTTCCTATCAAGGATACGCGTCGGGCGCAGCTCGTACGTAGCATCCTCACTCAACTGTACCTGCTCCCATCTGATGATATGCGTAGGATCAGGAACGTACTTCTTCAGCATAGAGACATGAAATACGTTGTGTACAGAAGCAAGCGGTGTAGGCAAGGCGAGACGATACGCCACATCACCCACTCGATCCAGTATCTGAAATGGACCGATAAACCTCGGTGTGAGCTTCCCCTTCTTCCCGAACCGAAGGACTCCCTTCATAGGGGAAACTCGAAGGAACACATGATCCCCGACCTCGAACTCCAGCGGTCGCCGCCTCGTATCGGCGTAACTCTTCTGTCTGCTCTGCGCTGTGAGTAATCGACGCCTGATAATATCTATCTTCTCTGTAGTCGTCTGGACCAACTCCGGGCCAATCAGGCTACGCTCGCCAACCTCTGCCCAACAGTGCGGTGCCCTACAAGGTCGACCATATAAAGCCTCATATGGCGCCATGCCAATAGTCGCCTGGAAGCTGTTGTTGTAGGCGAACTCTGCGTACGGAAGACAGTCATCCCAGCTGTCCTTGAAGTCCAACACACATGCTCGCAACATATCCTCCAGAATCTGATTTACCCGCTCTGTCTGCCCATCAGTCTGAGGATGAAACGCTGTACTGAACTTCAACTTCACACCCATCGCCTCCTGGATACGAGTCCAGAAGATGGATGTGAATCGCGTGTCTCTGTCCGACACGATCTCTAAGGGAACTCCATGCAGACGGACGATCTCTCTGATGTACAGTCTAGCCAGCTCGTCTGCAGAGTTCGTAACTCTGATAGGGAGGAAATGGGCCGATTTGGTCAACCGGTCCACAATCACCCAAATAGAATCGTGTCCCTTCCTCGTCTTCGGCAGCCCTGATATGAAGTCCATGGAGATGAAGTCCCACTTCCACTCCGCTATAGGCATGGGCTGAAGCAGTCCAGGAGGTCGGCGATGTTCTGCCTTGACCTGCTGACACGTCAGACACCGAGATACATACTCAGCAATGTGGGCCTTCATGTTATCCCACCAATAAGTCCGTCTCATATCCTGGTACATCTTCGTGCTACCAGGATGCATCGCAAGCTTCGAGTTATGGGCAGACTCGAGAAGCTCGCGTCTCAAGTCAGCCACATCAGGAACACATAGGCGGCCACGGAATCGTAAACCCCCATCAGAACCAACTCTCCACTCGGAGTCCACGGCGTCGCTAGCCTGCTCTCGAAGCTCAGACAGCCGTAAATCGCCCTCTTGGGCCGCAACAATCCTGTCGTCAATAAGTGGCCGCACCCGAACGTGCGCAACACACTCAAAAGGCTCCTCGACAGTGAGTCTCTGCTCGAAGTCCGCACAAACTCCATCATGTCCCACTCGGCTATCATCAGCGGTGCCGCAAATGCAATCGCCTTCTTGCGGCTCAACGCGTCTGCCACAAGGTTCGCCTTGCCAGGATGGTAGGAAACCTCGAACTTGAAGTCCTTCAAGGTCTCCATCCATCGGCGCTGTCTCATATTCAAATCCCGCTGTGTGAATATGTACTTAAGGCTCTTGTGGTCGCAGAAAAGCTCGAACTCCTCACCGTAGAGGTAATGTCTCCAGAGCTTCAATGCAAAGATGACAGCTGCCAACTCCAGGTCATGTGTAGGGTAATTCTCCTCGTGCTTCCTTAATTGTCTCGAGGCATACGAAATCACCCTATCCTTCTGCATCAGCACACAACCCAAACCAACGCGAGACGCGTCAGTGTATACTGTATACTTCACCCCTTGCTCTGGCAATACTAGCACAGGGGCGGACGTCAACTTGTCCTTCAGCTCCTTAAAAGCTGCCTCCGCCTTCTCATTCCAGGCGAACTTCAGGTCCTTCGAGTCAACTGCGACAATGGCCTGGCGATCTTCGAGAAGTCTCGAATGAAACGCCTGTAATACCCAGCCAGACCAAGGAAACTCCTCACCTCAGTAACCGACTCAGGCTGCTGCCAATCCTGAACCGCGGCTACCTTAGCAAGGTCCACTGCTATCCCATCCTTGGACACAACATGTCCCAGGAACTTGACTTCCTCCTGCCAGAAGTCGCACTTCTTGTATTGCGCAAACAACTGGTTCTTCTCCAACGTACCCAATACTGCTCGCAGGTGCTCCTCGTGCTCCTCCCGACTCGTGGAGTATATCAAGATGTCATCGATAAAGACGATGACGAATCGGTAAAGGAAGGGCCGAAATACCCGGTTCATCAGATCCATGAACACGGCTGGTGCGTTCGTCAGACCGAACGACATCACCAAGAACTCATAGTGCCCGAAGCACGTCCTGAAGGCTGTCTTCTGTACATCCTCCTCTCTCACGCGCAACTGGTGGTACCCTGACTGAAGGTCAATCTTCGAGAAATACTTCGCCCCCCTCAACTGATCAAACAGATCATCTATCCTGGGCAAAGGATACTTGTTCTTCACCGTGACCTGGTTCAACCTACGGTAATCAATACACAACCGTAGCGACCCGTCCTTCTTCTTCACGAACAACACAGGTGCTCCCCAAGGAGACACACTAGGTCGAATAAAGCCTTTCTCTACAAGTTCGTCAATCTGTTTCCGCAGCTCCTCCATCTCGCATGGAGGCATACGATAGGTCGGCAACGAGATGGGCATCGCACCAGGCGTAAGGTCAATCGTAAAATCAATCTCGCGCCGAGGAGGTAAACCAGGGATAGTCTTAAAGACTCCAACAAACTCCCTAACCACTGGCGTACCCTCCAGTGTCGGACCATCAATCGGCACAAGTAAAGCAGCATAACAATCAACTCGACAGGGCCAACTGACCTGCACTGGGAACGTGAAAGCTGTGCCGTCAGGTCCATAGGCGGTCACGATCCGAGCATCGCAATCTATCTCCGCCCTCATCTTGGCGAGCCAATCCATGCCAAGTATAACGTCGTAGTGCCATAGCGGAGCAACAATAAGGTCGACGAGCTCTGTGCTGCTACCCAAACTATCGCGCAACCCTCGCATAGCCGTGTGACATCCGAGAAGGTCCCGTGGCCGTAGTGAGTCTCGTTCCCTTAGTGGGAACAGTATGCAAAGATAGGCGTTTCACCGCCCCACAAGAAATGATAGAGGTAGTGGACCCAGTGTCCACCAGTAAAGAAACGGGAGTACCATGGATATGAGCCGTACCCTCGAAAGCCGTCGGTGCCGATATCGACGTCTCTGGTGCCTCGGCAACAAGTGTATGTACACGAGCCTGCTGCTGGCGGTTCGGCTGAGGAGCCAGGGGTCGCTGTGGCGGCCTGAAGAACGGCACAGGAGGTCGGAATGAAGGATGTGCAGGAGCGGTCTGTAGCGGCGGAGCTGATATGGCCTGTGGATAAGGGCGACCCAATCTCTGCGGTGGCGCAAATCCGCTAGCCCTCATGCGCGAGAAGCAGCTCTCGGCAGGGTGTCCTGGTTTCCCGCAAAACGTGCAGGTCACCAACGGGCGTCTCATGGGAACCACTGGCGCTGCGGCCCTGGGGGGAGAATCAGCCCGAGGCCTCTTGCCTAAGATAGGCCTGCTCTGTGTATCCTGTCGCGGTCTCGCAACCATAGTACCGCGTGATCGGGCCAAACGGTCCACATCCTGCTCGGCCGTCATAGACATGTGGACCAACGCCGCATAAGTAGGGATGGTGTGGCAGCATAGCTTCGACCGTATGTCAGGTCGCAAGCCCCCAGTAAATCGTCGCATCCTCATCTGCTCATTGACGAGGATGGTCGGGACAAAGCGGCCCAACTCAGTAAATCGGTGCTCATACTCCGTCACCGTCATGCCTCCCTGCCTGAGGCGCAGAAACTCGTCCTCCCGCTCATGTCGATATGTCTGCGGGTAATACTTCTCGTGGAACCGAGACTCGAAAGCCTCCCAGGTCCACACGAAGTCCACTGCGACCGTGCGCAGCACACTGTCCCACCATAAGCTGGCCTCCCTCTCAAACATAAAGGTAGCCAACTCAACCTGCTCTGCCTCGGAGCAATGTAACATCCGTAGCATCTTGGAGATGCGGTCCAGCCAGAACTCCGCCTCCTCGGGTCTGTGAGAACCCGCAAATGAAGGAGGCCTCAAGCGCTGAAATCGCTCGAGTAGACCTCGCGTACCGACATCTCCAGTAGGAGGTGCAACGGGTGTAGGCAGAGGCGCATCCTCAAACCGAGCAGGAGGCTCAGAATCCTCCTCAGGATGCGCAGACGTAGTAGGTGGAGTCGCACTACCACCGTGGGACAAGGCCTCAGCAATAGTGGCCATCAGATCCTGATGCTGCTGCTGCTGTATCTGCTGCTGCTGCTGCTGTATCTGCTGCTGCTGCTGCTGCTGCTGCTGCATCTGCTGCTGATGCATCATCATCATCAGCTGCTCAAATCTATCCGGCGGTGGAGCAGCCTGGGAATCATGCTGCGCAGCAGATGACGGCCGATACTGCTCACGGACCGGGGGCGTGTAAGGTGGCTGTCCACCGCTAGGACCAGCAGAAGGCTGATCAGATCCCAATCCTCGGTCCGTAGGACCGCCACTACCAGAAGGAGTCTGGTCCATAGAGCCGGTCAAACGAAGATGTGCCGTGCTCCGCGTATACTGCCGCGGCATGCCCTATACAACATAGGGTAGATCATTTGTGAGATATAGCACAATACACATCATAAAGCACTTAAGCATTCCACACATCATCAATACAAAGAGGCTACATGCTTTTCATTTACCCAAAATTTGTCATAATACATGGACTACAGAGTTACATGAATCACGACAGAAAGCCACATAATAGCCAATACATCTACTACAACAAACACCTAAAACATGCTACTACCTAAACATCTGCATAAAAACACAAACCGCCTATCGCGGTAACCAAAACAACACAACATACAACAACATGGATGACTAAGCATCCGAAGCAGGCGGTGGAGGAGGAGCATTCTTGTCCTGCGCACAGCACAGGATGGCCTTCAACGTACGGGACATCTTCTTGAAACTTTCTTCATATAGGCTTCATTCTCTTCAAGCTTGGCTCGAACTTGACCAATCTCTTGCTGCAGGGCGGCTTGCCCTTCCTCAAGACGGGCAAATCGCGCATCAAAAGCATCCCGATCCACACCCTGCTCCTGAGCCGCAGGGGGTGAACTCTCCTCGGTGTCCTGAGCCTCATTCTTCTTCCTGTATGTCATCACCGCCCTCCTCATCACTCTCCTCGCCGGCACTATCCGACTCATCTCCAGATTCGTCGAGTCGGGCTTGCCGCTGTTGAGGGCCGATCTTCATATTCTTGAGTGTCGCTTCACTTATGACTCGGACAGGTGCAAGATCCTCCATATTCAATCTGTAGCCTACATCACGAGCCATCCTGCAGATCAGACGGCCAAATGGGAGCGAAAGATCGTTCCTGGCAGAACGAACAACATGCACTATCTGAGATAGGATGAAGTGGGCAGGCATATGTCGTCCCCATGTCCCATCTTGTACAAAAAGTCTACCATCAACCGAGTACATTCCGTGCGGTTACCCGACCGTGGGTACACGTTGTAGGTGAAAATGTGATGGAGTAAACGGAAGTCCTCGGCCATTTTTGTCGCCGCAATGCAGTTTCCTCTCTTCCAAGTAACCCGGCGACCACAGAGATATCGCGTGCGGCGATCCCTTTCCCGCGCACTTCTGGAGAAGTTATCACTGGGGTGTACTTGACCACGCGGTAGTTTCGTGATCCGAGCCACTTCATCCACTGTAATCGTGCGTCTAATGCCCCTCACAGAAACAGTAAACTGAAGAGGCTCAACGGATGCGTCCACGATGTGAGCATAGAAAGCGCGAACCGTGTTCTCACATGCAGGGGACTCGCCATCAAACATAGAGTTCCAACCGATGTCCACCAGGCGATCCATCAGTTGGTGTAGCCCAAACATCCTTTCATCCACGTGAGCTTCAAACACAACCTTGCGGCCCGCGAAGCGCCCATATTCCATGCCTATCGGGTAAGCATTTCTGACAGGATGGTCAGGATCCAGGTCCGCTTTGACCTAAACTCCCGCACGGTGCTTATGCCGGCCCCAACATCGAATTTTCTTCGGGAATGGGCTGGCCTACTTGGGCCGGCATCATCGGCCGCGGTTTTCCTCTTTCCCATGAGAGATAGGATGGAGGAAAAAGAGAAAATGGTGGCCACCACACCAAGGAGGGCCATGGAAAATTGCCAAAATGGGGGAACAAGGGGCTGATCTCTTTGCTCCACCACAAACAACAATCCAATGGGTGTGGAAGGAGCACAAGAGGTAGGAAATGAAGAAGAAACAAGAAGGAAGTGGAATGGGTTAGTAGCTTACCCGATTTTGAGCTCCAAGGAGGGGTATGAGAGCTCCAACTTGAGAAAATGGGGAAGGGAGGAAGCTAGGGCTGTTGTGAAAGGTTGGGGTGTGTGTGTTATGGAAGAAAATGGAGGATTTGGAGGTTTGGAGGGATGGGTTTTTAGGGAAAATCGAAAATGGGGTTTTTGGAGCTTGAAAGGGGGTGAAATGATGGAAAGGGGTGCTCCAGCCCCTTTAAACCCAAACAAAAGCCCAAATGGCACGTGCCACTGTGTAGGGGGGGTCAGGCCGACCCACCCCATGCTCGGAACCACGCCGAAAAGCCGCCGGACCGCGGTCCGCCGCCCGAGCCGCGGCGCCGCCGCGGCCGGACTTGGCCGGAGCCGCGCCGCCGCGGTCTGGTCCAACTTGGCACGTGCCCAGGGTGCCAAATGCACCCTGGTTTGGTCTAAACTTAATAGATTAACGTGGGGGGCCCACGGACTCAGTTCGGCTCCAGAACGGTCAGTTTCCGGGAATTTCTGAACCAATCTGATTTTTCCTGATTTTTAACGTAATTTTTGGTGGATTGTGATCTTGACACGTCAATAGACGGTCACGGGGTGATTTGGAGTCATGTGTGCGGTCAGGATCGAGTACAAACTCGATCAACGCGTCCGTTTTTAATGAATTTCACCGAACGGTGAAATCGGGAGACCCTAGGACTGTTTCTAAAATTTTGCGCACCCTCCTAAGTATAATGCGTCAGCGTACGTAGTGGGGACATAACTCAGGTCCGGTTTTAATCAAAATCATGCTCTGATACCAACTTGTAACGCCCTGAAATTCGGGGGTCGAGTATGAACTCAACTCCCGAGTTCCAACGCATCACTTATGCAACATACACAATGCTGGTTAAATGTTGTCTGAGTTAGCGCAATAAACATGAATGAGATTATACCAAAACAGTAATTCATACTCCAGTTCAATTGTATAAAAGCAAGCGGAAGACTGAAATTTTATATTCAAGTATGTAAAGTAACAAAATTTTCTGAACTCCAGAGTATGAGTACTAGCTGAGCACCAATATACATGTATTGTTTTTAAGTCAAAACCCAAAATACAATCCTCAAAAGAGGCCCTGAGAATCCCGCGATGCAGCCGGCCTAAGCGAAGCCGTCAGAGTACTGCATGAAGGAGAACTCCTCCTGGTCCTCATCAAAGTCGGGCTCCGGCTCCTGAACCAAGGCGCCATCTATACCTGCGACAGAGTCTGGTGGGTGTTGCAAACACCGTCCCGTAACGTGGGAGTGAGTAGCTAACTCAGTGGAACAATAAAGCATAAGTTAACATGTTATCAAATCAATCAAGCAGTAATGATAAAGCAGTACAAATCAAGCATTTCTAACTACTCTTGTTAAGTGCAAAATGATATGACATGATGCTGTATGCCCTTGCCAAACCACCCTCAAGCGACATCATCTTACGTTCGCGAATGCTTACTCCCTCAGTGCGCCACATCTACAAAGCACATGCGGTGCGATGATGCTCATGATTACCAAGTTTTTATTAGTCCATTTCAATCAGCAGTATTGGGAAACTAAGGTACCTCCCTTGTATCATTCCCAACATGATCCATTCTAGGGTCGTCAATCCTAGTTATTCTCATACGATATTATTTTGAGAAGCGTAGTGAAGGCATCGCAAAGGGCTCGTCACCCGTCAGCGCGGATACAGATCTCACCGTATGCGGCTCCATTGCTGGCCGTCAGCTCGAGTACAGGTCTCACCGTACTCGGCTCAATCACTAGCCGTCAGCTCAAGTACAGGTCTCACCGTACTCGGCTCAACTCACACCCTAGTTGCTGTGAAAGACTCGTCGCCAATCACAGACCCTTGGAGTGTACTCGATGATACCACGGAGGACTCGTCGCCCGTCAGCACGAGCACAGATCTCACCGTACTCGGCTCTCGCCGAAGTATCGACAGCTCGAATACAGTGTCCCATACCACCGTATTCGGCTCACGAGTTGGTTGCGCAATGGTCACTACGGGGAGGCACATGGCCCCAGCGTAGGCCGACAGCTCGACCACGGTGTCCCATACCACCATGCCCGGCTCATGCGACTTAGCGGATCTAGGTACCATGGTTAAACGGGGATCGCCACTGGTAAGTTTGGTACCCTAGGTTCAAGCAGTAGCGACCAAACAGGGTGAACACACAATTACACTTCGGTTTAGTTGGCGAGCCTGACTAGCTCGAGCGCACCACAAGTTGAGCGATATGGAGCGCAAAAGCACTCCGTGTGGCCAACCACTATCGCCAACCGAAGTACGACTCGGGTTCGCCAGACACGTCCTTTGTGGCGACATGAATCTCAGCCACAATCGCAAGTCTGGTACCGAATGTTTGGACTATATACATAGTCCCAAACTCAAACAGTTTTCATTAATAGCATGTGAAGTAAAGCATGATAAACAAGCAATACAAGCATGTTAGTAGGCATGTTATAAAGCATGAAGTAAAACATGAAGTCAAGCATGTTGCAAAGCATGTTGTAAGGCATGTGATAAAGCACTATCCCATAGGGATACAATTGTGTGCGCATTACAAGTGAGTGGTTGCGGTGAACCACCGCATGGAGGGGATCCTACATGTCTCTAAGGGAGTCGGAAATCCCATATCAGCGCCTATCTAAGGCACTAGTACATACACATGTACTCATACAAGCATTTGCACAAACACTTAGAATACACTATTCCAACATACATGACGTATGTTAGCCAATTTCGTGTTAGGGCTGTCCCTTCGCCACGAGAGTATTTTACCCGTGTATATCGTAATCATACAGCAAATAATCATTACAATTACATTTCCAAAATCCGCACGTATGCGGTATTTCTAGAATACGCAATTTCAACATACATGACATTTACACATGAACATGTATTTTTGCGATCCCTTTCGCCAAACTAGCATTTTATCCACATATGATATAATCAAACATTAAATAAACATGTCAAACATTTTCCCAACAAAAAATACGTATACGGTATTTCTACGTATATCTAGAGTATGTGAAATTCCATATTCTACATCGCTAATCGAAACAGGAAACGGAAAGCACTTTGTACATGTGCATTTGCATGCAGATCATGAATCTATCATTATCTGACATTGAAAGCGTTGAAAACCGTAACTTATACACTTAAAGTCCTCACCTCAGCCCTTGGAATTCCAACGAATCAGCAAGGGTGTTGGAGCTTCCGTATACGGGAGTTTCCTAGCCTAAAGAGCGTAACCGATTAGCTTTTTCATAACCTACCACTATCCAACCTCAAATCAGACCTAGGGTTAGGGTTTCTTACCTTCAAATGGGATGGACACCGCCGGGAAAACACCTGGAATAAGGCGGTGTAGGCCGTGTGATGAGTGGAAGCAGCAGGAGGAAGATCGGCTTCGAACTCCAAGCCTTTCTCTCTCTTTTCTCTCTCTCTCTCTAAGGGTTTGCTCCCAAATTCGTATGGCTGTGAGAGGGGCTGTTCTAAGCCCCTTTTATAGCCAAAATCATGTCCAAAATAGACTCAGGTTCAAGGGTGGCTGCATATATAGGCAGTTCGCCACTTTCCAAGCTCAAAAGGGATGTTCTGGTGGCCCTCCTTGAGCCAAACGTCAGACTTAAGCTCACCATCTATGGATCTACGTGGGATTACGTTTTCGACTCGATCGGATTCCCAGATCGCACGTGGCGGACCACTTTCAGTTCAACGGTCAGTGGGCCACGATCAGAAATTCTGAGTACATGTAAATGTTCCTGAAATTTTTCTTAATCCGAGGGTGTAATTTGGTCTGATTCCGACGGTCAGGTTGCTTAATACTGACGCGCAACCAAAGATGCCAGATCACTATTCCAGATATTTTTTTTTGGATGGGAATAGTGTTTTTCACTCTCCCTCGCTCCGGATCGAAAAGAATGGCCATGGGACATCGGAATCATCTGATTTTTGAGATGATTGTCAAGCCCATGGCGGGTCTTGGTTCCGATGTTTAGATTGTCTTCCGACAGTGCGTCTAAGAGTGTTCATTTCACAACGAGTGCGATCTAGACCTCATACGAAGTTTCGTTTCAGTCCCGAGAGCAGACGGGTAATGAGTTGGCTCTAGACTTTAGGGTAACTAGAGTCACTAATTCTGCAAGTTTTGGGTCTTGCAGATCGTATTTAAAGCGATTCCAACGGATTTCATGGCTAATCGAGTTTAGTACTTAGTTAACTTTGTTAAATTTCTAAGGGATTTAATCCTACGTGATTTCTGGTCGAGGTGGTACTCGACCCAATGTACGGAAATTTACAGGTCGTTACAGACCCAGTTTGGATGACTACCACGATCCAATGAGGGTCATGGTCACTATCATCATTGGATCGCTGTTATCGTGCTATATTAGTCGTGGTTATCATGTATAATTGGTCGTGGATATCACCCAAAGTAGATCATGGATGAACAACGACCCGCTATGAATACCAATTGTGAACAACGATCCTATATGGATGATAACGCGATCCATGAACTAGGCTAATTGTGAACCACGACCCTATGTGGATGACAACCACAATCCACATCCCTTTATGGATGACAACCTTACTTCCCTACATGACGTGTTGAAATACATAAGCATTATGCTTTTCTGTTACATGAGAAAATCACTTCGATGCAAAACATCAAAGCAAAAATTGTGTAGATGGAGAAGCATAATGCTATGTTGAGGCAGGAGGTGAACCTGCTAAAGGATGAAGTTAATAAGAAAATTGTACGTGAAATGACATTTGGATCGTGGTTTTAAATAGACATTACGTTATGAATTGCATAGATAATATGTCATTTTATTACAGCTTAACATCGGTACTTCACAATTGAGTGAGGAAGGGAGACCACACCACGATACAGCGTATCCCCACTGAGCTCTAACTATAAAGGAGAGTCGTCAGGGGTACGTGGATCCCCATCGAGCTCTAACTGAAGCCGAAGACAACGAGTAGAGAGTTGTCAGAGAATCAGGTTCACATCTCTCGTTGAAGAGCATCTATGACCTAAAATCATTAGTTGACTCTGAGGTAAGTTTCTA
Organism: Magnolia officinalis; assembly: GCA_021015155.1. Lineage (NCBI taxonomy): Eukaryota > Viridiplantae > Streptophyta > Magnoliopsida > Magnoliales > Magnoliaceae > Magnolia > Magnolia officinalis. The sequence continues at coordinate 51,257,330 of JAJHSJ010000001.1, forward strand.
TCCTTTCTCATTCTTTATTTAATATCAATGTATGAATATTATATCACACATTTTCCTCATTATGTAGGCTATCGATCTATACCTAAGCTACCTATCAGCACGTCAGAAAACTCGACCGCGAGGTAGATAGGACCGTGCATTCGTCCCGTCGCTATTTACAGTAATGTGAATTTGAGGACCATAGTTATCTTTAAAACATCATTAATTATTTATGTTTCTAACCCTATCTAATATATCAATAGCAATTCATAAAAGTTCAACTTGATGAGTCGCGAACTTATGGAGCTAGCAACCATAAGGATCAACAAGCCATAAAGTCTAACAAGTTGAATGAAACTCTTATACATATTGTTGACGGTGAAGTATGAAGTGGTAAGATCTTAGTTACTTGCACATGTACATGAACTTAAATGATATTATTCATTTTGGAAAGGCAAGACTTTAACTATTGTCGTATTTCTTGTGTCTGACAATTATACATCCCTCTCAACGCGAGGCAATAGCACTGGTTGATGACTGTTGTTTATCCGAAGAAGTGGGATGTCACTTTGTACGACAACATGAGTACCGACTGGAAAGGAAAAAATGAGCTGATCGTCGTGCAGATAACAGACGGGCTGAGGTGGTTATTCCATATTCTTGATGGCGGATCTAAGATCTGGGAGAAGCCATGAAATGTGAGGATATTCGCTGACAGACTTGCGCAACACAACTCGAACGATTGTGGCGTATTCATGCTGAAATATATAGACTTCTTGAACAACATGTGTGCAATTGACTTTACGCATGTAAGTATATATTTATTTGTCTACATTAAATCTTGATTGCTCTATCCTTTGTTTTAATATTAGTTCGTTCTTTTTTTGTAGGAGGACATTCCTAAATTTAGAAAGACAATTGCATATGACTGTCTGCAATACATGAAAGAAGATGATGCTGCTTTCACAAAAAAAAATAAGAAGAGACGTCATGTAGACCAGCGAAGAGAGTCAAATACTGATTAATAATTAAATGCTGAATGGATTGGTGTATCTGATGTTTCTTCTTAATATTATCTGTAATGGTTTGGTGAATGAGATGGGTCGTGGATATGACGAATAATGGATCGTGATTAACATCCACAATGGATCGTGGTTGGAAACCACCAGCGGGTGTGTATGACAACCACGATCATGTCGTGTGATCATGGTTCAGATGCACATTGGATCGTGGTTGTTAGGCACATTGGTTGACATCCACAATGGATCGTTGTTGTATATGGGTCATTGAACGTGGATGTCAACCACGATCCATATATCGTGACAACCATGACCCCTGTAACATTAGAACCACCACCCATATTGCTGACAACCACAATCCATATATCATGACAACCACAACCCCTGTAACATTAGAACCACAACCCATATTGCTGACAACCACGATCCGTATAACATCATAACCACGACCCATTTAAGATGAAAACCACGATCCATAACAATAACGACCCATATAACCTAACAACCATGATACAAGGTCATGGGCAAAACGAGTTGGGCATTGTACAAGGCAATGTAAAGCACGATCCATTTAACTTTACGACTACGACCCATCTGACATGAAAACCATGACCCATAACATCTGCCAACCACGACCCACTCGAATGGTCGTGGTTGTCATTCAAAATGGATTGTTGTTGGAAAACACCACCCATTGTGTATGACAACCACGACCCTGTTATTGGATCTCGTGGTTCACATGCACATTGGATCGTGGTTTTCATCCACGTTGGATCGTGGTTGTCATCCACATTGGATCGTGGTTCACAACCATGACCCTAATCCGCTCCCCTGAAAAGCCTGCATTTGTTGCGTATGCCATTAATTAAGAGTAGTGTGATATACAAATTTTTCCTGCGTTACTGTCGTATGGATGAGCACGTTACTTTTGCTGATTTGTATAGTATGGATTCATGTGCATAAGATCTATTATATTTAAGTGAATTTAGAGTTTTTATAAGTGATTTCATTCATTTATGTGGTTCAAGTCACGCCATCATCGTGTGTATGATATATGTACCATATGACAAGTCAAGGGAGTGCAGTAACATGATATATGTGCCATCTGGATGCTAGAATAGTCAAACACATCAATGCTATAGAGGGAGGTTGATTAACTATGCACATAGATATTCCTGTACCCCTTGTTGTACAAAGTTATCGGGGCCCACAGATATGACCGTAACAAATCCAATCCATCTGGATGACAACCACGGTCCACTATGCATGTGAACAATGAACCATTGTCTGGGTTGTGGTATTACAACATGAGGGGTCGTGGTTGTCATTGTCAATGGTCGAGGTTTGATTTCTTGAAGGGTGGACCATGCATCGAGGCCAGTACGAAGGGTTGTTGTTATGAAGCGCAAATGGTCCTGGTTGTCATGGACAATGGGGCGTGGTTCAAATGCACAATGGATCATGGTTGTCATGCACATGGATCGTGGTTATGATGAACAATGGATCGTTGTTGTATCCTGCGTGGGATGTGGTTGCCATCGATGATTCATGTACCATGATAACCACAACCCGCATCAGCTGACAACCACGATCCGTAAAATCATTCAAGCCACGATCCATAAACCGTCATAAACACGACTCATGTAACCGGACAACCACGATACAAGGTTATTGGCCAAACGACTTGGGCCTTGCACAGGGTAGTACATGGAATGGATTATGGACGGCTCGGTGCTTATGTGTTTCATCCATGCCGTCCATAATCCATGCCTTACCTTGTCATTCTAGGGGTAAGGCATCCATGCCGTCCATAATCCATGCTGTGACATTTTAGGAGTAAGGAATCCACGTCATACATAATCCATGCCATCCATAATCACGATCTAGGCAACATGACAACCACGATCCATATAACATGGCAACAACAACCCATATAACATGACAATCACGACCCATATAACATGACAACCACAACCTATGTAACATGACATCTACGACACATGCAAACTATGAGCCATATAACATGAAAAACGTGATGCTTATAACATTAAAACCACGATCCATGACAACTACAATTCATATAACATGACAACCATGACCCATATAACACAGTCACTGCCAGAAGAGAAGCTTAGTGATGCACAAGACTCTACAAGTTTCTTCCACTTAAGTTTACAAATGGGGATATTATCATCCTCCTCACTCTCATCATCATTGGTTAATAACTACGACCCCTTCCCTTTGGGTTCAGCGCGACCCTTCGGAATCAGCACCACATAATAATAATTACGATCCATGACAATCGTGACCCATATAACGTGACAACCATGACCCATGCAACATGGGACGACTTACCATATAACATGACAACCACGACCCATGCAACATGGGACTACTTACCATACAACATGACAACTACGACCCATGCAGCATGGGACTACTTACCATACAACATGACTACCACGACCCATACAACATGGGACTAGTTACCATACAACATGACAACCACGACCATAATTACAACACAATATGAAGAGCAGTTATCTTAAACGGGCACCCAACAAGCTGAAAAACTCTGCTGAGAATGTCTTGTTTTAGCCTGATCAAAAACTCTGTTAAGAAGGTCAGGCTTAAACAAGACATTCTCAACAGAGATTTTTAGCTCGTTGGTGCCGTTCAAGAGAACTGTTCTTCTTATTGTATTATAATTTTGGTCGTGGTTGTCATCTTCTATGGGTCATGGTTGTTACGTTATATGGGTCTTAGTTGTTATGTTATATGGGTCGTGGTTGTCATGTAATATAGGTTGTGGTTGTTACGTTATATGGGTCATGTCGTTGAAGAGAACTGTTCTTCAACAGAGATTTTCAGCTCGCTGGGTGCCCGTTGAAATTGTTGAGTTGCCGGAGTTCAGAAATTGGTTTCAGAATTTTCTGTGGAGGTCGTTGAGCTTCAGGAAGATCGTCAACATCCCTGAGGAAAGAGAAGGGATCATGAATAAAGGAAGAACGCGAGAGGGACTTGATGGCTTCTTCGAATATCACCTCCATTATTTTGATTGAAAGAGGAAAGAAATTCATGAATGCTTAAGGTGTTCCAATAAGGATTCTGGTTTAGATTGGCTTGTGAAAATAATTTGAAAACCAAGTACCACTATAGGTTGGTCAACCAATGGTCAAGGTGCTGATTCCGAAGGGTCGCGCTGATTCCCGAGGAATTTCAGGGAAGAAACGACATTAATGCGATTTCCAGAAAAGGAATGTGGCACTGATTCCGAAGGGTCGCGTTGAATCCGAAGGGAATGGTCGTGGATATGACGAACAATGGGTCGTGGTTGTCATCCACAATGGATCGTGGTTGGGAACCAAGACTGTCACGCCCCAAACCCGAAAATCGGATTCACAGGAATCCCGATCGCCGAATCCGGTACCGACAGCCTCCGTAGTACCCCATTCTCGGCTCCTAGCGTCATATGCCAAATTCCGATTGTGGGATCCTACAAGGAGGTTTTTTTTTTTTTTTTTTTTTTTTTTTTTTTTTTATACATTTGACTCGTAATAAGCATAACCACAAGTATACCCAAATCACAAAGGCAACATCATCATCACATATCCACTAATATAATCATTTGAGTACAATGCTGAAAGGGAAATACATAAATCGAAAATCAAGCTCCAGAAGACCGCTGCACGCTCCAAGCTCGACATTGCTACAACCTAACATCACCTGCATGCATCTATCGTACATAAGCTTATAGAAAGCTTAGAGGGAGGTGTAAGTGTGTGCACAAGGTAAGTGTCAAGTATTCAATACAATGTCATCATCATACAATACCGAAAATACTGGTAATCCACAAATCGTACAATATCGGAATAGGCAGAGTTACTAACAAGATCATGAATTACCAGGGTAAGCAGAAATACTGGCAATATCATAAATTATACGATAACAGAGTGAGCGGAAATACGGACAAGTCCATGATTCAATCAATATCAGAATACGTAATATAGAACAATTATGCAAATGAGGAGTCATAAAGAGCCAAATATCAAATGCCGATGATGCAATGCAATATGTAATTCCTGATGAGTCCACGAATAGTGTCAATCGTATCTAGACCATATAAATATAGAAACACAGTAACTCAAAATACCATATGCCGTGGATGTAAGGCAATATGCGGTGCGAATGGAATGACCATGCTGGAGTGTGAAGTCGGGATGATAGTACGTAATATCGCAAGCTATGGGACCCATCACAAGAGACTTCTATCCAAACCAGTCCCATACCTAAATTTGGATAGTCAGGCTCAATGTGGTAAACTCCTGATCTCAGGTTAGTCGCGCGCCCAACCGAAATCCTGGCCATGCGAAGGTACACGTAACAGATAGTTGCACACCACCAGCCCGAGTGGATAGTGAATGAATGAATGAATAAGTATGCAACTCCTGCTCAATAAGTCCACGTATCAGTACGGTTCATCTCTGGGATCATCACCGGGGTCTATTACACTCTACGCCAGCTTGCCGCCCCTATCCGAGTGCACAACTAGGTAAGTGAAAGAGACCTCACTATCTGTCTGCAATATCGAGCCCGGCTCGTCGATAGCGAACCCATTCCTCAAGCTGGTCAAACTCAACCTAGACATTGCCCCCTCACTCAGGCGGGTAAGGTCACACCCCATCCCAACCGACCATGACACAGTGGGAGACGCGGCCTACTGGTATACGGCCCTCACGCGCTCATATATATCCACTCGGTTTCGACGTTGAGGCATCTCCGGCCCGGAGGTTTAGGGATTTTCACCCAGGGACATCTATGGCGCCCATATGCTAGAACCAAACATTTCCGGTGTCCCATCTGGCCATCCATGATATGCCTGTGGAGGCTACAGCCCTGATGTCGCTAGGGCGTACAGTAATCATAATGCAAGATGCATGAGTCATACAATCTAGTCATGCATCAATCCTGCACATACTGTGCGCTCATGTGAGACAATCTCCACCTATCAGGGAGTCTCATAACAGTCTGCCCAATGACATATGCAATGGTTAACCACATCTCATAACAAACATGCAGATGATGCGTATGGGCATGTATCATGATGCTATGCTGTCACATACTCATAATCGGTATCAATAACCAGCATCGACAATCGACCTCGACAATGTGGACGTTTAACCAACATTGCCCCCAAGGAATGACCCTCATGGATCCTAACATATAGTGAACCCATGACCTCACATAAGGGCCAATTATACAACACCATGGGCCTCTCTCAAGAGCTTACTATACATCACGATGGGCCTCTCACATGGGCCTAATATACATCATGTTGGGCCTTACACACGGGCTGAATACACATCGCAATGGGCCTCAAATACGGGCCGTATATACATCACACAGGCCGAATACACACCACAATGGGCCCCAACTACGGGTTGTATATACATCATATAGGTCTTGACAATCGACCTTGACAATTTGAAAATCGTCCTCGATAAATCAGAATCAGCAATCGGCCACGATTGGTAATCGGTCACGATAATCGGCCTCGATCGGTAATTGGTCAATTGGCCACGACACGCAGAATCGGCATTCGACCACGATTGGTAATCAATCACGATAATCGGTCTCAAGACGGGGTTCATAGATGGATGGCCGATGATGGTTCAAACAATATCAATGGGGCCCATTCGTTTGGGGTAACCCACTAGAGGATGACGAAAATGGGCCTAACCAGGCCTAAAGGAAGGTCACAATATGGACATTAAACCATCATTGCCCATCGATGTGGACATTCAACCAACATTGCTCCCAAGGAGTTGCCCACATAGGGTTAAACATATAGTGGGCCCATGGCCTCACACAAGGCCTAATACACATCACAATGGGCCTCATACAAGGGCTACATATACATCACTATGGGCCGCATCACATGGACCTCGAACACATCAATGGGCCACACTATATGGACCTAGAATACAACTCAATGGGTCATGCAAAAAAGGGCCACAAATACATAACATGCGGGCCCTGCACATAGGCCTAATATACATAACAGGTGGGCCTGCACCTGGGCCTCATCATATCAAGTTGGGCTGTGTTAATGGGCCGCGCCAATGGGCCTCATGTACACAAGTGGGCCACATCACATGGGTCGTACTAATGAGCCCCATAAATATATCAAGGTAGGCCACGCAGATGGGTGACAAGTGTATTAAGGTGGGCACCTCGAATGGACCACAAAACGCATTAAAGTGGGCTTGACGGATGGGCTACGAAATACATTAAAGTGGATCGTATTAATGGGTCTCATATACATCAAATGGGCCATGTACCTGGGCCTCGAAATACATCAAGTGGATCACATTAACTGGGCCATAGCAATGAGCCTCATATAAATCCAATGGGCCGCATTAAATGGTCATATACAATCTCAATCGACCGTATCCCATGGGCTTCAAATACATCATAATGGGCCTCAACCCATGGGCTCCAAATACATCACGATGGGCCTCAACCCATGGGCCTTATACACATCACAGTGGGTCTCAACCCACGGGCCTTTATACATCACAATGGGTCTCAACCCATGGGCCCTAATACATCACTATGGGCCTCAATCCATGGGCCCTAGAATACATCAAATGGGCCTAATCACATGGTCCTCATATATGTCAAGGTGGCCTCAACAACGGGCCTCATACATATGATAGTGGGCCTCAATAACGGGCTCTCATACATATCAAGGTGGGGTCCACTTGAACTATAGATCTGTCTTATTTTTAGTCTCAAGCCTATGAGACAAGCTGGCCAAATGGTTGGACGGTTTGAATGCAACACATGCATCATGGGTGGGGTCCATATGAGCTATGGGTCCGACTCATTCTTTAGCTCATGCCCTGAAATGAGCTTTCAAGTGGAAGGACGGATTGGATGTAACACATGCATCATGGTGGGTCCCACCGTCTAGTGATATGGACGGTGCGGATAAAACACATAAATCAATGGTGGTTCCCACCGTCCACTGCTGTGGACGGTGTGACTACAACACATATATCATAGTGGGTTCCACCGTCCACTGTGGTGGACTGTGTGGATAGAACACATACATCTTGGGGTCCCATGTGGGGCCCACCATAATGTTACCTGCCGTCCAACCTGCTCATAAGGTCACGCTGACCTGGATGGAAGGAAAAACAATTTTAATATTGATCCAAAACTTCTGTCAACCCAAGAGGGTTCCAAGGGTGGACGTTTAATCAACACTGTTTCCTGCTATGTGGCCACCTGATCAGTGGCTGGATGGAGTGAATAGAACACGTACATCACGGTGGGTCCCACCGTCACGTGACATGGATGGTGCGGATTAAACACATAATCATGGTGGGATCCACCAGCCGTCCAACATAGCTGGACGGCATTAATAAAACACATACGCCTGGGTGGGCTCCACCGTCCGCCTGGACGGTGGGAGTAAAACACATCTGTCACTGTGGGTCCCATGTGGGGCCCACCCTAATGTTTACTGTCCATCCAAACCGTTCATAAGGTCACACGGTCCCTTAATGCAGGGGGAAAAATAATTTTACAAGGATCCAAAGCTTCTGTGACCCATAAAAGGGTTTCCAAGGGTAGACATTCAATCCCATTGTTTCCTATGATGTGGGCTACCTGAGTGTCATATCGGCTTGATCTTTGGAGGGGGCCCACTTCATGGAGGGTCCCACCAACTGAACGGGGTGGATACATAATATAAATTAGGGTGGGGCCCACGGCTGGGGCCGTGGGTCCCTGCCGTCCGCCCGCTACACGCAGCAGCAGGCGCTGCCTTAGATATTTTTTTATAAAAAACTATTTTTCGGGGGTTTTTCATATGTGGGGCCCGCATCAGGTAGATCCACCTCATCCACCGGCTCCCATGGCCCTAGACAAGCCAAACAAGCCCAATATCGGAGGTGTTTTGGAGTATAGAAACATCAGGTAGTTTTTCAATAGTGAAAACGTCGTTTACTGCGCTATGGCCCGCCCGAAAGTCGGATTGGCCCCATTTTTTGTCTCAACGCCTAAAATGGTCTGGGGAAAGGAATGGACGGTGTGGATAAGGTTTATACATCAATGTGGGGCCTATATGAGTGACCCACTCCAAGGCTTGAACCAAGCCAATATATATATTTTTCTTCTCTAGTTTTCATTTCATGTTCAGCGTCTATGGACGCTGGACGGCTTGGCCATGACACATGCATTGAACGTGGGCCTTGCTCGGGTGGGCCACCAAATGCACGGATGGTGCGGATACAATACAAATATAAAGTGGGCCCCACCTACAAATGGTTTGGATCAAATACATGCTTTATGGTGAGGTCCATTTGGGTGGGCCACACGACCACCTCATCACATACAAAAGGGAATAAAAAAGAAAGAGAGAGGGAGAGAGAGAGAGAGAGAAAGAGGGATCTAACCATAGAAGACACCCACCTTAGATCTTCTTGGGCTTTTTCTTCCATCAATGCATTCTAAAGATCTAATGGATGGACTTCAACGGTTGAGATCGACTTAGGATGGTGGAGATGGGAGATGGAAAGGTGGGCCATACTAGCTCTCTCATGGGGAGCTTGGACGTGGGTTGCTCCCATGGGAGTTTCTTAGAATGATGAGAGAGGAAATGAGAGAGAGAGAGAGTGGTGAGGTGGAGTGATGGGATGAGAGGGATGGTGAGTGATGTAAGGGAGTACTTTGTTGTAAGAGAAGTTGACTTTTGGGGAGGGTGGTTGTACTTGGGGATGGGAGTGATGTGTACTTGATTGATGTGATTGATGTGATGTGTCGTAGAGATTCCCTCGATATTTGCAACGTGCGGCATTTTCCTCGAACTAAACATGGGCCCACATCTCCTAGCTCGGGTATCGCCTTGGTGCACGAGACGTGGCGTTGAAACCGCAGCGACGACGCGATCGCAAGGGTACGAGTCTCGGGTCGAGCCGACTCAGGAATACGAGATACGACTTAAAGTCACGCGCAACTGCCGATTATAGGTCGCAAGCTGTCGGAATTCAACCGAGAGGATCGCAGAAGTCTACAGAACGGTACGAGCTAGGATACGGGTCTTACAAAGACCCAGCGTGTATGACAACAATGACCCTGTCATGTGATCATCGTTCACATGCCTATTGGATCATGGTTTTATCCACGTTGGGTCATGGTTGTCATCCAACGCTAGATCGTGGATCGGGGGAAAACGGAATTGCAACCATGACCTATATAACATGAGAACCACGACCCATATAACACGAGAACCATGACCCATATAACATGAGAACTGTTCATCTATTTTTTGCAGATCATTTTAAGACTGACCCAGGCTGCACTCTCATTTCTCTGGTCAGAATACTGTTCATCTGTTTTTTACAGATCGTTTTAGTGCTTGATCTCAAAAATCAGACGGATACAAATCTAAGGTGGAATGCACCACAGGAAATCAACTGACAACCACGACCCATATAACATAACAACCACGACCCATTTAACATCACAACCACGACCCATGAAAACTACGACCCATATAACATAGTAACCACGACTCCATGGGAAACAACAACCCATATAGCGTAACAACCACGACCCATATAACATGACAACCACGACCATAATTACAATACAATATGAAGAACAGTTCTCTTCAACGGGCACCCAACGAGCTAAAAAACTCTCTTGAGAAGGTCCATATAACATGGGTCGTGGTTCTTATGTTATATGGGTCGTAGTTCTCGTGTTATATTGGTCGTGGTTCTCCTGTATTATGGGTCGTTGTTACAATTCCGTTTTACCCCGATCCACAATCCAGCGTTGGATGACAACCACGACCCAACGTGGATAAAAACCATGATCCAATGTGCATGCAAACCACAATCACACGATAGGGTTGTTATTGTCCTACACATTAGGTCGTGGTTCCCAACCATGATCCATTGTGGATGACAACCACGACCCATTGTTCGTCATATCCACGACCATTCCCTTCGGATTCAGCGCGACCCTTCAGAATCAACGCCACATTTTTTTTTTAGGAAATCACATTAATGTCGCTACTTCCCCATAATCCCTTGGGAATCAACGCCACCCTTGGGAATCAGCGTGACCCTTGGGAATCATCACGACCCTTCGAAATCAACGCCTTGACCATTGGTTAACCAACCTATAAAAGTGGTACTTGGGTTTCATTTCACGAACCAGAATCCTTATTGCAACACCTTAAGCATTCGTGGATCCTTTGTGGATGACAACCACGACCCATATAACGTAACAACCACGACCCATATAACATGACAACCACGACCCTGTAACACCCTGAAAATGGGGGGTCGAGCATAAACTCAACTCCCGAGTTCCAACGCATCACTTATGCAACAAAATGAATGATTTTGATGGGAGCATTAAAACATGAATGGGATTATACCAAAACAGCATATCATACTCCAGAGGCAGTTAAATTTGCAAGCGGAAGACTATGATAGATATATAACATATATAAACTATGGTGAGTCTCCAGAGTGTGATAATGTTACCAGGTTAATAAATTTCAAGTACATTTCTAAAATATACCAAATGTGTAAGTGTAATGTCTTCTATCCCAAGTACCATAGCCCCGTCAATACAATACCAGGTCTTCATAGACCTGTCAGAGAGTTACATGTAGGAGAACTCCTCAACATTATAGTAGTAGTCTGGCTCTGCTTCATAAGCATCGCCATCACCTGAAACTCAACAAATCTGGTTGGTGTGTACAACACCGTCCCGTAACGTGGGAGTGAGTGATCAACTCAGTGGAACAATAAAGCATAGGTTAACATGTTATCAATGCAGTCAAGCAGTAATGATAAAGCAGTATAATCAAACACTCCTAACTACTCTTATTAATGCAAGTATGAATGACATGATGAATGCCCTTGCCAAACCACCCTCATGCGACACCATCTTACGTTCGCGATATGCGTTCATCCCTCAGTGCTCCACATCTACCAGGCACATGCAGTGCGATGATGTTCCTCCCTTATATCATCTTACCGAGTAGTTATTAGTCCTTTCAAACAGTAGGATTGGGAAACTAAGGTACCTCCCTTGTATCATTCCCAAACATGATCCATTCTAGGGTTATTAATCCTAGATAATCTCATACGACAGTACATTTCTAGGTCACTGCAAAGGCTACCAGGGCTGTTACACGCAACCGTTACACCACTCCCCCATCACCTTTTTAACGGTTCATCACTAAATTGATACAGGCCTAGTTCATACTCTATACATTGCGGCAAAACTCGTCTCCTCACCACAAATTCAGAGTATGCTCGAGGTCACTACAAAGGGCTGCTAGGGCTGTTGCTCGCAATCGTTGCACCACTCCCCCATCACCTTATCAATATAGGCCGACAGCACGAATATAGTGTCCCATACCAACGAGTCTAGTTGCTCACTGGTCACTACGGGGAGGCACGTGGCCCCAGCGCAGGCCGACAGCTCGACCACGGTGTCCCATACCACCATGCCCGGCTCATGAGTCTTAGCAGATCGAGGTACCATGGTTAACGGGATTTCACTGGTAAGTTTGGTACCCTAAGTTCAAGCAGTAGTGTCCAAACATGGTGAACATACATAAGACAGATCGGGTTGCTTGACGAGCTCGGCTAGCTCGAGCGCACAACAAGTTGAACGATATGAAGCGCATAACCACTTCGTGTGGCCAACCACTATCACCAACCGAAGTATGACTCGGGTTCGTCGAACACATCTCACGTGGCAAATGAATCTCAGTCACGAATTAGATCCCGTTACAGACTGCCTGGACTATGCAATAGCCCCAATCACATTCAATTTCAGATAATTAAAGTAGTAATGGATCAAAATTCAAATCATACAATCAAAGTCTGATATTATCCGTTTAGGGCTGCTAGGGCTATTGCACGGAATCGTTACACCACTCCCCCATCACTCATGACAGATCATACAACATAAACATGAATTTAAACATATGCATTACATAGATAAAATCATACAATCAGTTGAGCGTGTTATGAAGCATAACACAAGCATGAGTTTGTACATATTCAATTCCTAATCACACAGCTATCCAAGGAAATCATATACATAGTTAAAGGAGTTGAGAATCATATCTCAACACCCTTATACATTACAATTTACTAACTAACTCTTCAAACGTTTCAACAAACACTTAGACTACATACATCAACATACATGACATATATTGATCACATAGGTATTAGGCCAAATCATTTCACTAGGGAGTTGCCCTATTATAACACACGAGCACCCACGACGGATAGTCATGGCAAGCAGGAATCCAAGTTCCATATTCATTCAGTCATTTCCACAAACACTCGGGCCACACATTTTAATATATATAGTGTATATTGGCCGTGGCGTGATTTAGGGCAAATTCTTTCGTCAAAGGGGTATCGCCAATACAACAATCATATATCCATGACAATTAGTCATGGCGAGCACGAATGAGAATTCTATACTCATTCAGTCATTTTCACAAACACTTAGAATACACTCTTTTCAACGTATATAGTGTGCATTTGCAAAACATGTATTAGGGCGAGTCCTTTCACCAAACAAGTATTTTATCCATATATAATATATCAATACAGCAAATAATCATGGCAAACACATTTTCAAAATTTATATGTATACGGTACTTTCTACAAATACCTAGAGTATGTAAAATTCCATATTCTTCATCTTTAATCGAAACGGAAAACAGACAACACTTTGTACATGTGCAATTGCATGCAGATCATGAATCTATCATTGTCTAACATTGAAAGCGTTGAAAACTATAACCTATACATCTAAAGTCTGCACCTTTTATCTTAGAATCGTAACAAATCAGCTAGGTTTGCTAAGCTTCCGTATTCGGCAGTTTGGTAACCTATAGAATGAAAAGGTTAGCCATTTCATAACCTACAACTATCAAAACCCCAAAACAGATTAGGGTTATGGTTTCTTACCTAGAAACGGAGCCAGAATCGCTGAGAAAGCGATTAGAACGAAGTGGTAGAGCTTGGATACGGCAGGGAAGAACGGCAGGAAGAATCTCCCACACTTTCTCACTCTTTTCTCTCTTCTCTCCTAGGGTTTTTCTCAAATTTGTATGGCTGAAATGAGAGAGGGTTTAAGGTCCCTATATAGCCTAAAATGTCACCAAAATAGACTCCAAGTCAAGGTATACTTAGGTTATAACCAAAATGGGTCAGTTTCAGCTCAACGGAGGACTTCTGGCGGGCCTCCTTGTGCCAAAGGTCGGACTTAAGCTCACCGACTCTAGAGCTATGTTTAGTTAAGTTTTCGTTTCAGTCGGGATTCCAGATCGCAAATGGCGGATCAGTTTCAGTTCAACGGTCAGCGGATCTCGATCGGAGATTCCGAGTACATGGATATGTTTGGAAAATATCCCTGATTCGAGGGTGTAATTTGGTCTGATTTTGACGGTCTGGTTGCTTAATACTGATCTGCAAGCGAGATGCCAGAGGTGCCAGATTTCATAAATTCTATTTATTTTGAATTAATTTCACATTTCTCACACTCTTCATTCCGGGCTCAAGCGAATTACACTGGGACACTATCTGGATTTGATTTCCGAGATGGTTGTCAAGCCTAGCAAGGCGGTCCTAATTCCTTAACTTCGTGTTAGTCGGACTTCCGACGTGCAGTCCAAATCTGATACGGAGTTTCAATGTGCTCCCGAGAGCAACTGGGTAATGAGATTGATCCTAGATTTTAGGGTAACCTAGCATCAATGACTTTACAAGTTTTGGATCTTGCAGATCGTATTTAAAGTGATTGGTGCTAATTTCATAGGTACTCTAGGTTAACACTGGCTAATTCTTGCCTAATTTATAAAGGATTTAATCCTAAGTAATTTCTGTCTGAGGTGGTACTTAGTCCTTTGTAGCAATGTTTAGTTTAAGTATTGTTCTTCATTACCTAAACTTCAAGATAATGTCTAATGTGAAAGTACTTAGAAAATTTAAAGAACAAGGTGGTGAAAGGTGAGATTTGTGAAGGAAAAGGGTTAAAAAGTGATTTTTGACTTAGGGAATGAGTTTCGACAAGTTAATAAGGTGTTAGGAACGACCCATTGCCTAAGGACGTCTAATTCCAGGTTGGTAAAAATCTGGGATGTTACAGACCCATATAACATAATAACCATGACCCATATAACGTAAACACCACGACTTATATAATATGACAACCATGGCCAAAATTATAATACAATAGGAAGAACAGTTCTCTTCAACGGGCACCCAATGTAAGGCCCGTATCATAGTCCGTACCGTTCCGTAGGCTTCCGTGGTCCTCCCGGTCGAATTCTGGTAACCCTCGACCCATATCTGACATTTACGTGCGATCCTAAGCTGAGCCCTGCATATCAGAGTCAACTCAACTCAAAACTTGTACCTTAGCGACCGCGCCATCACCGCGATTCCAACGCCGTGACTCGCGCACCGATCCGATACCCGGGCCAGAAGATATGGGCCTGCGTTCAGTTTGAGGAAAATGCCGCACTTTGCAAAATCCAAGAGAAATATCTCATCATCAATCTCATCAATCACCTCACATGTCAAGTACAACACCCATCCCCAAGTCAACTCTCTCTCTTACACATCCCTTACATGTTAAGTACACTCCCATCACTCACCCATCCCTCTCTCTCTTACACCTCTCTCTCTTATCTCTCTCTTATCTCTCTCTCATTACTCCCAAGCAATTCCATGAGAGTCCAATGTCCAAGCTCCATGAGAGATCTTTGTGTGGCCCACTTTCTATCTCCCATTTCAACCATCCAAGTTTCATCTCAACCGTTGAAATTGTTCCTTTGGAGCCTAGCATGCATTGGCGGAAGAAGGAAGAAGAGATCTAAGGTGGGTGCTTTTCTAGGATTAGATTTGTATCATTTTGCTTAGATTCGATGATTGAGGGCCCACACATGGTGGGACCCATCTTGATGTATGATTTGTAAGAGGGACCCATAGGGCGAGGTCCCTCCACTCTTCCGATCTCTCTCTCTATCTCTCTCTCTCTCCTCTTCTTTATTTTTTGATGGCCCACCTGATGTATATTATTTGGGCCATCCAGACGTGCTAGATGCACCTTGATGCGGTGCTGGACGCACCTTTCTGAGGTGCTGGATGCACCTTAATTTTGTGTGGTGTCCACACCGTCTAGCACCATGGGACGGTGGGACCCGCCAAATATATATATCAAGACCGTCCATTGGTTAGGCCAGCAGCCCATGACGCTGCTGGACACCGTCCAGCAACTACAGGGCCCACCAAGGTGTGTCACATCCTCATCGTCCATTTCATGATGTGGAAGCCCACCATGTTGTATGGGTTTTATCTACACCGTCCACTGCGTGGACCCCATCATGATGTATGTATTTTATCCTGCCCATCCATCATTAGGATGTGGACCCCACCATGGTAGCATGTGGGGACCACCTTGACCTGATGTGTTCCATCCACACCGTCTAACCCATGGACGGTGGATGTGAATTGACTGGAGTGCCTCATGCAGCAGCTGCTGTTGCATTGCAGTCAGCAAGTGGACCCCACCTCACTGTGGTCTGATGTCAGCAAGTTCTGTGGGTCCCACATGATATCCAAGCCATCCAGATGGTGGGACCTATCTGCTGACTGACGTCAGCAAGTTCTGCGGGTCCCACGTGTGGATGTGTTCCATCCAAACCATCCATCCATTTGGCAAGCCCATTTTAAGGCTTGGGACTAAACTGAGGCAGATTCAAATCTCTGGTGGGCCACCACGTGGACACCACCATGATGTATTATTTCATCCACACCATCCAGTGGTTTGGACGGTGGGGACCACCACAGTGATGTATGCGTTTATGCACGCTATGCATACCTTTGATGGACATGGGACCCACCCACATGTGCAGCCCGTGTGGGGTGGGGGCCACCTTGACGTTATGTGTTTTATCCCAGTCGTCCATCATCTAGACGGTGGGTGGCCACCTGATGTATGTGAGATATACTCACACCGTCCAAACATTAAAAGATGTTTTCTTTTTATTATATTATTTTTTTTCTCATGGTATTACAGGGAGAATGGGATAGATCTAAATTTCACATGGGACCCACCATGTGTACGTGGATGTATTTTATATAATACACACACACACACACACACACACACATATATATATAATATTATATTATGGTGGCCCCACGTGGGACCCACCTTGATTTATTTATTATAATCCGCACCGTATGCTGGATGGTGCTGATTTACTTGGACAATATTTGGACACTGCTGATCATCGTTAGTGGGCCATGTGCCCCATGGAATGATAATGTACAGTGATACACATGTTACACCTACAACTATTGAAATGATTTTTGGTGTGGCTCAAGCCCACTTAAAGCCCATTGGTGCGGCTCATCCATGAGGCCCATCATGATGTATATTCGACGCCGATGGGCAAGGCCCATTGTGATATATTCGAGGCCTATGGGCAAGGCCATTGTGATGTATTCGTGGCCTATGGGCAAGGCCCATTGTGATATGTATTAGGCCCACATTGGTGCGACCCATTTGATGTATTTGAGGCCCACATGATGTAGTCCATTTGATGTATTTGAGGCCCACATGATGCGGCCCATTTGATGTATTTGAGGCCCACATGGTGCGGCGCATTTGATGTATTTGAGGCCCATTAGTGTGGCCCGTTGATACGGCCCACTTGATGTATGTGGGCCCATTGGCGTGGCCCATTTGATGCATGTTGGCCCATTGGAGTGGCCCACTTGATGTATATGAGACCCATTATGATGTATTTGGGGCCTATGGGTTGAGGCCCATTGTGATGTATTTGGAGCCCATGTGCCGAGGCCCATTGTGATGTACATGCGCACCATGAGTGAGGCCCATAGTAATGTGTATTAGGCCTTTGTGTGAGGCCATGGGCCCACGATACATTTAGCTCTATGTGGGCCACTCCTTGGGAGCAATGTTGGTTGAATGTCCACATTGATGGGCAATGATGGTTAAATGTCCACATTGTGACCTTCCCTTAGGCCCTTTGTTAGCCGATTGTCGAGGCCGGTTCTGATTATCGAGGCCGATTCTGATTGTCAAGGCAGATTTCGATTGTTGAGGCCGATTATTGAGGCCAATTCCGATTGTCGAGGCCGATTCCGATTGTCGAGGCCGATTCCGACTGTTGAGGCTAATTCCGATTATCGACGCCGATTTCTTGTCGAGGTTGATTCCTATTATTGAGGCTGATTCCGATTGTTGAGGCTGATTCTGATTGTCGAGGCCGATTTCGATTGTCGAGGTCGATTCCGATTGTCGAGGCCGATTCCGATGTCGAGACCGATTGTCGAGGCCGATTCCGATTGTCGAGGCCGATGTTCCGATTATTGAGGCTGATTATGATTATCGAGGCCAATTCCGATTATCGTGGCTGATTATTGAGGCCGATTATTGATGCCGATTATCGGTGCCAGTTGTCGATATCGATTATGAGTATGTGAAAGCATAACATCATGATACATGCCCATACGCATCATCTGCATGTTTGTTATGAGATGTGATTGACCATTGCATATGTCATTGGGCAGGTTGCTATGAGACTCCCTGATAGGCGAGATTCTCTCACATGAGCGTATTGTATGTGAAGGATTGATGCATGATTGTATTGTATGACTCATGCATCTTGCATTGTGTTGTGATTACTGTACGCCCTAGCCACATCAGGGTCGTAGCCTTCACATGCATGTCGTGAATGGCCAGATGGGACACCGAAAATCTGTTATTAGCATCGGGCCGCCATAGATGGCCTTGGGTGAAAATCCCTAAACCCTCTTGGTACTAGAGGACGCCCCATCGTCGAGACCAAGTGGATATATATATGAGTGTATGAGGGTCGTATACCAGTAGGCCGCGTCTCCCACTGTGTTGTGGTCGTTTGAGAGGGGGTGTGGCCTTACCCGCCCGAGGGTAGGGGGCATAGCTAGGCTGAGTTTGAGCAGCTCGTAAATGGGTCCGCTATCGATGTGTCGGGTAGATATTGGCTGACTACTAGCCAGGTGGATAGTGAGGTCTCTTCCACTTGCATGGTTGCGTGTCCAGTGGGCGGGGATTGCATGTAGAGTGTAATAGACCCCGGTGATGATCCCAGAGATGTACAGTACTGATATGTGGACTTATTGAGCAGGAGTTGCATATTCATTCATTCATTCACTATCCACTCAGGCTGATGGTGTGCAACTATTTGTTACGTGTACCTTTGTAATGGCCAAGATTTCGGTTGGGGCGCGCGACTAACCTGAGATCAGGAGTTTACCACATTGAGTCTGACTATCTAAATTTAGGTACGAGACTGGTATGGATAGAAGTCCTTTATGGTGGACCCCGTAGCTGCGATACAACGTACTATCATCTCGACTTCACACTCCAGCTTGGTCATTTCATTCGCATCACATATTGCATTGCATCCTCAACACATAGTATTTATCTTCTATCTCGGCATTGCATAGCTGATCTACATTGCTTCCTTAATATATAATATTGGTTATTATATTTTTACATCGTATAACATGGATAAGGCTGATAGTATTTATGGGCCTATCAGCATGTTTTCGCATTATTCTGACATTGTATGATTTATGGGCTTATCAGTATTTCTGCTTACTTTGATTACTCTGATATTGCTTACTTGGCACTTACCTTGTGCACATACTTTCACTACCCACTAAGCTTTCTGTAAGCTTATACACAATAGATAAGTGCAAGTGGCGTTAGGTTGAAGCAGTGTTGAACTTGGAGCATGCAGCGGGCCTCTGGAGCTTTGATTTTCGATATATATATATTTCCCTTTGAGCATTGTATTCAAATGATTATATTAGTGGATATGTGATGATGATGTTGCTTTTGTAATTTGGGAAACTTGTGGTTATGCTTCTTACGAGATAAATGTACGTTGGAAAATCCTCCTTATAGGATCCCAGGATCAGAATCTGGCGTATGGGCACTGGGAGCCGAAAATGGGGTACGAAGGCTGTCGACACCGGATTCGGCGATCGAAATTCCTGTGGGTCCGATCTCTGAGTTTGGGGCATGACACCCAATGAGCTGAAAAACTTTGTTGAGAATGTCTTGTTTAAGCCTGACCTTGTCAACGGAGTTTTTGATTAGGCTAAAACAAGACATACTCAACAGAGTTTTTCAGCTCGCTGGGTTCCCGTTGAAGAGAACTGTTCTTCCTATTGTATTGTAATTTTGGTCGTGGTTCGCATGTTATATGGGTCGTGATTGTCATGTTAAATGGGTCATGGTTGTGACGTTATATGGTTCGTGGTTGTCATGGATCATAGTTATTAACATGGGTCATGGTTGTCATGGATCATTCGATCCAGGAAACATGACAACCATGACTCATATAACACGTGAACCACGACCCATATAACATGACAACCACGACCTATATTACATGACAACCACGACCCTTACCTCATGACAACCACGACCCATAAAGCCTACATTTCATGCTCCTACAGTCTATCAATAGTCATCTCATATTCGAAAAACACTAGGCTAGCTTTGGTACGGATGAACACGTTACTTTTCTAACTTTGATGGACGGTAAGGATCTTATGTGCAAGTCACGCAATAGTCGTGCTCATGTATGGGCACGTCACCAAGTTAGTGTAATGCGGTAAGGGTCGTGGTTGTCATGAGGTAAGGGTCGAGGTTGTCATGAGGCAAGGGTCGTGGTTGTCATGTTATATGGGTCGTGGTGTCATGTTATATGGGTCGTGATTCTCGTGTTATATGGGTCGTGGTTCTGATTTCCTACTCCTCCCAGATTGCATCACAACCACGACCCATACCTCATGACAACCATGTCCCTTACCACATCATAACCACGACCCTCGTGGTTGTCATGTTATATATATGGGTCGTGGTTCTGATTTCCTGCTCCTCCCAGATTGCATCACAACCATGACCCACACCTCATGACAAACTGAAAATTGAGCGGGGCAAAATAGAATCCTCGGATGAGCGGGAGAGGAAGTGTTCAAGTTTCGAATTCTATAGCCTAACGGCGCCATCGCAGACTTAATGTTATATGGACCTGGGTAGAGCATGTTCATCGGTGAATTTATTGGTGCCGTGAGAGTAGAGTTTGAGAGATTTGCAAAAAGAACACCTGGAATTAAGCGGAAGATAATGTGGGATGGAGACGTTTATCTTGAATATTAATGAGTGTGACAAACTATTAAAATGAGCGAGGCAAAGTAGAAAATGAATGAAGCAACCTTTAAATTGAGCGGGGCAACCTAGAAATTGAGTAAGGAAAACTAGAAAAATGAGCGAGGCAACCTAGAAATTGAGCGGGGAAAACTTGAGAGATTTGCAAAAAGAACATATGGGTCATGGTTGTCATGTTATATGGGTCGTGGTTGTCAGCTGATTTCTTGTCATGGTTGTCATGTTATATGGGTCTAACCAGGACCCATATGTTCTTACCATATTACAACCACGACCCTTACCGCATTACATTAACTTGGTGATGTGCCCATACATGCACACGAGTATAGCGTGACTTGCACATAAGATCCTTACTGCCTATCAAAGTTAGAAAAGTAACGTGCCCATCCGTACCAAAGCTAGCCTAGCGTTTTTCGAATATGAGATGACTATTGATAGACTGTAGGAGCAGGAAATGCAGGCTTTATGGGTCGTGGTTGTCATGTTATATGGGTCGTGGTTCTCGTGTTATATGGGTCATGGTTGTCATGTTATATGGGTCGTGGTTGCCTTTCCGTTTTCCCCCGATCCACGATCCAACGTTGGATGACAACCACGATCCAACATGGATAAAAACCACGATCCAATGTGCATGTGAACCACGATTACACGACAGGGTCGTTGTTGTCATACACACTGGGTCGTGGTTCCCAACCACG
This sequence comes from Magnolia officinalis, assembly GCA_021015155.1. Taxonomy (NCBI): domain Eukaryota; kingdom Viridiplantae; phylum Streptophyta; class Magnoliopsida; order Magnoliales; family Magnoliaceae; genus Magnolia; species Magnolia officinalis. The sequence continues at coordinate 51,279,348 of JAJHSJ010000001.1, forward strand.
ATCCATTGTGGATGACAACCACGACCTATTGTTCGTCAGGCTGATATTTGGGCCTTACCTCTAAAATGACATGGCCTAAGGCCCACAATGGGGTGATCCGTTCCGTCCACCTTGTCGGCCTGCTCGCCCTGGGCCTAAAAAAGTCCTGACTTGGGAAGTGTCCACTTCTAACAAACATCACGGTGAGCCTAGAAAGTTTCAACAGTGGGTTTCATTGTCCTCATTATTTTCTATTATGTGGCCCACATGAGCTCTAAATAAGGCTGATATTTGGGCCCTAGCCCTAAAATGACACGACAAAAAAGGATGGTTGGCATGGATTATACACATACATCAATGTGAGCCCCACGAGTTTGGTCCTTGCCCATGCATAGAAAAGGGTCCCGTACACATCACTTTCTTGGCATTAAACATGACGTAACTTCTTATTCCCTAGAAAACCATACAATTATTGAAATAAGGACAAGGGCATTTTGGTCAAAGTAATTTTTGGAAGCTTGTCAGAAGACCACTCTTGGGATATATGGAACATTGTTGCTTTCTAAGTAATTGACCCAAACTTCGAGGCGAGTACGGTCAAATTCTCTAAACAATATCACCCCATTATTTAAGCTACTGATCAAGAAATGATAGTGTAGAAGTGGTCATAGGACTGATGACAAGAGTAGAAGCCAAGCCACTAAGTGTTTAATGGTTATAACAACAGTCGATAGCCAGGTAAGGCTATAAATAAAAGAGGAATTCAACGGAAGAAAAAAATCTCACACTATCCCAATCAAACAGAAACATTCAAACATTATCTTTTAATTATCATTTTAATTACCTATCAATTAATTTATTAGTGTAATTATTCTACTTTTTTGCCAAGTAAATTACAATTTTTAGCGTAATCCTTTACTTTTCTTATGTTGTTTATATTCTATAGTGTAATCTGTAGTATTAATCCAGTAGTTGGTAATCTTAGCTATAATTTGAGTCTACGCTCATACGCTGGATTCAATTATTCACTCAAGAAGGCATTACAGGGCAACGCCGATGACTAAAAACCGTCGGCAATGAGCTTCCCCGATGGTTAAAAGCCGTCGGATAGTCCGTCGGGAAAGGGGGCGTGGGCATTGCTCACCAACGGATTTAAATCGTCGGCTTCTTCGACGGCTAAAACCGTCGGTGTTGCCGACGGCTAAGGGCAACAGCCAAAACTGTCGGCATTTTCAACGGCAAAAGCCGTCGGACTTTCCGATGGCCATTCGCCGACGGCTAAAACTGTCAGTGTTTCTCATTAGTTTTTTTTTAATGAAAATTAATTGTCTAATCAACACACATCCAAAACTAGATATACCCACTTCTCCAAAGCCTTAAACCGACCAACATATTTGAGAAGTCTAAAAAGGAAGAAATCAAAATCGAATATTTCATCCAAATTCCAAACATATAAAATTTGTATTTACATAAAAAATTGATTATATATTACCCAATCCCAGGTTACCACCTGGCCATGACAAATCATGACAACTCCATCTAAAAAAAATCTTAAGAAGAACGTTAATATAATCATTAAATCTATGCTAACAAAAAATATATATTCCAATTCTCACAAATCATATGAGATAAATCTTTCAAGTTATAAGCTACTTTCACCTTCTTAGTGAAGATAATGATTACATTCATAATAACGTATAAACCAGAGTTTTATCAAGAAATAAACTTTGGGTAGTTTGGATTAAATTGCCTGAAATGATTACTGTAGTTGAAGTCGAATCTTTGAAACCAACCAGCAAACCTCCGAGTTCTCAATGAATTACCTGAAATAAGATTTAGATTTATTCTCTAAAAAAAAATCAATGACAAGAGTTGAAAGGAAAGATGATCAAATCAATGAACTTCAAAAAATCAAATACAATAAATAAAACACTTAATATGCAAGCACACAAAGTTTTGGCCATATATCAAAATTATAAGTCCCACCTAATACACACGTCGGAAGTCCACATTTCCTGGCAGGTCCGTTTGTTTGCGAAGGTGCATGGGAACCAGCAAACCTTGCTGTTAAACGCTAATTTTTTTAAGATCGAATATTTAAAAGATGAAAATTTTGATCTATGACTAGAAGTCCTAGTTGGCATAGGTACATGTTGATACTTATTTCTATTGGAAGGGAAATGATATATAAACCCCATGCTTTTTTTTTTTTCACAAAATTTGCCCTTTTTCTATTGGAAGGTAAATGCACAAACGATTAAAAGAGGAAAGGAGATTCCACCTTAATTGCTTTCAAGACGACAAAAATGCCCCACAATCAAATGATGCAAAAATATGTATGTTTCAACATGATTGAGCTTAGAGAATGGCTTGGCTACTTTTGACCTAAAATGACACAACTAAAAGGAAGCCACTAAACACCCATCTTTTCCACATTTGGAAATACTATAGTTCAAAGTTGCACTTGGATAACCAAATGTAGAAACAGAACTGTACCGATCAATGGAGCTGTGTTTATATTGGGTAGTGAGATCATTAATGAGATCCTATTTTAAACTAAATGAAAAGGCAAAGGACGGTCAATTCATGCATCATCCATGCATTGCACTACTATATGGGCCAAGTGCACCCTTATGAAAAGAAGAAGACAATCAACTTAAAGACAAAAAGACCATAGATCTGTGCTGCACCATGCAGAATAGTTTCTTAGTTCATCCAAAGATAAGTGGAAATAACCACATACTAATAGCTTCAGATTTATCTTTTTGTGCATTACTATAACAGATCCAACATAACAATCAAGAAAGAACTAGCACTTTTGTAACTGTGAACACATTTAATTAGAAATTTCATAGGCATAAAATGTAAATAGATCCAACATTCATTGCACCAAAATCGTCATTTAGGAATGGTTTTAAACCGTTCCTAAATGCTTCAGGAATGGTTTAAAACCATTCCTAAATGAGGCGTTGCAAAAAAAACAGGAATGGTTCAGAACCGTTTTGGGTACCGTTTCAAATTTTAGAGACGGAATTTTAGGAACAGTTTTAAAAACCGTTCCTAAATGACGATTTTGTTCATTTTACCACTATTGCTCCTATTCAGAAGGAACAGTCAACCACCTCTTCTTGCACCATCCTTTTTCTTTTTTAATAGATTCTTGTCACCTTTCGAATAAATTTAAATAAGGAACAAAAATAAAATTCTAATGACCAAGCTGGAAAAAAAATGGCAGCAAAATAGAACTAAAAAATCTGATTCAATGCAACTTTTGAAAGGATTTATGTCATCTGAGACTTACATGCCATCTTTCTTCGACTTGTAATCGAGATTCTTTTTCATTATGTCATCGACATTTGGGTTATGTGGAAGTTTAACAAGCTGCAGAAAAGATTCTGACATTAATACATGCATCAAGCAGTAAGACAACTTATGAAGCATAAGAAAATTATGATCTATCATTAAACTCGTTGGGTTTTGAAAAATGCAAGACGAGAGACTAAAGAAAAGGGGAAGCAGAAGAGCCCTAATAATGTACGTGGAAAGACAGCACACTCGCTGGGTTTTGAAAAATGCGAGTCATTCCTGCACTTAAAAACGGTTTAGAACAGTGTGCATTTAGAAATGGTTTAATACTGTTACTGAACCAAAACACTAGCCATTTCTAATAAACAATTTTGGTGTAGTGTTTCCTCCTACTTTCCATGTTGCCACAAATATCCTGAAGAAAGAACAACTAACAGTTCATAACAGAAGGTAGCCACTATGTACACCCCCCCTTGATTGATATGCATACACCAATTTTCTATTTTGGGAATTGAAATAGTACAAAATTGTGGAAATGAAACAATCACAATGCGAGTACATATCAGGTAGGAGCAGACTACTCACACCAGCCTTAGTTGATTTGCATACAAACACTTCCATTTTTTTCAATTTTAGGAAATGAAACATTACAAATGTGTACTACTATTTCAACCCCAAAAATGGGAAATGAGTGTGAGAAAATCAATCATGGTGGGTGTACATATCAATTCCCAAACAAGAATTAGGAACAGAGCACAACAGAGGAAATCAAGATTAGAAAACCTGAAGTCTCGATTGTCTAAGATGTCCGACATCTGAGATTGAAAGTTACTGAGATTCAGACTCCCGATACTTGAAGTAGACTCTGATTCTGCAACTAACATCAATAGAAGGAAGATAGAAGAATAAGAGGAAAATCTAGGATGGGATAAAGACAAATAGGAAGAAAAATCAATGAAATTAATGCAAGCCATCCAATATGCAGTCCAACAATAAGAATCTAGCTGTAAGAGGAAACAAACATAACAGTGTGCCAGATGTTCAACCACCCAATCAAGTTCAATAAATGAAGCTGGTAGATTCATGCAAGCTTGTGCCATCAGCCTGTAGTAGTTGAAAGATCATTAGATAAAATACACAATCACAGTTGCCAAAAAGTATTATTCTCATAATACAAAAGGATTTATGCATACCAGGTCAGGTATGATGTTTCTGTTAGCAATCTTCTAAGCATTGTAAGAATAAGATTTGGACATCTAAGTAACATTAATCAGTGCATGCTAGAGATGCAAAGACATGACTCTTTCTGGTACACCATAAGTTATGTACAGGAACGCTTACAGCTAGCTTGAAGATGCAACTAACATGACATTTTCATTTTTCAACTGATGGTAAGAGACAATGATGCAATGCACCTCTAATCGAAGGGGTCAATTCGACTATCATGCTCGCTTGCCATTGCCATCCCCGTGCAAAGGCATGTAGGACACATGACCTGCAACAAATGAAAACCAACAACATCATGAATTATGACAAAGCAATTCCAACTGTTTAAAACATAATGAAGAAGAAACAAGTGGACTGAATGTTAAAGATTAGTAGAATGAAGCAATGACCCAATATAAAACCTGTGCTTGAACAACACTCCATACATCTAAAAATTATCGTGTTGGGTGCACATGTCAAAATCCACATTGGCAAATAATAAATGGACATCAGAACAATTTTTTTTTTTTTTTTTTTTTGTAATGTTTGCAGCATGTTGGATTTTGATGTTTTCCCATTTGGGAACACAGGTTTCTCGGGGTGGGTGGTTGCATTAAAGACCATGGTGGAAATAGCTTGATAGAATTCTTTGCAGCAGCTGGAGTACAAGATTCCCAAATTTACAGAGGCTGCTACACTTCTCCAAGTAACTAGATTAGTGATGTCAAAAGTTTGATGCTTGTGTCAAGTGACTAGATCATGAATTATCACTATAAAAGCCCTTCGAGAATGAAAACCCACGTGTAATATCTCCACCAAATGCTATAAAAACCAAAATCCATCTCTAGAATCAAATCGGCAGCAAGGCTTTCAACTTCAGCTAATAATCGGTCCCTCTCTTGCTGTAATTGTTTACCGAGTACACAAGTTGGAATCAGATATTGACAGGAAAAGAACAATAGAAGGAAACAAACAAAAGAAAGTTCTACTGCCATAGAATAGAAAACTTAAAAAGGTATGAACCCATAATGAATGTTATTGATCATAGATAACAAAATATATACAAAATGACAGTAGGCACTTTAAAATGACATCAATCCTGTGAATGTGCACCAGCTGATGCATACTTGATTTCACCAAAAGAAATATCAGTTTTGATATATATCCTCATGCCAACCATATAATAGAAAGATGGACACTTGCAACAATGATAACAAGACCATTGAAGTCTGGGAATTGCCAGATCTATTTAATCTCACAAATTAGCTAAAATCAAAGAAATAATTCAAGCACAACATTAAGGATCAAGAAGAGAACTTCAACCTGGTGGTCATATGGGAGATTATTATTTCAGGATTACGAAGTAGCACATAAAACCAACATCACACTCTGTCAGCTAAATGACCATAGAAAGATTACATACACATTAGCTGAAAGTCAAATTTTCAACTAATCCACTGGTACGGTACACAAAAGAAAATAACCTACTTAGGTTCAAGCATATTTCCCCCTTTTCTAGAAAGATGGTGGGAATGGGATATTGTAATATTTCTACCTTTGCCTACATTTTAAAATATACTAGCATTTACCTCTGTCCAAAAAGTAAAAAGTATCTTTGCTGAAAGTGCTGTAAGGGGTAATGATCTGATAAGGCCGACGAATGGGGCTAGGCTGGGTGTGGCCAAGCTGAAGCATGCTCAAGTCCAATACATGAGCTGAGGACTTGAGTTGAGGCCCGCATGAATTGGGCTCCTGCCACCTAGGGTGGATGACGAAACCGACAAGCTGCAAAGCTCAACCCAGTCTCTTCTGTCCCCTGCATACAATTACTACTCTTCTTAACCATCTATTTATAGGCCACAAATAAAAAATGTTAAGAATGGCATTAGTTAACATCTCACCAAACTAGCAGAATGGAAAGTAGATTCCTTCTCTTTTTTTAGTTAATAACTTCAAAAAACACAATACCATGAATTTCATTACTATAACTTCTTTTCCATTTCCATGCAAAAAACTAGAATGATCCTTTTAGCATTAGAGCTTTGGAAGCTCCAAATCACACACACAACCAAACCAAACCCATTTGGAATTTCTTGTAATGGGTATCTAGAAAAAACCCCCAAAAAACATCAATTTCTGCTGAAATTATTTAGAAATGAAAATTTGTAGGACTGGTTTATGGTTATAGCAACACAATAATAGTACTTTTTTTGCCAAATGGGGTGTCCTAACCATTGCATTTTGATTGAGTGTTGACTGTTGCTGTATTTTCTTTCATGCCCATCTTTTTGTTGAATGTGAACCTTTGAAATGGCCAATTCTAGAGCATAAAACAGGAAGGTTGATCTAATGTAGGCAATCAATCCTAAAATGTCGCCAATCTACCATTTAAAAGTTGACCCCAAACCGTTGGAGAAAGGCTAAGATGATGACAACATTAGAAAATCTTACTCTTGGCCAAACCTCCACCTTGATTCTTGGGTTGACCTACACCAGAAATAACAAGAATGAGGAAAAAAAATAGAATTATAGCAAATTGTGGCCACTGTGTTCATTTCTTCTATTTGATGAGGTAAGCTCACTTGCCATTTGTATTTGAAGGATGCCCACTCATTTCCCTCTATTGTGCTATTTCCAAAATTGTCACTTTGATATAGAAATGAAAGAAACCTTGCAAAACCAAGGCCAATTGTAAAGACCTTTGGCTAAGCCCAATAGATCACATAAACAAGCCTCAAAACCTGCTGTTCTATAGATTTTTATTTATTTATTGAAAGGTTGCAAAAGCATAGGAAAACAAGCGTCGAAACCTACATTTCTACATTGAACAATCATAGTTGGTAAAATGACAGGATGCACAATTAGATAGGGAAACAAGTCTCAAAACTTGCATTTAACACTAAACAAAATCATGGTTGATATATTACAGGATGCACCAGCATAGGAAAAGAAGCCTCAAAAGCTTCATTTCTAGATTAAACTATAATGGTTGGTACAAATGACAGGATGAACAAGCATAGGGAGTCTTCAGTCATAGTACTTCTGAAATTCTTACTTTGGCATATTGGGTTATATTATCGTACAATCCAAACAAGAAGCTTCCTATTTGATGGATGTGCCTTACAATCCTCTTTGTATCAATATCCTTAGCATTCATGATGCAACATTTAAGAGTTGCTGAAATAACATTTAGAACAACAATAGGACCAAGATGTTATTTGCCACAAAAATTATTGAGTTGTTTCAATTTCAGGATATGGTCTTTCCACATGCTAGAATGCCAAATCAATGACCCCATCACTATTTGCATTTATCAAGTGTGTGGTGAGGACCATGCTAATGGATAGCATATGCATAAAACACATTGGTGGGCTCGTGGGTGAGAGAGTGGATTCAACAAGGCTTTGACATGGCACGATTTGATTGGGTCATGTGCTGCTGCCAGAGTCAAGCAAAGCATGTTTGAAAGTGGGGCTGGACCAATCAAATCTAGCAAAGCCGGGCCTCACGAAATCCACTCCCAGTGGGTGAAGGGTCTGCATAGTACCCATGAGAGAATTGACCAAACAACTTTGATAAGCCCACGAGTGTAAAAATCTTCTCTCCTACATACTGCCACATTCACTTGAGTGGCAAATAGCATGATATCCATTTATCAGGTGGACCATACTATAGGAAATAGTGGTGATTGAACATCCAATCATTAAAAACTTCCTATGGCCCACTGTAATGTTTTTGTAATGTTTATTTGGCATCCAACCTGTTGATAAGGTCAAATAAACATGGATGAAGGTACCAAAAAACAAAAAAAAAAAAAAGGAAAAAAGAAAAACAAATATCAGCTTTATCCAAAGCATTTGAGGCTCATTAATGGTCAATCACCATTGTTTCCTATGTAATAGCTGACCTCTATCAAAATCATCAGCTAACAGGCTTTCATGGTCATAATGCCTAGGTTAAGGATCTATAAATGTTGATATCTTAAGGAAAACACAGGAAGTCAATCGTGCCTATATAACCGTGACTGATCATTTGAAAAATATGGCCAGTCAACTAAACATGTGGAAAATAGACAGAATGGTATCATACTTCATAGTCGATGTTATGTTACTTGGTCTTGAGGCAACTTCCTTTTGCTTGGAAGAGCAGACAAATTGCCACTAAATATTATTAAAGAACACAAAAACTATAGATCAAAATTAAACCATGCTAGTCTATTGAAAAAATTAAAGATGAAGGTGCTTGAATGTGCACAACATATCAAAATTGACAAATTGCCACTAAATATTATTAAAGAACACAAAAATATAGATTAAAATTAAACCATGCCAGTCTATTGAAAAAATTAAAGATGAAGGTGCTTGAATGTGCACAACATATCAAAATTTGAGAAGGTGTCATGCTACCATGAAAAATATAATTGTGCATTGACTACCATACAGAAGCAAGTGTTGTTTGTATATCATGATACACCATCTAGCAGATGAAAACACATTATAGAAGCCAACCCATGCCATGAGGACTATCGTGATGTATGTGTTTTATCCATTTTATCTATGTCGTCTATCCGTTTTTCCAACTTATTTTAAGGCATGAGCTCAAAAATGATGCAAATCAAGCTCGTAAGCTTTCTTTTTCTTTTCTAGATGAAACTACATTGTTATGAAGTACCAAATATAGATTTTTTTGAGTTTGCATAAAATAATATGGGCAAAATGTTCTCTTCATGAACCAAGGGGAAAAAATTATATGTAATGCATATTATGCACTTGTTGGTTAATAGGGGGACATCTGTTTTTGGGCAAGGAACTCAGCCCATTGTTTGAAGCTTTAAGCAGGTATTGCAACTAGAATGAAATCCACAAGCTGAACAACAAACCAAAATTGAATGTAGTGAAATCACATGTAGGAAATTACCGGTAAAGGGGTTAGTTCAAATGATGAATGAGCACCATTCTCTCTTCTCTGAGCACAAACTCAAGAAAGGCCTCTTCAAGCCATGCTGCTGATCTTGTCACAACCTCAATTGTAGCAATACAAGGTTGGCATGAAAGAAATTGTGTTGAATGGTGGGTATTTTTAGAGATTTCCCCTAATATCCAAAAAATTAAGAAAGACATGAAATTTTTTTTTTTTAAAAAAATCAGTCAAATGAAAATCAGACATACAGTTGTTAATTCAATGGTCGAGGCAGAAGTTTCAATCACGTTGTCATCATCATTTGGGCTGCTGACGAAAGGTTGCAAATCCGACTCCAAAGGGTAACCCACAAACTCCCAAATCTTCTAAATGTAATAACGTGAGATAAGAATGGCTCTTATTCACTTGCATTTTGAGGTGAAAAAGTCAGAAAATGGGAACTTGCCTAATATAATTGCTATTTCCCAAGACACTTAAATGCTTAGTGAACGGGTTCTGCCAAGAAAGAAAAATCAAATTTGTTGTAAGGATCTAAGAAACATCATTTCTTTTTTTAGTATGATTGATTGCAATTCTATATGAAGAAATCATTCCTTGAGAAAACTGATGTGGCACATCTGCGGAATATGATTCATTCATCATGTGGGTCCTGCCAACAATGGGCTCTTGCTTGGAAATAGTATTCTCTGCTCAACATTTGGGTATGCATGTTTAAGCAACAATCCACATTTGATTTGCATGTGTGTCCCACCTGATGAGCTGACAGGCCTGATTTTTGGGCCATGCCATGTTAATGATGGGACCCACCTGATGGAAGTGCAGATAACATTTGATGTTAGAATTCATCATTGAATTATAATGTTTTGATCCTCTCTTTTTTCTATAACAAACAACTGTTGTTTTTTTAGGACTGTTGGAATTCTTGTTCCAGTTTATATACTAGCAAGAGCACTCACTGCAATTCAATGTAGGCGCCAACAACAAGTAGCTCCCCTTTTCCAAACCTACAAGCAGGATCTAGGCTGTTCACCAGGTGGACCCCATCTTGGAAAAAAAACTTGGAGTTTTTGCCTCAGAAACACTTATCAGTTAATGGATAGAACTGGAAAACAGAGCCATGTGTATTTAGAGTCATTTTAATCCATAAAAAAATAAGGTTTTTCCATATATTTGATCTCTTAAGCATTGTTCAAAACCCAATTAACACACATATACATTACATCATCAACTTCGACTCATTTTGTTGTGTAATATAGATAGCAGCAAAGAAAGCAGAAAATAAGCTATATTTTAGGCATTGCATGAAATAGCAAATCCAGCCATCTGCACAATGTGGGACTGTAGTACATGGCAGTGATGATTCTTATGAGTTGCTGAAATGCCTGCACATGAAAATAACAACAATCCATTACAAAGTGCATAGAAATATAGATGCATGTGACAAATTAACACACACAAAACAGATCCACCATCGAAACTTCCAACAACAATTTTTTAAAATGGCAAAGCAAAAACGCCTAAAATTTTTTTTTTTTTAAATGCAAAAAAAAGGAAAATACCTTGCCAAGAGAAAAATGAGAGATAACCGAAACATCAATGCACCCGGGGTGCATGTTAGTAGGAGGGGAAGGGAAGAGGGTGTTGAAGCTCACCATTGTTGCTGCTGCTACTGCTTTGCTGTTGATGCATTTCGTTTGGGTTTTTTAGAGAGAGAAAGAGAGAGAGAGAGAGAGAGAGAGAGAGAGAGAGGGAGAGATGGGTTTGGGAAGTAGATGATGTCAGTTTTGGATTGGCCGATCACATAAGATTCTTCCTTCCAAGATAAAAAATGTTAACCCTCTCCCTACACAAGCATTTGAGGAGTTATTTGATACTCCTGGCAGAGTATAACACTAGATATGCAGTCATTAATACAAAAATCACCAAACCAATCTAGAAAACAAATCTCGGCAAAACTAACCTCCAAAATGGGATCCGAGATCGAGAATCGAAACCTTATTCCATGAAAATGGAATCCGAGATCAAAGAATCATCGCCTCAAAAGCGGTCGAACGACAAAAATTCTGCTAAAAAACAAGTGGATGAAGAGAAGGTCGATCGATCTACGATCATCTGCAGCTACAGAGATCGAGATGGACAGAGATCGGGAGTGAGGGAGCGGGAGAGAGAGAGAGAGGGAGGGAGTGAGGGAGCAGGAGAGAGAGGGAGAGAGATCGTGAGGGAGACAGATCGAGAGGGAGGGATTGAGAGAGAGACAGGGAGAGAGATCGAGAGGGAGGGAGGGAGTGAGGAGCGAGAGAGATCGAGAGGGAGGGAGGGAGAGAGAGGAGAGAGAGAGAGAGAGAGAGAGAGAGAGAGAGAGAATGGGTACAACTGCGATGGAAATAGGGTTTTTCTTTGGTTTGGGAATGGCTTAAAAATTTAGAACCGTTCCGGAACCAAATACGTGGTCATTTCTAAATGATCTTTTTGGTGTAGTGATTATCAAGCTCGAATTAAAATCCAAAAATGAACTAAGTTGTAGATATCTTTTTCCCTAAATAAAATCCTGGCATGTATATTAATAAGAAATTTACCATGTAGTGCCAAGCCATGTATTCAAGAGTCGCACCAATGGGAACTTGTGAATCATACACATGTTGAGAATAATTCAAACTCAACGGTGATATGAACATTTGAAATTCCATGATTTACTCACTGTTTGTTGTAACTAAGTTGGATGTGGTCAAGCCACATGTCAGTAGCTGCTTAAATCTCTCAAGTGTTAGGTGTCTCATCATGTTTATAAAATAGTCTACTACGTAGTGTAAAAGGATAACAAAAATTGAATATACTTTGCTATCCTACAATCCAAAGAAAACGACCCTTATTGTTTATGTGTGCTATTTTGTGAAGTTTGTGTTAATCGTGATTGAGTTGCTATTACTCCAACAATTTGGTATCAAAGTCAAGTTCCGCAGCAATCTGGAGCAAGGTAAAAGGTAATGACAACCACAAGTAGCACGGTAAGTATTAATCAAAATTTTGTTCCCATTTTCAAAGGAGAAAATTATCCATTTTGGGCTATTAAAATGAGAACAATATTTATGTCTCATGATTTATGGGAATTAGTAGAGATTGGTTTTACAGAGTATAATGATCAAGAAGGAATGGTGACCGCGGCTCAAAAAGCGGAGATGAAGAAAATAGAAAAAAGATGCAAAGGCCCTGTCATATATCCAATAAAATCTGGATGACACAATCTTCCCAAGAATAATGGGAGCTAAAACATCTAAAGAAGCATGGGACTTGCTTCGAAATGAATTCCAAGGGTCAAGTAAAGTAATCACTATAAGATTACAATTTCTCCGTCGTGAATTTGAAACCTTATTGATAAAAAATTCAGTATCAGTTCAAGAATTTTTCACTCGAGTCACCTCAATAGTAAATCAAGCTAGGTCTCTTGGTGAAGACCTATCTGAACAAAAAATTGTTGAAAAGGTGCTTCGGAGTCTTAATTCAAAATTTGATTCTATTGTTCCTGCAATAGAGGAATCTAAAGATCTAAGCATTTTGCCTTTAACTCAATTAATGGGATCTATTCAAGCTTATGAAAAGAGGTTACAAAAAGACAGAAAATTCTGTTGAGCAGGCATTGCAGACAAAACTCACTTTGAAGGAAAGCTGAAGTGAAGGTACTGCAACTCACCCATTTAAAAAGGGTTATGGTGGTGAAGCTCGGTCAAACCAATCCTTTAAAGGGAAAGGAAAAGGCCACTACAACAACTCTAGAAACTCAAACTCCAATCAAGGTAATTGTAAATCCCCTATGCAATGTTACAAGTGCAAAAAGAAAGGGCATATTGAAAGAGACCGTTGGTATAAAAATAAAGATTCCAATGTGCCACATTGCTCAATTTGTAAAAAAATTGGGCATGCTGGAAAAGATTGTTGGTATAAGCTAAAAGATAGGGCAAATTTCCATGAAGAAAAATGTGATGATGAAAAAGCTGATGAAGAAAGCTTGTTTCTTTCATGTTTTACTGCATGTACTGAAAATGCTTGGTATCTAGATAGTGGCTGCAGTAACCATATGACAGGTGATAAATCATTATTTGTTGAGATGGATGAGACTATTAGGTCTCAAGTACGGATGGGAGATGATAATCAAGTTCAAGTGCGAGGTAAGGGAACTATTTCCATAGACACCAAATCTGGTAAGAAGCTTATTCATGATGTTATGTATGTTCTTGGCATTGGTCAAAATTTAATTAGCTTGGGACAATTGATGAAAAGAGGACTTTATGCTATTTTTGATAAAAATAAATACATGATATGTAATAAGAAAAACAAGGAATTAATAGTTTCAGTTGAAATGACTGATACTAAAATGTTCCCTCTTAAATTTTCTGATCTCACCATCAATGCTTTTAATGTTGAATCTAGTGATGCCTCTAGGCTATGGCATAAAAGATATGGGCATCTAAACTTTGGTGGGCTAAATTTACTACATAAAAATATAATGGTTGTTGGTTTACCCATGGTGGCAAATGATGGAAAATTGTGTGAAGCATGTGTATATGGAAAACATCATAGAACTCCCTTTCAAGTGGGTAAATCTTGGAGGGCAACTGAACCTTTAATGCTTGTACATGCTGATATCTGTGGTCCTATGAATACATCCTCTTTTGGTGGATGTAGATATTTTCTATTATTTGTTGATGACTTTACTAGAATGTCATGGGTGTATTTTCTTGAAAAAAAGTCTGAAGCTCTTTCATTTTTCATACAATTTCGAGCTTCTGTTGAAAAACAAAGTGGCTATTCTATTAAAAAATTGCGTACTGACCGGGGTGGCGAGTTTACATCTAAAAAATTCTTTATGATGTGTAAAAGTGCAGGTATAAACAGAGAACTCACGGCAAGCTTTACCCCACAACAAAATAGGGTCGTGGAACGAAAAAATTGAATAATTGTTGAAACCGCAAGGTGTATGTTGAAAGAAAAGGATCTACCAAAGACCTTTTGGGCTGAAGCCGTCGCAACTTCGGTTTATTTATTAAACCGATTTCCTACCAAGGCTGTCACAGGAAAAACCCCATATGAAGCTTGGTTTAGGAGAAAACCAAATGTAAGCCATCTTAAAGTATTTGGATCTATAGCCTATGCTCATATTCCTTCGCAAAAAAGATAAAAATTAGATGATAAGAGCAAAAAATATATTTTTATTGGTTATAGCGATGAAATAAAAGGCTATAGGCTCTATGATCCAAAAAATAAGATTTTGAACATCAGTCGAGATGTTATCTTTAATGAAAATGGTGCCTGGAATTGGGAAAGAAGTGCCGAAAATACTCATTTGGTTGTTGATTATGAAGAAACCACATCTTGTATGCCACCAAATGAGTTTCATCCACCACCTTCACCACATATTGAATCAAGTGAATCGCCTCCAAGAAGGGTAAGAAGTCTTACCGATATTTATCAATCATGTGATTTTGCCTTCTTTTCTTCAGAACCCACATGTTTTGAAGATGCAGTGATAAAGAAGAGTGGTATGATGCAATGAAGGAAGAAATTGATGCTATTGAAAAAAATGGAGATTAGTTGATTTGCCCTCAGGAAAAGAAGCCATTGGACCGAAATGGATTTATAAATTCAAATTCAATCCTGATGGATCTTTGAAAAGGCATAAAGCTCGTTTAGTAGCAAAAGGTTATGCTCAAATTCTAGGTGTTGATTTTTTTGAAACCTTTTCTCCTGTTGCTCGATTAGAAACCATTAGAACTGTTTTATCTTTGACATCTCAAGAAAGTTGGCATGTTTATCAATTTGATGTCAAATCAGCTTTCTTAAATTGTGAGTTACAAGAAAATATATATGTAGAACAGCTTGCAGGATTTAAACTCAATGGGATGGAAAATAAAGTTTACAAATTGGAGAAAGCTTTGTATAGACTCAAACAAGCTCCAAGGGCATGGTACAGTAAGATCGACAGGTACTTCCTTGACACTAATTTTAAGAGGAGTGAAAGTGAACCTACTCTTTATGTGAAAACTCAAGGTATGGAAATCCTTATAGTTTTCTTGTATGTTGATGATATGATATATACATGAAATTCTATAAGTTTGATGAAGCAATTTAGAGAAAATACGATGTCTAAATTCGAAATGACCAACTTGGGCCTTTTACATTATTTTTTAGGCATGCAAATTATTCAAGATTCCAATGGTATTTTTGTATGTCAAGAAAAGTATGCTCATGATATATTAAAAAGATTTTATATGACTAATTGTAATCCTACAAAAACTCCCATGAATACAAATGATAAACTTATGTTAGAAGATGGGGTAGATAAAACTAATGGAAAAGATTATAGAAGCTTGATTGGTGGACTAATCTATCTCACTCATACAAGGCCAGATATAATGTTTGCAGTGAGCCTTCTATCCAGATTCATGCAAAATCCAAGTAAACAACATATGGGAGCAGCAAAAAGAGTTCTACGATATATTCGTGGCACATTGAACTTTGGAATCAGGTATCGCAAGGTGAGTGATTTTAAACTCGTGACTTATACTGATAGTGATTGGGTCGGTTGTGCAGATGATAGAAAAAGCACTTCGGGATTTTCACTTAGTCTTGGATCCGGAATGATATCATGGGCGACTAAGAAGCAAGAAACTACCGCACTATCAAGTTCGGAAGCCAATACATTGCTACCACAAGTGCCGCTTGCCAAATAGTATGGCTTAGAAGGATCTTATCCGATTTGAAGGCAAAACAAGAAGAAGCTACAGTAATCTACTGCGACAACAAATCTACCATTGCAATGACAAAAAAATCCAGCATTTCATGCAAGGACTAAACACATAGAAGTACGTCATTACTTCATAAGAGAACTCGTGGCGAAAGGAGAATCAAGTTGGAATACTGCAACACCGAGGATCAAATTGCAGACATTTTCACTAAAGCGCTTTCCTGGCAGAAATTTGTCAAGTTACGAGAAATGCTCGGAGTTGAGGTTGTTTGAACTAAGGGGGCGTGTTGAGAATAATTCAAACTCAACGGTCATATGAACGTTTGAAATTCCACGATTTACTTACTGTTTGTTGTAACTAAGTTGGATGTGGTCAAGCCACATGTCAGTAGCTGTTTAAATCTCTCAAGTGTTAGGTGCCTCATCATGTCTATAAAATAGTCTACTACGTAGTGTAAAAGGATAACAAAAATTGAATATACTCTGCTATCCTACAATCCAAAGAAAACAGCCCTTATTGCTTATGTGTGTTATTTTGTGAAGTTTGTGTTAATCATGATTGAGTTGCTATTACTCCAACAACACAACCAGTTCAACCTGCCATTGATTATAGCGAACTGTTGGAAAATCATTGACAGTGTAGCGGCGAAACTGGAGGAAAAGTCATGGTGGCCTTTATTGAAACTTACCTGCCAAAATGTAAGATAATGAGCATTTTCCTTATAACAGAAGAGAAACCTGTATAGTTGAAATTAAAGAATAGTAATAGCTAGAACATGAAACTACCAAAACTAGAATCATGCGGAAGCTTTAGGAAGGCATTAATATAATGTCAAGCTTGTATAGCTTTAAGATGATCCCATTTTCCAAATCATCACCCATCAAGATTTTCTTCAATACATTAAGATGCTTCAAGCAACTTAAAACAATTATCATTTTGACAAACATTTCAAGTGGATAGTGAACAGAATGTGCAAAAGATTGGATATTTGCAGGATGGTAACAAACGTAAATCAAAATGAAAATTTCTAAAGAAACAATGGTTTCCCATGCAAGTAAAACACACTATAAAAGAATGCGAAGAATAAAATGAAAATGTTCACTTGGAGTGGTTGTCATAATCACCAAATTCACTTAACAAAGATAGCCCAATGCGAATATAAATAAGAATTCGGAAGCAAAAAATGGGTGTCAGCTAAAACCCTCATCTTTTAATGGTAGGTGTCAGTGAACTTCGACGCTAACATCATTAGTTCACAGAAGATAGTGTTTTTCTTAGCATCTACACTAGAAGGATATAGTGATTGGCCCATTTGCCAATTCAACAGATCTGTGCTACAATCTTAAGGTGGCAAGTGCCAATTCAATAGATCTGTGCTACAATCTTCAGTGTCCTCGAGTTTTCTCCAAGGCAAATGCGAAATTAAAAATATAGTAACAGAGTTGGCCAATCAGTTACATGGTTCATAAAGCCACATAAACACATTCGATATCTGGTAAATACTCACGTCATAAATGGCAGGGGATCCTCCATGCATACATACCTCCCCAGTTTGGCACCCAGTCCAAACAGAAACAGCCACATCAGAACTAACACCATCCCCAATAGAACCACAAACATGAACCTACTGCCACCACCCACACCTCAACGGCTTGCAGTGACAGCACATGCAAGGAAGATTCCTTGATTGGTCCGTCGATGCATACACAACTGACAGTCACCTCAGCCTTGATGCCAATGGAGCTCCAATTAGAAGGAACACCATCCTTCAAGTACTCCTCCCTGAGAGGATATGGGTACTCTGCAGATGTGGCATGACCGGCAGGGATACAATCCAATAAGCTTACGCTAGAGCTATGCTCCAGGCTCAACGATGATGGTTTTTGTTATTCACCTGGATGAAACACGATAATAACAATGAAATGGACTCATCATTTATAAGATCGAAAAAGAAAAGGAAAAAAATAAAAAAGAAACCGCGAAAGCCTACACCTCTGGCCTTCACCATAAATCAGAGGTCGCAAAGCCTGTTTTTACCGAGTCTACACAGGAACAAGCTAAAATATCAAAATAAAGAAGACAAGGTTTTGTTGCTTGCAAAATTGCAATTGATAATAACACCCACCATTGAAACCTATCTAAGTGTAAGACCCGTATCCCAGTTCGTACTGTTCCGTCGAATCCCGCAATCCTTTCCGTCGAAGTCCGGCAGTCCGCGACCGATAATTGACGTTGCGCACGACCGTAAGTCGTATCCTTTAGATTCGAGTCGGTTTAATCCGAGACCTGTATCATTGCGACCGCACTGTCGCCGCGGTTCTAACGCCGCGACTCACGCACCAATCCGATACCCTGACTAGAAGATGTGAGTCGGCGTTTATTTCGAAGAAATGCCGCGCTTTCTCGATCCCAAGAGAATCTCTACACAATGTCAAATCAATCCCATCAATCCATCAATCACATCAATCATCAATCACTTCAATGTCAAGTACACATCACCTTTCACTCCATCCCCAAGCAACCACCAAGTCAACTCTCTCTCACCCTCTCTCTTACACACCCATACCTAGTCAAGTACACATCACTCCATCACTCACATCTCCCATCTCACATCTCCTTACAACACTTTCTTTCCCTTCACATTTCCCAACCATCCCAAACCCAAGCAAGAAACCCACGTCCAAGCTTCTTCATGTGAGAGGAATGTGATTTTGGTGGCCCACCTTCCCATTCCAAAATCCATCATCCTAGCCATCCATTTCTCATCTCCACCATCAAAGTGAAGCACAAGGAGGGTGGCATTCCCACGGACTAAGGAGATCGCTAGGTAGGTGCTTTGATAGGATAGATTTCTATGTTTTTATGATGGGCCAAGTGAGGCCTACCGATCAATGGTATGGATCTCACTTGGGACTCTAAGATGTGGCCAATGGCCCACTTTGATTTCCGTTTGATGTATAATGGAATGCAAGGGAGGGCCCATAGTATCGGGGTCCCTCCATCACACGTGTGTCCCACTTTCTCTCTCTCTCTCTCTCTCTCATTTTTCTCTCCTTGTGATGTTATGATTGTGTGGCCCACTTGGATGGACCCCACAATGGAGCATGCTTGGATCCAAACCATCTAAAGGTGGGGCCCACTTTACATATGTATTGTAAC
Organism: Magnolia officinalis; assembly: GCA_021015155.1. Classification (NCBI taxonomy): domain Eukaryota; kingdom Viridiplantae; phylum Streptophyta; class Magnoliopsida; order Magnoliales; family Magnoliaceae; genus Magnolia; species Magnolia officinalis. Next base: position 51,298,658 of record JAJHSJ010000001.1, read on the forward strand.
CACACCACCTCACCATATGTGGCCCACCTATAAAGGGCCCACCTTAAATGCATTGCACGCCCAAACAAAGGGAAGAGAGTCCAGGGACTCTCTGGACATTTAAAACAAAATACCAATATCAGCCTTTCTAAGTCATTGGAAGTGGGTCACTTGTATAGGACCCACCTTGATGTATGTGTTCAATCCACGCCGTCCATCCTATTTACCAGCTCATTTTAGGCGTTGGGCCGCAAGGTGGAGCTGATCCAACTTTCTCGTGGGCCATGCCTTAGCTAACAGTGATTTTCACCGTTTTAAAGACACCTAAATCTTTCTACACGCCGAAAAATACCCGATATTGGACTTGTTGGGTCCATCTCAGGCCATGAAAATTAGTAGACGGGGTGGATTTGGCTGAAGTAGGCCCCACATGTGAAAATCCTTAGGAATAAGGGATTCAAAAATAAAAATAAAAAAAATATATAAGGCAGCGCCTGCTGCCACTGACGCAGCAGCAGGCGGCTGCGTTTCTAATTCACGGACGGGCGTCCGTGCAGGGACCCACGGCCCCTCATGTGGGCTCCACCATGATGTATATTTTGTATCCACACCGTCCATGAGGTGGACCACCCCCTGAGGTGGGTCCCCTCCAAAAATCAGTCAGATCCAACGCTCGGGTGGCCCACATCACCAGAAACAGTGTGAATTGAACTCTACCATTGAAACCCATTGGCGTCCACAGAAGTTTCAGATCAAGCCAAAATTTGTTTTTCCCCTTCATCCTGGCCCGTGTGACCTTATGGATGGATTGGATGGCAGATAAGCAACATGGTGGGCCCCACCTGGAGCCCACAGTGATGTATGTGTTTAAATCCCACCGTCCAGGCGGACGGTGGGAGCCCACTGTGATATATTTATTTTATCCCCACCGTCCCCTGGACGGTGTGGGGGTGGGGTGTGTGCATGCGTGTGTGTGTGTGCGTGTGTGCGAGTGCATGCGTGTGTGAGTGCACATGTGTGTGGTTGTGTGCTTGTATGGGGTTGTGTGTGTGTGTGTATATATATATATATATATATATATTATATATATAATATATATATATATATATATATATATATTATATTTTATATAATATACGTGATAATGGGCCTCTATGGGCCCCACCATGATGCTTGTATTGCATCCAAACCGTCCACCCATTTTTATAGCTAATGGTTATTCCACTTCATCTATCCCTATGTTAACTTAGGTACGGGTGGGATGGGAAATATACGTTATGGTGGGCCTTAGGAAATTTAAATGATGGAAATCATTATCACTACTTATGCAAGGCCCATGTTATGGGGCCCATTTGATGAAATTGTGGCTGTCATTGAGGCCACCTTGATGTGTATTTGTGGCCATTGTTGGGGCCCACTTTGATGTACATAAGCCCATGTGATTAGGCCCATTCGAGGTATTCGTGGCCCGTTGTTAAGTCCAACTTTGATATATATGAGAACCATGTTACAAGGCCCATTGTGATGTTTTCAAAGGCCTGTGGGATATGGCCCATTGCAATGTACATAAGGCCCCTTTTGATGTGGCCCACTTGATTTATAAAAGGCCCATATGATGCGGCCTATTTGAGGAATATAAGGCCCATGGGTCGAGGCCCAATAAGACGTCCTTAAGGTCCATTGCAATGAGGGATTCCTCCATAGTGTGTGTAATAATGTTTGATGACAGGTTATGCCTTGGGAGAAATGTTGGTTTGACGTCCACGTTGTAAGAATAATGTTGGTTAAATGTCCGGATTATAACTCTCCCTAGGGTCCATTAGTAGGCCCACATTTGTTGGTAGTTCACCACTTTATAACATGCTTAGTATAGCTCCATGATTCATACCCATACGCATCATTTGTATGCTTGATATGAGGAATGTTTGATCATAGCATAAGCCGTTGGGCTGAGACATTTACGGGACTCCTTATGAGACGGAGTGCCCCACATGATCACGTGGTATGCGTGAGATTGCTGCATGATTGTACGCGGTGTGAATCATGCATCTCGCATATATGTGACTTGATCACTGCACGCCCTAGCGACATCAGGGCCGTGGCTCCACAGGCACATCGTGGATGGCCGTATCGGATACCGGAAATACTTTGTTCTAGCACTGTGGGTACTTAGGATGTCCTTGGGTGAAAGTCCCAGAACCTTTTGGTACCAAGAGATGCTCCAACGTCTAGACCAAGTGGATACACGAGCGCCCGAGTGCCGAATACCAGTAGGCCGCGTCTCCCACTGTGTCGTGGTCGGTTAGAAAGGGGTGTGGCCTTATCCGCCAGAGTGAGGGGGCTATAAGCTAGGCTGAGTTTGACCAGCTCGCAAATGTGTCCGCTATCGATGAGCCTGGTAGGTATTGGCAAACTACTGGTCAGGCGGATAGTGTGGTCTCTTCCACTTGCTTGACTGTACAGCTAGGGAGGAGGCAGTCAATGTGAGGTGTATTAGACCCCGGTGATATCCAGAGAGGAATTGTACTGATATGTGTATATGATGAGGACTGACATGCTTGTATTGCATCTCGCATATGACATTCGGCTACGTAGGCATTGCATTGCGTTGGTATGGCTGATTGCATTCATGTTTCGCATCGCATGGCCTTGGTATGGCCGATATCATTCATGCCTTACATTACATAGCTCTGGTTGTATTCATGGACTTACCGTATATTTCCGCATTACTCTGATATTGTACACTTGGCGTTTGCCTTGTGCACACACTTACACCACCCTCTAAGCTTTTGTAAGCTTATGCACGACCGTTGCATGCAGGTAGCGTTGGACAGCAGCAGCGCTGAGGCAGGAGTGTGGATCAGATCATTTTGGAGCCTTTTGACTATACTGTATTTCCCTTCCCGCATGGTACTTAAAAGTTGTTGTTATAGTGGATATGTGATGTTGTTGTTTTGTGACTTGGTTATGCTTGTGGTTATGCTCCATCACAAAAAAAAAATTTCATACTGAAAATCCTCCTTGTAGGATCCCAGGATTGAAAATCTGGCGTATGGGCGCTGGAAGCTGAGAATGGGGTACTACGGAGGTTGTCGGCGCCGGATTCGGTGATCGGGAATTTTGTGAGCCCAGTTTCTGAGTTTGGGACGTGACACTAAGGGCCACTGTGATGTTTTTTTTACCATCCAACTATTGGGGATTTGTGCTGCGGAATCACACAGATCTAGATCTAGGACAACAATTCAATAGTAACAAACAATCACAGAAGAACACAAAGTTTTTACGTGGAAAACCCCTGCGGGAAAAAATCACGGCACAAAGCAACAGAAATCCACTATGAAAAGAAATTACAAGAGAGAGGATTTACCCGATTCGAACAACTTCGAATCTCACCCTTGCTACACCCTTTGATAACCCCAAAATTCCTTTAGAAAGCTTTAGAATTATTTTTCATACTTGTAGAAAAGCCCTAGGGACACTATTTATAGTATAGGCAACTTCCTTTTCGTACCCTTGCGAAAGGCGACTCAAATTTCCGTAGTCTGCATCGGATTCGGAAACGAATCTGCGAAACTACGACTAGTCGAGCCGAGACTACGATTGGTCGTGGGACTCCCTCAACCAGTCAAGTCATCCCCACGACCGGTCGAGCGGCCCGGACACCAAAAGGTGAGCTCGGTGGACTTTGAGTCGAGCGAGCCACGGCCGGTCGTGTAGCCCCTACAACCGGTCGAGCAATTCCTACGACCGGTCGAAGGCGGTGAAGACTTTTCTGACAACAATCTCCACCAAGTCTTCAACCTTCAACCGTGTAGCTCCTTGATCTCTTCTCTTATCTCTTCATCATATCATAGCTTAATCAACGCTTCTCGTGAACACTCCGTCCTTCTTTTACGTCATCGCCAAGCCCAGAGAAGTTGCACAGAACTTGAACTTCTCTGTAGGAACGACCTTGGTGAGCATGTCTGCTGGATTCACGCTGGTGTGAATCTTTTCCAGTGTGACGCGTCCTTCCTCAAGCACTTGTCGGATAAAGTGGTGACGAACATCAATGTGTTTAGTACGTGAGTGATAAACAAAATTTTTAGCCAAATTGATAGCGTTCTCGCTATCACAGTTAACCGGCGTGGTCTCCCGTTGAAGTCTCAACTGATTTATCATCCCTCTGAGCCAAACACCTTCTTTAAACGCTTCCGTCACTGCCATATATTCTGCTTCAGTCATGGAAAGAGCCACCACTGACTGAAGCTTCGACATCCAACTAATTACTTCACCCGCTAGAACAAACGAGTTTCCTGAAGTAGACTTCCTGGAATCTATACCGCCTGCGTAGTAAGAATCCATATACCCTACCAACTTTGTCCCTATTTTCTCAAAAGTTAAGACGTAGTCTTTCATATCTCGAATGTATCGAAGTAGCTATTTCATCGCTTCCCAATGTTGCTTACCGGGGTTTGACATGTATCTGTTAACAACACCGACTACCTGTGAAATATCTGGTCTTATACAGACCATGACATACATTAAACTGCCAACCGCATTTGAATAAGGCACATGAGATATAACCTGCTTTTCCTCATTAGAATTAGGACATTGTTCTGAGAAAAGCTTGAAGTGAGCTACGTGGGGAACGCCCACCGGCTTTGCCTAATCCATTTCATACTTGATCAATACCTTTTCAAGGTATTCTTCCTATGATAACCAAAGCCTGCTCCTCTTATTGTCTCTATAAATATCTATGCCGAGAACCCTCTTTGCAGCCCCTAGATCTTTCATCTCGAATGTCCCTGATAACTGAGTCTTCGGTATGTTGATTTCAAGGATATCATGACAGGCGATCAACATATCATCAGCATACAGTACTAGGATGATGAATTTTTCATCACTCAGTATCTTTTAATAGACACAGTGATCGTATTCACTTCGAGTAAATTTCTGACTCACCATGAAAGAATCAAATTTCTTATACCACTGCCTAGGCGACTGTTTTAGGCCGTACAACGACCTCATTAACCTGTAAACCTTTTTCTCTGCCCCTTTAACTTTGTAGCTCTCTGGTTGCTTCATGTAGATCTGCTCTTCTAATTCCCTGTGCAGGAATGCAGTCTTCACATCCATCTGTTACAGCTCAAGATGGTATTGGGCAACCAACGCCAACACGAATCTGATAGATACCTGCTCTACCACCGGCGCGAATATCTCTGTGAAGTCGATCCCTTCTCTCTGAGCATAACCCTTGGCTACCAACCTTGCTTTGTATCTATCCTGTTTCCTTTTGAATGATCACTTGCATCCGATCGCTTTTCGGCCCAAAGGAAGCTCAATCAGCTCCCATGTGTGATTTTTGTGCAATGAATCCATCTCATCGTCCATAGCCGTCTTCCGCTTTTTTGCATCAGGCTCATCAAGAGCCTCCTGAATAGTAGACGGGTCCTCCTCATCTGTAATAAGGGCATATGCAATATTAGAGTCGTTCCTGTATCTTGTCGGTAACCTGCGATCACGCGGTGGGTTCCTTCTCACAGGTGGCTGCCCCACCTGATCCTGTATCTCTGTCTTCGCATCTGTCTCTGCCTGAGTATCATCTATATCAATCTGGACGTCTACGATCACCCTTTCTAGTTCCTCTTGCTCCTTTTGATCATTCTTGCGAAATAGGGAGCTTTCATCGAATCTAACGTCACAGCTAGTGATGACCTTGCGTGTGACCTTGTTAAATAACCTGTAACCTTTCACACCAATGCCATAGCTAACAAAGATATACTTTTTAGCTCTATGGTCTAGCTTATCTCTTTCAATTGACGGTACATGAGAGTAAGCCTCACAACCAAATATGCGTAGACATGAGTAGTCGATTTTCTAACCACTCCATACTTCATCTGGGATTTTACATTCAATTGTCGTTGAAGGAGACCTGTTCACCAAATAACAAGCCGTGTTAACGGCCTCAGTCCATAGGTCCTTGCCCAATGCAACATTACTTAACATGCATCTGGCCCTTTCCAAGAGAGTCTGATTCATTCGCTCAGCCACACTGTTTTGCTCAGGTGTGTAGCACACTGTATTGTGCCTGATGATCCCTTCATCCTTGCAATAATCATTAAACTCATTAGAAGTAAATTCTCCACCATTGTCAGTCCTTAAAACCTTTATTTTCAGTCTTGACAGTTTTTCCACAATTGCCTTCCATTGTTTGAATATGGTGAAAACTTCGGATTTACGTTTCGTGAAGTAAACCCAAACTTTCCTGGAGTAGTCGTTAATGAATGAAACAAACTATGATGACCCTCCAATGGAAACTTCTGGCGATGACCCCCATACGTCAGAGTGCACATAATCAAGCACTCCATTACAAACATGTTTTTAAGATTTAAAAGATAGTCTAGATTGTTTACCATATATACAATGTTCGCATATATCTAAATCAGAACTTTTCAAAACTGGAATCAAACATCGATTAGAAAGTACCTTCATGCCTCGCTCGCTTACCTTCATGCCTCGCTCGCTCATGTGGACTAGACGAGCATGCCACATACATAGAGACGTGGAGTCTACAATAGCTGGTGCCGCTCAACCTGCCGAAGTGCTCCCAATCAACCTGTAAAGGTTTCCGTGCCTCTGTGCTCTCATAACCACGAGTGCCCCTTTTGAAACTTTAAGGACACTATCAATACTGGTGAACTTGCATCCTATAGTCTCGAGTGCACCGAGAGAAATTAGACTTTTCTTCATATCAGGAGCGTACCTGACGTCAGTTAAGGTATGCTCCATCCCATCAAACATCTTGATTCTAATCATACCAATCGCCACAACATTACAGACATTTTTATTACCCATAAAAACTTGTCCGCCATCGCATTCCTTGTAACTGGTAAACCAATTTCGATGAGGAGTCATGTGATAAGCTGCTCCTATGTCAAGTATCCATTCATCTTTATGATTGTTGTGCAAGTGACCAATCATGGAAACAGACAGAACATCACCACCACTTGATTCTTCATCAGATGTGACCACATTGGCCTCCTTGAAAGAAGCCGCTGAATTTTCTTTCTTCGTTTTAAGATTTCTACAATCCTTCTTCATGTGTCCAGACAACCCACAATTTCAACGCTTTAATTTTCCTTTGCCCTTGCCCTTTGATTTGGATCTAGGTATTGAGGATCCTGTACCTCGCTTAGAATCTCTGTCCCTCGTAATCAGTGCATTGGAAGATGTCCCCATGTCGCCGTTTAACTTTCTCATAGCCTTCCCTTGAAGGGCTGAGATAACGTTGTCAACACTTAGGGTTTTATTTACGGTGCACATCGTGTCCCTAAAAGACTCATATGATGCAGGAAGAGAATTCAACAATATACATGCATGTTCCTCATCTTTGACCACTTCCTCCATATCCAGCAATTTGCACATCAATTTATTAAAGTTACTTATATAGGCTTCTAGATTTCCACCCTCTGCCATCTTAAAGGTATAACACTGTAGCTTCAAGTGTAGGCGATTTTCAGAGGACTTCTTTACATAGATGTTCTCTAATTTCACCCACAAACTAGCCACAGTTTTCTCCCTCAAAACATTATAGAGAACCTCATCCGTGAGACATAACGGATAGAGGCTAAAGCATTACTATCAAGATTTTCCCAATCATCATCTTTCATGGTAGATTTCTGCTCCTCAAGAGCCTTAATCTCACCTTGCTTGGTTAACAGACTAATCATCTTAATCTTCCATAACTCAAAATTATTTTTGTCTGAGTACTTCTCAATATCAAACTTGTCGTTTCCCATTATTAAATCCTGCATATTTAGATTTGTGCCCCAATGATTGCTTTGATACCACTTGTTGGGGATTTGTGCTGCGGAATCACACAGATCTAGATCTAGGACAGCAATTCAATAGTAACAAGCAATCACAAAAGAACAAAATTTTTACGTGTAAAACCCTTGCTGAAAAAAACCAAGGTACAAAGCGACAGAAATCCACTATGAAAAGAAATTACAAGAGAGAGGACTTACCCGATTCGAACAACTTCGAATCTAACCCTTGCTACGCCCTTTGATAACCCCAGAATCCCTTAGAAAGCTTTATTATTATTTCCCATACCTGTAGAAAATCCCTAGGGACACCTATTTATAGTTTAGGTAACTTCCCTTTCGCACCCTTGCGAAAGGCGACTTAAATTTCCGCAGTCCGTATCAGATTCGGAAACAAATCTGCTAAACTACGACTGGTCGAGCCAAGGCTGCGACTGGTCGTGGGACCCCCTCGACCAGTCGAGTCATCCCCACGACCAGTCGAGCGGCCCGGACACCAAAAGGTGAGCTCGCTGGACTTTGAGTCGATCGAGCCACAGCCGGTCGTGTATCCCCTACGACCGGTCGAGCAATCCCTACGACCGGTCGAAGGCGGTGAAGACTTTTCTGACAACACCAACCTATTAATAATGTCATGTAGACCTGGATGAAGTGAAAACACAAATATCAGCTTGATCTGAAACTTCTGTAGCTCCCAAGAAGTTTTTAATGGTGTGCCTATAATCCCCACTTTCTGGCCCACTAATGTAACATCCCGAATTTTTTCCAACCTGGAATTAGACGTCCTTAGGCAATGGGTCGATCCTAACACCTTATTAACTTGTCAGAACTCAATCCCAAAGTCTAAAACCGCTTTTGAACCCATTTACTTCACAAATCCCACCCTTCACCACCTTGTTCTTTCAATTTTTCTAAGTACTTTCACCTTAGACACTATCTTAAAGTAGGTAATATTATAACTTGGATTAGTTTATATACAAACTACGAAGGCCCAGGTACCACCTTAGACAGAAATTACTCAGGACTAAATCCTTTAGAAATTAGGCGAGAAATAGTCAGTGTTAAACTAGAGTACCTGTGAAATTAGCACCAATCACTTTAAATACGATCTGCAAGACCCAAAACTTGTAGAATCATTGACGCTTCATTACTCTAAAATCTAGGATCAATCTCATTACCCGGCTACTCTCGGGAGCACATTGAAACTCCGTATCAGATCTGGACCGCACGTCGGAAGTCCGATTATACGAAGTTAAGGAATTAGGACCGCCTTGCTGGGCTTGACAACCATCTCAGAAATCAAATCCAGATAGTGTCCCAGCGCTGTTCGCTTGAGCTCGGAGCGAGGAGTGTGAGAAAGGTGAAAATAAATCTAAATGAAATTCAAAATAAAGAAATCTAGCATATGTTGTTTGCGGGTCAGTATTAAGCAACCAGACCGTCAAATTCGGACCAAATTACACCCTCGGATCAGGGATATTTCCCCAAACATATCTATGTACTCGGAATCTCCGATCGAGTTTCACTGACCGTTGAACTGAAACTGGTCCGCCACGCGTGATCTGAGAATCCGACTGGAACGCAAACTTAACTAAACCTAAATCCATTGTTCGTGAGCTTAAGTCCGACCTTTGGCTCAAGGGGGCCCGCCAGAAATCCTCCGTTGAGCTGAAACTGACCCACTTTGGCTATAACCTAAGTATACTTGATCCGAAGTCTATTTTGGTGTGATTTTAGGCTATATAAGGACTTTAAAAACCTCTCTCATTCAGCCATACGAATTTGAGAAAAACCCTAGGAAAAGAGAGAGAAAAGAGAGAGAAAGTGAGAGAGTAGTGGGAGAATCTCCCTGCCATGCTTCCCTGCCGCTACACGAGCTTAACCACTTCCTTCTAATCGCTTTCCCGGCGATTCTGGCGTCGTTTCTAGGTAAGAAACCCTAACCCTAACCTGATTTGGGGTGTTGATAGTTGTAGGTTATGAAATATCTAACCTATTTCGTTCTATAGGTACCAAACTGCCGTATACGAAAGCCTAGCAAATCTATCGAGTTCTTTCCGATTCTACGATAAAAGGTGCGGACTTTAGGTGTATAGGTTATGGTTTTCAACGCTTTCAATGTCAGATAATGATAGATTCATGATCTGGATGCAATTGCACATGTACAAAGTGCTGTCTGTTTTCCGTTTCGATTAAAGACGTGGAATATGAAATTTTACATATTCTAGGTATTTGAAGAAAGTACCGTATACGTATAAATTTTGGAAATGTGTTTGCCATGATTATTTGTTTTATGAACATATTATATATGTGTAAAATACTTGTTTGGCGAAAGGACTCGCCCTAATACATGTTTTGCTAATATACACTATGTATGTTAAAATAATGTATTGTAAGTGTTTGTGAAAATGACCGAATGAATATAGAATTCGCATTCGTACTCGCCATAACTGATTGTCATGGATACATGATTGTTGTATAGGCGACACCCCTTTGACGAAAGGATTTGCCTAAATCACGCCACGGCCAATATACACTATATATGTTAAAACGTGTAGCCTAAGTGTTTGTAGAAATGACTTAATGAACATGGAACTTGGATTCCTGCTTGCCATGACTATCCGTCGTGGGTGCGCGCTTGTTATAATTGGGGCAACTCTCTAGTGAAAAGATTTGGCCTTATACCTATGTGATCAACATACGTCATGTATGTTGATGTATGTAGTTTAAAGTGTTTGTTGAATTGACTAAATAAATATGGATTTATGATTTATGCCTGCCAAATGTATTGAATGTAAGAACATGATTGATGTGTATGCGACAACTCCTTGCTATAAGGATTTGTCCTATTCTATGTTGAAATCAACATACGTCATGTATGTTGGAGTGGTGTAGTTTAAGTGTTTGCTAAAATGCCTGTATGAGAAATTGTGTGACGAACTAAGTTTAATAGGGTGTTGAGATAGGATTCTCAGCTACCTTAGAGATGTATATGATTTCCTCCATGTTGCTTGTTTAATTTAACCGCTTACTTATGAAATATAGGTGTTTGAATTTCCTGTTTATATTGTGCTTTATTACATGTTTTATGACATGCTTGAATCACTTTGTTTATTCTGCTTTACTCTACATGCTTCTGGTCATGGATTGATTGTGTTTGGGGCTATGATTATAGTCCAGGCAATCGGTAACGGGATTGAATTCGTGGCTGAGATTCATTTGCCACGTCAGATGTGCTCGACGAACCCGAGTCGTACTTCGGTTGGTGATAGTGGTTGGCCACACGAAGTGCTTATGCGCTTCATATCGTTCAACTTGTCGTGCGCTCGAGCTAGCTTAGCTCGTCAAGTAACCCGATCTGTCTAATGTATGTTCACCATGTTTGGATGCCTTTGCTTGAACCGATGGTATCAAACTTACCAGCGAAATCCTGTTAACCATGGTACCTCGATCCGCTAAGACTCATGAGCTAGGCATGGTGGTATGGGACACCGTGGTCGACCTGTCGGCCTACGGTGGGGCCATGTGCCTCCCCGTAGTGACCAGTGAGCAACCAGACTCGTGAGCCGATGATGGTGGTATGGGACACTATATTCGAGCTGTCGGCCTACACTGATTGGTGACGAGCCCTTTGTAGTGACCTCGAGCATACTCTGAATTTGCGGCGAGGCGACGAGTTTTTCCGCAGTGAATAGAGTATGAACTAGGCCCTATCAATTTAATGATGAACAGTTAAAAGGGTGATGGGGGAGTGGTATAACGAATGCCTGTAACAGCCCTGACAGCTTTTACAGCGACCTAGAAACACACCATCATATGAGATTAACTAGGACTGACGACCCTAGAATAGATCATGTTTGGGAATGATACAAGGGAGGTACCTTAGTTTCCCAATACTGTTGTTTGAAATGGACTAATGACAACTCGGTAATCATGCTCATCATCGCATTGCATATGCCTGGAAGATGTGGAGCATTGAGGAATGCAAGCATGCCGCGAACGTAAGATGGTGTCGCATGAGGGAGTGTGTAGTGAGGCATGCATCATGACTGCATTCATACTTACACTAATAAGAGTAGTTAGGAGTGTTTTTGATTGTACTGCTTTATCATTTCTGCTTGACTGAATTGATAACATGTTAACCTATGCTTTATTGTTCCACTGAGTTGATCACTCACTCCCACGTTACGGGACTGTGTTGTACACACCAACCAGACTTGTTTGAGTTTCAGGTGATGGCGATGCTTATGAAGCAGAGCCAGACTACTACTATGATGTTGAGGAGGAGTTCTCCTACATGTAATTCTCTGACAGGTCTATGAAGACCTGATATTGTATTACGGGGCTTGGTATTTGGGATAGAAGACATTACACTTCCACAACTTGGTATATGTTGAAAGTATACTTGTAATTCATTAACTTGGTAACATTATCACACTCTGGAGACTCACTCCAGTTTTTATATTTTATATATCTATCACAGTCTTCCGCTTGTAATTTAACTATCTCTGGAGTATGATATGCTGTTTTGGCTTAATCTCACTCATGTTCACTACACTAATACAGACAACATTCAATCATCATTCATTTTGTTGCATAAGTGATGCGTTGGAACTCGGGAGTTGAGTTTATGCTCGACCCCCTATTTTCAGGGCGTTACAAGATGGCATCCGAGCATGATTTGGATTAAACCGACCTGGGTTATGGTAACACGACACACTCTGACGCACTTGAATTAGGAAGGGGCGATAAAACCTAGAAACCATACTTGAATCCCAAGTTTCGCCGACAGGTGAGACTATACGGTTATTTAGTCCACAACGTATCTTTGGTCGCGTGAAACGACCTAAGTCGGCCATCAGTTGACGGGTTTGAGTCGTTCCCTAGAAATGAATGTCCTTAGGTTGTGGGTCAACCATAACACCTTACGCTTCATCTCAAAGCCTAGAACCCTTTTTTTTTTATCCAATTCCTTCAAAATCTCTCCTTGCACCACTTCATTCTTTAATTTTTTCTAAATCCTTTCATACCGGGTATAAATTCTAATGTATAAATGATGAATAATAATACTTAAACAAAAAAAGTTACTATAATAGTAAATATATGTATAAATTAGAATTTTGACCATTAAAACTTTGGAATCTAACCAAATATATGGGTTAGTTGGATAGATTAGCTCCTCCTACCCCAAAATCATATGCCACATGTCACATAAACTCATTCCGGTTTACAAATTAGTCCGAAACTGCTCAAAATGGAGTCGAGGGCCACACTATGAAATCCGGGAGGACCCGGGACAGACCTGGGGTGCCATTGGCACCTCGGGAGGGTGGTGAACACCGCCCTACAGCAGAGGCACCGCGGTTGGTCCGGTGGACCGCGGCGGAACCACGGTCGACCGTGGTCAGGTTGGGCCGGGCTGGTCAGACCGGTGCTGGTTTTGGTCAGCCCGACCCCTAGGCACGTGTGGTGCCCACCAAATTTTGTGGGGGCCCCTGTTTCACGTCCGTTTTGCCCTCTCCCTCTCAAAGCACCTCCAATCTCTCATTTCCCTTTAAACTTGTTGTCCTCTCTCTCAAATCTCTCTCCTAATCGTCCGATTATCATTTTCGGCCACAACCCATCTACATCCATCGTTCATAGCAACACCTACCCTCTACCATTTCCGTTTTCTCTCATTTGAGCTCCTACACCCCCCATTTGAAGCTCAAATTCGAGTAAGCTCTCTAACCCATCCATTTTCTTCCTTTCCTTCTTCAAACCCCGCCTTTTGGGCCTTTACAATCCTTGTTGAGGCTCAAGTCCGTGGAGAACCAAAAATTCCAGCCCCCGTTTCCCCTTATCCTCATTTTCCATGGCTCTATCTGAGCTTGTACGACCATTTTCTTGGAGGCCTAATCATCCATATTGTTGTCTTGTAGTTTGCATGGGTTACCGTCTTTGGATGTTTTTATTTTCATGTTGATAGGTGTAGTAGTTGGTAGAATGTTTTAGATGTTTGAGGACATTTAGGGCCCGTTCGGCCAACTGCATTAGGTGAGTTAGGTGGATAGAATTGTATAAGTAACAATAAATGTATGTGTAAGATATGGTCCCTAGATTGGGTGTATCCCATGTTTTCCAATGCCATGTTTGGAATGTATGCAATGAAAAGTATATCCCGTATTTTCCTTTCAATTACACTTAAAAAATTCATTATCCTGGGATTTGGAAATCCCATTTCACACCTTTGCCAACATAAGACTCATTTTCCAAAGCCTATAAAATTAATTTTTATCCCACCTACCCTCCTACCAAACATGTCATTCCCAATCCCGAAGTGAGATTAGCAATGCAGTCCCATTTACGACAATAGGCCCTAGAGTTTTGGACCTAGAGTGGTGCTCCTAGATTTTGACAAACATGACCGTGTAGGAAATCCAACAATTTATAATGTGAACCTTAGGACCCTCTTAGCTGGTATGAGCATGTGTGTAGTGCTCGAGCATAGTTAAATTTAAGTTCGGTTGACTCAATTCCAATTAGGCAACTTTGACCCTCAGTGATAAAACCCTTCCTTATATTAGAAATGATATGAAATCATCTAGCGTATGAGCATAGACTTTGGACTACACCTAAATTAAGACTAGACTACTAGTTACATTAGAGAATGCCAAAGACCGATAGATGTAGCTAGGTCAAATCAATACACCTCTTTGATCTGGGTGGCGCAGTGAAAGCGTGGTAGACCCTTGCCCCACTAGCCCAGGATCGAATGGAGTTGATCCAAACTATACGTAAAGACAGGTCACTAAATAGGATGAGCTACCCTATCTCGGACATAGAATGAGACGAGGATTTTTCTTAGACCAAGACCTAAAGGGCAACCCGAGAAATAGGACACTTGAACCTTTCTTTGATGGGCATTCCCTAATTTTTAGAGTGATCGGTCTACGGAGTTATTGAAATATACAACTGCGAAGCATTCGCGGCTTGACCCAATTCTCAATCCTGGGCGACTACCAATGGACTCACTGCTGAGCAGAAGACCAGGATCCACAAGGATTCGGAAGGGATACGATGAGCTTTCTACCCTGGCCCGGTAGATGATCGATGTATCGAGATCAAGCCCACTATAAATGTCTCTCCGTGTTGGTCAAACAATGAAAACAACTATCTTACTCTAAATAATTGGGGATTGTCGTCAAGACTCCAAATAGGTAAGAAATAAATTGTAACAAACCATCAGGGTATGAGAAATGGATAAAGAAATAAGTTTTAAGGGGGGTAGACTAAATTGAACCAGGCTAGTATATACCCTACCACGCGTAAAAACTCAAAATCAATAAAACTTAAGCAAAAGAAATAATTAAATATTTCCTTATTACCCTTAGGCAATTTCGGGGATGAAATTTTGTTTTAAGGGGGGTAGATTGTAACATCCCGTCCCGAATTTTTGCCAACCTGGAATTAGACGTCCTTAGGCAATGGGTCGATCCTAACACCTTATTAACTTGTCAGACTCAATCCCAAAAAAAAACCGCTTTTTAACCCATTTCCTTCACAAATCCCACCCTTCATCACCTTGTTCTTTCTTTCAATTTTTCTAAGTACTTTCACCTTAGACACTATCTTAAACTAGCTAAGTATTATAACTTGGATTACTTTATATACAACTACAAAGGCCCAGGTACCACCTCAGACAGAAATTACTCAGGACTAAATCCTTTAGAAATTAGGCGAGAAATAGTCAGTGTTAAACTAGAGTACCTGCGAATTAGCACCAATCACTTTAAATACGATCTGCAAGACCCAAAACTTGTAGAATCATTGACGCTACATTACCCTAAAATCTAAAATCATCTCATTACTCTCATTACTCTCGCTGCTCTCGGGAGCACATTGAAACTCCGTATCAGATCTGGACCGCACGTCGGAAGTCCGATTTATACGAAGTTAAAAAGTTAGGACTGCCTTGCTGGGCTTAACAACCATCTCAGAAATCAAATCCAGATAGTGTCCCAGCGCTGTTCGCTTGAGCTCGTAGCGGGGAGTGTGAGAAAGGTGAAAATAATTCTAAATGAAATTCAAAATAAAGAAATCTGCACATGTCTCTTGCGGGTCAGTATTAAGCAACCAGACCGTCAGAATCAGACCAAATTACACCCTCGGATCAGGGATATTTCCCCAAACATATCTATGTACTCGGAATCTTCAATCGAGTTTCACTAACCGTTGAACTGAAACTGGTCCGCCACGCGTGATCTGAGAATCTGACTGGAACGAAAACTTAACTAAACCTAGATCCAGTGTTCGTGAGCTTAAGTCGACCTTTGGCTAAAGGGGGCCGCCAGAAGTCCTCCGTTGAGCTGAAACTGACCCACTTTAGCTATAACCTAAGTGTACCTTGACCCGGAGTCTATTTTGGTGTGATTTTAGGCTATATAAGGACCTTAAAACCCTCTCTCATTCAGCCATACGAATTTGAGAAAAACTCTAAGAAAGAGAGAAAAGAGAGAGAAAGTGAGAGAGTAGTGGGAGAATCTCCCTGCCATGCTTCCCTGCCTCTACACGAGCTTAACCACTTCCTTCTAATCGCTTTCCCGGCGATTCCGACGTCGTTTCTAGGTAAGAAACCCTAACCCTAACCTAATTTGGGGTTTTGATAGTTATAGGTTATGAAATAGCTAACCTAGTTCGTTCTATAGGTTACCAAACTGCCGTATACGAAAGCCTAGCAAATCTATCGAGTTCTTTCCGATTCTACGATAAAAGGTGCGGACTTTAGGTGTATAGGTTATGGTTTTCAACGTTTTCAATGTCAGATAATGATAAATTCATGATCTGGATGCAATTGCACATGTACAAAGTGTTGTCTGTTTTCCGTTTCAATTAAAGACGTGGAATATGGAATTTTACATATTCTAGGTATTTGAAGAAAGTACCATATACGTATAAATTTTGGAAATGTGTTTGCCATGATTATTTGTTGTATGAACATATATATATGTGTAAAATACTTGTTTAGCAAAAGGACTCGCCCTAATACATGCTTTGCTAATATACACTATGTATGTTAAAATAATGTATTCTAAGTGTTTGTGAAAATGACCGAATGAATATAGAATTCGCATTCGTACTCGTCATGACTGATTGTCATGGATACATGATTGTTGTATAGGCGACACCCCTTTGACGAAAGGATTTGCCCTAAATCACGCCACAACCAATATACACTATATATGCTAAAACGTGTAGCCCAAGTGTTTATAGAAATGACTGAATGAACATGGAACTTGGATTCCTGCTTGCCATGACTATCCGTCGTGGGTGCGCGTGTATTATAATTGGGGCAACTCCCTAGTGAAAGGATTTGGCCTTATACCTATGTGATCAACATACGTCATGTATGTTGATGTATGTAGTTTAAAGTGTTTGTTGAATTGACTAAATAAATATGGATTTATGATTTATGCCTGCCAAATGTATTGAATGTAAGAACATGATTGATGTGTATGCGACAACTCCTTGCTATAAGGATTTGTCCTATTCTATGTTGAAATCAACATACATCATGTATGTTGGAGTGGTGTAGTTTAAGTGTTTGCTAAAATACCTGTGTGAGAAATTGTGTGACGAACTAAGTTTAATAGGGTGTTGAGATAGGATTCTCGGCTACCTTAGAGATTTATATGATTTCCTCCATGTTTCTTGTTTAATTTAACCGCTTATGAAATATAGGTGTTTGTATTTCTTGTTTATATTGTGCTTTATTACATGTTTTATGACATGCTTGAATCACTTTGTTTATTCTGCTTTACTCTACATGCTTCTAGTCATAGATTGATTGTGTTTGGGGCTATGATTATAGTCCAGGCAATCGGTAACGGGATTGAATTCGTGGCTGAGATTCATTTGCCACGTGAGATGTGCTCGACAAACCTGAGTCATACTTCAGTTGGCGATAGTAGTTGGTCACACGAAGTGCTTATGCGCTTCATATCGTTCAACTTGTCGTGTGCTCGAGCTAGCCGAGCTCGTCAAGCAACCCGATCTGTCTAATGTATGTTCACCATGTTTGGACGCCTCTGCTTGAACCTAGAGTACCAAACTTACCAGTGAAATCCCGTTAACTATGGTACCTCGATCCGCTAAGACTCATGAGCCGAGCATGATGGTATGGGACGCCGTGGTCGAGCTGTCGGCCTACGCTGGGGCCATGTGCCTCCCCGTAGTGACCAGTGAGCAACCAGACTTGTGAGCCGATTATGGTAGTATGAGACACTATATTCGAGCTGTCGGCCTACATTGATTGGTGACGAGCCATTTGTAGTGACCTCGAGCATAATCTGAATTTGCAGCGAGGCGACGAGTTTTTTCGCATTAAATAGAGTATGAACTAGGCCTGTATCAATTTAGTGATGAACCGTTAAAAGGGTGTTGGGGGAGTGGTGTAACGAATGCGTGTAACAGCCCTGACAGCCTTTGCAGCAACCTAGAAAAACACACCATCATATGAGATTAACTAGGACTGACGACCCTAGAATGGATCATGTTTGGGAATGATACAAGGGAGGTGCCTTAGTTTCCCAATGTTGCTGTTTGAAATAGACTAATAACAACCCGGTAATCATGCTCATCATCGCATTGCATGTGCCTGGAAGATGTAGAGCACTGAGGAATGCAAGCATGCCACGAACGTAAGATGGTGTCGCATGAGGGAGTGTGTGGTGAGGGTATGCATCATGACTGCATTCATACTTGCATTAATAAGAGTAGTTAGGAGTGTTTGATTATACTGCTTTATCATTTCTACTTGACTGAATTGATAACATGTTAACCTATGCTTTACTATTCCACTGAGTTGATAACTCACTCCCATGTTACGAGACGGTGTTGTACACTCCAACCAGACTTGTTTGAGTTTCAGGTGATGGCGATGCTTATGAAGCAGAGCCGGACTACTACTATGATGTTGAGGAGGAGTTCTCCTACATGTAATTCTCTGACAGGTCTATGAAGACCTGGTATTGTATTGACGGGGCTATGGTATTTGGGATAGAAGACATTACACTTCCACAACTTGGTATATGTTGAAATTATACTTGTAATTCATTAACCTGGTAACGTTATCACACTCTAGAGACTCACTACAGTTTTTATATTTTATATATCTATCACAGTCTTCCGCTTGTAATTTAACTGTCTCTGAAGTATGATATGTTGTTTTGGCTTAATCTCACTCATGTTCACTACACTAATATAGACAACATTCAATCATCATTCATTTTGTTGCATAAGTGATGCGTTGGAACTCGGGAGTTGAGTTTATGCTCGACCCCCGATTTTAGGGCGTTAGAACTAAAGCCTTAGTTCTACCTTATTTTTGGGTTCTTACCTTATAATGATCTACAAATTGGGTTGGGCGGTGTGGATAAGATGTTTGCATCATGGTGGCCCCCATAGAGCTCTGCCCGAACGGATTACCATCCGGGCGGGGTAGGACGCAATCCGCTTCCACTAGATTGGTGATGTATGGTTATTGGCGTTACCACTAGCTAGGTCGGTGCTCTGTGGGCCCAACATGATGTATGTATTTTATCCACGCCATCCATCTATTTCTTAAGATCATTTTAGGGCTTGATTCCAAAAATGAGCCAGATCTAAGTCTCGGGTGAACCACACCAGTGGAAAATAGTAGTAATTTAATGTCCACCATTAAAAAATTATTTTTACCGACAGATTATTGTTGTTAATGTCAAAATCTGTATCACCCTCTACCAAGCCTTGAGTGCTCAATGCGAACCCTGGTCCTGCACAAAGCAACAAGCAAAGGAGACCCTGGCTCAAACAGGGGACCCTTCGATGCCAAAGTCAGGCGAGGGAAACAGGGTCTAAGCGGTGTAGAGTAGTGTGAGGGTATGAGATCTTGAATACCTGTATAGGTAAAAATGATCCGTATTTATACTGATGGTTGCAATGAACGTGTCTGATAATCTCGGCACGGTCATCGCCACTACGGGCGGGCTACGCGCGCGTAGTTGTTGACGGTTACCCGAAGATCGTGCTATGAGCTTTACTTAGTCGTGTGTTACTGGGGGTGTGCATTAATGCTATTGCTGACCAGGTTCCCATCCGAGCTGACCTCATAGTTCGAATCTTACTTGTCGACCCGAGCCCATGGATAAACGGATTATTGGCTCGACTCGAAGGAACACTGGATGGGTAGGTGATGCTTTCTTGCATTTTGAGTCGGTATAATCGGGTCGGACGTGCTGTTGTTGCTCCGAGATTCAGCTCATAGGATGTGCAATGACTCCTTCCAAGTCTCGGGTCGGCGTTATAGTTCCAAGTGAGCTACTAGGTCAGACGTTCACCGCACCTCGGACGTTAATCTGTCCGAGGCCTTGCTCGTTATTACTAGAGTTATCTCGATGCAGCTTAGTTCGGATTTATCCATAACAATTGTCATCTACTTTAGTTTTGGGATCATACCATAAAATTATCTAAAAAAATAAATAGATGGCATGGATGAGACACATACATCATGTTCGGCCCATAGAGCACTGACCACTAACCGCCACCAGTGGCAGGGGCACAGCCCATCCATTTCTTGCTCACTGACTCTCCTCCAGTTCTGACTTTATAAACGGTTCAAAATAAATCAAAGTTACATGGGCCCACAATGATGTATTTATCATATCTACACCGTTCATCCATTTGGTGAGATAATTTTAGATCTTGATCTGAAAATCAAGTAATTTTAAATTCAAGTGGACCACACCCCAAATAGCAGTGGGGCGATGATTCTCACCATTAAACCATTCGTAGGGCCCACTGTTACATTTACTTTCCATCCGTTATGTTCATAAGGTCACACAGACCTGGATGAAGAGAAAAAACAAATATCATATTGATCTAAAATTTCAATGACCCCAAAAGGGTTTCAATAGCAGGCGTTCAATCCCTCATTGCCTTTTACATTGTGATCCACTTGATGTTTATATCTTTCTTATTTTTCGGATCAAGCCTTAAGATTAATTCACCAAGTGGACGGACGGTTTGAATATAACTTGCGTCTCACGATGGGACTCACAAAACTTAGTGACATCAACACACTAACATAGGCTACTGGTGTGCTGGTGTGTGATACTGAAAAGGCCAACCTAAGAGTCTTAGAGAGGGGTGGGGGAAAGGGGGGGGGGGGTGAATAGGACTATGCCAAATTAAAATAATAATTGCAGAATTAAACAAATATGAATAAAGATAGCACTTAAACAATCCACAATGCGGAAATGTAAAACAACCTCAAAAATCTAGTATTGAGAGGTTGATACAAACTTGGTTCTAAGGACAACCTGACACCAAAAACCAATGGTTTATGGCAGGACAACCTTACTAGAACGTGGGTGAGTATCAAAAACTCAAACTGAAGAGGATATAAAAGAAATAAATAGCAAAGGAAATAACTAAGCTATTACAACATTCCCACACTTGCATAAAAGAAATTACAACATTCTCCACAAATGCAAAAAGGGAAATTACAACATCCACAAAATGAAATATTCAATTAATCACCACAAGATAAGAAATTATAGTGGTTCGCTTGTTTGTACACCAACTGTTTAGAAAAACAGTCACACAACTACTCCACTCCTAATATCCTCACACAGTGGATATTAACGTTCACTATGAAAATAGGTTTTTCAAGATTCACCTAAAACCCTCACAATTGTGTCTTTTAAGTGGGCTTACACAATTTAAAAAACCCCACACTCTGAGTTTTCTGGATCACCTCAAACAAACTAAAAGAAAGAGATTTTTCTGGCACAATCTCAATGAAATCAAAATAAAGAATTTACAAAACTGTAAAATACTTATCTGAATATTCTCCTTTTGATGCAGCCCAGAAGAACTAATTCGGAGTAGAAGATCAACGTAGATGTTCAATGTTCACACTCACTTATGAATAGGTTCTAAGTTCTAAATTGATTTTAAATCAAATCACCTTGAGCTAGCTTGATTTGATTTTGATTCCAAGAAATGGGAATACTTCAATCCAATCCCTCTTTCAAATAAAATTGGAATGTAGAATACAAAATTAAATGCAAAAAGCTATTTAAAGAGAATATAAAATGAGTACTAAATAGCTTAAGAATATCACTAACTTATCTCTCAGAGCGGTGTATTGATTTTGCTTGAATTGGATACCAAACTCTGAAATTCGTGCTCTATTTATAAGTGCAGAAATTGCATCTTCAACTGGTGTTGAGGTCGGCACGACTAGTCGTAGGACCAACATATTTTAAAATTTTAAGCGCGATAAGATCAAACCGTTCCATGACTAGTCGAAGGACCTGCTCGACTAGTCGAGTGGCCTCCACGACTGGTCGAGTCTTGTCCACGACTGGTCGTGCAGGACTCAATCTAGTGCTGGGGACTTTGAGTCGAGCCTGTAGGACTAGTCGAGCACTATTCACATGACCAGTCGACCAGTCTCCAGACTGGTCGAGGCTTTATCAATTAGAAGAATTTCATCATTTTATGAACTTGAGACAGGTGTATTCAAGTGATTGTCAATGACCACATTAATGGACTCTTGAATAACACCAGTCCTCTTATTAAGAACCCGATACACTTGACTATTTAGAGCATACCCTAAAATATCCCTTCATCACTTTTGGTGTCAAACTTACCCAGATTATCTCGGTCATATAAAATGTAGCACTTGCTGCCAAAAACTCGAAAGTATTTGACAGTAGGCTTCTTATCAAACCATATTTCACAAGTCGTTTTACCATTTGATTTTCTAGTATAAACGCGGTTAATTAAATAACAAGCAGTATTTACGGCTTCTACTCAAAGATTTTTAGGGAGCTTCATACTATTTAACATTACATTAGCCATTTCTTGAAGCACTCTATTTTTTCTTTCTGCTATAACCATTTTGCTGAGGTGTTTTGGGTGCTGAGAATTCATGTAATATTCCCAGATCAATGTAAAAATTCTCAAAACTACTATCTCAAATTCTGATTCATGATCACTACGGATCTTACAGACTTGAGATCCTTTTTCCGTTTGAATACGTTTAAGGATCCTTTTTACTTCATCGAGAGTTTTTTATTTGTCCCTTAAGAAGGCTACCCATGTATATCTGGTAAAGTCATCAACAATTACCAGTATGTACTTCTTGCCACCTCGACTCTCCATTTTGGTTGATCCAATAAGGTCCATATGGAGAAGTTCGAGTGGTTTAGATGTGGCATTGGAGTTCACCTTTTTGTGAGTACTTCTGGTTTGTTTGCCAATTTGACATTCACCACATATCTTATTTATTTTCTGTATTGTGGGTAAGCCTCTTACCAACTCTCTTTTGCTCAATCTATACAAGTTGCGGTAGTGTACATGTCCAAGGCGTTTATGCCATAACTCAGTTTCATCGGTATGGACCATGTAACACGATAGATTAGATGAGCTAGAATCACTTACAATGTAGCAGTTTTCAGAAGTTCTACGACCAGTTAATATTACAGAACCATTTTTATTTAGAATTTCGCACCCTTGGTTAGTAAACTTTACACTATGATTATTATCGCATATTTGAGAGTTTCTTTATAAGTTGTGTTTTAACCCTTCGACATATAAAACATTCTCAAATAAAGGAAGGTTAAAGAGTTGAACCGTACCTTGGCCAACAATTTTGCAATTGCTACCATCACAGAATGTGGCTGAACCATCAGTCATGTCTTTAAGATTGGTGAACAGACCTTTGTCACCTGTCATGTGTCTAGAGCAACCTCTGTCTACGTACCACTTTGAATGGCTTGAAGCTTTGAAAACAGTGTGGGCAACCAAGCATGTAACCTTAGGAACCCATTTCATTACCATCTTGGGATTAGGAGTATAGTTAGTCTTCTTATGTTTGTAGTTGTTATAAGATGGACCCAATGAGTTAGATTTTAAGAGCTCCTTAAGTAAATCAATAATTTTCTCAGTTAAAGGATTACGATTCTGATTTTTGTAGTTGATATGGTTGCTTTTAGGTTTTAAGGTTTGAAAAGTTCTTAGCATTTTTAGAATAATTTTGATTCAGACTTTTTCCTTTTGAGTTTGAAAACTCCCCTTTCACAAATTTGGGTAGAGTATTCTTATGTTTAGGAGGAATACTTTTGTCGTAGCCTAATCCAGATCAATCGCCACATTTTCTGGAACCGGATAAGAGTTTTTCTAACTTGGGATCACCTTGGGCATACCTCCATGTGTCTTTTAAACTCAAAAGTGAAGAGACTTCAAGTTTTAGTTTTTCATTTTCAGATTTTAAGTTTTCAACTTGCGAGTTTTTGAAATCTAAGTCACACTTAGTTTTTTCAAAACAATCTGAAATGTGAGATTTTTCTAAAACAAGATTATCAAAACTTTCTTTAAGTTTTGAAAACTTTTCTTTCTGAAGTTTTAGTTTTACCACAATTTTACAACTTTCCTTATATAGGGCATTATAAGCATCTTGAAGATCTTCTTCGTTTTCATGTTCACTATTTAGATTTTCTTCACTAGTTGAATCATCATTATCTGAAAAAGTGAACTTGGCTAGAGTCATAAGGGCTTTAACTTCATTACCTGACTCATTTTCAGAATCTTCTGACTCAGAGGAGGTTTCAGAGCCAATGGATTCATCCCAAGTAGCCAACATTCATTTCCTTTTAGGTTGTCCTTCTTAGGACATTTGTTTGCTAAATGCCCATATTCATGGCAGTTGTAACATTGACTGTTTTTTAAAGATTTCCTTATTTTAGATTTAGATCTTTTCTTTTCATTAGGTTTTTGAAAATCAACCCTCTTTTTACTTTTGAAAATCTTATAAAACTTTTAAGCTAAAAGGGCTATATCATCTTCAGAATTTTCTAAATCAGAATTACTACTATTTTCTTGAGAAAAACATTTAGACGATTTAAGGGCGATTGATTTACCTTTAGGAGCTTTAAAAGTTCACTCATAAGTCTGTAATGAGTCAACTAATTCTTCTACCCTCATATTATCCGTATCACGAAGTTCTTGGATCGCAGTCACCTTTGAATTGAACCGTTCAGGCAGTGATCGTAGTATCTTTGCACAGACTTTACTTTCTGGAATTTTATCACCGAGACCCCACATAGAGTTGACAATGTCATTCAATCTAGTATAAAAGTCCATGAAAGTTTCACTTTCCTCCATACGTATTTCCTCAAATTTGGTTGTGAGGATTTGGACTTTAGATTTCTTGACAATTGTTGTTCCCTCGTGTCATTTCTAAGATATCCCAGGCTTGCTTTGCAGTATCATAGGATATAATTCTTTTGAATTCATCCGGTGATAGTACGCAAGTGATTGCATTTAGTGCTTTTACATTGACACTACTCTCACTTTTCTTAAGAGTGGTCCAAGAGAAATAAGGTGTGACTTTCATAGTTTTGGATCCATCGGTACCAGTCACTTCAGTGGTAGGAGGGTCCAATCAGTCAATGTGGCTTGTCACATGCTCTCATCCATGGATTTTAAGAAAATCTCATCCTGGCTTTCCAATAAGCATAATTGGAGCCATCAAATGGTGGAGGCCTAGTGACTGAAAGACTATCAAAATTTA
Source organism: Magnolia officinalis (assembly GCA_021015155.1). Lineage (NCBI taxonomy): Eukaryota > Viridiplantae > Streptophyta > Magnoliopsida > Magnoliales > Magnoliaceae > Magnolia > Magnolia officinalis. Next base: position 51,324,044 of record JAJHSJ010000001.1, read on the forward strand.
ACATCTTACAAAGCTCAGATCATTAGCTCAAGAAATAATCCAAAAGAAATAATAATTAAAACGAACTATTAAGCTTTGATACCACTTGAAAAGGCCGAGCTAAGAGTCCTAGAGGGGAGGGGGGGTGAATAGGACTATGCCAAATTAAAAAAATAAACTGCGAAATTAAACAATATGAATAAAGATAGCACTTAAACAATCCACAATGCGGAAATGTAAAATAACCTAAAAAATCTAGTATTGAGAGGTTGATACAAACCTAGTTTTAAGGACAACCTGACACCAAAAACTAATGGTTTATGGTAGGACAACCTTACTAGAACGTGGGTGAGTATCAAAAACTCAAACTGAAGAAGATATAAGAAATAAATAACTAAGGAATAACTAAGCTATTACACCATTCCCACACTTGCATAAAAGAAATTACAACATTCTCCACAAATGCAAAAAGGGAAATTACAACATCCACAGAATGAAATATTCAATCAATCACCACAATACCAGAAATTATAGTGGTTCGCTTGTGTGTACACCAACTATTTATAAAAACAGCCACACAACTACTACACTCATAATATCCTCACACAGTGGATATTAGCGTTCACTATGAAAATGGGATTTTCAAGGTTCACCTAAAACCCTCACAATTGTGTCTTTCAAGTGGGCTTACACAATTAAAAAAACCCCACACTCTGAGTTTTCTGTATCACCTCCTCAACAAACCAAAAGAAAGAGATTTTTCTGGCTCAATCTCAATGAACCAAAATAAAGAATTTATAAAATTGTAAAATACTTATCTGAATATTTTCATTTTAATGCAGCCCAGAAGAACCAATTCAGAATAGAAGATCAACGTAGATGTTCAATGTTCACACTAGCTCACTTATGAATAGGTTCTAAGTTCTAAATTGATTTTAAATTAAATCACCTTGGGCTAGCTTGATTTCATTTTGATTCCAAGAAATGGGAATACTTCAATCCCTTTTTCAAATAAAATTGGAATGTAGAATACAAAATCAAATGCAAAAAGCTAATTAAAGAAATATAAAATGAGCACTAAATAGCTTAAGAATATCACTAACTTATCTCTCAGAGAGGTGTATTGATTTTGCTTGAATTGGATACCAAATTCTGAAATTCGTGCTCTATTTATAAGTGCAAAAATATCATCTTCGACTAGTCCTGAGGTAGGCACGACTGGTCGTAGGACCACCAAATTTTTAAAATTTTGAGCGCGATAAGATCACACCATTCCACGACTGGTCGAAGGACCTGCTCGACTGGTCGAGTGGCCTTCACGACCAGTCGAGTCCTGTCCACGACTGGTCGTGTGGGACTCAATTTAGTTGTTGGACTTTGAGTCGAGCCTATAGGACTAGTCGAGCACTAGTCGAGCATTGTTCACATGACTGGTCGAGTAGTCTCCAGAATTGGTCAAGGCTCTAACAAAAAATTCTAAAAATTATAAACAAACTTAGGACTAGTTGAGGATTTCTTAGACTAGTCGAGCCAGTGCTAGGACTAGTCGAACATAGCCTAAGACTAGTCGAAAAACAGACTATGCACTTATAAAATGAGCCAATTGAATTATGTATTCAAAACGACCTACCCTATGGTCAATCTAGGGTCTTTCATACCTTGTTAGTGATGTATGAACATTGAATCTTCTCTTACTTCAGTTGATAGTCATTCTTTGAAGTCCACGAAGCTTGAGATCTTGACATATGATGAAGCTTGGACTTGAGACGTTTGAAGCTTGAATATGACTAACATTGAAGCTTGAGCTTGTGGTTCAAAGTAAAGAACTTTGTCTTGACTTGGACGAAGCTTGAAAGATTGAATTCACACTTGGTGTTGTACTTAAACATGAACATATAATCTTGCAAACATGTAATCGTGCACTTGAAGTTCTTGAGGTAAAGACCTTTGTTCTTGTACATGAGAAGCATAGTCTTGAATTTGTAAATGCGCTACACAAAACATAGATTCCAAGAGGTTTTGACACTACAAAATCTGACAATCATAGAGCTAGAAAACATAGCACTTATAGATACACCAACCAATCCGCTTCCATACTACATGCGGATGGAGTCAGAGACGAACGATCAAGTCAGGGCCTCATGGAGCCCACCATGATGTATATTATTTATCGACTCTGTCCATCTATTTCTACGGTTTATTGTAGGGCACTATCCCAAAAATCAGGCAAATCGAAGCGTTGGGTGGGACACACCATGTATTAATGGTAGAGGCCCAATATCTATTATTTCCTGTGGTGTGGTCCACTTGGGCCTTCGATCTACTTCCTTTTTTGGCTCATGCCTTAAAATGGTCTTTCAAAATGGATGGACGACTTAAATAAAATATAAATATTGTGGTGGACGTTCTACATCACTTTTTTTTTACTGCACTTAAATATAGGTTTATAACCTGTTGGTTTCACCGACGGCTTATATTATTTTTTGGTAGTGAGGCATTGCGCAACTGTTCTTCATGATCGACTGTAAAAATCCCTTTCTCATTTCTATTTTACATGTAATGAAAATTCTTTCATACGAGAGACAAATGTGTAACCCATCATCAAAGGACGAATCCTACCCTCTGAATATTGCATGATCTTATTTACACATTAAGCGAGTGGCTGAATAGGCGGCCGATCTCATCCGATCTTAGTCATATTATTGTGTATATGCTTATCTCGGCACTTGGGATCATAGTTGTTCGGCTTGAATTGAGCCACAAATTCAGTTCTGGCACGCCTACATTCTGACTACCGGAAATCCCAACAATTACAAGTTTTTAATACGCCAGGTGGGACATAAAAAACTACTTCGCTGTTAAAAATATTCATTATGCACTGCTTGTGCTGAAAACCTAGCACCAACAAGTTTTTGGCATGCTTGCTGGGATCTTGTCTCTAACTTATCGGCGTAACTCTACCAGTTAGAATTATAAATAGAAGAAGAAATTGAATTGTTGGGGTTTAACCCTCTACACCAACTGTACTACCTCTAACCGATGATGTGCTGGTTTAAGCAACCCCTGAAGGATTGAATCTGGACAATAGCCCGACACTCGGCATCGGGAACCAAGAAGGGGCGTCGACCTCTTGGACTGTTCTCCGGAAGAGATGACGGTCGTACTCTGGGATGTATAGCTGAGTATCCAGCATGTACAGCTGATTATCAAACATGTTAGGAATACAGAAGGGCCCAAGTTGAACAAATCCGTATTTAAATTGAGAATACTAACAAATACATGGCTAGTTAGATTAAGGCCATGCATCAATTGATGGTGATGATAGTTGAAAGAAAACCAACGACAATACAGTATAATGTTGAAGGAAATTCAGTCGATAATGTGACTCAGGCACTGCTGGGTGTCAAATATTACATATTTCCCCTTATTTATATCTTGGTTTTATGAACATGATAATGCTTAATGGGTATATTTTATACATGTTTGTATTGCGTTATAAGTCTAAGAGCTTGGATTGAAAGGAATGTTAAAAGCATGGATTTGATGCTCAAGAATCACCAAGGTAAGGGATGGATCTTAGAAGACTAGGATTGAAGAGCCACCATCTGTGCCCCCTCCTAAGAGGAATCTACCACCCATTCCAGTTTAGGAGAACGGAATCCACCGCGACCAAGGGTTGGTCGTGGCTCAACTAGCAGTGAAAGCACACCGCGACAATGAGGACAAGGGCACATCGACCTTCTCCCCTGGTCACCATTAAACTGAATGCAATTTGGCAAAATGGTCGAGGCTTACAACTGTGCTATCAATGTGCCAAAAGGACCGTTCTAAGATAAAGTGACCCACCTCAATCAAGGTTATGAGGCCAATACATGGCTCCGCAAACTGAAGGTAATAGTCAACATCAGCTGTAGGAAATGCCTTCACCCCTTAGTCGTTACTCTCAAAGCAAAATGTCAAAGCAACGAATGATTAAATCTCTAGCAACTCAGAAGAGAGTTTGGAAACGGGTCATGAATCCTAAATTTATTAAGACTCAAATATTACATATTTAACCCTTCAATTACATTAGTTTTCCTAGCATTTAATTGATAATTTGATTTAATTATATACATTTTTGTCATGAGAGGTGATTTGAGAGCTTATGATGAATATGCGCTTAAAAAGATGGATTTAGAGCTCAACAGAGATAATGAAGAATTGGAGATTTGGAAGTCATTAATGAAGAATTCACATGCCAGAGATCAAGGAAACCAAGTGAGGAATGAAGAAAATCAAAGATTTGAAGTGAAGAAAAGGAATCTTGAAAATTGTCCTGAAAAAAGATATTCTGAAATTTCGAGACCAGAAAAGCATAGTTCTGAAGAAGTGCCAGAATAGACTTCGATTCCATTGAAAGCACTTCGACTCCATCGAAGGTGGAATCAAAGTTAGTTCGATTTAATCAAGAATTTCAGGATTTTTCAAGTTAAACTCGCTGGACAGTTCTAGACAAGTTTTGATTGCATCGAAGGCGTATGCGGATTTTACTGGAGTGTGTAAATTTGAGGCGGTTTCTAGATTTTTCCAACTCGATGCGAAAGTTGGAGTTCCACAACTATAAATAGGACTCCTTAGGATGCTCTAAAGCATCTTCCAGGGTTTGGAAAGGGAGAGAAGGCCTAGGTGGAGCGCCGACGACATTATTCTACTTCGATTTCTTCATGGGTTCTAGTTCTTATTTTTATTACGTTTTTGAGTTAGCTATGACTAACTAATCTCTTAGTTAGGGCTAAGAGGTGAAGCTCGTAGCGTGTTGGGATGTTTATTTTGCTTTGATTATTATTTATGTGTGAACTCCATTAATTTCTAGTTTGAATTTAATGAATATTTTTAGTTTTCTATGGTTTATTGTGACTCAAATTATAATAGACACTGCGATAACTTTAAATATCTTATTTTCCATTATGAGATTGTGAGATCAGTAAATCCTATTGTTCACCATCGTCTCCTGGGCATGGTAGGATGATGGAATCCCTTATAATCATCACAATACTCCTTCATGTGTGAACTAATTCAATGAAAAGTTCAAATTGTGCTTCAATTATTTTATCTTCCAACTGGATAGGATAGGACTCCAATTCCAGTTGTGTTTGCTTGAAATAAGCAAGGTAGCATCTTGATAGCTATAAGTGGATCTTTAACGCTCTAGTTACCTTTTGATTGTTGATAACCAATCACAATTACCCTCTTTTATTCCAGATTTAGATTTAGATCTTTTTCTAGTCCTAGTTCTAGTTACTTTCAGAATACGTACAAGTTTAGTCCCTGTGGATTTGACCTTGATCTCACTAAGATTATTACTAAATCGAAACCCTACACTTGGGGTTGTGAATAAGTTTTTGGTGCCATTGTCGGGGACTACGACTGCATTTTTTTGAGATTAATTGGTATTAGAATTAAGTAAAGATTATGGTTTATTTTTCTTCTATGCTTTTAGGTTAAGATTTTTTCTGAAATTATTTTTTAGAAACTAACGTTATTTTCTGTTTCGTCGGATCCTAACATAGCAACCCTTATCCGCTAATTTTGTTACAACCCTCTCTCTTATCTTTTCTAGATCTCTTATTTGTTTTAGTTTTTCTAGTTTTCTTTTTAGGTTTAGTTGTTTAGCTACTTGAGGGCTGAGAGTGTTTCATGTCCAAGTGGGTTTGTGACAACACTCTCCGTCTTTTGAGTGAAGGAGGATTAGTCGAAGGGTTGTATATCCATCATCGGGTTAGACACCACCCAAGATCCTCTGAGTCAGTAGAAGTGATGGCTGCACATAAACCTCAACACCCAGTTGAGGAAGCCTAGGAAAAAAATGAGGTGTATCATGCACCCCCGCTTCGTACTCTACGAAATTATTTACAACTGGCGGGGGTGAGTACACCTTTCTGCATGATATTCCCATTGAATGCAGGAACGGTGGATGTTAAACCGGAGGTAATTTAACTCCTTCCTAAGTTTCATGGACTAGAATATGAAAGTTCATACTTGCATATGAAAGAGTTTGATAAGATAATATCTACATTACACTTCCCAAACGTGTCTGAGGACATAGCCAGACTGAAATTGTTCCCTTTCTCCTTGAAAGAAAAGGCTCAGTTGGGTTACATTCCTTAAGACTACGGTCCATTGGCACATAGGCTGAGATGACAAGGGAGTTCCTTAAAAAGTTCTTCCTATATCATAAAATGAATACCTTAAGGAAAGCAATCATGAATTTTGCACAAAAAGAAGATGAAACCATCTTCCAATGTTGGAGGCAATTTAAGGATCTCATAAATTCATATTCACTACATAGCTATGAAACATGGCGTATAACAAGCTTTTTCTATGAAGGATTGACCTCACCCATGCGCCAATTTGTGGAGATGATGTGTAATGGGAAATTTATGAACAGGGAAGCCGATGATGCGTGAGATTATTTTGATAAACTTGCTGAAAATGCGCAATTATGGATACCTTCTCAAAAACCACCACTTCTAAGCCGACTCAATCAAAGGAAAGAAGAGGAATTTATGTTTTAAAAGAGGAAGATAAATGCAAGAGTGGCCAAACCCACATGAAAAGTCGAGGCCATGGAACTTAATAAGGCAGAACCCAACCAGGCTGCGAAAGTTGTTTATGGTATTTATGTTGTAACATACATAAAACTGAGAATTGCCCAACAATTCATTCTTTTCAAGAAATATTGAATGAGCAATCAAATGCCGTGAACAACTACCAAAAACCTTTCAAAGGACCCACCTCGAACACATACAACTCTAGTTAGAGGAACCATCTAAATTTCAGTTGGAGGAATGGACAAACGGCTAACCCATAAGAGGTCCTTACACAATTCTTGAATAAAAAGAGGCCTCAAGAGGATACGGTTCAAAAATTCATGCAAAACCAAGAGCTATTCAACCAAAAGACGGCGCAAGCATTCTAGGATATCAAAACAACTGTGTTTGCATCGTCCATTCAAAGGATTAAGTCACAACGAGTGGGGAGAAAGAGATGTTTCCAGCCCAATCTCTCCCCAATCCAAAACCACAATGTGAAATTAATGACCCAAGCTCTTCAAATCAAATGGAGAATGCTAAATCTATCACCACTCTTAGGAGTGGAAAGATCATTGACAAATCTATTCCGGTGAGGGCGGAAAAGCCTAACGACCTAGAAGAAGATGAGAATGATAGACCTAGCATTGCTTCACATGGGTTAGAACCGGAACCTCAAAGTGATACAGTCCTTAGGTGGTTCTGCCTGAGGTGGTACTCAGGTCCTTGTACGGATTTTTCTAAGACGTTACAATCGCAGCATGATTGGTAGTCTCTTATACTTAATGGCTAGTAGACCAGATATTGCTTTCGGTGTAGGAATCTGTGCTATATATCAATCTGACCCAAAAGAATCACATCTTATTACTGTTAAGAGCATAATTAGATATGTCACAATTACTGCTAACTTCAGCCTTTGGTATCCGCATGATACAAATGTGCAACTAGCTGGATATACAAATGCTGACTGGGCAGGGAACATCGATGATAGAAAGTCTACCAATGGTGGATGTTTCTATGTTGGAAATTGTTTAGTTTCCTGGCACAGTAAGAAACAGAGTTCGGTTTCTTTATCTATAGTTGGGGTTGAATACATCGCAGCTAGTAATGCATGTACCCAGCTGGTTTGGATGAAAAGAATGCTAACTGATTATGGAATTACGCAAGATACAATGATCTTGTATTGTGATAACTCTAGCGCAATTAATATTTCAAAAAATCTCATTCAACGTTTTCATACAAAGCATATAGACATTCGTTATCATTATATTCGAGAATTGTTGAAGATAAAAGCATTTCTTTAGAATATATCCAGACCAAAAATTAGCTTGCCGACATTATGACTAAACTGCTTGACAGGAATAGATGTTCCAAATTAAAACTTGATATTGGTATGTGTATTTCAAATTAATTAAATCATGTTATTTTTGCATTTTTTTTTTTTTATAATTTTTATGCAAAAATTTTTGAAATTTTTAGTGCGACACAACTGGTCGAGCACGTACTCAACCAGTCGAGCCTCGACAGGTCGAGCACATACTCAACCAGTCGAGTTGCGTGGGTGGCCTCTCTAAAAGAGGGAAAACCACTTTTTCCTCATTTTTCTTCATCTTCCTCAAGAAGCTCTTGCTTGACTTGTCGAACCCATCTTCATATAGTCATTGTAAGTGCCTCATTTTCAATTTCCTTTTAGATTTGGGTTCTTGTATGCATCTAAAGCTTCATTTTGTTGTCGATTTGAGATTCCCACTCTTTTCATAGAGGGTTTTTGGGCAAAAATCTGATTCTTATCAAACCCATCATCTATTTTTGATTTTGGGCATTTTCTAAATGGAACACGGAACTAAGAGGAAAGTAACTCATGGCTCATCCTCTAGGTCGACTCTAATTAGGATGAGAACCCTGAGAGCTCCCGAAGAAGATTCGGAGCATGTAAGGGATTTCCACACAAGAGATATTATAATAGAAAAGACGGTTAATCTCGATCGCATTACTCCATTTAAACTGTTGCCCATCCTGTCTGCCGTTGGTTGGGAAAATATTCTGGTTGGGGCAGAACGACTTATCGCTCCATTGCTCAGGCATGTATACATCAATTGGAGAGTTGTCCCTTAAAAATCTCACATTTTCTATCAACTTTAGAGAAGGGACAATTCCTGTAGACAGGCACCTAATTTCTAGTTTGCTTGATGTAAATGTTAATGATGATGACGTACCGATTCATCCACTTAATGATAGGATGTTGAGTCCGAGCGTAGGGAGATTACCCAAAAATTATGTCAGTTTGATGTCGAATGGAGTAGCGGTAATGCTCTACGTGCCACTCAGATGATTCCTCGTCTCCATATTCTTCATCGCATATTTACGTCAAATGTATATCTGCGGTTTGAGAACAAGTCCGAGCTGACTTCGTTCATGGCTCGTATTCTTCATGCCGTTGTATTTGGCATCCCTATTTGCCTCCCTTCTTTAATTTGCTACTTAATCATCCAATTTCGCATTCATTTGGGTCATGGTTAAATTCCATTTGCCTATCTTATGATGACACTTGCCATCCATTGCAATGTTGTCATTCCTTCCACTGAGGCTCCTGAGACAGCCCTTCCGTTTGACAACGCTAACATTCATAAGATGTGTCTGGAATATCTCCCCGGTTAGCGAGACGAGGATGATGTTGAAGAAGAGGAAATGCCATTGCTTACGAATACAACTATGGATGACATATTTGATGAGCTAGAAACAGATGATGTGGCGGATCTTGATTTTCAACCATCTCAATTTGATGATCGCCTTTAATCTTTGGAGGAGAAGGTGGTTGAATTGAAAGTTTCACAGGACAATTTGACTGAAAGTCACAAGTTTTCAATGAAGTATATGCGAAAATATTTTCATCGCATTACTAAAGGACTTCATCAGATTGACCCGTCTCTCTCCCACCTCCTTCTTCTTCTGGTTCAGACTAGCTTGACTTTGAATTTGTTTTGGATTGTATAACTTTCATTTATGCTTGGATTCATATTCTCGGATGTTACTTTTTTATGCTCTCTTAATCTTATCCTTACTCGCCTGATTTACTCTTCATCATATTGCTTCTATTGTCATTCAATTATCTATTCATAATTGTCATTCTGTCTTCCTTTGTCAAGTTGTGACAAAAAGGGGAGAGATTTATTGTTATGATTGAATCAAATGCTGTTGGAATGGATTATGTGGATTGTATGTTTGGAAATATTTTGTTAATACAGGTATTCTACACAAGTCCAAGCTCAGATAGTGGGGGAGTAGATTTTGTGCTCATATTGAGAGAGAGTGTGAACTTTTGTAAGATTTCGTGATCATATTGAGAGAGAGAGAGTTCAAGTTTTGTATTTATTTTGTTCTAAGTATGTTTTGTCACGAATTTGACAAAGGGGAGATTGTAAGTGCTGTGATGTATAAAGCACCCTTATTTGTTAAATTTCGATGGGACAAAACAGCTTATTATGTGGCTCACACAAGTGATGGAAAGTTCACCTTCAAGTAAATCAAGATGGAAAGTTCTCCTTCAAGATCAACTCATGAAGTTGGAAAGTGCAAGACATGAAGATGGTTACTTCAAGTTCAAGATCAAGCTACAACTACAAGTTTACTTCAAGTAGAAGATCCACTAAACGCTACTGAAGATTCAAGTAGAAGTTTCAAGGTATATACTTCAATGTCCAATAATTTCAGGTATAATTGACCTTTGAGCGACCTTAGACTTAGGTTCTTTTATATGCTAAACATATATGGGTTTTTATACTTTGTTTAGGCTTTAGTTCAACTAGTCTAAGCCTTAGTTTGACTAGTCCAGGCTTTGGTTCAACCAGTCTAAGGAAAGTTTCGACCAGTCTAAGATTTAAACATAAAAACGGACTTTTTCTGTTGGTTCCTCAACCAGCCGAGCAGGGTGCTCGACCAGTCGAAGGCACCTCCTCGACCAGTCGAAGGGTGCTCGACTCGAAGTCCAACAACCATTTCAAGGCACCCTCGACCAATCGAAGGCTGATCTCGATCAATCAAGCAAACCCTTCGACTAGTCGAACAACGGTTTTATCCAATCGCGCCCCAATTTTGAAATTTGGTTGATTCTTAGACGAGTCGAAGGAGACCTTAGACCAGTCGAAGCAACTGATTTTCATCCTATAAATAGAGGCCTTTTCTCATTCTAATTCATTCATTAAAGCCACAAAAAGCCTTCACTTTGAGAGAGAAAAGTCCCCATCTTTTTCAAGCTATAGCACGATATTTTAAATCTTTTTAATATAGTTTTTTATTTTTGTAATTCTTTGATCTCTTTTATGAATCTTACGTTATAAAGGGAGTTTATACTCTACTTTATGAGATCTAAGGAATTCAAACAAGTAGCCTAAGGTTTGAATTAATTTTAAATCAATTTAGAACCTAGAACCCTTGATTGTGTTATTGGACATTGAATATTTCTACATCAAGAAAAGCGGTTCTACGAGCTACATTAAAGAGCGTCTTCAGAAGAAGATAAGTATTATTCTTTATTCATTTTTGGTTTTTTGAGATATCCAGAAAATCTCTGTATTGGTTTTGACTAAGATAGCTAGAAAATCTCAGCGTGAGGTTTTGATTGTGATAGCTCATTTGAAAATACAACTGTATACGTTTTAAGGTGAACCTGAGAAAACCTTGATTATTAGTGAACACCAATATCACGTGGGTTGTGATTATTGGGAGTGGAGTAGGTGTGGCTGTTTGAGAATAGTTGGTGTAAACTCCTGGTGTTTTGTGGTGAATGATGTATGTGATGTATATGTGTTGAATTGTTGTAATTTGTTTATGTACATGTGGTGAATGCTTGTAATAGATAGCTTTCTTTCATTTTCTTCTTGTTTTAGTTTGTGATCTTGATCCTTAGTACGTTTAAGAAATCAGGTTGTCCTACCTAAAACATTTGTTTTGTTGTAAGGTTGTCCTTTGAACAAGGTTTGAATCAATTCAATACTATTACAGTTGAGATCTCTGATTAGGTTCTGATTTATTTAATCTTTCAGTTCTTTAATTTTTAAATTGGCATAGTCCTATTCACCCCCCATCTAGGACCAGAGCTTGCCCCTTTCACAGATCATCCTATTAATGTAATTATAGTGATGTCATTGATAATTTGATTATTTTGGGACATCATTAGTGGGCCATGTGCCCAAATGGATTGGTAGCCTAGTGACGCATGTGGTACATGTGGGTGTCCATCTGGGTCACTTCTAATGGACCCCACCTTGTTATATGTATTTTATTCATGTCTTGCAGGTTACATGAGGAGCTGATGTGAGTCTAACGTGGGCCACACCACATAGACTTATATATTTTTAATGGGGCCTACTATTTAATTCCCACTCTCTGTATATGATGTGCCAATTAAGGCTGATTATTGCCTGATATGCTTGATAACATGCTAGTGTACTTGGCTTGGTAGGACACATCATTTGTATGCATGTTATGGATGATGATTGATCATAGCATATGCTTTTGGGTTTAGATACTTAGGGGACCCCATATGAGATAGGGTTGCCCCACATGATCGCGCGACATGAGTAGGTTTGATGCATGACTTACATGGCATGATTCATGCATTTCACATATTATATGTCACGATCACTTTACACCTTAGTGACATCAGGGTTATGGCCTTCAGAGGCATATTGTGGATGACCAGATTGGATACCGAAAAATTTGTTCTAGCATTAAGGTGCTATGGATGTCCTTAGATGAAAGTCCTTGAACCCTCGTGGTATCAGTAGGATGCTTCAACGTCAAGACCGAGTGGATAACATGAGTACCCGAGTGCTGAATACCAGTAGGCCGTGTCTCCTGCTATGTCGTGGTCAGTTGAAAAGGGGTGTGACCTTATCTACCCGAGGGTAGGGGGCTGTAAGCTAGGTTGAGTTTGACTAGCTCGTAAATGGGTCTGCTATCGATGGGTCGGGTGGGTATTGACATACCACTGGCAAGGCGGATAGTGAGGTCTTGTAACACCCTGTACCTTTCATTGCTCGAGTGTTACCGTGTGACCTAACTTAGTATAAATACCAACCCGTGACATAAATATATGTACAACTATCCCACTTCACTTGAGCAGCCCGAAAGCTCATGAACAAAAGGGCCTTACTGATCATCTTAGGACATCATACGATCATTAGATCGTCGAAAATCAGCATCTATGACCACAAAATCTAACAATACGGCCCACCTAAACCATGGATCTACATGACAAATGAAGGAAAGTCCATCGGAGTTGGAGAGAAATGATGATCGACCCAAATCAAGGAGAAAACATTAAGGTGGACCCCACACAGACGTAGGGAACGCCCAACATTTGTGCACACACTGTGCAACGTACGATCAACCTGACCGAGTCCAAAATGGAAGGTCTCTTCCTTCCTTTTTGTTCCCGCTTGCGGAAATTCAAACGCTGCCCTCCCTGTGATCGGGGATGGCCCATTACGAACTCTAGATGGAGGATCAGAACCGTCTATCTGGTAGGGAAGCCACAACCGACCAAAACCCTATTAATCCCACACGTTGGGATGCACGTGCGTGCACACAAACTTTAACGCAATTAGGTGGTGCACACGACAATATTCCAAAAATGGAGATTTTGTTCCTCTGTTTCTTTGCCCTACAGGCAATTCACATGCGTCCACCCCTCTCATCTTAATCGTTTATTCAGACTATCCCAGCCTCCCGTTTTACTTTTAGTTTTTTTTAAGCTAGAAAACGCAGATAGAATATTTCCTCTTCGATGCATGGCTCGATCCCGTGCGTTCACTAACTTCTAGAAGCTCTCCTACTGCATCGTGAACGTCAAAATTTGGGCATTAGAATCCTCAAAACGCTTGGTTAGGAGATCTTGTACGATATCTTATTGACTCGAGAAATCGGGTACGAAACGAGAGAAGTTTGCCCATCATCAAGAAATCTTGATTTTCCATCCAAAAGATGGACCCCACATTGATCATTGGTCCAATCCAAACCATTTATATGCCTCAGATCAAGAGATTAACGCTGCAATGAGATTTTTTCATGATAAACCACACCTTCTACAACCGGCTGGTGAAACCTATTGAGTATGAAATATTGCATATTTCCCCCTATTTATACCTTGGTTTTATAAACATGGTAGTTCTTAATCGATCTAATTATGCATGTTTTCATGTGCAAGGTGACTTGGAGAGCTTAAGGTGAAATTGATGACAAAAGGAAGATTTATGCTCGAAAGATTACTAAATGAAGATTTGGAGATTTAGAAGTCATTAATGAAGAATTCACATGCCAAAGATCCAAGGAAACCAAGTGAGGAATGAAGAAAATCAAAGATTTGAAGTGAAGAAAAAGAAAAGGAATCCTAAAAATTGTCCTAAAAAAACATATTCCTGAAAATTGTCTTGAAAAAATATATTTTGCAACTCCGAGTCTAAAAAATGAAAGTTCTGAAAGTTTATTTTGGGAACTATGCAGAGTGCATAAATTTGAGGCGGTTTCTAGATATCTCCAACTTGGTACGAAAGTTGGAGTTCCACAACTATAGATAGGACACCCTAGGATGCTCCAAAGCATCTTCTAGGGTTTGGAAAGGTCTCAAGGAGGATAACACAAGGGTGAAGCATCCGTCAAAGAGTTTTTCTTCTTCCCTAGTTTGTTTTTCATGCTTCGTTTAAGAGATTTGGTTTCAATCATGTCTATGGTTGGGTAAACTTTTAGCTAAAGCTAAGAGGTGAAGCTTGTAGCGTGTGTTGGATGATTATCTTGCTTTGACTCTTGTTCTTATTGAACCTCATTGATTTTGTTGAGGCATAAAAAATATTCCATTCCATGGTCAAAGAAGATTGGTTAAGCGGGTTACGGAACAAAGAAGATTGGTTGCGAGAGTCACGGAACCAAGAAGATGGGTTGTGGGGGTCACAGAATCAAGAAGATCGGTTGCGCGGGTCACGGAATCAAGAAGATCCATTGCGCTGGTCGCGGAATCAAGAAGATCAGTTGCGCGGGCCGTTGAATCAAGATGATCCATTGTGCGGGATACGGAAGCAAGAAGATACATTGCACAGGTCGCGGAAGCAAGAAGATGGGTTCCCCGTATCGTGCAATCAAGATGACACGTTCCGCGGGTCGCTAGACCAAGAACTCAGTTGCGCGGATCGCGCAATCAAGGAATCTACTAACATAAGAATCGAGGATTGGCATGTGTGTGGGGCCTATAAATACCCCGCTCCTCCTCTCATTTGGGGGATTAAAGATTTTAAAAAACTGGAGCGGAACAATTGAAGGTAGAGAGCAGAGGCGACGATCAGTTGCGAGGACCGCGCACAAAGGTATCGGTTGCGTGGACCGCGCAACAAATTTACCAGTTATGCGGACTGCGCAACCAGTGTATTGGCTGCGCGGGTCGCACAACTGGGTCAATTGTCCAACTATATATGGAGGTAGAAATGCTGCTAGATCTTCAAGCCTCCTTCTTTGAAGAGAGAGACCAGTTGATGAATTCAACATTCCTCTGAAGTGTTGGGAGATGACCAAAGAAGCTGCCAGAGTGCTGCCGGAATTTCTATCTCCTTGGACATTAGCTGATCAATTCAGCAATTCCTCCTAAGTATCTAGGAGATGACTAAAATAGCGTCAGAATGCTGCCGAAATTTCTATTGGACTATCTTCTCTTTCATTACATTAATTGTACTTTGTTTTCAGAATCAAGGGAATCAGAGGATGTAAATGAACTCAGATAAATGTGATCAATGTTCTCTCATTCTTTCTTTGTTATCATTGAATAAATTCCCCAAATCAAACACATTTTTTTTCTTGTCGAAACAGATTTATAGTTTGATATTAAATGAATATTTTCAGTTTTCTATGATTTATTATGACTCAAATTACAATAGATGCTATGATAATTTTGGATATTTTCTTTTCCTATTTTGAGATTGTGAGATCAGTAAATCCTGTTGTTCACCATCGTCTCTTGGCATGATAGGGTAATGGAATCCCTTCCAATGATCGCAATTCTCCTCTATTGAGAATTAGGTCAATAAAAAGTTCAGATTTGATTTAAATTGCTTTATCTTCCAATTGGATAGGATATGACTCCAATTCTAATTGTGTTCCTTAACTCAAGTAAGGTAGCATCTTAATAGCTACAAGTGGATCCTTGACACTCTAGTTCCCACCTTTAAATCCATAAGTTTTAATCAACATTATTCACCATTACTCTCAATTATTTAGATTTCAATTTAGATCTTTTCTAGTTCTAGTTCTAATTATTTTCAGAATACATACAAGTTTAGTTCCTATGGATTCGACCTCGATCTTATCGAGTTATTACTACATTGTAACCCTACAGTTGGGGTTGTAAATAAGTTTTTGGTGCCTTTGTCGGGGACTACGGTTATGTTATTCTGGAATCAATTGGTTTTAGAATTAGGTTAATATTAGGATTTATGTTTATGCTATTTTTTAGGTTAGGATTTTTTTGAAATTATGTTAGAAACTAATATTGTTTTCTGTTTTATAGGATACTAGCATAACAACTCTTATTCAGTAATTTTGTTCTAACCCTCTCTCTTATCTTTTTTTAGATCTCTTATTTGTTTTAGTTTTTCTAGTTTTCTTTTTAGGTTTAATTATTTAGTTACTTGAGATTTGAGAGTGTTTCATGCCCAAGTGAGTTCGTGACAACACCCTCCTTCTTTTGAGTGAAGGAGGATTAGTCGAAGGGTTACCTATCCATCACAGGATTAGACATCACTTAAGATCCTCTCAGTTAATTGAAGTGATGACTGCAAATCAACTTCAACCTCAACCTCAACCACCAGTTGAGGAGGTCCAAGATGAAAATGAGGTGCATAATGCACCCCCACCTCGTACTCTATGATATTATTTATAATCGACGGGGGTGACTACACCGTCTTGCATGATATTTCCATTGAATGCAGGAACTATGGATATTAAATCAAGGGTAATTCAACTCCTCCCTAAGTTTCATGGACTAGAATCTGAAAGTCCATACTTGCATATGAAAGACTTAGATGAGATAATATCTACATTACACTTCTCAAATGTGTCTGAAGACACGTTTAGACTGAAATTGCTTCCTTTCTCTTTGAAAGAAAAGGCTAAGTCATGGTTACATTCCTTAAGACCAAGGTCTATTGGCACATGGGTTGAGATAACAAGGGAGTTCTGTAAAAAGTTCTTCCCCTATCATAAAACAATGCCTTAAGGAAAGCAATCATGAATTTTGCGTAAAAAGAGAATGAGACCTTCTTCTAATGTTGGGAGTGATTTAAGGATCTCATAAATTCATGTCCACAACATGGCTACCAAACATAACGTATAACAAGCTTTTTCTATGAGGGATTGACCTCACCCATGTGCCAATTTGTGGAGATAAGGTGTAATGGGGAATTCATGAACAAGGAAGCCAATGACGCATGGGATTATTTTGATAAACTTGCTGAAAACACATAATCATGGGATACCTCCTCAAAAACCACCACTTTTAAGCCTACTCAATCAAAGGAAAGGGGAAGAATTTATGTTTTAAAAGAGGAAGATGATATAAATACAAGAATGGCCAAACTCACAAGAAAAGTCGAGGCCATAGAACTTAAGAAAGTATAACCCGAAAAGGTTACGGAAGTTGTTTGTGGTATTTCTGCTTGTAACATACATATAACTGAGAATTACCCAACAATTCCTGCTTTTCAAGAGATATTGAATGAGCAATCAAATGCCGTAAACAACTACTAAAGACCTTTCAGAGGACCCACCTCAAATACATATAACTCCAGCTGGAGGAACCACCCAAATTCAGTTGGAGGAATGGACAAACGGATAACCTACAAGATGCCCTTACGCAATTCTTAAATCAAAAGAAGCCTCAAGAGGATACGGTTCAAAAGTTCATGCAAAACTAAGAGCTATTCAACCAAAATACAGTGCAAGCATTCTAAGATCTCAAAGCAACAATGGAAATGTTTGCATCATCAATTAAAAGATTGAGTCACACTTAGTGAATGGGGAGAAAGGGATGCTTCCAGCCCAACCCCTCCCCAATCCAAAACCGTAATATGAAATAAGTGCCCCAAGCTCTTCAAATCAGCTGGAGCAAGCTAAGTCTATCACCACTCTTAGGAGTGGGAAGATTATTCAAGAAACTATTCTAGCGAGGGTTGAAAAACCTAAGGACCCAGAAGAATTGAGAATAATAAACATAGCAATGCTCCACATTGGTTAGAACCAGAACCTCAAAGTAAACCGATTGCGCCATTCTCTCAACGGTTGATTGCACCAAAACCTCTCTCTAACTCTCAGGATATTCTAGAGGTGCTTAAGTAAGTGAAGGTCAATATTCCTCCACTGGATGTCGTTAAATAAATACCTTCATATGCCAAAATTTTGAAAGATCTATGCACTACCAAAAGATTGAAAAACATACAAAAGAAAATATTTTTGACAGAAAAAGTGAGTGTCATCCTCAAATAAGATGTGCCATAAAAATATAAAGATCCCAGTAGCCCATCCATCACTTGTGTAATTAGGAACCATTGGATTGAGCACGTACTTATTAACTTGGGGGCGAGTGTTAACTTGATCCCTTACTCGGTTTACAAACAATTGGGTCTAGGAGAATTGAAACCCACCCCGGACCACATTACAACTTGCTGATCGCTAAGTTCATATATCGAGAGGGATGATTAAGGATGTGTTGGTCCAAGTTGATAAATTCTATTATCCAGTAGATTTTTTTGTCCTGGATACTCAACCCATCATAGAAAGGAATTATGAATTTATCTTTCGAAAATATGACATTGGAGCTCAACATCTTTTTAATATGAATAAACATACAGAGGATGATGACGATGACCACGATATTAACATGATCGATTCTTTCATGGAAGATAGAGCACTTTTGACTCTATACTTTGACACTTTAGAGACATGCTTGGCCTACTCCCCTGATTTAGATAATAACATGATTAGGGAGATGGATGCCTTGCTTGATGCTACACCGGCACTTGAAGTTAACGGTGGAGGCCATAATTTGAGAAATTACCTCAAACCAATGTAGTGCCTCTACCGTCTAGCCTCAAAGCACCAAAGCTGACCTAAAACTTTTTCCCGTTGATCTTAAATATGTTTACTTAGGTCAAGATGAGACATACCTGGTGGTGATTTTTTCCCACCTAGAGAAAGAAAAAGAGAGTATGCTTATTTCTACTCTCATTGAGCATAAAGGAGCCCTTAGATGGTCAATTGCGGACCTCAAGGGAATTGATCCTTTGATTTGTACTCACCGCATTCATCTTGAGGATAATATGAAAATCTCCCAACAACCACAACGTCGACTCAATCCAAATATGAAAAAAGTGGTTAAGGCTGGGGTACTTAAGTTGTTAGATATGGGTATAATATACCTTATATCTGATAGTCAATGGGTGAGTCCAACTCAGGTGGTTCCTAAGAAGTCCGAAATCACCATCGTATCTAATGCCAATAATGAACTCATACCAATTAGAGTTACTACTGGTTGGAGAATGTGCATTAACTACATAAAATTGAATACCATCACAAGGAAGGATCACTTTCCTTTGCTCTTTATTGATCAAATTATGGAAAGGCTAGCTAGTCACTCTTACTATTGCTTCCTTGACAGCTATTTGGGCTACAACCAGATTGAGATAGCCCTTGAAGATCAAGAAAAGACAACATTCACATGTCCATTTGGCACCTTTGCTTACCGAAGGATGTCATTCAAATTGTTTAATGCCCCCGCCACTTTTCAGCAATTCATGTTGAGTATTTTTTCTGACATGGTGGGGCAATATTTAGAGGTCTTCATGGACGACTTCTCTGTCTTTGGTCCATCCTTCAACAAGTGTTTGGAAAATCTTAAATATGTGCTGAAGCGATGTGAGGAAAATAAGTTGGTTCTGAATTGGGAGAAATGTCATTTATTATTTCCAAGGAAATTGTGCTTGGACACATAATTTTGTCTAAGGGAATTAAGGTAGACAAGGCAAAAATTGATCTTATCTTTAACCTACCTCCACCCAAGAGCATACGTGACGTGCAATCCTTCCTATGACACACAGGATTCTATAAACAATTCATAAAGGACTTTGGTCTTCTCTATCATCCTTTATGCAATCTAATTCAAAAGGATGTACCATATGAGTGAACTGAACAATGCCAAGAAGCTTTCACTAAGCTCAAGAGCATGTTAACAACCACACCTATCATGCAGCCACTCGATTGGCCCATCCCTTCTGAGAATATGTGCGATGCATCAAACTATGCTATTGGAACAGTGTTAGGCCAGAGAAAAGAAAAGAAGCCCTACGTTATTCACTATGCAAGTAGAACTCTAAATTCTACCCAAGTGAAATACTTTATTACGGAGAGGAACTCTTAGTTGTAGTGTTCTCTTTGGACAAATTTAGGTCCTACCTAGTCAGATCCAAGATCATCATCTACACGGACCATGTAACGTTAAAGTATCTTCTTTCTAAGATAGGTGCTAAGCCCCATCTGATAAGATGGATCCTCTTACTCCAAGAATTTGATATTGAAATACGAGACAAAAAAGGAGTAGAAAACGTAGTGGCTGACCACCTTTCTCGACTTGACCTCCCTGATTCCCTTGAGCTAACACTGATAAACGATATGTTCCTTGCAGAACAATTGTTTAAACTCTCCCAACTACCTTGGTTTGTTGACATTGCAAATTATCTTCCTACAGGTTTCACGCCAACATATTGAACCTTATAAGATAAGAAAAAAATTCTTCGTCGAGGTACGTAAGTTTTTCTGGGATGATCTTTATTTGTTTAAATATTGCCCAGACCAAATTCTAAGGAGATGTGTGCTAGACAATGAACATCAGAGTGTCATCTCCTTTTGTCATTCTCAGGCCTGTGGTGGTCACTTTTCTACTAAAAGACCACGACTAAAATTCTGCAATGCAGCTTTTATTAGCCCACGATGTTTAGAGATACTCATGAGTTTTACAAAGCTTGTGAGTGTTGTCAAAAATTGCGAGGGTTGTCCCATAGAAATATGATGCCTCTGAATCTCATTCTTATCATTGAAGCATTTGATTGTTGGGACATCGATTCATGGGACCATTTCCCCAATTCTTTGGGAATATTTAAATTATGTTAGCAGTAAACTATGTCACTAAGTGGGTCGAAGCGATCCTATGCCAGAATAATGATCATAAAATGGTCATTTGATTCTTAAAAGAAAATATCTTTTCCTGGTTCAGAACGCCTTAGGCCATCATTAGTGATGGAGGTTCACACTTTTGTAATAGGCCATTTGAGAACTTAATGAAGAAATATGACATCGATCATCAATTAGTCACTGCATACCACCCACAGACAAGCGGGCAAGCCGAGATTTCCAATAGTGAAATTAAATAAATTTTGGAAAAAAATGGTTAACCTTGATCGTAAGGATTGGTCAATTCGCTTGACTGATGCCTTATGGGCTTACCGTACCGCTTTTAAGACCCCATTGGAATGTCTCCCTTTAGACTCGTCTATGGGAAAGCTTGCCACCTACCTGTGGAGCCGGAGCATAGGGCCTACTGGGCTATTAAAATTCTGAACTTTAATTTGGACAACGCTGGCTCACTGCGCAAACTTCTATTGAATGAACTTGAAGAAATTCGGAATGACGCTTATAAGAATTCGAGAATTTATAAGGACATGATGAAGGTATTCCATGATAGGAACATCCTTCGAAAATCATTTATAACTGGTCAAAAACTCATTCTGTACAATTCTCGGTTACATCTTTTTTTTTGTTAAAATTCGATCTCGTTGACCTGTTCCTTCATTGTTACTAATGTCTATCCTCATGGGGCCGTTGAGATAAAGAATTCGACGAATGACAATGTTTTCAAAGTGAATGGACATCGTCTCAAGCCATTTGTTGAGAAGTTTGATTAAGAGGACACGTCCATGACTCTGACTGATCCCGTGTACCAGGATTAATCTCATAGTCCGACGAAGGTGTAGTTAGGGTTATTGCTTTCATAGGATTTAGGATTAGGATAGTTTGATTTTAATTTGTTTAGTCTTCGTGCTAACCCATTTACATGTTAAGAACTTTGGAAAAGCTTCAATTCTCCTTCTTCAGGTATTATCTTCCCATCACTTCCTATTTCTTTTCATTGTCTCACGTGAATTGCATGCTCATATCTTTTACATTGATGCCAATGTAAGTTTTAGGTTGGGTGATGTGGATTAGGTAAATTAATCAGTGTTTTCTTAGTTTTGAGCAAAAAATGAGAAAATTTTTAATTTTTCAAGCTAAAAACATGTTTGGGAAATGATAATTTATGAAATTAAGAATGCTTCGAGTATGATTATAAGATAAGAGATTGAATTTAAAATTGTTGGAGTTTGATCAACTGAGTAAGATGATCGCTTAAGTTCTTTCATTTAATGGATTAAGAGGAAATTTGAATATCATGTTAATCTAAGTCACAAGCCACATTCAAATTGCTTTCTATGAATTGTACTAGAATTTCTCATTGTTAGTATGTGTTTCATTGATAGATATTGAGAATTAATTTTGGAGAATTTTATCCACCTTAAAAAGATGAAAAGATCCAGTTTAAAAAAAAAAATAAAGAGATCGACAAAAAGATTATGTACGATGAAAAGACTGGAAATGAATGAAAAGTCTAAAAAGAATGAATAAATAAAAGGGACCGTTGATATAAAATTAAAAGCTGGAAAAAGAAGGAAAATGTGGTAAGTTTGGAATCGGTACTTGATTATTCAATAAAACTTGAGGTGATGAGCATGGCTAACATCATGAAATAGTAATATATTATGGAAAGTAAATAGAATTCACTAAACACCTTAGAAAATTTTTATATAAGAACTTATTCTCTTAAATGATTCATAAAGAAACTTTTTGATTGATTACTCGTGTGATTCGTCTCTAGGTTTGCAAAATTGCACTCTCACTTCTTTAGATTGTACTCATTCATACTTGATTACACAAAAGATTATTTTCTGAAAGTGATTTGAACATTGAAGATTGAAGATCACTTCACGTATGTTTTGCTTGGGAATAGCAAAATGCTGGTGGGGAGGTGTGTGAGTGTGAAATAACATATTTCCCCTATTTATACCTTGGTTTTATAAACATGATAGTGCTTAATCGATCTAATTATGCATGTTTTCTTGTGCGAGGTGATTTCGAGAGCTTAAGGTGAAATGATGCCAAAAGGAAGATTTATACTCAAAAGATTACTAAATGAAGATTTGGAGATTTGGAAGTCATTAATGAAGAATTCACATGCCAAAGATCCAAGGAAACCAAGTGAAGAATGAAGAGAATTGAATATTTGAAGTGAAGAAGAAAAGAAAAGGAATCCTAAAAATTGTTCTAAAAAAAATATCCCTAAAAATATACCTGAAAAAATATATTCTCAAACTCTGAGTCTAATAAATAAAAGTTCTGGAAGTTTATTTTGGAAAACAAGTAGAGTGCGTAAATTTGAGGCAGTTTCTAGATTTTCCAACTTGGTGCGAAAGTTAGAGTTCCACAACTATAAGTAGGTCTCCCTAGGATCCTCCAAAGCATTTTTTAGGGTTTGGAAAGTTCTTAAGGAGAATAGCATAAGGGTGGAGCACGCCAAAGAGTTTTTCTTCTTCCCTAGTTTGTTGTTCATGCTTTGTTTAAGAGATTTGGTTTCAATCATGTCTATAGTTGGTTAAACCTCTTAGATAGGGCTAAGAGGTGGAGCTTGTAGCATGTTTGGATAATTATCTTGCTTTGATTCTTGTTCTTATTGAACCTCGTTGATTTATAGGTTGATATTAAAGGAATATTTTTAGTTTTCTATGATTTATTGTGACTCAAATTACAATAGATGCTGTGATAGCTTTGGATATCTTCTTTTCCTGTTTTGAGATTGTGAAATTGGTAAATTATGTTGTTCACCATTGTCTCTTGGGCATGGTAGGGTGATGGAATCCCTTCCAATCATCACAATTCTCCCCCATTGAGAATTAAGTCAATGAAAAGTTCAGATTTGATTTAAATTGCTTTATCTTTCAATTAGATAGGATATGACTCTAATTCCAATTGTGTTCCTTGAATCAAGTAAGGTAGCATCTTAATAGCTACAAGTGGATTCTTGGCACCCTAGTTCCCACCTTTAAATTCATAAGTTTTAATCAACATATTCACCATGACTCTCAATTATTCAGAGTTCAATTTAGATATTTTTTTAGTTCTATTTCTAGTTATTTTCAGAATACGTACAAGTTTAGTCCCTGTGGATTCGACCTCGATCTTACCGAGTTATTACTACATTGCAACACTACACTTGGGGTTGTGAACAAAACCCATCACCTTACACGAACCCTGATCATTGATCTGAGTGGTCCATTGGATGGGTCAGGACCCCAAAATCTCATCTATAATGTTAGAATTTCTACATGTGATCAGAGGCTATGATCATCTTCTTAAAAGTCTTACAAGTTAAAACAATAACTTGCAACTAATCCACCAATTAGTTGGGATGGAAGGATCTAGAAACCGAATAATATATCCTATAATATACTGTCCTTTGAGGGCTTCATTTTTGAAAAATAGAAAGCAAGTTAGAGAGAGAGAGAGCGTGCGCCGCTGTGTGACTGTGGGCTGAGTTGAATCGACTCAGTTTAAGTTGCTGTAAGTTAGAACAGAGTCCAACTCCTTGCCTGATTTTTCCACCATAGAGAGAGAGAGTGAGAGAGAGAATAATAAGAAGAAGGAAATGGAGAGAGATTGGATCGAAGAAGAGAAAGCGAGAGAGAGTTTGGGAGGTAGGGACACGGTCCAAATCTGGACCGAGTCAGCCTTGCTAGACCGAGACCAAGTGAGTTGAGTATGGGTCTGGTCATGACCAGACACCGTCTAGTCATAAGGAGAAACAGAGATGTAAGAAAGAGAATAATCGCTGCCGGGTTGGGACTGTTGGCATGACTTGGTCCAGACTCTGAGTCACCATCCAATCTGCAATCTAGTTTGAATTCTAGGACTGCTAGGCTTCTAGTAGAGGAAAAGAAAGGAGGAAGGAGGCATAAGGAGAATTAAGAAAGGAGAGGGAGAACGATTTCACAACTTATTCCACTTTGTTTAATTTTGTGTGTGTGTGTGTGTATGTTTTTGTTGGATGTACAAAATACTAATTTATTGGTAAATATGGGTGTACATCTATGAGAATAGGTTAAGTGCAAGTTGAATTGGTAAAAATTTTGTTTTAACTATTTCGATGGAATCAAAGACCATTCGATGGCATCAAATCTACTTCAATGGCATCTAATGATGCTCGATTGCATCGAAAAACCTTCAGATCTCGCTAACCTACCTAGAAACCTTTTCGATTAGATCGAAAGTCTTTCGATGGAATCGAAGTTCATTCTTTGATGGAATCGAATATACTTCGATGGCATCGAACTATTGGGGTTTATATATGTACTGAGCGAGCATGATTTTTCATTTTTCATCTTCCTGCCACTGTTTGCCTTCCCTCTCATTTTGGAGCTCCAGTAACTGGTTTTCACTCATTTTCTCACTTCTCCGGTTGTGCCCTACTGAGGTTAGGTATCCTGTTTCGACTCTAAACTCACATTGATTTTATTTTAAAATACCTCCTAGGCTCATTAAAGTTGGATTTGGGGTTCCCTTTTGGGTTTTGTTGTTCTTGTTTGTTATCCTTATTGTTTGACTGTTTCTAACAAACTCTGCCAGCATATGATGGTTAAGGATAAAGGGAAGGCTCGAACAAAATCCATTAAAGAGAAGAAGACAAAGCTGGGCAATCATATTTCCATCTCTTCTCCTAACAAGGACATATTTCAAGCCAAAGATACAGTCTTTGAATGGGTAGTGGATCTTAGATGCATAGAACCCTACGGGGTTGATTTGCTGTTAGGCATGATTGGGTGGCATAACATCTTAAACTTAGATGGTGAGGTTCAATATGATCTTATACACCAATTTCTGCATTCGTGCCACACTGGTCATAATAACCCTGGATCCATACACATCACTTTTAAAAACATGACTAAACAGATCACTCCTGTGATGTTGGGACGTCTCCTAAGAGCTGAGGCATACCAGTCAGTTCAAGAAATATAACACTCTAGGAGTTTAGGGAGAAATAACTCGGTCCTTGTGCAATGGCGCAACAATTCCCAGAAATGAGAAAAACTCGCTTCACTTTGAGCATCTAGACCCGACATTTCTGATTTTCACAACATTCTTCGTACAAATGTATATCCATGTGAAGTTACTGGAAATGAACTCTCCCCATATGCACTCAACAAATGTATATCCATGTGAAGTTACTAGTATGGCATTCAAATTTGTAATGTCCTGAATCTCCACATAAGTGACAAATAGAGTAACCCTTGTATTACTTCCTGAAGCAGCTGTTTTCTTAGTTATTGTTGCTATAGGGGTAGGAATTGGTTTGAAGTTTTCATATCCTAATCCCCTTTTGTCCTTTTGTGGTCTCCCCATTCCCAAAAGTTTTTCTAATTTTTCACTGCTTTGGGAGAATTTGTAACTCAACTCAATAGATTTTTTGGATTTTTCTGCATCATACATGAGTGTGTGATTTTCATTCTTAAGACGCATGTTTTCATCTTTCAATGACTCAATCTATTTGTTCAGTTTCAGCGACTCAAATTTCAGAAATAAGTTGATTCTTTCAAGCCTATCATTATCTGAATGGTGTTGCTGAAGATCATTAATTATGTGTGTATTGGTCTCTAAAGTTTTATCTAGATCCATTTGCAGCAATTTATTCTTATTTTGACTAATGCCAAGTCTTTTAAGGATGTTGATACTATGTATGTAAAGTTGATTATAGGCATCCTGTAAATTATCCTTTTCTTCTTCTTTCTCCTCATCTGATGGAAATGTCCCTTCGACTCGCGATTCATCAATTTCATCGATTACCAATGGAATGTTTGTGGGTGTGGAGGCCATGAGTATTTTTAGGGATTTCTGGTCTCCATCACTTTCTTAACCACTGAAGTCTGAGTTTGATTCTTCAGTATCATCCCAAGTGGTTGTCATAGCCTTTCCTTTGATTTTCTGTTGGGGCATTCAGTGGACAGGTGCCCAAACTTTTGGCACGTATAACACTGTGGCTCTTTGGACCTTTTAACAGGTTTACCTGTATAATGATTGTTGTCCAAATGTTTCCCTTTAAATGGTCGGCCACAGTTTTTATGGAAGAATTTTCTGAACCGTTGAGCCAAAAGGGCCACTTCTTCATCTTCATTTTCCCTTTCACTTTCATTCTCCTCATTTGTGGGGATGTGTTTTGAAGTTTTGAGAGAATTATTTTTGGATTTGGGAGCAGGTTTAAAGTGTAGTTCAAATGTTTGTAGGGAACTTACAAGTTCTTCTACTTTCATTTCATCCACATTTCTACACTCGTTGATAGTTGTTACTTTAGAGTTGAATCGATCTAGTAGGGATCTTAGTATTTTCCTACAAATTTTTGACACCAGAACCTTCTCTCCCAGTCCACCCATGGAATTACAGATGATGTTAAGTTTTGTAAAGAATTCAATAAACGTCTCATGTTCCTCCATTCTAAGATGTTCAAATTGTGAAGTTAGGAGTTGCAGCTTGGATCTTTTCACTCTGCTTGTCCCCTCTGGGTTGTTTCCAACAGATCCCATGCTTCTTTAGATGTACCACACATACTAATTTGGTTGAAGACTTCTTGGGACACAGCATAGTAAATAGCATTCATTGCTTTTGCTTCTGATGTTTCTTTTTTTTGTCGTATGCCGTCCACATTTCTTTGGATTTAGGTTTGGATATAGTTGTACCATTTTTAAATACTACATTGTTAGTTGGTGGTACATATCCATTTTCAACTATTTCCCAAACCTCATGATCTAGAGATCGCAGAAAGTAGTGCATCCTAGCTTTCCAGTAAGCATAATTTGAACCATAAAAAAATAGGAGGTTTAGTTACAGATGAGCCCTCTCCTTTGGCCATGATTCCAACTTCAATCAAGATCACTCTCTAGCCGGTGAAGCCCTTAAGAGAAACCGCTCTGATACCAATTGAAATTATGGTAATGACCACTCTAGTAGAAATAGGAATAGGTCAAAGTGTCCTAGAGGGGAGTGAATAGGACTATATAAAATTTTAATGACAATTTAAAATCCTATTACCATTATCTTGATCTAATATAACAATTTATCAAGATATCTTCAACTTAACTCTAATGGCTTCCAAGCCAAATAGAGAATCCAATCACAAGACTATTCAATATCTAAACAGTATATAAATTTAGTCTATGATTAATGCATTGAGTGACTGTGTGTGAGATGTGATACTTATCAGTTCTAAATAATCATGCATCATGTGATCATTCAAAGTAAATACAATAAGAGAATATGCAAAAAATAATCTCAAATACAGTCATTTTATAGTGGTTTGGCTATATGCCTATTCCACTCCCAGCGGACGCACTCAACCCTTGAGTGTACCGGATTTCACTAACGGAGGTTTCAAATCAGGTTCACCTCAAACCAGTACAACCCACACAAGGCTTACTCTAGAACCTACACAAGGTACCTAACATGCCTGCACAGAGGTACAAGTTTATGCCCTACACAAGAGCAAAGGTCAACACAAAGCACCTAGGTTTTATGCCCTACACAAGAGCAAAGGATCCACACAAGGAACCTCCATTTTAGGCCACACAGGCCAAAGATCCACATAAGGAACCTAGAGTTTATGCCCTACATAAGAGCAAGGGTCAACACACAACACCCACACCTACTCTCCCGTTGGAGGCCTCATATGAGGACTTGAAAGAGAAGCACTTGTGACCCAAACCTACAAAAGGAATGATCAATAGAGTCTCTGGACTCTAATGACTTACAGATAAGTAGGTGAGCCCCATAAAGCACGTTGATGAAGATCTCCTCCTTGACGATGAAGATTCTTCAGCTCCCTTAATCCACAACACTTGATGATGTTCCAATAAAGGCGACGGGTTGGGTCAAGGTTATGTTAGAATCCTACTCTATTAAATGTTTTCCTATTTTAGAGGAGTGATTCTAAGCATTCAAGCATTCAAGGTATCCTAGCTCAATGATTTGCCATTAAGGTAGTAGATGGATGATCCTTGAATGGGGAAGTTCATTCCTCAATCCACTTATTTAATATCAATGATGAGGGTGGATTGAAGGATGAACTTCCATGAGAAAAAGATCTCAAGGTAATTAGTATGTAAAAACTCTCTCTAGGCTCTCTCTATTTTTCTCACTAAGCAACCAAGAGCAAGCTTCCTATATATATGCAAAAAGTCCCAATGGTAATAAATATGTCAAGTCTGACTGAGTTCGATCTCATCGGTCCTGACTCGATGTCATCGAACGTATACTTTTAGTTCCATCGAGCCAGGGTTCGATGATGCGAACTCAGCTAAAGCACATACCAGGAACTTTTTGACTGAAGATCGATGGCATCGAACATGCGTTGATGATATCGAATTTTGAATTCCGATATCATTGACAGTGGTTTTGATTTATTGATCTTTTCAATAAATATTTTAAGAAAGCTTGCTAGACATTTTTTATTCAATTCGATTCTATCGATCCCATATCGATTTCATCGATTTTTGAATTATAATCATATCGAGCCAATATCGATTCCTTGATTATTCACATAAGATTTTCCTTTTTAAGTTTGCTGGAACAGTTTTGTCTTGATTTGATCGTATCAAGTCTATAATGATATCATCGTGATTTGAATTTCGATGAGATCGATGTGGGTTTTGATTCGTCAAACATTTAGATGATTTTCTTTCAAAAACTCGTTGGACACAACTTATCCCATTTCGATGTCATCGATACTGTGTCGATATTATCGAGATTTGAATTTCGATGATAATGAGTGTCCTTCGATTCCTCGAGCAATATCAAGAATATTTACCAAGCCTTGCTTGATAGAGCTCTGAGACTTTTCAATATCATCGACGGTCCTTCAATATAATCGATATTTGAAATTCGATGTTATCGAATGTACTTTCGATTTATTGAATATTTTGTCCAAAGTACTTTCTGGTTCCTGGACATAAAGAGGACTGAATTCGATGTTATCGATACCAGTTCGATATATCGATGATGAGTGTTCGATTGTATCGACCAAGAATCGATGATATCGAACTTAACAAAAAACTTAGAGAATTTTCCATTTTGAAACCAGGTTATCAGACTATCAACACCTATGTTGTTCTAAGTTTTTCTTAAGGCTTTTGTTTACCTGGGTGTTTTGGGACATGGGATGTGAGGTTAAGTTTACCTGTGATGAGCTCTAAACACACATCTGGTTGAGGCAATATCTTGAACGATCTTCATATGGGGCCCACTTGACTCATCGACTCAACACTCACGCTAATTGACAAACTAGGGCACTTTCAATAACAACCTCAAATGCACTTGTCTTGAGAGGTTGATACAAATTTGTTCAAAGGACAACCTTACACCAAAAACCAAGGTTTATGGTAGGACAACCTGATTTCTTGAACTAGTAAGGATTAAAAACTCAAACTAATACAAAAGGCAAATTAAGAAAATCTAGCTATTATAACATTCACCACAAGTATATGAAAATAAATATAAGCATTCACCACATTACATACATCATCATCATCATCATCATCATCCAAACTCTAAGAATTATAGTGGTTCGGTGTGTACACCAATTGTTCATAAATAGCCACACCTACTCGACTCCCAATATCCACAACCCACGTGATATTGGCTTTCACTATGAAAGAAGGTTTTCTAAGGTTCACCTTAAAACCTTTACAATTGTGTTTTCAATTGGCTATCACAATTAAAAACCCCACGTTGAGATTTTCTGGCTTATCTAAGTCAAAACCACAATGGAGATTTTCTGACTTATCTCACAAAAAAAAAATTGAATAACAATACTTATCTGAAGATTCTTCTTCGATGTAGCCTGGTAGAACCGCTTCTATGAAGACGTAGATGTTCAATGTTCAATCTCACAAATGAAAGGGTTCTAGGTCTAAGTGAATTTTAAATTAAATCCAACATTGGGCTACTTTGATTCAATTTCTTGGATCTCAAAAAGGGATAAAACAGAATTCCTTTTTATCAAATAAGATTGAATAGCAAGAGATCAAGAAATTAAAAACCAAAAAGCTATGTTAAATAATCTTAATTACCGTACAATAGCTTCACAATAACGGGGACTTATCTCTCAGAGTGGTGGCTTGAATTGGCTTGGAATCAATGAAAAAAGCTGAGAAAAGTCCTCTATTTATCTGCTGAAATTCGGTTCCCTCGACTGGTCTAAGGTCTGCCTCAATTGGTCCTGAGAACAACCAAATTTCAAAAATTCTGGCGTGATCGGATAAAACATCTCTCGACTGGTTGAGTGGTCTGCTCGACTGGTTGAGTGTGGCTCAAAATGCTTGCTAGAGTTTGAGTTGAGCCTTGCTCGACTGGTCGAGTTAGTCTCCATGACCGGTCGAGCAGGGTACTCGACTGGTTGAGGACCTACCAGAATTATCCAAAATTTTGAGTTAATTTTTGGACTGGTCGAGCCAGTGCCTGGACTAGTCGAACAATGACTAGGACTAATCGAAGAAAAACCTAAAATAAGTACTATGACTAAATTCAATATGCAATATGAATGACCTAAGCCTAAGGTGTTTCTAGGGTCACGTATACCTTAAATGTGAACATTGAACTTGTAACTTCGGTCGCTTCAGTAGATAGTATACTTGAGGTACTTGAAGTATAATCTTGTATACTTGAAACTTGAACTGTATACTTGAAACTTGAACTTGTATACTTGAACATGTAATACACTTGGACTTGAAGTCGCACTTGTACGTAGTCTAGTATGTGAACTTGATCTTGTTCTTGCAATTAAACATGCACTTTGACTTGAAGTTGTAGTAGCACTTGATGTTGATGTAGATGACTTGAAACTCATCTTCGTATGAAGGTGAACTTTCCATCTATTAAACAAGTCAATCACTCCAAAGTGGTTTATCACTACAAAATTCGACAATACAAGGTGCTAGATCTACAACATAGCACTTACAAATCAAGCTCTATCTAGAAATTCAATCTCTATTGAAGAATCTAGTAGAAGAACAAGCTCCATAAAGTTTAAACATCCAATTTACTTCAAAGTTCAATCATTTTAGGTATTATTAACCCTAGAGAGACCTTAGGTTTAAGTACTTTCAAAATATATTTTAAATGGGTTTTTATGCTTATAATTGGCTAAGGTTCGACTAGCCTAAGTTGTGGCTTGATTAGTCTAAGAATTTTTCGACTAGTCCTAGTTCAAATTGAAGTAAAGCAAATTTTCTGTTATACCTTCAACCAGTCGAGGAGGCTGCTTGACCAGTCGAAGGTGGGCCTTCGACCAGTTGAGGGTTACTCGACTCAAAGTCCAACAACTGAATCAGTTCAAATTTTTTGCACCTTCGACCAGTTGAATAGGGTCCTCGACCAATCGAGAAGGGCCTTCGACTAGTCAAAAATCTGTTACATTTATCGCCCTCAAATTTAAAAATTTGTTGGAACTGAATCTGGTTCGTAGACGAGTCGAAGACTGTCTTAGACGATTGAAGCAATAACTTTTTTGCCTATAAATTGAGGCTTTCTCCAATCCGAAAATACAATTTCAAGTCTATCAAATCCTTCTTCAAGAGAGAGAGAGAAGAGAGAGAGAGAGAGAGGAGAGAGAGAGAGAGAGAGAGACCCCTATTATATTCAAGCTATTGCATAGTATTTATATATAAAAAATTAATAGCTTTTTGTTTAATTCTTTGATCTCTTATTCTGTCAATTTTATTTTATAAAGAGAGTAAATACTCTTCTTTTTGAGATCTTAAAGGAATTCAAACAAGTAGCCATTGGTTTGAATCTATTTTAAATCAATATAGAACATTGAACCCTTGTCTATATGACTGAATATTGAATGATCTACATTCAAGAGATGTAGTTTACACTATATCGACAAATACGTCCTCAAAGGTGAAGATAAGTATATAATTCTTTTGTATTTTGGTTTTATTGAGATAGCCAGAAAATCTCATTGTTGGTTTCCCTGAGATAGCCAAAAAATCTCGGTGAGGGGTTTTTTTTGTTTGTGATAGCCCACTAAAATCACAACTGTATCAGGTTTTAAGGTGTTCCTATGAAAACCTTATTTATAGTGAAAGCCAATATCACGTGGAGAGTGATTATTAGGAATGGAGTAGGTGTGGCTGTTTGAGAACAGTTGTTGACACACCGAAACACTATAATTCTTGGTGTTGTGGTGAATTCCTTTATTATTTATGTGGTGAATGGTTGTAATCTCTTTAAGTTAAAGTGGTGAATGCATGTAATAGTTTAGCTTTTATTACTCTTGCTTGGTTTGGAATTTTGATTCTTACAAGTTTCGTGAAATAAGGTTGTCCAACCTAAACTTGTTTGGGTGAAGGTTGTCCTATAAATCAGTTTGAATCAACGTTTCAATACAAGTGCAATTGAGACCTTTGATTTATTTACTATTTCTACACTTTATTTGATTATTTGGCATAGTCCTATTCACCCCCCCCTCTATGACTGTTTAAGCTCTCCTTTTCAAACTCCAACTTTCGCACCAAGTTGGAAAAATCTAGAAAACCGCATCAATTTTACGCACTCTACGTAAAATCTACATATGCCTTCGATTACATCTTCAATTCCATCAAAGTTCCTTCGATGTCATCGAAACTTGTCGAAAACCATCCAACGAGTTTAGCTTGAAAAATCTTAAAATTCATGATTGAATTGAACTAGCTTCGATTGCACCTTTAATGTAAGGCCTGTATCCTTGTCTGTATCGTTCCGTAGGATCCCACGATCCTTCCTGTCGAATTCTAGCAACCCGCGACCGTAGACAACATTTACGCCCGACCCTAAGTCGCATCCTGTAGATCTGAGTCAACTCGACTCGAAACTTGTACCCTAGCAACTGCACCGTCACCGCGGTTCCAACACCGCATCTTACGCACTGATGCGATACCCAGGCCAGGAGTTGTGTGCCCGCGTTTATCTCGAAGAAGAAAACACCGCGCGTTGCGAATTCCGAAAGAATCTCTACCTAGCAGATCACTCCCTTACTGACAAGGCACGACACCCATCCCTCTCTCATCCTATTGAGGCACAAAAATATTGCATTGCACTGGTCAGAGAATTCCATGGTGCAGATCTTTCCCAGGGTCACTCACTCCGTATTTCGGTAAAATTCAGTATCCAGGGGTATTTTAGATATTTTGGTAAAAATCAGTGTCCAGGGGTATTTTAGGTATTTTGGTAAAAATCAGTGTCTAGGGGTATTTTAGGTATTTGGTAAAAATCAGTGTCTAGGGATATTTTGTGTACGTAAAAGTCGGTGTCAGAGGGTATTTTAGGTATTTCGGTAAAAATCAGTGTCCGGGGGTATTCTAGGTATTTTGGTAAAAATCAATATCCGGGAGTGTTCTGGGTATTTTGGTAAAAATCAGTATCCAGGGGTAGTTTAGGTATTTTGGTAAAAATCAATATCCAGGGGCAGCTTAGGTATTTTGGTAAAAGTCGGTGTTTAGGGGTAGTTTAAGTATTTCGGTAAAAGGCAGTAAAGAGCGTGTTTTGGTAAAAAAGGTGAACATGTGTCATTTTAATGAAGAAGTGGTTGTACACCACCATTTAAAGGAAAGCTTGGTGGACACCGTTGTTTAAGAGAAGAGGGTGGACATTATGTGAAGGGAAAAACGGTGGTGATCACCACTATGTAAGGGAGTGGGGCCTATAAATACCCCTCCCCATGCCTCATTTGAGGGTTGATCAGTTGTGGGCCAGAAAATGAGAGAGAAGCAGGTAGGGGAGAGAGAGAGAGAGAGAGAGAGAGAGAGAGAGAGAGAGAGAGAGAGAATGAAGTTATTGTGCCAGCCCGCGCAACAGGAAGTCATTGCGCGGACCCGTGCAATGGAAGTGGAGAAAGGAAGATAAGGACTCTGTGCCACTTTTAAAGGGGTTTTTCCAAATGTAAAACCCTTGCGCCACTTTTCAAGGGGACATTGTCTTGAAGTTGTTTGTGCGGAACCGCGCAATAGAAGTTGTTTGCGAGGACCCGCGCAATGGAAGTGGAGAAAAAAACACCTCTATGCCACTTTAAGAGCAATGATTGTCCTGATACAAAGTTCCAACGCCATTTTGAAAGGAGCTTTGTCTTAAAGCTTGGCTTCCAATGCCATTTTGAATGGAGATTTGTCTTAAAGCTCTCCTCCAATGCCACTTCCAAAGGAGTACTTGTCTTAAGATATGGCTCGTGCACCACTTCATGAGGAAACATGTCTTATAGCTCTCCTCCAATGCCACTCCCCATGGAGGATTGTCTTGAGACAAGGCTTATGTTGTCTTTACAGATAGCCTATGTGTCACTCCATGTGGACTTTGTCTTGATGGAAGCCCTTTGTCCCAAAGTAAACCTCATGCACTCCGTGTTCCTTGTTTAAGCCTGTATACTTCTACCTTCAAATAAATGACACCCACACCTTCAGAAGTTGAGTACCAAGGAATTCACAGAGAAGAGAGAGAGAAAGGAGAGTATGAGGAGTCGCCGCTCCACATTTCAAGGGATTGTCGCTGCTCCACATTTCAAGGATGGTCGTCGCTCCACATTTCAAGGGATGGTCATCAATCCACATTTTAAGGAATGGTCGTCACTCCACATTCAAGGGATGGTCGTCGCTCCACATTTCAAGGGATAGTCGCCGCTCCACATTTTAAGGGATGGTCGTTGCTCTACATTTCAAGGGATGGTCGTTGCTCCACATTTCAAGGGATCGGTCCACAATTCAAGGGATCGCTCCACAATTCAAGGGATTGCTCCACATTTTAAGGAAAGTAAAGGAAATGTGAAGTACCGAACAAAAGGAAGATCAGAACTGATCTCAACGGTCAGATCAAGGAAGAATGAACAGAAAGATGATCAGAATTGATCTCATCGGTCAGATCAAGGAAGAATGAACGGAAAGATGATCAGAATTAATCTCAACGGTCAGACAAGGGTTTCAAGCCCGCACAACCCATCTCCCCTGGAGATGTGATAAAAAGCGTCGAAATGCGGCTGAAATTGCCATTAGACTGTTTTCTCTTTCATTCATTGTTTTGATTGATTGTACTTTATTTTCAGAATCCAAGGGTGTAATGAACTCTCAGAATAAATGTGATAATTGTTTTCTCATTCTTTCTTTGTTATCATTGAATAAATCCCTCAAATCAAACGCATTTGTTTTCTTGTCGAAACAAAATGATGACTCTGTTGGGGACTTATTATTCAATGGTAACTTGAAAAATATTCAGAGAACATTTATCACTTTTTGGCGTCTGTATAGACACCAAAATGGCGACTCTCAGTGGGAACATCCTCCCCTTCATCTCTAAAAACAAAGTACAATTTTAATTCAATCAAAATAACTAACACTTTGTTCTGAATTATAGGTATACCGCAATGTCTTTTCTCTCAATTAACATAGTTTCTTACTTCACATCCAAAGGATTTTCTCCAGAAAGTATCAAGGAAGATCGAATCAGTCGCGATCAAGGACAAACAGTGCCAGGTAACATCTGGAGTAGTTCCTGCTTAACCGGTAGTGCAGCAAAACAATGAAGAACGGATGATAGTGTGTTAATGCACAAAATATATGAAGTTTTCATCATACATTGCTTTCGAGAAATGAGAAGATATCAAAGATAAAGAAGAAAGAAGAAAGAAGATTAAAAAAAAGGGATACGTAAAGAAGAATGAAGTAAAGAGTAGATATTAATGCATTTGCGTCGGCTCGCGCAAAGCTATGACCAGTTGTGAGGGGCCGCACAAATGGTATGGGATGTCATGCACATCTGCGCAGCATAAGACTGACAAGTGTGTTGAGCCCGTTGCGCGACCCGTGCAAACTATGATTGATTATGCAGATCCACAGAAAGGTATAGGGTGTTGTGC